>JARQOD010000006.1:363278108-363330331 GCA_033576555.1 Oophaga sylvatica
GTCTTGCAGACCTCTCTCTTCTCTTGTCTTTTGCAGTGCATCCCAACACTTTGCCCTTACAGATAACAATGTTATTAAAATGTCCTCTGCATAAAAATATCCGCCCATACTAAGGACTAAATAAGCATATTATGAGCTATAATTATCAAACGATTTGCACTTATGAGCTATATCCACCTCAAAGTCCGCCTTTATGAACCACAGCATATATGATGTGTGTCCCCTCACCACTGTTTTCCCTTACACTCTATATCTTAACACAGTCCCCAAACCATGCTAGCATCTCTCCAAACTGTGCTTCCATTTCATGCTGCTCCCTATACATATCCAGTCTGTGCCCCTCTTCACACTATGCCCTCATACTGCCCACCATGCTGTCCTTTCCAAACTGTGCATTGTGCCTATTGTAAAGTTTAATAGACTTTGGATAATGCTACAGACTTGTTTTTCAGGCTTCGTCCAAGATCTATGGGCTTCAGTGAAGAGAAATCTTATTGCTTTAGCATACAAGACATTTTGAACAATTGTATGTTTCCCTCCTTGTGGGGATTGTTGGGGAGGGACTTTTTTTTGCTCCAGCATGACTATGCCCGAAGGAACAAAGCAAGGTCCAAAAGGGCAAGGATGGGTGAGTCTGGAGTGGAAGAACTTGACTGGCCTGTACATAGTCTAGACCTCAATAATATCGAACACCTGTGAGATTAACGAGAATGTAGATTAATAAATGGGCTTCCGAAGGTGTAATGTGTCGATGTTCCAATACTTTTGTCCATGTAGTGTATATGATTAATATTGCAGGATGTTTACAATGTACGAATCTGCAAGTAGTGGATCCTCCTCTCTCCTCTAAGGTTCTGCTGCATAATATATACTAGAGAATAGTGGACATTATCTGTACAGTGTTGTCTCAAATTAAGCAGCTTAGGATTCATCTATATTGCTGGAAAAATATTGGTATCCAATAGAATGAAGTTGTTCCTTCTCCAGACATAGAAATGTCAATTTTCTTTCAATTACAGATTTTATTGAAAGTCCTACATGATTTGCTCCTAGTAAGATTTTCCCCAAAAAAGATTCAAAGGCATTTCATGCACGCAAATGTCCATTAATTTAATCATATATATGGCACGAGCATTCACACGACGAAGAAAGGGTCTCAATTCACCATGGGGGGTTAAATGTACTTTATAAATCTATAGTCAAATAAAAAGTACTACAGCACCCAATATTTCACATATTAAAGGAAGAAACAATGAGGAGACAGAAAAATGTTTAATTCCCATTTTATTTCAACAGATAAAAATGAAAAACCTAACAAAGTATATATATACTGTACACCAGGCGTCATCCCCCACTGACAGATTAAGGCTTCATGTTCTGTTTCATTTTCATCATTTTTTATTTTTTCATTTACAAAAGTCGGAATCTTGAAAGAGCCAGCACAAATGTCAGAAATAAAAGGTAGCACTAACGAGACCACTAAACGACATAGAGCAAGATGGCACAATTCAGGCTTTGGTTTGTGGTTAGACCTTCTTACCCATGAAAACTGCTTTATGAGCCAGAGCAACTTTTATCAATTCTTGAATAGCTACTTGATGTTATGTGCCATTTCTTTTTTTTTTCTGTGAACTTCAGTACATAATTATTACGGTATATCTATCTACATGAAAAAAAAAATATGGGCAGCACTGCAAAGTCAAAGGTGAGAAAACAGATTTGATTCATCCCATCTGATTTTTAATCTCACTATTTGATTTTGGAGTGCTGCCCCCATTTTTTGGATTTGTAGACAAAGGTTTTGGCGATAACATTGGGGCTTTGCACCCATTTTTTTAATAAAAAGTGCAGCTTAAATTTTTGAATGTGCAGGACTATACCCAGGTAACCGAGTGTCCTACGCAGTCCCAATGAGGATCCTATCTAGGGTTTTTCAATACATTTATGTAATTTTATCTATTTTCTATATATCTATCTAGATTCAAATATACATTTTAAAACTGAAAATGTTGAAATAACTTTTACATTCATTTTATTTAGTTTAAACTTAGAAATTTACGTTAATCCATTGTGTAATTCTAATGCTCTAAATGTTTAATACTGAAAAAAATTGTATCAAGTAGTTCAGTGAGACTCCTAGATTCATGTTCTGAACAGAAAGAGTCAGGACAGTTTCTCTGACAATAAAAAAGGAACATATTTTAGGCTATTTAATGCTGTAGGGCTTCTTAGCCTTCCTTCCTGAAAGTCCTCCACCCTTTCAAGTTTGTTGTAAATAGGAATTTATGGACTTGAAAGAATCCAGAATCCAGAATAAGATCCTATCTGCCCTTTTGAAATCATGAATTTTATAGAAAAGTGAAGAATAAATCAGACATGTATAAAACCAGGACTTCATTTGATGATTCCAAAAATGCAATGTCCTTATCAAACTACATGATAACCTGTTACTGGCTATGGATACCATTGACATGGAAGAAAAGTATATTCACATTAGTGATGATTATTACCTTTAGTTAAAAAGTTTTCAGACCCCCTAATATGCAGTTTGAGACTTATCTTATGTGGACGTGCCCTCGTACTAATACATGCTGGGGACCCGCTTCAGTCTTCACTATCTCTCATGTATCGGCATCACTTCATCCCTGCAATGATTTTTATAAGATCTGTCTTCTCTACTAGAGATGAGCGAATTTGTTCGGATTTGGTTCCGAATAAGATCGGACTTGAATATTGTTTTTGCAATATTCTTCTAATACAGCCGAACGTCATTAGAGTCAATGGGAGTAGAATTTAGCGAATATGTTCAGAACCGAGCATAAGGCATACATTTGGCCCGAATAGTGTTCGAATATGGCCCGAATATGTCAAAATCAGATTCGGGGCCAAAATCCGAACAAATTTGCTCATCTCTATTCTCTACCTGCAGGCTGCATCAGATTTCCTCCTTAGTAACCTCAAGTATGTCCCCTTTAACAACCCGTTACCCCTCACTACTGTCTTTAAGGCTAAGTTCACATGACCATATAAACCAAAAGTTATCTGATTTTCATCCAGATAAAACAGACAAATTCTCATCCATACTAATACCTGTATTCCATCCTTATGGCATCTGTATGACATTCGTTTTGATTTATTAGCAGTTAATTAAATGTACAAACCCAAATACAGTTTCCTCTATATGGTCACACGATGGATGCCAAATGGATGCCATAATGATCATAATACAGGGCAGGAATAGAGGTCTTCCATACTTGTGACAGTTTTGCAGACCAATTAAATAGGTGTACAACTGACACACATTTGAAGGCTTTATTCACACATCGGTATTTTTGATCAGCATTTCATCAGTATTTCTATGCCAAAGCTAAGAGGGTCTCCAAAGCACAGAATAGGTGTCAATCTTTCAATCATATTTTTTTTTTCTGTAAGTTCCATTCCTGGTTTTGGCTTACAAATACTGCTGCAAAATAATGAGCAAATACTGACGTGTAAATGAAATGCTTAATTCTGCATTTAATAGGCAAACAGTGAAAACATTCAGCACAGAGTTGCACATATCTATTATAAGGACTCCATTTCAAAATTAGGTGAACAAAACCTTTTTTACTGAGAAAATAAAGCATATAATATGTCATATGATGTCCAAACCCAGAATAGAACATCGGGGTCACACAGGAGAATTAAGAGCTGCAGGACCTATCCGCGAATCTATGACAAATCCAAAGCACAATTTTGCATTAGATTTGGCAATGGGCTTTGCTTTCACTGTGGCAAAAATGTTTTTTTTGATGAAGACCAAAAAAGGTAAAATCTGTGGTGAAAATTGGAACAAATCCCTGGTAGAGCAGACTGGACATAATGGAACACAATATTGCAACTGCAAATTTGAAAAACCGCAACAGACTCTAAAATCTGTGTCAGTATTTTTTTATTGCAGCGGGGAAACATTGGTCTGAGCGCGATCCGTTCTTTTAGTGGATGGCATTAGAAGTGAAAATACGGTGGTACGCACAATCTCTAACTAGGGTTTTCAGGGCTGAAAATAGGAGCTAAAACCATAGTTAGCGATTGTGCATACGACCGTACTTTCACCTCTACTGCTATCCATTAAAAGAACGGATCTCACTCAGACCAATGTTATTTGATGAGGCAGTGCAGGTAAACGATATTTTTCACCGACTGAATCTGCATGTGAAAAAAAATTGCAGCATGGACGAAAGTGACATGAGACTGACCCACTCAAGTCTCTGGGCGTGAGAAAAAAATCGGATGCCATATGGAGCCACAGAATAGCATCCGATTTTTACAGATACATTGCAATTCTGTAACATAGGAAACTATCAATGGTTCTGGAGATGATCACTAGCTGCTGAGTAGAAAAACGGATTGTATATGGATGACAAGTGAGAAAAAAATCGTCCCACTTTTCAGGATGAAACTCCAAACGATTTTCTACACTGTCATGTGACTCTAGTCTAAGGCCTGAAAGTGTGTACATGATGGAAGCCAGGTATAGATGAGAGCCTCTGGACTCGCTCACACCACTGTATAAATCGGATGACCGCTATCAAATATTTTATCCGATAGAACTTGGACCAATGTTATTCAACATTTTTATCAATGACAGAATCTGTCTGTGAAAAAAAATTTCAGCATGCTGTGATTTCACTCTGAAATCGGATGGGTGTGAGCAAAAAATTGGATGCAACACGGAGTCACAGAATAGTATTCGAAGTTTCAGATACATTTCGGTTCTGTAGTATAGGAAACTGTAACTGATCCTGGAAAGGATTAATAGCTGCTGAGTAGAAAAACAGATTGTACACTGATGACAAGTGAGAAAAAAATTGTCCCACTTTTCGGGATGAAAGTCTGAACGATTTTTTTGATCTTGTCACGTGACATTAGTCTTATTTACACACTGTGGCATTTCTGTAAAATTTTTACATCAGCTTACATTTTTTTTACAGAAATATCAGTAATATTTTTGAGTGCAAGAGAAAACCCCGATCTAATAATAAGATAATGGATAAAGAGTTATTGCATATAAATTCTAAATTACAAATAATTTCTGTAATGTCTAAAGCAACTTTTCAAAAGAACCAGTTGTTGTTCTCTTTTTCTTATCATTCCTCCAGGAAATCTTTGCTCCTGTTCTCCTTTTTAATGGCATGTTTCCTTACAAAATCCCATACTCTCCCTACAGTCCTGACAGCGTTATAATGGGAAACCAAACACTCAGTAGCCATTTTTTTTTATAGATTGGCACGAGTAATAACAGAGGAACAACACCATGCGCAGTACATACTAGAGTAAATACGGTGCTTACTATAGCAGACCTTTTTACTCTTTAAGCGCTGTATGCTGCGGGGGCATAATGATGTGGAATAAAATGTGCTCAAGTCAAGATAAATTAGGCTTACGGATGTTAAAAATCAGTCTCAAAATGTTCCTATAAAAAATCAGTGGAATAGTGAATAAAATTGTTAATGCTGGGAAATAAAAAACAAATTCACACCCACTGTATATAATATATATATATATATATATATATATATATATATATATATATATATATATATATATATATGTTGCACAGCCAGCAAATATCTAAGGTGTCCATTATGTAATCTGTGCTAAAAGCTACAAAGAGTTGCACAGCACTATTTTACTGTGCCATAAAGCAGTGAAATAATTACTTGTCCTAGACCAGATTCCAAGCATTGCCTATACAGTGCCACAGTAAATAACACAAATGTGCCTTTTGTCTGCACAGAGAGCCTGTCAGCACTCAGCACCAGGCCTTTAATCCCAGGATTTAAATAATTCAGGTAACACTTGATTACTCCAGAATGGAACATCAAGTGCTTCTGAACAGCACAATATTAAAAAGCCTATCAGTGTTAGCACTAAAGTATTTCATGAGTGCCTAACTATACCAAATACAAGCAGCAGCCAAGGGGAAGGAAAACAAGTTTCAGGTTGTTTTCCAAAACAAAAACAAAAATGTCCTCTGAGCAATTAGTTGTAATATTCCAATGATTCTGTATTAGAATTTACTATATAGTTACCTTGAATCTATTACATAGAATGATGAAGAAATACAGTAGTGCTTATTCACACATCAACAATATTCTGTATGTCCTGGCAGTAGTAATATATTACAATATTGCATCAGTAATGTTAGACTGATGCTGCCTTACATGACTATGTTATTACAGGGGATTTTATTTTTGTATGTAGAATTGCAGGTGGAGATCTTTCCAGAAACATTAATGTGTGATGGTAAAAGAGAAAGATGAGACTAAACGCACATACACTGATCACTGCATGCAATGCAAGCTTTAATGGCACGTTCACACCAGGCGCCAGTGTTCAGCTGTAGCAGAGCCGTGGGTTTCATTCTATCGCACATCCTGAGACCCTAATGTGTTCTCCCCTCACACAGATGCAGCCATGAACCTTGTGAGATCATATGGGAAATGAAAGTATTAGTGAAAAGGTGAAATCAGATCTACTACTTTTTTGTGCTTAAAGACTACGGTGTCATGAATCTGTTTTCTGCAGCCGTTATAAGTATGATAATATTGACAGCTGGATGGAGATTTCATCATCACAGGGTGTGAAAATATCTGAGGGTGTCATCAAAACCATTGACACCTTGTATTTGTGCAAACTTGACCGTTAATGACCCAGAAACCAATGATCGGTATATACAAGGCACGTCACTATGTTATATCCTCTAACACACACACGCACGCACCACGCACGCACACACGCACGCACGCCACGCACGCACACACACACACACACCTTCTAATATTCATTTCAAATGCACAATGTTTTTTTATTTAGACTTTCCATATTATCACTTGTGCATTATTTGGCCCTGTCTGAGCAATCTTCATTGAAAAGTTGAATCTTGTAACAACAAAATGGCTGGTAAAAAAACACAAGTGTGCTGCTGTCTAAACAGAAATCATAGTGTGAAGGCAAAGAGTAGGGGCTGTTTAAGAAGAGTGAGATGTGCTAATAGATTCCTAAAGAGAATTGGGGAGATAGGGGACAGGGGGAGATGCAGAAGAAGAAAAGTAGAAATAGACCAGCAGTCAAATGTACCTCCCCTGCATCCACATTACACTCTGCAGCAAGGTACCACTCCAGCAGGATTCCTGATGTCTTCCTCTGTTTTCTGGTTACTGTTCTCGCCTGCTCTGTTTCTTCCCATCTCCTTGTATTTCCCTGGGATTGTGAAAGGGTCTTGTGGTCAGCACTGATTAATAAGTGTTTTTGTCAAGTGTTGCATAATGGAAAATGGCTGGTGACCCAGCAACGACTAAAGCTTCTGCTAGTTTATTGTAGCAGGCTGAGAAAGGGGCTTTAGGACAGAGACCCCAAGCATTGACCTGCATTCATTCTGTCGGTTCCCTATTCATTCACAGTCTTCTAGTCGCCCGGAGATCCCATTGTGTAGACAATAACAATAGATATTTAAGGAAAGGAAGAGATTTTTCAAATTCCAAATTTATAATTCATCCCAGGAATCAGTGCTACATGTGTCCTGCACTAATATGATATATATGTGTGTGTGTGTGTGTGTGTGTGTGTGTGTGTGTGTGTGTGTGTGTGTGTGTGTGTGTGTGTGTGTGTGTGTGTGTGTGTGTGTGGTGTGTGTGTGTGTGTGTGTGTGTGTGTGTGTGTGTGTGTTTTGTGTTCTGACTGAGTGTGTACACACACACACACACACACACACACACACACACACACACACACACACCCCACACACACACACACACCACACACACTCTGTAACAGTTCCTTGAACTATATATATATATATATATTATATATATATATATATATATAAAAGTGCAAGGAACTTAGATGTTTTACATAGATATTATATTAGTGCAGCATGGCAATTATATATCTCTATGTAAATTCATAGACAGAACATACATGCAGTTTATAAATATGCATACATAGATATTTTCTCTCTGACATTGCATTGTTTCTTATTGGTCGCTCACATGTAATAAAAGCATACCGGGTATAAACACTGTGTAGTTTCAGTAGATTATCGCTGTAGTGTAATACTGCTGAATTATGTAAACGAGGTCACTCTCACATAACGGTGGTACTGGCTGCCTAAGGTCTAACGTGGATCAGTGGGAGCTGAGTGGGCAGAGTTACAGAGAGATCTTTGTGGACGTGACAAACATGTACATGAATGCACACAATCACTGTATGTCTGTACCATTCTCTCCATCTATAATATGTCACACCTCCCTATTGTGACCTAATTCCATCTATTTATACATCGTATATATATCTATCTAAAGTATGCAACTATGTATCTATATATTTATCCTACTATTTATATATAGATAAATCATCAAGGAGGTTACAATAAAATGATGATTGTTAGCCACAAAGGGAGTGTGTGAAAGCAATTCTAGAATAATATAGAAAGAAAAAATAGATAGATAGATAGATAGATAGATAGATATAGATAGATAGGGATGGATAGATAGATAGATAGATAGATAGATAGATAGATAGATAGATAGATAGATAGATAGATAGATAGATAGATGATAGGAGATGGATAGATAATAGATAGATAGATAGATAGATAGATAGATAGATAGATAGATAGATAGATAGATAGATAGATAGATAGGTAGATAGATAGATATGCGGAAAGCGTTTAAACGGGCAATTATTTCAAGGAAGACATATCTGTTAAAAGAAGCCATCCAAAAACGGAAAGATAAAAACAGTGGGATCAAAGTATTTCGATGTGCTAAACCATTCTATTGTTCGCATCCTCCATTGAAATGGTAATGATGCCAGTGCACAATAACAAAGAACACCTTGCAGTTTTAGAAGACTTTTGTGCCCTCGCCAGAGAAGTTTATTATCAACTAATTAGCACAACCTCTTGCAATGAGTTAGGTTACATTTTCATAAGCTTTGAACAGACATAGTGAACTAAGACGTTTCAAGATGATGATTAATAATTAATGTATTCTGTATATAATGTATATTTATATGGCCGCATTCTACTACTAAATACGCCGAGACCTGCTCCAATACAAATTACTACACAGGCATACCAGCAACACACGCAGTCAGATACATCCATGTGTGCACATACACATACAAAGAAGCACGGATGGATAGGTAGATAGATAGATAGATAGATAGATAGATAGATAGATTAGATAGATAGATAGATAGATAGATAGTGATAGATAGATAGGTAGTAGGTAGGTAGATAGATAGATAGATAGATAGATAGATAGAGATAGATAGATAGATAGATAGATAGATAGATAGATAGATATGGGATAGATAGATAGATAGATAGATAGATAGATAGATAGATAGATAGATAGATAGATAGATAGATAGATCTGTAGTATAATGAGCTTACTATGTTTTGTATTAATTATTGCAGGTATCATTTTTCCTTTATCAGTAGATTATTGAATGCTACATATATATTCTGCTCTATTCTTTACAAGCGAAATAATGAAAGTGATAAGGAATTACTCATTGGGATACAGTATATACACCATGACTTACTACTATGTGTGATTCGGAGAATGTGCATAAAAATGTCACTATTATTCTAGTCATGAGAAAAAGAGTAAGTAGTACAAGTATGTCCATAAAGGCAATAGTAAATCCTTTTTTGTAGGTATTTTCCCATTTCTCTGTATTATATGTAAGCAAAAAGCCTAGTCTATCTATCTATCTATCTATCTATCTACTTCATATCTATCTATTTATCTATGTATTTATCTATCTAGTATCTACCAAATATAACATGTATAACATGTAGCACTATATCTATCTTTGCTTTTACAATCTATTAATATCTATCTATCTATTTATCTATTATCTATATATCTATCTAATCTGGCTATCATTCTGAGATATATAAATATATATATATATATATATATATATATATATATATATATCTTTCTAGTATTTGATTTGGTAAAAAGTGGTTGCTGTAGACTGCAATGCGTTTAATGAAAAGTTGTGCAGATTCATCGATGAAGAAGGTCATATTCTGCTTGCAATACTACAAATCACATCAATGTTCACACAGCTTTGTGTAAGCCACCACGAGCATTATTAGACTGGGATAGGAGTAGGTGCTTGTTACGTTAGTTTATGTGTGTGTATTATGCTTGATTTATGTTAGTGCAGAGCAGTATTACCAATTTCAGCAGGATTCTTCTCCTAGGTCCAGACCATTCGCTACAATCTTCCATATTGACTTTAGACATTGATATCGAAGACCTTTGATGTCATGGGACACCATGGGACCCAGTCTTGCAGCTGACCTGAAGTCGATTTTACTTAATTCTTACTTATTTTGGACATTATATAGTAACTGTATAAAATATTAACCCATTCACTTACTAAAGACACACTTTTTTATTTCAGGAGGTGAATTATCTTATTGAAGCCAAATAAAAAAAATAATATACAGAGGAAAACAGATGCAGTCAGGCCTCGTGCATAATCTGGGAGCAGTTTAAATGCTCTTTTGTGCCTCCAGCTCTGGGGCTGTTAAATAGGTTGCTGATGCATGAGAAGAAAGTGACTGATTTAACTCATTGGGATGCAGAAAGCGGACTGCCCTCTTTTGAAAAAAAAAAGGAAAAGGAAGGAGAGAGAGAGAGACAGAGAGATACTGATAGAAGGACAAGCAGCTAAGAGACTTGCACTCATCATTGCTATCAACGCAAACTGCAGCATTAAACCTGCAATGCTGGGAGGAAATCTCTACTGAATTATCCTTAGGAAAACTTACATGTGCGGAAATGATGCTGAGAACATGGATGCTGTGGATACACAAAGCCTCAGACCTGGCTAGGGATTACTCAGCACTGATCAGTCACTGTAAGTATATCTTTCTGTGCATTTGCAGCCCCTGTAATGAAATCTATGCCTGTACTGTACATACAGGAGCCCTGACTCAGCTGCATTGTTCGTGCACTGCAGAGCACGATGTTGCATTGCAGATATGGAGGGGGCAGGCTGTATGACTGAAGCAGGGGGCACTGATTTGTTAGAGTACACAGCCCAATGTATAGCTCTTGTGTCTCCTGCTATATACAGATGTCCTGATTTCAGGGTTCCATGTTGTTTGGGGGTGATTTACAGCCATGGTGCATGCTGCTGAGTGCAGACCTACACTGATGCTTTGTTGTGCTTGACCCCATCTTTATTGTGATGGCTGCCATAACTGGGGTTCTAGGAAGCTGCACAGCTTGTGTCACTGCTGCTAGAGCTTTCCCATACGCCAAGCAAATGTGCAAAGAATTCCGATGGCCCCCAAGCTTCCTTCCTTTGTGCCATACATGCTGAAGCTGTGGAGCTTTGTGCCTGCAGGAGAAAATGGCGAGGGCTATTGTGCAGACAACATTTTCTTCCGGGACAAAGGTTTCCCCAAGTCCTGATTTCTTCAGAGAGATAGAAGAAGAGCTACATTAGACAGAAAGAAAACATGGCCTTCTTGAAAGAATACAAAAAGAAAGAAATGAGAGCACAGACTTGTGCAAATCTGGAATCAGAGAATAATCTATATGCCACAAATGCTTTACAATTCACAAACATTAATGTATAATAAACAGTGACATCCATATTAGTAGAAGTAGCATCTGCTCAGCATTGTGCCTGCATACATTAATATAGCAATGTGCACATACTGCAGCTATGCAGCAATCACTGGTGATGGAAGCTATAGGAAGAGCCTGACACCTGGCACTGTGCTCTCCTGTTAATGCAGCTATTACAGGAGTGAAGTGATAATATTACTAGTCCACTGGACACCCTGCATTGTCCCTGCTGGCAACATTGTCCAAACACACTGTAAAAAAACATCGATAAGGAAATATGAAAGTATTTCAAGCCCTTTATTGGGTGCAGGAGCAGGACAGACTGCCAGCACTAGGTAGTAATGCAGGATTCTGGAGCAGCACTTGTACAGAATGTGTTATTATTATTGATGCTGCTACAGAGCAGCCATCTTTGCGATTAGACCTTGGGCTGTCAATAGCAATCATCTCAAATAATAGTGATCATACATTTAATTTCACCAGGTGAAGTATTGGCTGTGTCTAGTAACATCCAATGCTGTGCAAACATTTCTGTATAAATAGATTAAGCATGACTTAAAGATCCAGTGTAATACAGTCATCTACAGGGAGCAGAAATATGCTACAAGAATGAGTTTATCAATAAATGTAATACTAAAGGCAGTGGTACTAATATTTTACGAACCATTAACATAATAGTTATAATAGATTATTGTACTGGACATTTAATTCTGAAAGTGTTTTAGTTCTCTGCACATGCATTTGTCTGTATATGAGAACCACTACTATTAATGATAGGAAACAATGACACTATATGGACCTAGATGAATGGTGCTGACTGAGGTTACATGCGCCCCCTCTTCCTCACATAGAGCTGCACAATTCCATTGCATTGCTTTGCATAATTCAGCCCAGCCAGCTCTTCCTGCCTGTGGACACCCATCCAATTGTATTTGTAATCAGGTGGCCATTTCTTGGCCAGATGCTTTTGGTAGCCATTGTTTCATAGCTCTCGGTTGGTTGGACTTGTTGTTTGCTAGGTAAAGGAAGGATAATACAGACATGTGGGGTCTGTGATTCACAATGGGCATACAAAGCACTGGTTATTTACTAGGGAGTCCCAGCAATCCACTGCTGCCTTCTATTGGATGCTGAATATTTCATATTAAGTGTAGGATAACCCTCTCTGCAGAAAGGTTAAGCGCTTCTTACTGAGCGATTAGGAAGCATTTTCCTTTATCCTTCCCTTGGTTTTTTAAGCTTTTCCAGATAAGCACCTTGGTATTTAAACAGAAAACCTTATTGGATCGTTTTGAAAACAGCAACAACAAAAAAAGGTGATATTAAAAAAAGTCCCACAAAAAAAAAGATCCATAATCAATAAGTGAGAACTGAAAGTGGGCTCGCCCATGATGATGATGATGATAGGGGATGTTGGGAGTCCAGATTGTGCAGGGCTTTCTGTGGTTTCAAGGACACAGAGAGATGATGAGGACTTTGGGAGCCAACATCTGCCTGCCTGATGACGTCAGCGCCCCCGTGTAATCCTCTTGTGCTGAAGGCAGTTGCCTTATTTGTTTGGCTGTAGAGCCATTAATCCCTAATTCTGGATCTGCAAGCGAGGGGGAAAGACCGCACCACTGCATCCGTCATTCCACTCAGTGTGACCACAGATGCACCCCAGATACCGCAGCAGCTCCTGGGCTGGGCAGGTGAGCTGCAAAAATGCTATTGGGACGATTTTAGACTCATTTGTATAGGTTAGTCATTTCTAGATTGCTGCTGAGTTTATGATACAAAGATGTACCATGTATGTGTACTGTATGTGTGCTGTATGTGTGTAACTGTGGCCCATATTATGCCTTCTTTTACTTTTTTCTCTATATAATCTACAGTACTATTGTATTCCATAGAAATTACATTCCTCTGAATCAAATTCTTGCATCGTAGACCCTTTAACTCTATCTTTATTACGGTATTCTCTCTATAGGTATATATGTGTAAGTGTATATGTATATCTATATATGTGTAAGTGTATATATATCTATATATGTGTAAGTGTATATATACATGTATATATATATGTGTGTGTGTGTGAGTGTGTATATCTAGATTCCTAATTAGAAGGCATGATATGCTTTTTATATAATATATATGCCTTTTATATATGTATGTATATATATGCATAATCAAAAGGTATATATGTATATGCCTTTTATATAATTTATATATTTATATATACATATATATATTCTTTTTTATATATGTGTCTATATGCCTCTCATACTGTATGTCTTTTGTAATATATATATATATATATATATATATATATATATATATATGTACATATGTTTAATTATTAGGCATATATATATATATATATATATATATATATACATATATATATATATATATATACATATACCTTTTAATTAGGTCTGATTAGACAGCCCAGCAGCTGAGGTCTTACCTGTATTAGGTTGTGAAGTTGTAGATAGAGGCATAGATATTAAAGTGCACCTTTCTGAAGCCCCTATTAACCCCTTCTTTTATTTTATATTTCCTAAGGCTTGATCTGGACCTGTCACTTGCCTGCTTGGATCGTCTGCATCGTCTGTGTAATCAGCACTGTACCGCTGCAGTAGATGGAAATGAAAGCCCAGGATCCACCCATTGCTATTATTCAGTATGGATCTGTAGCTGACAAATATTTTTCTGCTTTGCTCCTGATGCCAAGTCCCACATCCTCCAACAGAGGTCAACTTTGGTCAGTCTTAGGGGTTTCCGCACTTCTCACACCCTGACTCGAGAATGGCTAATGTGCAGCAATCTAGCAATCTTTGGTGCAGGCTTTTCTCTGTGAGAATCAATATGGATAGCACCAAGATCAGTTTAAGCATTTCAATGGCAGTAAAAAGGCTTAGCGTCTTCAGTTCCTAATAGAGAAATTGTAGTCAGGCCATATGGGCTGCCCATACTCTCTTGGGATAGGCAGGTGGTATTGAGTTATTTTTTTTCTCATTACACAGGAAGATGACATATTCTCTGACCTTTCCTCCAGGATCGTCGGGTCAACATGAGACTTGAATTCAAAGCCCCTCTAGTGTGCACTGAACGAATACACGAAATGCTATTGTTATCAAGGAGCCAGGAAGGTTGAAAAACAGTAACTGGTAAATTTAGAGGAACTGAAGATAAAAATAAGAAAAAAAAGGGATTAATTGTTTTTTCCAGAGGCAAAACTATCTTGACTGAAATCAGCTAAGTGGATGAGAAAAATGGCAGCCCCCCCCATAATACCTGACTGTGACAGTGCAGGAGGGGTCGTGCTGCAGAACTGCTCGCCATCCTGCCCTGACCCAAGTCTCTGACTCTCCGTGTTCACAGCGGACCTTGATTTAATGTCATACAATTAAGGCACGCGGTGAATGCCAAGAGCTGAGCCTATATACCGCACCTGAGACCTCCGGTCCGGCACCGCACACAACCCGCAGCGCATTAGCCGCTCATTGATTGGAGTGTCAGCCTTGGGAATGGAAATGCGACATAATCAATGCATTTATGTATAATTATGGGACAGATGTCGGAGACGATATGCAATTATTGCAATTACTGACGCTTTTAACATTCAGAACAAATACATCTTGCTATCAAATAACGCATCATAAGTAGTTATGGGCTTCTCATATAAAAAAAAAATGATGAAATGTAAAAATCAGTTTATTCATTACTTGCAAACACTGTATAAGGGACCGTGTGGCTGACAAGTGACATTACATTGTGCAGATTGTGCAGCATGGGGCTGGGGCTCTGTCCAGGGTGCTGAAATCAGCTCAGGGGGCTTTCTATGGCCTTCAAGGCCAGGATCAGCAATGACAGATGAGCTGATCTGCACATGTAACTCATGGAAAGAGGCATTTCTATCAATGTGATTAATTGCCAGACTTTACAAATGGGACAGCATGATACAGATTAACATTTGATCACATACTGCATCAGTGAAAGCCTATATATGATCATCACATCGCATTAATGTTTGTATTTACAGTATATTGTTTAGCTTCTGGTTTTGCATACTTTTATTTTGCATTTTATGTTTTTTTTATTATTATTTTATTCCCATCGCATTCTCATAAAAGCAATGTATTTTTACTTAAGGAAATAAACGCTCGATGTAATAATGCTTAACCGCAGTAATGTACTTTATGTACAGGAACCAGTCTGAATTGTTCCAGTGCAATGCGACACATCGGATTTTGTACAGAGGAGCCACAGAGCATTGAATATTTTTGACATTTTTAACATATAGGTTGCTTTTTTTGCTTAGTAATCAGATGTAGCATGGTTAACTCCTTCATTTTGGACTGCATTTAATTTCTTAATCTGATAAATGTCCTGTTTTAACACTACCGCAGTGGATTTACTTGCAGATCTATGAAAAAAAAAAAACAAAAAAACAAGCACTTTAACCTAATAGGTGAAAATCACATATGCTCAGCTCTGCTGCATCTGTACAGATACAATTAGTATGTGCTGAAATAAAATAAAATAAAAAATCGACGTTGCTTTAACCCTTGCATATTCCCGAATATAACTGGTTGATGTAAAGGAGCCTGCTGTCACCTCCTGCACTGCTGGATTTATAGGTTCTGCTGTAGAAGACAGATCCATCAGCTCAGGAGACTCTATCAGCAAAGATCCGCTGTTATAGAATAATATTTCCATTATATTGAGGACTCCTGGAATCAAAATCCGCATTATAGATCGTGCGCCAGAACTTGCCATGATGGTAGAAAGTGACGCAGAATCCATTAACTATTAAATATTAAGACATCCCTTTAGATTAAAAAAAAAAAGAAAATAAACAGAAGATGCAAATCAGTGCAGAAATCTGTCAGCAGCATGCGATGTAAAAAACCCAACAGGAGGCTGCAGATGCCTTATGTCTTCCCCATCTTGTGCATGTGCAGCATATCCCTGCATTACTGAGGATGATCGCCAGCCTGACCTCTGCGGAGAGCCTCTGCTCTCCTGTGCACCTCAGCTTGGACCTTACCATATTACCAGAAATCATCATGTATTTTTTTTTCCAATAGGAATGTTTATGCGGATAATATACTGACATACTAGACCAGATTTATCATTAATTAACCTTCAGAGTTATTTCATAGATGTGAAATGCTTGATAGGATTTAAAACATGACAATAATACAATAAAACATTTTTTTTTTTTATTATGAAACTGTTTTTTTTTAATCTTCGATTTTTTTTTATGAAGAGTTAACTACGCCTTGAGTGCAGTGCAGATTGCATCAGTCTGAGCAAAGGCACAATCCGCTTCTACAGCAAAATTGGCTATGCAGCAGCGCCGATAGCGCCCTCTAGGATGGACTAGGAACACTACAGGAATAGCAAATAGGTTATTAATATAACAACAATGAAATATATAAGATTACAATTAATAAGCAGATAAATTTAAGATAAATATTAGATGTATTTGAATCGGATAAAGATAGATCGTTACTAAATAGTTTTTATTTTCACATTTCATATAACTATTTACTGTATAATACATGGGAGGCTTTTCACATTTTTTTCCTTTTTGCTGGTGCTGCAGTTTTATTGCTAATCTTAGATACAAAGCAGTTACAGTAAAGGTGCAATTCTCCAGATATGGAAGCAACAATATTCTCCCATTCTGTTTATTCCTAAATCAGGCAGCACTGCAGTTCAGATTTGTCCAAGGATCTGACTTTTATTTATCCATGATGTATAGCAGTGCATCATAGGGGAGCGGAAGACTGTGTCTCACCCAAATATCTGGACTGCTGCTTCTTATTGGAGAATAGACTTCTGTAAAAGTGAGATGCACACAAAATCCAGAAATCAAATATGACCAACATTTTTCAGTCCATGTGGCTGAATAAAGTGTGTCACCCACGATTTTAGGATTTGTTGTGCTGTTTTTTCTTTTGGAGAAGTATGCATGAAGAGGCTCTTGGTGGAATCTTGCAAGGCTTTGCACCCATTGTATGTCTGCAATGATTGTAGAGCTGCTCCATAATTCATTTTTTTGTTGATGATATATACAGATAGACAGACAGACAAAGAAAAATAGATAGACAGATAGATTGGAGATAGATAGATTGGAGATAGACAAATAGATAGATAGATAGATTAGAGATAGATAGATTGGAGATAAATAGATAGATATGGGATAGATAGATAGATAGATATTAGAAATAGATAGATAGATAGATTGGAGATAAATAGATAGATATGGGATAGATAGATGAATAGATTGGAGATAGATACATTAAACTTGCTCAAATAGCCAATGATGGACACAGACAGAAAATGGCACTTGTGCAAAAATAATATATAGGCCCTTTGCATAGCTCATCAAATTGCACAATTCCACCTGCTTTGGAGGTGGATGAGGCCCTCTTATCCCTTGGGCCCTTGTGCTGCGGCACGTGTTGCACCAATGATAATGATGAGGGATGAGTGAATAGCTTCGGATGAGTGCTTATCCGATTAGCTATAGCACTTACCGAATAGCTGCATCGGTAACCCGGATACCTGGAGCGCTCCCGATGATCAGCTGTTCAGCGCCGCAGCTGCATGATTTGCGGCTGTGTGACAGTCACAGCACATGCATGGAGAGCCTGGTAATGATATGTCCGCCCCTGGAAATAGCCTTGATGAGCAGCATAACTATAGGGGTTTACAGGGTTTTCATTTGGAGCCTAGAAGTCCCTTTATTTCACATGAGAAGACCAATACTATTGTTGGGGACCCTTTTGTAGATTTTGAATTGGTGCCCATAAGCTTCATGTTATACCGCTGATCTGATTATAGACCTATATGGTCTATTACTTATTGCAATTAAGGCTTTAATACTATGTTTATAACCTCGGATGCAAGCCTTTTTACTCAGTGTTAGCAGCTTTATTGTACCCAGAAATATGCACGACATCACATAATGTAAAAAAAAATATTATTTTTGTTTGGCATCTATGCATTGGACTAGTGTTCTGCATTCGCTGTAGTTTAAATTAGGCTAAGAACTGCTGGTTCTCTAAGTTCAATTTATTAATTAATGTGTAGAGTAAGCTTAATGCTGTAGTGTATTTATTGGGTGACTACATATATACAAATACAGTATATATATATATATATATATATATATATATGGATGCAAATATATATATATATATAATGCTTGTGAAATTATATATTATGTACGATATCTAGCATGTTTGTTACCAAAGTGTAAGACAAATATAATATTTTAAGACCATTTAAAGATGTCTTCATATTTAAAGATAAGATCATTTTTTATCGAATGCTTACACCGTCTTGAATAATCTTAGATGTGGTCATTATTAGCATACGTAAATTATAGCATTTTCTCTCAGGTACAGTTGGTAAATGATGTGCATCTCTACATCCTAGTGCCTGTTGAGACTGAAATACTACGTCACTACAGCCATGAGCGGGAGACATTTCAGAAGAAATGAGAAAAAAAGTTATTATATGAGTGTGGAAAGAGTATTTAAGGGTCTGAGAATTAACAGCCACAAGACCCTCCAAATATTTTACCATTTTATATAGAATCAGCTTTTTATTCCTGACCATGGGCATAAATGTATTTGTATCTGTGGTAAACCTCACTTACAACTTCTAAGTTCAAGTCCGTAACTTCCCTGTACCAGTCTGTAGTGCAGCATTATCCGCTATTAATTACCCTACTAAACTTCGCTTCTTCAGCTATTGATGAATTTGTTCTTTGTGGGACTTCTAAAAAGTGTACCATATATAGATTGAAAATTAGATCCTCATAGTATTATTAGTTCTTGCACTAGATTCCAAATATGCTTTGAGAAATGTAGATTACCACTGGCGGACACAGACAGAAAAGGGCCACTGTGCAAGAACAATATCTTGGCCCTTTGCAGCCCAATATAATGCACAATTCCACCGGCTATGGAGGTCAAAATGATCCTGCTCATCTCTTGGGTCCTTGCAGTTTGCACCATTGATATGTCCGTCCTTGTATATAACCATTCAAGATGCAGATTAATACATTATTCCTTTTATAAGATGATCAATTAGCTTTGCCAAGACTGATCCCGGCAGTTATACCCTTTACTATCTGCCTCCTACCATAGAGACACCATAGTGTAGTTCTGTATTTAGAAAACTAATGCAAAGCTAATTTTTTCATTTTATATAGTTTCATAGTTTTAAGATTGAAAGTAGGCATGAGTCCATCGAGGTCAAACTATAACCTAACAGGTTGATTCAGAAGAAGACAAAAATCCCACGAGGCAGATGCTAATTGCCCTATATTAAGAGAAAAATTCCTTCTCGACGTCATGTGTGGCAATTAGACTAGTTTTGTGGGTCAACATCCTATCTACAAAATGTAGTGCTATAATATTATATTTTTTAAGAAAGACATCCAGGCGTCCTTCTACTTTTTTATTGAATGAACCATTACGACATTTTGTGACAAAGAGTTCCACTGTCTCTCTGCTCTTACAGTAAAGAATCGCCTTCTGAGATGATGATTAACCTTTTTTTCCCTAGTCATAGAGGATGCTGCATTGTCGCCATCGTAAGCCTAGGTGTAAAAAGATAATTATAAAGATTTCGATACTGCCTATTCATATATTAGCACATTGTAAAAATATCGCCCCTAAGCCTTCATTTTACAAACTGAATAATCCCAAGTTTGATAACCTGTCTTGGTACTGCAGTCCACCCAGTCCTCCCTTAATAATTTTGGTTGCTCTTCTCTGGTCCTCGTCTTGTTCAGCTATATCTTATACACTGCAGTCAGAAATTGTGCACAGTATTCTAAATATGGCTGCACTAGTGACTTGTATGGAGGCAAAACTATGTTCTTGATAATCTATTCCTCATTAAATGCATCCCATTGCTTTATTTGCCTTGGCAGCACCTCCCTGGCACTGGTCACTACAGTTAAGTGTGCCATTCACCCATACACCCAAGTCTTTTTCAGTGTTTTAGTATTTAGTACATTTTGTTTCTTCGCATGACCTTCCATTTATCAGCATTAAGCCTTCTCCTCCTGTTCAGTGTTTGCCCTTCTTCCAGGCCTCTAACCTTTTCGCCATTCTTTCACTAGCACAGCTCCTCCCTTTCTATCGCTACCATAGAGCATGTAGCCAACAAAGAAGCCCAGTTCTCTAGGAACTCCTAACCCTTCTTCTTACACAAGTTTCTGAGCTACTTATTTACTTCCCCAATCTGCTGATGCTTCTCTGTCATGACATATGAACATCTACTATTTCAATGAATATTGCCTTCGAGGTCCTTGCCTTTGACTTATGGCCTAAATCCCTGAAATAATTTTGAACGACTTTCCACCTAACTCTAATTTTTTCATTGGTGCCGATGTCCTCCATGATCAGTGGGTCCTCACCAGCTCCTCCCAGTAATCTGTCAACCTGATCAGCGAAGTGCCGATCTCAGGCATCAGAAAAACAACACATTGTTTGATAATACATTTCTTTGTGACAGATGCCCTATCTGTTCCCCTAATAACTGAATTACCCACTGCTACCACCTGTCTCGCCTGCTTTGCATTCCTATTCTACTCCTTACTTGAGCAGACACTCACTTGGTTTTCAGAGGATGTTTCTTGCTGCAGCAACGCTACCTCTGTACTGACACTCTCCTCATATACCAACTTAGCAAACTTGTTGGGGTGTGAAGGATCAAGACTAGCCTCCTTGACACTCTTCACTCTACCGCACTTTCTATCAGCTAGCTACCTTATTGTCCTGCATCTCCATGCTACGATCATTCACCACCTCTACCCTAGCAAGCATCTAATCAATGAGCAGCAAATTCAGATTCAATGTTGTCAATGGATCTTCAGTGTTGCCAGATGCCCATTTCCATCCAGTATCTGGGATTCCAAGTGTTCAACATACATACATCTAGCACAGCAGTATGCACAGGGGCAGACTTATCATTAGTTCAATCTGTGCAGCTATACAGGGGCCAATGAGGTAAGGGGGTCCACTACCACCTCCAAGGCAGCACTCAGCTTCTTTCATAGACAACTATTTTAATCAAAGGGCTCATATACTGTTTTTACACAGGGGCCCTTTACTGTCTGTGTCCCCCACTGGTATGCACCCTCATATGGCTGTTCAATAAATGCGCACATACAAGATGTGCACCAGATGGCATTGTCAATGCCACACTTAGGCATTAGAGAATAATGGTTGCAAAGGTAGACATTCAAGTAGATTATTATATTCAAACCTTAAATATTATCAGCACAAAAGCCGGATATTTACCATCATGATAGTGAAAATTTGACTTAGATATAAAGACCTATGAATGCAAAACACTGTATTACTTATTTGTATTGTTGTTTACAATCTCTTGAAATCTAAGTGGATCCTCTGCTATTAATTCTACTAGCCATTGTTGCTGTGGCTTTGTGCTGGTGGGGCGGAGCGGTCTAGAGTCATGGGGACTCAGTCTTGCAGCATGGGCGCTGTAAGGCACCAGGCCATCCACCCTGCTGGTGCATTGCCGCTGTGGTGGTCAGCACACAGATCCGCTTCATTAGGGTGATAGGGACCCACTGAGAGGTTCGCAGTGACGTGGCAGTGGGCTTCATACAGTCTGATTAGAATGGTAAACTAAGAACCTCAAGTTCAGTTATATATATTTTTGCCTGGCGGCATTAGGTCAATGTATGATTTTTGGAGGTGCGGTCCATGGTCTTATTCAGCATAATATATATATATATATATATATATATATATATATATATATATATATATGTATATATACACTGCTCAAAAAAATAAAGGGAACACTCAAATAACACATCCTAGATCTGAATGAATGAAATATTCTCATTGAATACCTTGTTCTGTACAAAGTTGAATGTGCTGACAACAAAATCACACAAAGATCATCAATGGAAATCAAATTTATTAACCAATAGAGGCCTGGATTTGGAGTCACACAAAAAATTAAAGTGGAATGTAATGTCCTTAAAACAAGTCAAAATGAGGCTCAGTAGTGTGTGTGGCCTCCTCGTGCCTGTATGACAACACTGTGCCTGTATTACCTCCCTACAATGCCTGGGCATGCTCCTGATGAGGCGTCGGATGGTCTACTGAGGGATCTCCTCCCAGACCTGGACTAAAGCATCTGACAACTCCTGGACAATCTGTGGTGCAACGTTGGTGGATGGAGCGAGACATGATGTCCCAGATGTGCTCAATCGGATTCAGGTCTGGGGAACGGCGGGCCAGTCTATAGCTTCAATGCCTTCATCCTGCAGGAACTGCTGACACACTCCAGCCACATGAGGTCTGGCCTTGTCCTGCATTAGGATGAACCCAGGGCCAACCACACCAGCATATGGTCTCACAAGGGGTCTGAGGATCTCAACTCGGTACCTAATGGCAGTCAGGCTACCC
This sequence comes from Oophaga sylvatica, assembly GCA_033576555.1. Lineage (NCBI taxonomy): Eukaryota > Metazoa > Chordata > Amphibia > Anura > Dendrobatidae > Oophaga > Oophaga sylvatica. The sequence continues at coordinate 363,301,219 of JARQOD010000006.1, forward strand.
CTGGCGAGCACATTGAGGGCTGTGCGGCCCTCCAAAGAAATGCCACCCCACACCATTACTGACCCACTGCCAAACCGGTCATGCTGAAGGATGTTGCAGGCAGCAGATCGCTCTCGACGGTGTCTCCAGACTCTGCCACGTCTGTCACATGTGCTCAGTGTGAACCTGCTTTCATCTGTGAAGAGCACAAGGTGCCAGTGGTGAATTTGCCTATCCTGGTGTTCTGTGGCAAATGCCAAGTGTCCTGCATGGTGTTGGGCTGTGAGCACAACCCCCATCTGTGGACGTCGGGCACTCAAACCATCCTCATGGAGTCGGTTTCTAACTGTTTCAGCAGACATATGCACATTTGTGGCCTGCTGGAGGTCATTTTGCAGGGCTCTGGCAGTGCTCCTCCTGTTTCTCCTTACACAAAGGTGGAGGTAGAGGTCCTGCTGCTGGGTTGTTGCCCTCCTACGGCCCCCTCCACATCTCTTGGTGTACTAGCCTGTCTCCTGGTAGCACCTCCAGCCACTGGACACTACGCTGACAGACACAGCAAACCTTCTTGCCACAGCTCGCATTGATATGCCATCCTGGATGAGCTGCACTACCACTTGTGCGGGTTGTAGAGTCCGTCTCATGCTACCACAAGTGTAAAAGCACAACCAACATTCAAAAGTGACCAAAACAACAGCCAGAAAGCATTGGTACTGAGATGTGGTCTGTGGTCCCCACCTGCAGAACCACTCCTTTATTGAGTGTGTCTTGATAATTGCCAATAATTTCCATCTGTTGTCTATTCCATTTGCACAACAGCATGTGAAATTGATTGTCAATCAGTGTTTTGCTTCCTAAGTGGATAATTTGATTTCACAGAAGTTTGATTTACTTGGAGTTATATTCTGTTGTTTAACCCCTTCATGACCCAGCCTATTTTGACCTTAAAGACCTTGCCATTTTTTGCAATTCTGACCAGTGTCCCTTTATGAGGTAATAACTCAGGAACGCTTCAACGGATCCTAGCGATTCTGAGATTGTTTTTTTGTGACATATTGGGCTTCATGCTAGTGGTAAATTTAGGTCGATATTTTTTGCGATTATTTGTGAAAAAAATGGAAATTTGGTGAAAATTTTGAAAATTTCGCAATTTTCAAATTTTGGATTTTTATTCTGTTAAACCAGAGAGTTATGTGACACAAAATAGTTAATAAATAACATTTCCCACATGTCTACTGTACATCAGCACAATTTTGGAAACACATTTTTTTTTTTGTTAGGAAGTTATAAGGGTTAAAAGTTGACCAGCGATTTCTCATTTTTACAGCAAAATTTACAAAACCATTTTTTTAGGGACCACCTCACATTTGAAGTCACTTTGAGGGGTCTATATGGCAGAAAATACCCAAAAGTGACACCATTATAAAAACTGCACCCCTCAAGCTACTAAAAACTACATTCAAGAAGATTATTAACCCTTCAGGTGCTTTACAGGAACTAAACTCCCCGTGGGCGGCACCATAATAACACCCCGGCAGCAGGCTCGCTGTCTAAGGTGTTATGTTTGACACCAATCTCTCCTTCACCTCCCATATACAATCTCTTGCCCGCTCTTGCCGCCTACACCTAAAGAACATCTCTAGAATCTGCCCTTTTCTCACCATGGAAACAACAAAAACCCTCACTATAGCATTGATCCACTCCCGCCTGGACTACTGCAACGCTCTATTACTTGGCCTCCCCATTACTCGACTATCCCCTCTCCAGTCCATCCTTAATGCAGCAGCCAGGGTCATCCATCTGGCTAATCGTGTCATGGGTGTATCGCCACAAGGATCGTCGCGATTACACACTCTGACTTCTCACAGCTGAGTTGCTGTTTCTTTGTGTTTGGTAATGAGGGAGTTAATTTTACCTAGCTCTTTGCTAAGACTAGGTCCAGCCTCGCCAGGCTGCTTTTGATTATGTTCTAATTAGATTCCTTCATATACCTGCCAGTCTGCTTGTTAGATGCCGGTGAAAGCCTTTATGTAGTCTAGCAGACTGGATCGGTTCTGAGAATACTTAAGCTAAGAGCTCCTTAGTTGTTTTTACTCTTATAGCTTATAGTTTATCTCTGAGACCTTAGGTGTTCCTACTGTGTGTGAGTGTTGTATGTAAGACTTTATTTACTTTATTTCTTGTCTTTCTTGTATGTCTTTCTGTTCATTAACCGTTACCTGTTCATTCCCTTTGGTGGTAATTAGGGTCCTTCTTAGGACTAGATTACAGTTGGCAGGGATTGATAGGAGACAGGGTTTACGCTGGTGGCCTGGACCTCTGTACCTTTAACAGTACCTCCAGGTAGAGGGATTAGTTAGGACCCCAGTTTAGGGTCAGCATAGACCCCGGTCACCCTCTAGCCGGAGACAGCGTATAACGGATTCCGTATTGACCCACTGGACTTTCTGTCAGGTAATTCTATGTTATCATATATCTATGCGCATGTTATATTGTATGTTGCCCTTTTGATATAGATTACTGTCATCACATATATATATATCTGCTATACAGCGTGACATTTTCACCGGCCATACTAAAGATTCTCTCCAGCTGTCATGGATCCAGTAGCCCAGCTGGCCCGGCAGTTGCAGGGGTTGTCCATGGAGTTTGCAGACATTAAGTCCAAGGTTTTGTTCCCTCCGGAGCAATCCAGATCTGAACCTAAGGTTGCTCTCCTGGACAGGTTCACTGGTGGGCGGGACAAATTTTTTACTTTCCGGGAGGCATGTAAATTGTACTTTCGGCTGCGGCCTCGGTCATCTGGGAGTGAAGAGCAGAGGGTGGGAATTGTTATCTCGCTCTTACAAGGGGACCCTCAATCTTGGGCGTTCTCTATTCCTCCAGGCTCCCCAGATCTCCAGTCAGTGGATCGATTTTTTACTGCCCTGGGTCTGGTATATGATGATCCGGATCGAGTTTCCCTTGCTGAAACAAAGTTACGTAAAATACGGCAAGGAAATCGTCCAGCGGAGGAATATTCTTCTGAGTTCCGTAGATGGGCAACAGATACTCAGTGGAATGACCCAGCTCTTAGGAGCCAGTTTTGTCAAGGGTTGTCTGACAAATTAAAAGATGTGTTGGCTCAGTATGATTCTCCTCCATCACTGGAGGCTGCTATGGCCCTCGCTATTCGCATGGATAGACGAATTCGGGGAAGACGCGAGGTAACTCCGCCTCCCGTGATGACTCCACCTACTACTAAAGTCCCTTATACTGAGGTTCCCCTGGTCTGTTCTGAGGAACCCATGCAGTTGGGAGGGACATCTTTTTGTAGGAGGGAATTGGCGGTGCACCGCAAGACTAGAAGGTGTTTCTTTTGCGGGAGAGAGGGACATTTTGTTGGGGGGTGTCCATCCCGGGCCTCTTTGAGCAAAGGAGTTAACCTGGGAGTGTGTATTTCGTCCCCAAATCCCTCTCAGTTTCTCGTGCCTGCGGAGGTGGTGATTGGTACTAGAACTGAGAGGATTTCTGTTTTTCTTGATAGTGGGTCCGGGGCTAATCTGGTGGACGCTCGGTTTGCCCAGGTGCATGGTATGCAACTGAGTGTATTGGCCAAACCGGTCCCTATAGTCTCTATTGATTCTAGACCTCTCGGTCAAGGTAGCTTGGTACAAGCTGTTCATAACATAGATCTTCGAGTAGGGGCAAGACATAAAGAGCAATTGTCTTGTTATGTGTTGGAGGGTCTATCTACTCCTATTGTGTTGGGACTTCCTTGGTTGGCTAAACATAACCCAGTGATTGATTGGCAATCCGGAAAGATAAGCCAGTGGGGTGAATTTTGCAGGAATAACTGCATGAGCACGGTCATCGGTGCGGTTGTGCCTAGGACTTTGTCTCCTTTTCTGGAGGACTTTGGGGAGATGTTCTCAGAGGAGGGGTGTAAAGAGTTACCTCCTCATCGCGCATATGACTGCTCAATAAAGTTGCTTCCTGATGCCTTATCTCGTACTTTCCCAGGGGCCAGGAAGACGGATGATCCGGTTCCTATTCCTCAGGAGGGAGTTGTAGTGTCAGCTGTATGCTCTGAGCTTGAGGGGGAGGTATTGGGGGCTCAGGGGGACGCCCCAGTGGGACTTCCAGGGAGACTGATAGTTCCAGATCGGTTAAGACTGAAGGTTACGGGGAACCGTTACAAACGGATGGCTGATAGGGGGAGAGTTTCTGGTCTAGATCTGAAGGTGAACGATCTAGTTTGGTTGTCTACCAGGAATATAAAACTTAAAGTTTCCTCCTGGAGGTTGGGTCCCAGATTCATCGGGCCGTACAGGATCAGTTCCATAATTAATCCTGTGGCATTTCGTCTGGACCTCCCTCCTACGTTTAAAATTCATAATGTGTTTCACAAGTCATTACTTAAAAAGTATGTGGCACCAGTCATACCGTCACCTTTACCTCCGCCTTCAGTGGTGGTCAATGATAACGTGGAATTTCATGGGTCGAAAATCATTGACTCACGTCTCAGTCGCCGATCCCTTCAGTACTTGGTTCATTGGAGGGGGTATGGTCCTGTGGAGAGGACGTGGGTCCCTGCGTCTGATGTTAACGCAGATCGATTGGTTCGGACCTTTCACACAACTCACCCGGGCAGACCTGGCCCTGAGGGTCCGGAGTCCCCTCGTAGAGGGGGGGGTACTGTCATGGGTGTATCGCCACAAGGATCGTCGCGATTACACACTCTGACTTCTCACAGCTGAGTTGCTGTTTCTTTGTGTTTGGTAATGAGGGAGTTAATTTTACCTAGCTCTTTGCTAAGACTAGGTCCAGCCTCGCCCGGCTGCTTTTGATTATGTTCTAATTAGATTCCTTCATATACCTGCCAGTCTGCTTGTTAGATGCCGGTGAAAGCCTTTATGTAGTCTAGCAGACTGGATCGGTTCTGAGAATACTTAAGCTAAGAGCTCCTTAGTTTTTTTACTCTTATAGCTTATAGTTTATCTCTGAGACCTTAGGTGTTCCTACTGTGTGTGAGTGTTGTATGTAAGACTTTATTTACTTTATTTCTTGTCTTTCTTGTATGTCTTTCTGTTCATTAACCGTTACCTGTTCATTCCCTTTGGTGGTAATTAGGGTCCTTCTTAGGACTAGATTACAGTTGGCAGGGATTGATAGGAGACAGGGTTTACGCTGGTGGCCTGGACCTCTGTACCTTTAACAGTACCTCCAGGTAGAGGGATTAGTTAGGACCCCAGTTTAGGGTCAGCATAGACCCCGGTCACCCTCTAGCCGGAGACAGCGTATAACGGATTCCGTATTGACCCACTGGACTTTCTGTCAGGTAATTCTATGTTATCATATATCTATGCGCATGTTATATTGTATGTTGCCCTTTTGATATAGATTACTGTCATCACATATATATATATCTGCTATACAGCGTGACAAATCGGTACTCGGACGCGTCCGCTCTTCGCCAGTCCTTACACTGGCTGTCCATTCATTATAGGATCCAATTCAAAGTACTGGTTCTCACCCACAAAGCTCTCCACAGTGCAGCACCCCCCTACATCTCCTCCCTCATTTCTATCTATCGGCCTAACCGACTGCTGCGCTCTGCAAACGACTTTCGACTAACCTCTGCACTAATCCGTACCTCCCACTCCCGACTCCAAGACTTCTCCAGCGCTGCGCCAATCCTCTGGAATGCTCTACCCCAGGAAATTAGGACTATCCACAATTTGCATGGTTTCAGGTGCTCCCTCAAAACACATCTGTTCAGAGCGGCCTATCACATTCACTAATCAAAGTCATTCTATGCGTAAAAAAGTGTGTGTGTGTGTGTGTTAGCCCACTCACTATCTCCATCCATCCCTCACTCCCCAAAGATGGCTGGACCATCATTGTAAATGCACCATTGTATATACACACCTGTACTTTGTATCTCCCCCACCTCATTGTAGATTGTAAGCTCTCACGAGCAGGGTCGTCTTATTTTGCTTTAATTATTGCATTGTTAACGTTGTTACTTATGACTTGTGTTTTGAAACTGTTAAACTGTAAAGCGCTGCGGAATATGATGGCGCTATATAAATAAAGATTATTATTATTATTATTTATTATTATTAAAGCAACGTGGAAGGAAAAAATAGACATTTTAATTTTTCCAACAAAAATTTTATTTTAGCATCAATTTTTTCATGGGCAACAGGATAAAATGGATCCTAAAATTTGTTGGGCAATTGCTGGAACAATGCCTAAACATTGGAGCTCCCCCACAAGTGACCCCATTTTGGAAACTAAACCCCAAAGGAACTTATCTAGATGCATAGTGAGCACTTTGAACCCCCAGGTGCTTCACAAATTGATCCGTAAAAAAAAGAAAGTACTTTTTTTTCACTAAAATTTTCTTTTAGCCTCAGTTTTTTCATTTTCACATGGGCAACAGGATAAAATGGATCCTAAAATTTGTTGGGCAGTTTATTCTGAGTACACAGATACCTCATATGTGGTCATAAACCACTGTTTGGGTGCACGGCAGGGCCCAGAAGGGAAGGAGCGTCATTTGACTTTTTGAATGGAAAATTAGCTCCATTCGTTAGCGGACACCATGACGCGTTTGGAGAGCCCCTGTGTGCCTAAACAGTGAAAAAAACCCACATGTGACACCATTTTGGAAACTAGACCTTATGGAACTTATCTAGATGTGTTGTGAGCACTCTGAACCCCCAAGTGCTTCACAGAAGTTTATAACGCAGAGCAGTGAAAATAAAAAAATCATTTTTTTCCTCAAAAATAATTTTTTAGCTGGCTATTTTTATTTTCACAAGGGTAACAGGAGAAATTGGACCACAAAAGTTGTTGTGCAATTTGTCCTGAGTACACCAATACCCAATATGTGGGGGGAACCACTGTTTTGGCGCATGGGAGAGCTCCGAAGTGAAGGAACGCCATCTTGGAATGCAGACTTGATGGAATGTTCTGCGGGCGTCATGTTGCATTTGCAGAGCCCCTGATGTGCCTAAAGAGTAGAAACCCCCCACAAGTGACCCCATTTTGGAAACTAGACCCCCCAAGGAGCTTATCTAGATGTGTGGTGAGCACTTTGAACCGCCAAGTGCTTCACAGAAGTTTATAAACGCAGAGCAGTGAAAATAAAAAAATCATTTTTGTTTCTCAAAAATCATTTTTTAGCCCGCTATTTTTTATTTTCCCAAGGGTAACAGGATAAATTGGACACCAAAAGTTGTTGTCCAGTTTTTCCTGAGTACGCTGGTGCCCCATATGTGGGGGCGAACCACTGTTTGGGCGCACGGCAGGGCTCAGAAGGGAAGGAGCGCCATTTGACTTTTTTAATGGAAAATTAGCTCCAATCGTTAGCAGACACCATGTCGTATTTGGAGAGCCTCTGTATGCCTAAACTTTGGAGCTCCCCACAAATGACCCCATTTTGGAAACAAGACCCCCTAAGGAACTTATCTAGATGCACAGTGAGCGCTTTGAACCCCCAGGTGCTTCACAGAAGTTTATAACGCAGAGCCCTGAAAATAAAAAATCATTTTTTTTTTCACAAAAAATCATTTTTTAGCCCCCTGTTTTTTATTTTCACAATGGTTACAGGAGAAATTGGACCCCAAAAGTTGTTGTCCAGCTTGTTCTGAGTACGCTGGTACCCCATATGTGGGGGGTAACCACTGTTTGGGCACACGTCAGGGCTCGAAAGGGATGTAGTGACGCTTTGAAATGCCGACTTGATGGAATAGTCTGCGGGCATCTTGTTACGTTTGCAGAGCCCCCGATGTGCCTAAACAGTAGAAACCACCCACAAGTGACCCCATTTTGTAAACTAGACCCCCAAGGAACTTATCCAGATGTGTGGTGAGCACCTTGAACCCTCACGTGCTTCACAGAAGTTTATAATGCAGAGCCGTGAAATAAAAAATCATTTTTTTCCTCAAAAACTGATTTTTTTAACTCGCAATTTTTTATTTTCACAATGGTTACAGGAGAAATTGAACCCCAAAAGTTGTTGTACAGTTTGTTCTGAGTACACTGGTACCCCATATGTGGGGGGAACCACTGCTCGGGCACATGTTGCGGCTCGGAAGGGAAATAGTGACGTTTTGAAATGCTGACTTTGATGGAATGGTCTGCGGGCATCATGTTACGTTTGCAGAGCCCTGATGTGCCTAAACAGTAGAAACTCCCCACAAGTGACCACATTTTGGAAACTAGACACCGCACGGAACTTATCTAGATGTGCGATGAGCATTTTGAACCCCAAGGGCTACACAGAAGTTTATAACGCCCGGGCATGAAAATAAAAAAATCATATTTTTTCCACAAACATGATCTTTTAGTCCCCAATCTTTTCATTTTCCCAAGGGTAATAGGAGAAATTAGACCCCAAAAGTTGTTGTCCAATTTGTCCTGAGTACGCTGATATCCCATATGTGGGAGAAAACTACTGTATGGGCACACGTCTGGGCTCGGAAGGGAAGAAGTGACGTTTTGAAATGCCGACTTGATGGAATGGTCTGCGGGCGTCATGTCTCGTTTGCAGAGCCCCTGATGTGCCTAAACAGTAGAAACTCCCCACAAGTGACCCCATTTTGGAAACTAGACCCCACAAGGAACTTATCTAGATGTGTAGTGAGCACTTTGAACCCCAAGGGCTGCACAGAAGTTTATAACGCCTGGGCATGAAAATAAAAAAATCATATTTTTTCCACAAACATGATCTTTTAAGTCCCCAATTTTTTTTATTTTCCATGGGTAACAGGAGAAATTAGACCCAAAAGTTGTTGTCCAATTTGTCCTGAGTACGCTGATATCCCATATGTGGGAGAAAACTATTGTATGGACACACGTCGGGGCTCGGAAGTGAAGTAGTGACGTTTTGAAATGCCGACTTGATGGAATGGTCTGTGGGTGTCATGTTATGTTTGCAGAGTCCATGATGTGCCTAAACAGTAGAAACCCCCAAGTGACCCCATTTTGGAAACTAGATCCCCAAGGAACTCCTCTAGATGTGTGGTGAGCACTTTGAATCTCCAAGTTCTTCACAGAAGTTTATAATGCAGAGCTGTGAAAATAAAAAATCATTTTTTTTCCACAAAAATAATTTTTTTAGTCCCCAATTTTTTTTTTCCCACGGGTAACAGTAGAAATTAGACCCCCAAAGTTGTTGTGCAATTTTTCCTGAGTACGCTGATACACCATATGTGGGGGGTAAACCACCGTTTGGGCACACGTTGGGGCTCGGAATAAAGGAAGCACTGTTTGACTTTTTGAACGCAAAATTTGCAGGAATCAATGGTGGCGCCATGTCGTGTGTGGACACCCCCTGATGTGCCTAAATAGTGGAAATCCCTCAATTCTAACTCCAACCCTAACCCCAACACACCTCTAACCCCAACTCTAACCCCTACACACCCCTAATCCTAATCCAAATCCTAACCATAACCCTAAACCCAACACATCCCTAACCCTAATCCCAAATCTAACCATAACCCTAACCACAAGCCTAACCTTAATCCCAACCCTAACCCCAACATACCCCTAACACTTATCCTAACTCTAACCCTAACCACAAACCTAACCCTAATCCCAACCCTAACCCTAATTCCAACCCTAATTCTAACCCTAACCCTAATTCCAACCCTAACCCTAATTCCAACCCTATCCCTAATTCTAATTCTAACCCTAACCCTAATTCTAACCCTAATGCTAACCCTAATGCTAACCCTAAGGCTAACCCTAACCCTAGTTCTAACCCTAACCCTAGTTCTAACCCTAACCCTAAGGCTGGGTTCATATTGCATTTTACCAGCCCGTTCAACACATAGCGTTGATGGGGTGGTAACGGTATAGTATAACGCGATTGCATTGTGCTATACCCGCTAGCGCAGATGAATCAGCAGATGATTCATCTGCGCTAGCGGTGACGGAGCCCAGATGCTGCAGGCCACGTCCGAGGCTCCGTCACTGAATGACGGCACGTCACGAACGCATGCCGCTTTATGGCATGCGTCGTGATGCGCCCGCAAATGGGGGTGAATGGCAGCGTTAACGGACTGCGTTACACCGAGTTATACCACGGTGTAATGCAGTCTGTCTAACGGACTGCCATAACGCAATATGAACACAGCCTTATAATCGTAACCCTAACCCTAATAAAAAAAAATATATAATATTTTATCTGTCCCTACCTATGGGGGTGATAAATGGGGCATTTATTTACTTTTTTTTATTTTGATCACTGTGAGAGTTTATCACAGTGATCAAAATAAATTTCTGGACTCTGGAGGGCGCACTGCGCATGCGCCCACCATTTTGCAAGATGGCGGCACCCATGAAACATTCCGGACGGACACCGGGACGGATCCAGGGACATCGGAGGACCGGGAGAGGTGAGTAGGGGAGTCGGAAGGTAAGGGGGGGATCGGAAGGTGGGGGCAGCGGAGGCAAGGAGGAGGGGAGCATTTAGTGACGGCGGTGACCGATCCCCGCCAATCTATCGGTGGCGGCGGCCGATCGCTGCCGTGACTCGGTGTGGGAGGGTCAGATCTCGGTCTCCAGCCATGGCAGATTCTATTGCAGCATCGGCCATGGCTGGATTGTAATATTTCACCAAATTTCATTGGTGAAATATTACAGATTGCTCTGATTGGCTGTTTCACTTTTAACAGCCAATAAGAGCGATTTTAGCCATGTGGGGGTTAAGCCAACCCCTCTGTGGTGAAGCACAAAGGCTCTTGTGCCTGCGGATCGGGTGACCTTTCATTGACCCCAGTCACCCGACCCGCAGGAACGCGATCCTTTCATGACACAGGGTATGCGTCATAGGTCGGATTGGCACCGACTTTCATGACGCATACGCTGTGTCACAGGTCGGGAAGGGGTTAAGTGTTCCCTTTATTTTTTGAGCAGTGTGTATATATATATATATATATATATATACTGTATGTGTGTGCCTATACTTATCTCCGTAGATTTTGGCCCACACACATTTCTTGCACAGGGGCCCCGAGCTTTTTATTACCGTTTTCCATTTGTTTCTATGGTGAGGTCTCTGACATTACTGCAGTTGTGTTTGCCCTAAAGAAAATAATAGGGGTTAGAGAAAGTAGACCTCAGAGTGTTATACACATCTTTTTAAGGCAATTGGAGGACCTGCGATATACGGCAAATGTATTCTCTGCAGATAGTTTTTTTTGTCTGTTTTTTTTATTTCACAAATATTTTCTGGCCAATTTCAATAACAAAATATCTCTAGATCCCAGACTGAACACTTATGTGCTTACTGTCCATTTTCCAAAGTAACTACCACTGCAACCATGCTCATAAGTTTCTAAAGTAACATGGTGCTTGTGGAGGACAGCAGTGAAGAGCAGCCCCATATGGTCATCTCTGTGGTAGGGGCCTGGTGGCAGTACAAGATAAAGATCCCTGAAAGTGACATAATGCTTGTGGAGAACAGCCGTGAAGAGCAGCTCCATATGGTCATCTGTGTGGTACAGGACTGTCGGCAGTACAAGCTAAAGATCCCTGAAAGTAACACAATGCTTGTGGAGGACAGCAGTGAAGAGCAGCCCCACATGGTCATCTCTGTGGTAGGGCCCTGGCGGCAGTACAAGCTAAAGATCCCTGAAAGTGACATAATGCTTGTGGAGGACAGCCGTGAAGAGCAGCCCCACATGGTCATCTGTGTGGTAGGGGCCTGGCAGCAGTACAAGATAAAGATCCCTGAAAGTAACATAAGGCTTTTGGAGGACAGCCGTGAAGAGCAGCCCCATATAGTCATCTGTGTGGTAGGGTTATGGCGGCAGTACAAGATAAAGATCCCTGAAAGTAACATAAGGCTTGTGGAGGACAGCCGTGAAGAGCAGCCCCATATGGCCATCTGTGTGGTAGGGCTATGACTGCAGTACAAGCTAAAGATCCCTGAAAGTTACATAAGGCTTGTGGAGGACAGCCGTGAAGAGCAGCCCCATATGGCTATCTGTGTGGTAGGGTTATGACTGCAGTACAAGCTAAAGATCCCTGAAAGTAACAACCACTGTGGCCCTGTTTACAGGTTTAAAAAAGTAAGTAATGTGGAGGCAATGGTCTAAAAGCCCCAGGAGGTGGTGGTTTCATTCCAATAAAATATAAAAGCTTATATCATTATATACTGTATAAACAAAATAAGAAGCAATAGAAACCTTATATATTAGCCTTTACTTACATTGTGTAACAATATTCAAAGTTTACAAAAAAAACGTACACACAAAGCATAATGGAAAATACAATTAGTATGTCAACGGAATCTGTTACCCGATTTTTGCCACTTAATCCGAGAGCAGCAGAAAAACAGCGACCCTGATTCCAGTGATTTGTCATAGTTTTGCCAGTAAGGCTACTTTCACACTTGCGTTTTTTTGCGCAGCGCATCTTGCGCTATCGGACGCATGCGCAATGTTCCCCTATCTTTAACATGGCGGGCGCAGGGTCTAGCGCTTGCACGCATTCATGTGCGTTTGTCGTGCGCTGCACATTTTCCCGGTGTGCGCCCATACGCGCCAGACGCTACATGTTGCATTTTTTTTCCGCCCAACCACTTTAAAAAAACGCGTGCGCACGTGTGCGCATGCTATGCGCAAAAAATAACATTGCAGTCTATGGGGGCGCTGGCGTGCGCATGGCTTTGCGCTCGTCAGCGCTTTTGCATGCACGCGATTTTTCTGTAAATAATGGAGCCAGAGATGATGGAGGCAGAGATGATGGAGCCAGAGATGATGGAGTCAGAGATGATAGAGCCAGAGATGATGGAGACAGAGATGATAGAGCCAGAGATGATGGAGCCAGAGATGATAGAGCCAGAGATGATGGAGGCAGAGATGATGGAGACAGATGATGGAGCCAGAGATGATGGAGCCAGAGATGATAGAGCCAGAGATGATGGAGGCAGAGATGATGGAGACAGAGATGATGGAAGCAGAGATGATAGAGCCAGAGATGATGGAGCCAGAGATGATAGAGCCAGAGATGATGGAGGCAGAGATGATGGAGACAGATGATGGAGCCAGAGATGATGGAGCCAGAGATGATAGAGCCAGAGATGATGGAGACAGAGATGATGGAGACAGAGATGATGGAGACAGAGATGATGAGCCAGAGATGATGAGCCAGAGATGATAGAGCCAGAGATGATGGAGACAGAGATGATAGAGCCAGAGATGATGGAGCCATAGATGATAGAGCCAGAGATGATGGAGGCAGAGATGATGGAGACAGATGATGGAGCCAGAGATGATGGAGCCAGAGATGATGGAGGCAGAGATGATGGAGACAGAGATGATAGAGCCAGAGATGATGGAGCCAGAGATGATAGAGCCAGAGATGATGGAGGCAGAGATGATGGAGACAGATGATGGAGCCAGAGATGATGGAGCCAGAGATGATAGAGCCAGAGATGATGGAGGCAGAGATGATGGAGACAGAGATGATGGAGGCAGAGATGATAGAGCCAGAGATGATGGAGACAGAGATGATAGAGCCAGAGATGTTGGAGCCAGAGATGATAGAGCCAGAGATGATGGAGACAGAGATGATAGAGCCAGAGATGATGGAGCCAGAGATGATAGAGCCAGAGATGATGGAGGCAGAGATGATGGAGACAGATGATGGAGCCAGAGATGATGGAGCCAGAGATGATGGAGGCAGAGATGATGGAGACAGATGATAGAGCCAGAGATGATGGAGCCAGAGATGATAGAGCCAGAGATGATGGAGGCAGAGATGATGGAGACAGATGATGGAGCCAGAGATGATGGAGCCAGAGATGATAGAGCCAGAGATGATGGAGGCAGAGATGATGGAGACAGAGATGATGGAGGCAGAGATGATAGAGCCAGAGATGATGGAGACAGAGATGATAGAGCCAGAGATGATGGAGCCAGAGATGATAGAGCCAGAGATGATGGAGACAGAGATGATAGAGCCAGAGATGATGGAGGCAGAGATGATAGAGCCAGAGATGATGGAGGCAGAGATGATGGAGACAGCTGATGGAGGCAGAGATGATGGAGCCAGAGATGATAGAGCCAGAGATGATGGAGCCAGAGATGATAGAGCCAGAGATGATGGAGGCAGAGATGATGGAGACAGAGATGATGGAGCCAGAGATGATAGAGCCAGAGATGATGGAGGCAGAGATGATAGAGCCAGAGATGATGGAGCCAGAGATGATAGAGCCAGAGATGATGGAGGCAGAGATGATAGAGCCAGAGATGATGGAGGCAGAGATGATGGAGACAGCTGATGGAGGCAGAGATGATGGAGACATGAGACAGATGATGGAGGCAGAGATGATGGAGCCAGAGATGATGGAGGCAGAGATGATGGAGACAGCTGATGGAGACAGAGATGATGGAGACAGCTGATGGAGGCAGAGATGATGGAGGCAGAGATGATAATGTGACAAATAGAAAACGCATGCGCCAAAAAAACGCAAACGCATGCAAAAACGCATGAAATCGCAGACAAACGCTGCGTTTTTTTGTCGAAATGCGAATGCTGATGCGACTAAATATTGCAGCGTTTACAAGCGTTTGCATGCGTTTTTTTAATGCGCTTCATGTGCGCTCGAAACGCAGCGCAAAAAAACGCAAGTGTGAAAGTAGCCTAAGAGATTATCACTAGAGGATTAGTAAACCTGCTGCCTTGTAGTCATCCATAAGCTCTGTATAATACTGCCCCCACTACTGATTGGCAGTTTTCTGCCTATGCACAGTGTACATAGAAAGCTGCCAATCAGAGATAGGGCGGCATTATACATCAGTCAGCATTCAGAGAATTAGTAAATCTGCAGCAGAGAAAACAGTGATTTTATGAAAACTACAGCAAGCACCCCAGAAAGTGATACATCTACCCCTACATCATGCTGCTCTCATACAAGGTAGCAAAAACCTGGTGACAGATTTCTCTTAACAAAGCGGAAAAGCTGTCAATTATTAATAGTATTGTTTAAAAAATGTCTGTGTCTGAATGCAGAAATCTTTCACTCAAAACCAAATAATATATGTATGGAACAGATTTTCAGCATAGAAGTGTATGCAACAAATTGTCAATGTGAATATATCATTAGACATTTTTATTCAAAGGAGAACAGAAAAGACGCAATAGGTAATAGAATTTATCAAGTAAAATCCCCATAGTACAATGGGGAAATATAAATGCTGCTGCATTAGCCGGTCACCCAGGCAGGATCTCTTCCACCCTGAAAGCACAGAACATCAAGAATATCCAGTGCAGCATGACATCAGATTATACAGAACCCCATTCAAAAGGGTTAACAATCTAGTCAGATAATGGAAACTCTACCGGCACAGTAGGAGTAATAGTGAATTGATAGATAAGTGCTAGCCATTAATGTCAAGTACATCTGGAGAGACTGTGTAGGCATGAAACATTTAAGACTATGCCTTTTGTACAAGGTAAGGTTTTAATTGTGCTTCAAAAATAACACTTGAGTTAAAATGCTTTGTGAGTATTGAATAAAGGTGCAGTCTTAAGGGGGATAGAACATCAGAATTGAGGTAAAAAGACTTAAAATTGATGCTTGATTAACATAAGAAATATTCAGTAAAGCAGACAGATATAACAGTGTTACATTTAGCATATAATATTATTGCACGCAGATCAGTTGCAAATGTTTAGTAAAATATTAATACATGCAGTTAATCTGTTTAATTATAGCGGTTACACAAATACCAAGGTACATGAGCATAGGGTGAAAGCAAAGACTGGGGGCAATAAAAAAAAAAAATTTGAATAGCAAGTGCTTTAATACATACCACGTGTTGTTAAATGGATGGTCTAATTGTGTGAACCCCTATTAGAAAATTCCTGGTTGGTAAGAGAGGGTCTCCCACTCAAGATGCTCTCATGGAGCTCTTTACTAGAGACAAGTAAAAAAAGTTCATCAGTAAAAACAAGGCACGCCATGCACATTATGCCCAGAAAGGAGTTGACAAAGTAAAACTACTCCAGGGTTGGGCAAATGTATGTTGTGTCACGCTTTTATTGATGTACCCTCTTATACTTTGGGTCGAGAATCTCTTCCTACATATGTGACTGAAGAGAAATTTGATCATTGCATTTCGTCTTTTTATCAAGACAAAGTAAAGGACCAGAACAGCAGGACATGCAAGACAGCAGATAGGCAAGCAAAACTGGAAGCACCAGACACAACACAGCCAGATATGCGGATTGCGCAGGAGCATCACTCATTGTACGGTCGTATCCAAAACTTTTAAGACTTAAACAAATTTTGGTTTTCCCAAAGTTTAACGCTTCATTGTTTTCAGATCATTTAGTAAGTCAGATGTTTGTAGTCCATCATGATGCTCTGCTGCGTTTTTTACACCTTTGTCTCTGCAATCAAGGTACCTGATTGACTATACATCTACTACTCCTATGTATACTTTATCTTTACTGTAAGAAATCACTTACCCAATACAGTTGTAGCCAAAAAGTATCGAGACTGACACAAATTACAGTTGTTGCAAAGCTTGCTGCTTCAGCATTTTTAGATCTTTTAGTCAAATGTTTATATTGTTACTAAAGTACAATTATAAGCATTTCAGAAAATATAAAAAACCCTTAATATTTACAGTGTTGACTTCTATTTTCAATACTTCTACTTTAGCGCTGGAGGTAAGGTGAGTAACAGCTTCATTGTATACTATTTCTTCACTTGCTAATTTATTCTAGTTCATTACATACGTGGGACAGCAAAATAAATGCAGGATAGAAATAATGATGCATACAGCGATATAATATTGATTAAATAATGAAAGAAGTGAAGACAAAGCAGTGTAGCAGGTAAATGCAAAGTGTCATAGCAAAAGTTGAGATGGGGCCCTACTCTATCATGATCACCTCCAGCAGCTAGAAAGTGCAAAATGTGTATCAGGCTTCTTTTCTTATTTTCTTACTTTTTTTTAATTTGATACGCACTTTTTATATCAGTAATAGTAATGACAAACTATAGCTTACTATACCTTTAACTGAAGGTAGATCTACTTATTTGGTGGATCTATTGCTACGACCCTTTGGGTGCACTCATGAATATTGCATAAAATTATGTCTGGACACCTTGTGACCTTTTCATACTGTGACCTTTCTTGTGACAAATTAATTGTGATGTAGCTAGAATACACTTAAGTCCTACAGCTATTGAAAATCAAGTCAGTCACCACAGATGGAACCTAAGAAAGCCAATTAACAAGTATCAGAAGCACAGTGTTCAAAGTGTGGTAGCCATCTGTGTCTGGAGACCTTGTGACCCTTTCATCTCCACTTTTTATAAAAAAAAAATTGTTATTGTAATGCGCATAAAACATTACCACTTTTTGCCTTTAGCCATGTAAGTATGCTGTTGCTGAGGCTATAGATTAATTACAAATGGCTTCTTCTGTACAGCATATTACCTACACAGAAAGATTCCTATCAATATAAAGGTGTTCTAGCAAAAAAGTCAGCATTCTGTGTTCTGGATATGGTATAGTTAAATAATGGATCGAATTTCCAGCCCAACTGGTGAATTGCTTCAGTGACTGCTGGTCATGGTGATATGTTGTCCTTCACTAGCCTGCCCAATCCTACGGCGGCCAACACTCTGTACTATACTTACTGCAGGGGCTGATTCATGGAGATAAAACATTCCTTGAGTTGTACTCCACCCTCTTAATCCCTGAAGCAGACATAACACAGAACATCAGCCTTGTTTTCATGCCAGTACAAAAAAAGAGAGAAAAAACAAAACACATTAAAATCAACAAACAAGTGGTAAATAACACTGGAAGGCTAACAATTATCACCAATATCACCAGTAAAGGTACGGAAAGAGACTTATTGTGTGTGTCTGCCTTATTGCCTGCACCCCTGCACCGCCATATACCTTGAGGGATCAGTCTTACCTGTGGAAGTTTTAACACCTTGCTGCCCAGTTACAACCCCTCAGAGGACTCACCCTGCAGCGCTGGTCACCCTGATCAGAAACCACAGGTGGCGTCACGAACATTTCTAAATCCCCTGTAAATATCCCCCTTTGAATGAGCGCCCAGGGCAACGGACCGAGCTGCGCTACCCGTGACCTCTCCCCCATTGAAGTGAACGGGCTCGGTGCCGAGTACCCCATAAGCCCTGGTACGTGCGACTCAGTTGCCGGCCCCCCAATCCTAGGTCTTCATGGTCTTTGGTTAATGAAGCCTCTTGCTTAATGGTATTGCAGTCTCTGTGGCCTTTCAGAAAAGGTGTGTATGTACTGACAGATCACGTGACACATAGACTGCACACAGGTGGACTTCCTTTCACTAAGCAGGTAGTTTCTTGCACCAGAAATTTTTAGGGACATCATTGCAAAATGGGTGAACTGAATACATACGCACATGCCAATATTTAGTTATTTGATCCCAATTTAATTTATGCCTGTATTTTTTTTCACTTCACCAACTTAGATTATTTGGTCCTGATGCATCACACACAAATCAGAGTACAAAAATATTTAAACACAGGTTGTAATGTAACAAAATAGGTATAAAGCTAAGTGGGTGAATACTTTAGTAGGCCACTGTAAATCTAGCCACTGTAAATGTAGCAGAATATTTCACTTTTTATCGCTCAGACTCCACAGTTTAACATTAATAACGAAATTGTCAAATTGTTAAATGTAACAAGGTATTTAAAATAGAACTTAAAATTGCAACTTTAGTACATTATTTAGAAGGTGACGAGCTACAGAGACTGTCACATAAAGACCCTCTGGGTTGATAATAGTATTGGCACAAGCTAAAACAAAAAGTAAATTTGAAGGAATTCTACACTATATCCCCTTCTAATTATGTAGAGAGATGAGGACTTCACTGCAGGTCATTTACACAGAGTAGCCTCTCATAGCAATGAATGACTGGTGTAAGGAGGAAGACTGGGCTGTGGATGCTAACAGAGCACCGGGCCCGAAACTGCTGGGGCTGCGCCTCTTGTTACAGGGGGGAAGGAAATTGAGGAGGGTGAGGATCCATGACCTGCAGAGACGGGGCATGGTAAGCCAGGGAGAGACCAGGAGTTTTGCGCGAGAAGACAGGGAGAGTTCCCACCTTACAAGTAGGGACTTGCAGCACGCCGCAGGGAGAGTTAGTCTGCGTGCTGGTGAAAGGGAACAAGTGCAGGCAGGACTGAACTGGAGAGTGTTGTGCGGAGCTTCCGATTGCAGAGGACGCTGGACGGGAGATTGTGGTGAAAGACTCCCGGCTGCTGAGCAGTGTGACGGACTAAGGGCTCAACGGGTCACACTGGAGATTGCCCATTGCCTGCTGAAGAGTGCATACCGACCTGTTGGGCAGGGAAACCTGAAGACCGCAATCAGCCAGCGGCCTACTTTCATCTTTGGAGAAGAGTAGTGAACAATCACGGACTCACAATAAGTGAAACAGTTAAATGCCTAGACTTTGGCTTTAAGTTAACCTTTAATTTGTGTTCGTTAGCCTAAAATCTGTTTTAACCCCTTTTGCTCCCTGCGAGGAGAAACCTCCCTTTGTTAATGAAACCAAACCCCTGTTAACTCTTGCTCTGCACCTCTGTGTTGCTGCATCCAATTTACCTGCTTTACACCTATACATGAATAGTCCATAAAAAATAACGAGAAAAGGTAGCACTCTAAGACGCAAGAACATGCTTTACAAAGGCTTCTTTGTTGCTGAAACATCACATCTTCTGATGTTATTACACCTTTTTCATCTGTCTTGGCATCTTCTTTCTTCATTCTCTATTAACTATTGCGGCGCTGGGCAATCTGGACATAGTCACTAGATGAGAAGAAGGTTAGGATGGGTAGCATATGGAGGATGAGGTCAGAAGGTAAGCCAGGTAAATGCTAATGTAAGAAGAATGAACATCTTTGCAAAGTTCTGGACCAAATGGACCTTATTGATCAGGAGCTAGACGGTAGGGAAAATATCTTTATGAAAAAGGGACAATACTGGATGTTATACTTTGCCACACAGTTGCCCTGGAAGAAGCTGAAAGTGCTGAGCATGTGTGAGCAACCATCAGAGAGAAAGCAGTTGCAGCTGCGATCAGAATGCCACTGAAGGAAGTAAAAAAGGATGCCATCAAACTTGTAGCAAAATGTTAGTATTATAGACAGGAAAGGAGGTCCTAAGGTGGGGAGTGGAGCATGAAACCGTTTTTAAATAGAAACCGGCACAAAGATAATGAAACATAATGAGAGATTAGCACTAGCAGCAACAACCAGCTACTCATTTCCGAAACAGCATCCACACTTTAGTACTGCACACAGTGACTAAGCCTCAGCTGTAATGTCCATAGTGCACTTCACGGTATCAAAATTTGTACAAAAATTACGGAGACACATAACTAAAATATATGGAGAAGTTGATGAAATCAATTGATTGTTATACCAAGAGGTATTCACATATACAAAATCACCACTGCTATTATTAACCCCTTTCCGACGTTGGGTGTAATAGTATTCAAGGAAATCTAAGTGATACAAAAGTTGGAGTATATGTGACATATTATTACAAGGAACTGCCTTGATAACCCATTTTGATACTTCATATTAGGTCATATACAGAAGTGGAGCCTTCATTATGAGCTAGAACAGTTCTGGAATATTCAAGCCGTATTGTGGAAGATGGATGGATGTTCTTCCAAATGGCCACCATGTTACAGTATATTTCTACTGCACAGGCTGCTTCAAGGAAAATGCCTGGCTGGCCGTGGATTCCTCTTAAAAAAGCAACTGTTTAGTACAGGTGTTGGAACTAGAACCTCCCAAGACATCCTTCTCTCCTCCACACTTATTCGCTCCTCACCCAACCGCCTCCAAGACTTCTCCCGAATATCCCCCATCCTCTGCAATTCTTTGCCCCAACACGTCCGACTATCAAACACATTCGGATCCTTCAGACGGAACCTGAAAACCCATCTCTTCAGGAAAGCCTACAGACTGCAATGACCCTGCTACCTCCTCACCACTACCGGAGATATCGCCTCAACCAACACAGGAACCGCTGCAACCCCCCAACCTGCTGTCTCCTTCCCCACCATCCTGTAGAATGTAAGCCCGAAAGGGCAGGGTCCTCTCCCCTCTGTATCAGTCTGTCATTGTTAGTTTGTTTACTGTAAGTGATACCTGTAATTTGTATGTAACCCCTTCTCATGTACAGCACCATGGAATCAATGGTGCTATAGAAATAAATAATAATAATAATAATAACACTGAAAGATTTTGTCTCTTTCAACCCTTTCAATAAATAACATTATTAAAATTAAATGATACATAATTAACTAACCACAAATAGTGATAGTAGACAGCATGAGGCTCTGATGACTCATAGTTTACCACTCAGATTTTTTTTTATCAATAGGGCATCTCAATTCTTTAAATTTTGTGATATTTCTTTTTGAAAATGTCAGCAGCCTTCTAGCAGCCTGAAACGCCTCTTTTTCTGTCTGTCTCAGAAACACAATTACCTATAGGGTTATTATCTCCCTTACCTATTATTTCCTGTCTACATAATATGTGATAACGTGATGATCGATGGCAGACCTAGCAGTCAGACTATCACTGATTCCAAGATTGGATCTCTGAAATGCCCTGTTGGAATGGTGTACTCAACTATATCCAGCAAGTCCGACAGACAATGAATGGATTGCTCCAATCTGATGAGTATTTCAGAGTCCCTCACTCAGGAACTGTGAGGATCACATCATTCAGATCCCTGTTAATTAGCAAGTTATCACTTATTCATTGCAGAGTAGATAACTTGTAGTGTTGGTAATAATGAGCTCTTTCCTTTAGCCTGTGTATGAGACTTAAGCCCCCGTCTCACATAGCGAGATCGCTACGCGAGATTTCTGAAGCATCACCGATTTTGTGACGCAACAGCGACCTAGCCAGCGATCTCGCTACATGTGACACTCAGCGACGACCAGCCCCCTGCTGGATATCGCTGATCGTCCTCGAATGTCCTGGACCATTTTTTCGTCGTTGGTGTCCCGCTGGCCCGCGCGCATCGCTGTGTTCGACCCCGATGAGCGACCTCGTTGGCGACGCAGAACTCAGGGACGCCGGTGGGAATCATCAGAAAAGCTGCCGTGTAACAAGTTACCAACGACCGCCGAGGTCGTTATATGGATCGCCGGATTGTTGCTACGTCGCTAAAGAGTTCTGCCTGTTTGGCAGCTGACTAGTGACCATTTAGCGACGCACCAGCGATCCTTACCAGGTCGTATCGTTGTCGGGATCGCTGGTGCGTCGATAAGAGAAACGGGACCCTTATTCTGTGGTAAGAAGAAAGTAAGATTACAGTGTTGATTGGACACAGCACAGAGCATACCTCTGACATCATATCTAGCAGAAACTGCCCACTTAGCACAGTTATAGAGATTCTGAACAGAGACAAAGAGATCTAAAACATACATTTTTCTACAACACACTTAAATGAGAATACTATAAATCAGGTTGTTTCTGCCGCACGTGTCTGATTTCTCGAAACCCCATTTAGATGAATGTGACAGTCAAATATTTCTGCAACAAAACCGCAGTATGCGAAAATACCAAATTAGCTAACTGTAATTGTGAATGTGTTTTTCTAATGCTAGGTCCTCTTTAAATGACTACAGAATTGCAAAACTATTTATGATAATCAAGGAAATTATTAAAAAAGAAATAATCACGGTATAAAATACATAAAGGCCTTTGAAATTGTAAATTATATTTTGAGTATGATTTTACTGAACATATTTGGTTCATGATTATGCATGTAGCCATTATGGTAAGACTTCCGAATAAGTTTAAGAAATGCACATTCACTATGAAGGATTGCAAGTAGGTCACAGTTAGCAGATGGAAATGCCCCATCTTATATGGATGCGTTTATTTTAGGTCACAAACAGTTCTCAATGTTTAAAGTTTTATTATAATGACATAGTCTGAGCATTGTTCACAGCGAAGAATCACTTAATGATGATTCAGAAACCTGTGTAAAAGTGGCCATTTTACTGCACCTATGTACAGTACAGACCAAAAGTTTGGACACTCCTTCTCATTCAAAGATTTTTCTGTATTTTCATTACTATGAAAATTGTACATTCACACTGAAGGCATCAGAACTATGAATTAACACATGTGGAATTATATATTTAACAAAAAAGTGTGAAACAACTGAAAATATGTCTTATATTCTAGGTTCTTCAAAGTAGCCACCTTTTGCTTTGATTACTGCTTTGCACACTCTTGGCATTCTCTTGATGAGCTTCAAGAGGTAGTCACCGGAAATGGTTTTCACTTCACAGGTGTGCCCTGTCAGGTTTAATAAGTGTGATTTCTTGCCTTATAAATGGGGTTGGGACCATCAGTTCTGTTGTGCAGAAGTCTGGTGGATACACAGCTGATAGTCCTACTGAACAGACTGTTAGAATGTGTATTATGGCAAGAAAAAAGCAGCTAAGTAAAGAAAAACGAGTGGCCATCATTACTTTAAGAAATGCAAGTCAGTCAGTTTGAAAAATTGGGAAAACTTTGAAAGTGTACCCAAGCGCAGTTGCAAAGACCATCAAGCGCTACAAAGAAACTGGCTCACATGAGGACAGCCACAGGAAAGGAAGACCAAGAGTCACCTCTGCTTCTGAGGATAAGTTTATCCGAGTCACCAGCCTCAGAAATTGCAGGTTAACAGCAGCTCAGATCAGAGACCAGGTCAATGCCACACAGAGTTCTAGCAGCAGACACATCTCTACAACAACTGTTAAGAGAAGTCTTTGTGCAGAAGGCCTTCATGGTAAAATAGCTGCTAGGAAACCACTGCTAAGGACAGGCAACAAGCAGAAGAGACTTGTTTGGGCTAAAGAACACAAGGAATGGACATTAGACCAGTGGAAATCTGTGCTTTGGTCTGATGAGTCCAAATTTGAGATCTTTGGTTCCAACCACCGTGTCTTTGTGCGACGCAGAAAAGTTGAACGGATGGACTCTACATGCCTGGTTCCCACCGTGAAGCTTGGAGGAGGAGGCGTGATGGTGTGGGGGTGCTTTGCTGGTGACACTGTTGGGGATTTATTCAAAATTGAAGGCATTCTGAACCAGCATGGCTACCACAGCATCTTGCAGTGGCATGCTATTCCATCCGGTTTGTGTTTAGTTGGACCATCATTTATTTTTCAACAGGACAATGACCCCAAACACACCTCCAGGCTGTGTAAGGGCTATTTGACCAAGAAGGAGAGTGATGGGTGCTACGCTAGATGACCTGGCCTCCACAGTCACCAGACCTGAACCCAATCGAGATGGTTTGGGGTGAGCTGGACCGCAGAGTGAAGGCAAAAGGACCAACAAGTGCTAAGCATCTCTGGGAACTCCTTCAAGACTATTGGAAGACCATTTCCGGTGACTACCTCTTGAAGCTCATCAAGAGAATGCCAAGAGTGTGCAAAGCAGTCATCAAAGCAAAAGGTTGCACTCTATCGTGCCAAAGCAAGTCAATGTGAAATATGAAACATGAATAGCAATATGGCTTTTGAATATTAGAAAAAAATGAATGAGACGCTTTGCACAAAATTTGGCCAAATAATGCCTGCCCATACACCAACGTCAAGGTGGTCTCAGAACGTATGGGTCCCTGTCTATGTGAACATACCTCTATTAGGCTGATATCTGAATTCCTGGGTGAATGTGGACACCTCTGTCAGTAAAGCTTGCCTTTTCTGGGTGAGCAGGAACCTGCTATAATTAAAATCACCACATGGTGATGGGCGGAGTGCTCGGTCAGTAAGCTAACAGAGAAGTAAAAGAAAACTGACTGGCACATCCAAACCAGTGTGAATTAGGTGCAAACCAGGAGCAGCTACCTCCATAGACAATATACAAAAAAAGGTTGCACTCTATCGTGCCAAAGCAAGTCAATGTGAAATATGAAACATGAATAGCAATATGGCTTTTGAATATTAGAAAAAAACGAATGAGACGCTTTGCACAAAATTTGGCCAAATAATGCCTGCCCATACACCAACGTCAAGGTGGTCTCAGAACGTATGGGTCCCTGTCTATGTGAACATACCTCTATTAGGCTGATATCTGAATTCCTGGGTGAATGTGGACACCTCTGTCAGTAAAGCTTGCCTTTTCTGGGTGAGCAGGAACCTGCTATAATTAAAATCACCACATGGTGATGGGCGGAGTGCTCGGTCAGTAAGCTAACATAGAAGTAAAAGAAAACTGACTGGCACATCCAAACCAGTGTGAATTAGGTGCAAACCAGGAGCAGCTACCTCCATAGACAATATACAAAAAAAGGTTGCACTCTATCGTGCCAAAGCAAGTCAATGTGAAATATGAAACATGAATAGCAATATGGCTTTTGAATATTAGAAAAAAATGAATGAGACGCTTTGCACAAAATTTGGCCAAATAATGCCTGCCCATACACCAACGTCAAGGTGGTCTCAGAACGTATGGGTCCCTGTCTATGTGAACATACCTCTATTAGGCTGATATCTGAATTCCTGGGTGAATGTGGACACCTCTGTCAGTAAAGCTTGCCTTTTCTGGGTGAGCAGGAACCTGCTATAATTAAAATCACCACATGGTGATGGGCGGAGTGCTCGGTCAGTAAGCTAACATAGAAGTAAAAGAAAACTGACTGGCACATCCAAACCAGTGTGAATTAGGTGCAAACCAGGAGCAGCTACCTCCATAGACAATATACAAAAAAAGGTTGCACTCTATCGTGCCAAAGCAAGTCAATGTGAAATATGAAACATGAATAGCAATATGGCTTTTGAATATTAGAAAAAAATGAATGAGACGCTTTGCACAAAATTTGGCCAAATAATGCCTGCCCATACACCAACGTCAAGGTGGTCTCAGAACGTATGGGTCCCTGTCTATGTGAACATACCTCTATTAGGCTGATATCTGTATTCCTGGGTGAATGTGGACACCTCTGTCAGTAAAGCTTGCCTTTTCTGGGTGAGCAGGAACCTGCTATAATTAAAATCACCACATGGTGATGGGCGGAGTGCTCGGTCAGTAAGCTAACATAGAAGTAAAAGAAAACTGTTATGTTTCGGTAGCTGAGGAGTGCAGGTAAAAAAAGGCAATACACCAGAGCAGTTGGAATCTATGAGATTGCAGTACCCTGACTAACCACCACAACTAGAGGCAGCCGTGGAGCGTTCCTACGTTGGTCCTAGACGCCTCGTCACAGCCTGAGAAACTAACTACACCTAAAGATAGAAATAGGAAAGCTATCTGCCCCGGAGCAGAACCCCAAAGATAATAGAAAGCCCCCAAACATGTAATGGCGGTTAGACAAGAGGAAATACTGACACAGAAAGAAAATAGTATGAGCAAACGCTGGGGCCCAAACTATCTAAATAGAAAAGGATAGGAAGGGCACTTACTGCAATCCCAGAAAACCCTGAAAAGCACCAACTCCACTAATTTCAAAATCATCTGAGATCACACGACCTCTACCACCTAAATTAGTTCTCTGGTGTAACAAAATCAAAACAGCAGCCACTGAAAAAACTGGAAAAAGCAAAAGAACAAAACTCAGTGGCTGAACTAAACTGAAAGGGCAGAAGCCCCCGGAGGGGACCCTGAAGGCCCCCAAAGAAGTGCAGGACAAAATGCAAAAATATAGCAAAAACACAAAGAAAGCAAAAGTCTTATCTGTTAGCAGGAGATGCAGACACGACACAGCAGGCTACAAGGGAAACTGGAATGAAGGATTCAGACCAGAACAATTGATCACCGGCAACCCTGATGGGAAAATGACTCCCTTATATAAGACCAGTCAGTAACATCTGATTCCCAGTCCTCACAATCTTCACTAGCACCGCTTGTAACCACCAGAGGGAGCCTCTGCTCAGAACTCATCTCAAACCCATTCACAACAGTACCCCCCCCTTGAGGAGGGGTCACCGAACCCTCATTTGAGCAACCAGGTCGGTCAGGATGAGTTCTATGATACGCACGGATAAGTCTCCTAGCATGGATGTCCGAAGCAAACACCCAAGAATTGTCTTCCTGACCATAACCTCTCCATTTAACCAAATACTGGAGTTTCCGTCTAGAAAAACGAGAATCCAATATTTTCTCAACCACATACTCCAGATTGCCCTCAACCAAAACAGGGTCAGGAGGCACAGCAGCAGGAACCACTGGCTCAACAAACCTCTTCAACAAAGACTTGTGGAACACGTTATGGATCTTAAATGTCCCTGGAAGAAGCAAACGAAAAGAAACAGGATTAATAATCTCCATGATCTTATAAGGTCCAATGAACCTAGGCTTAAATTTAGGAGATGCTACTCTCATAGGAATATTCTTTGAGGACAACCAGACCAAGTCCCCCACTTTAAACCGAGGACCATCAGTCCTATGCCGGTTAGCAAACCGCTGGGCCTTCTCCTGAGAGAGGGACAACCTCTCCACTACCTGGTCCCAAATCTGTTGCATACGCTCCACAACAGAGTCAACACCTGGACAGACAGAAGCCTCCGTCTGTCCTGAAGAAAATCGAGGGTGAAACCCAGAATTACAGAAAAACGGAGACATCAAAGTGGCAGAGCTAGCCCTATTATTAAGAGCAAACTCAGCCAAAGGCAAAAAAGAGACCCAGTCATCCTGATCAGCAGACACAAAGCATCTTAGATAAGTCTCCAATGTCTGGTTTGTTCTCTCAGTTTGACCATTGGTCTGAGGATGAAATGCCGAGGAGAAAGACAATTGAACACCCAGTTTAGAACAAAAAGTCCTCCAAAATCTGGAAACAAACTGGACTCCTCTGTCAGACACAATGTTCTCAGGAATGCCGTGTAAACGAACCACGTGCTGAAGGAACAACGCACCAATTCAGAGGAGGAAGGCAACTTAGGTAATGGCACAAGATGTATCATTTTGGAAAACCTATCACAAATTACCCAGATGGTGGTCATTCTCTGAGAAACAGGAAGGTCGGAAATGAAATCCATAGAGATATGGGTCCATGGTCTCTTGGCACAGGCAATGGCATCAACAAACCACTAGAGCGAGAGCAAGGCTTGGAGCGAGAGCAAGTCCCGCAGGACTGCACAAATTCCCTGACATCACGAGACAAGGTAGCCACCAAAAGGACCGACTAACCAAGTCTCTGGTACCAAAAATTCCGGGATGCCCACCAATGCGGAACAATGAATCTCAGACATCACACTCTTTTTCCATTGGTCCGGGACAAACAATTTTCCAACAGGGCAGCGCTCGGGCCTATCCTCCTGACACCCCTCCAGAGCAAGTCTCAAATTGGGCGAGATGGCGGAAAGAACTACACCCTCTTTCAAAATAACAGAAGGATCAGATAACTCAGGAGAGTCCGCAAGGAAACCCTCGAGAGGGCATCCGCCTTAACATTCTTAGTGCCAGGAAGAAAGGAAACCACAAAATTAAAACGTGTGAAAAACAAGGCCCACCTGGCCTGTCTAGATTGAGTCGCTTGGCAGATTCCAGATAGACCAGATTCTTATGGTCCGTAAGGACCACCACCTGATGTTTGGCTCCCTCCAGCCAATGTCTCCACTCTTCAAAAGCCCACTTCATGGCCAATAACTCCCGATTACCCACGTCATAATTACGTTCAGTAGGAGAAAATTTTCGAGAGAAAAAGGCACAAGGGTTACTTTTAGAGGTCTCTGGATCTTTTGGGACAAAACGGCACCTGCCCCAATTTCAGAGGCATCAACCTCCACCTGAAATGGCAGAGAAACATCAGGCTGCAGTAGAACAGGAGCAGAAGTGAATCTCTGCTTAAGTTCCTGAAATGCAGAGACTGCCTCAGGAGGCCAATTCACCACATCAGAACCCTTTCTTTTGGTCAAATCAGTTAATGGTTTAACAATAACCGAGAAATTACCAATAAATTTACGATAAAAATTGCAAAACCCAAAAATCTCTGAAGAGCCTTTAATGAAGTAGGTTGGACCCAATCACAGATGGCCTGAACCTTGACCGGGTCCATTTCAATAACAGATGGGGACAAAATGAATCCCAGAAATGAGATCCTCTGTACGCCAAAAAGACACTTTTATCCCCTTTACAAAGAGC
>JARQOD010000006.1:363330431-363532931 GCA_033576555.1 Oophaga sylvatica
CATGAATAAAGAATGGTACCAGAATGTCCTCCAAGAGCAACTTCTCCCAACCCTCCAAGAGCAGTTTGGCGATCAACAATGCCTTTTTCAGCATGATGGAGCACCAGTAGCGTAGCTACCGGGGGGGCAGAGGGGGCGGTGGCCCCAGGCCCCGCGCTCTGAGGGGGCCCACCCGGAGCTACGCTACGATACAGTTACATTCTGGGGCAGAGCAGGGAGAATCGATCTCCCTGCTCTGCCGCTATGGGGCCCCTGAGCAGGCGGTGGGGGGCCCGGTGCCAGCAGTGGGCCCCTCGCCCGTCATCGCAGGGTCAGCTGTATCAGCATCCAGCCGATACAGCTGACCGCATTGTGAGAGAAGGAGCGAGTGCTCCTCCTCTCCCATAATCCCCCTCTCAGCGTCTGACAGCGGGCGCGATGACATCACTGCCCGGCGCGTGGCAGTCAGACGCTGAGAGGGAGAGCAGTGAGCAGCGCAGGAGCCGGGAGCAAGAGAGGTGAGTACTGGATTTGTTATTTTTGTAATGGGGGTGCATTATAAATAAGACTGCATTTGGGGGTACATTATAAATAAGGCTGCATATGGGGGAGTGCATTATAAATAAGACTGCCTATAGGGGTGCATTATAAATAAGGCTGCATATGGGGGAGTGCATTATAAATAAGACTGCATTTGCGGGTACATTATAAATAAGGCTGCATATGGGGGAGTACATTATAAATAAGACTGCCTATAGGGGTGCATTATAAATAAGGCTGCATATGGGGGAGTGCATTATAAATAAGACTGCCTATAGGGGTGCATTATAAATAAGGCTGCATATGGGGGAGTGCATTATAAATAAGACTGCCTATAGGGGTGCATTATAAATAAGGCTGCATATGGGGGAGTGCATTATAAATAAGACTGCCTATGGGTGCATTATAAGTAAGGCTGCATATGGGGGACTGCGTTATAAATGACTGCCTATGGGGTGCATTATAAATAAGACTGCATATGGGGGTGCATTATAAATAAGGCTGCATATGGGGAGTGCATTATAAATGGCTGCCTATGGGGTGCATTATAAGTAAGGCTGCATATGGGTGACTGCTTTATAAATGACTGCCTATGGGGTGCATTATAAGTAAGGCTGCATATGGGGGACTGCGTTATAAATGACTGCCTATGGGGTGCATTATAAGTAAGGCTGCATATGGGGGACTGCGTTATAAATGACTGCCTATGGGGTGCATTATAAATAAGGCTGCCTATGGGGTGCATTATAAATAAGACTGCATATGGGGGTGCATTATAAATAAGGCTGCATATGGGGGACTGCGTTATAAATGACTGCCTATGGGGTGCATTATAAGTAAGGCTGCATATGGGGGACTGCGTTATAAATGACTGCCTATGGGGTGCATTATAAGTAAGGCTGCATATGGGGGACTGCGTTATAAATGACTGCCTATGGGGGTGCATTATAAGACGGCCTATGGGGTGCATTATAAATAAGGCTGCCTATGGGGTGCATTATAAGACTGCCTATGGGGGTGCATTATAAATAAGGCTGCCTATGGGGATGCATTATAAATAAGACTGCCTATAGGGGTGCATTATAAATAAGACTGCCTATGGGGGTGTATTATAAATAAGGCTGCCTATGGGGGTGCATTATAAATAAGACTGCCTATGGGGGTGCATTATAACTAAGACAGCCTATGGGGAATGCATTTTAAATAAGGCTGCCTATGGGGTGCATTATAAATAAGGCTGGCTATGGGGTGCATTATAAATAAGGCTGCCTATGGGGTGCATTATAAATAAGGCTGCCTATGGGGGTGCATTATAATATAGAGTCTGTCTATGGGGGTGCATTATACTACAGAGGCTCCCTATGGGAGTGCCTTATAATATAGATGCTGTCTATGGGGGTGCATTATAATATAGAGGCTGCCTATGGGGGTGCATTATACTATATTGAGGACTATCTGGTGTATTATGCTATATGGATGCTATCTAGGGGGCCATCATACAGTGTGGGGATTATAGTGGGGGGCCATCATACTGTGTTGAAGCCATTAAATAGTTTGGGGACATTAAGGGGTCAGTATATATCCAGTGAGGGGGCATCACACTGTGTATAGGGGAGCTGTACAGGGGGGAGACTCGGGACATTATTAAGTGTAAAGTGGACACTTATTGTTATAGGGGAACTCTGGTTACTGTGACTGTCAAAGGGGCACACGAGGCAATATTACATTCTAGGGACAAAATGCGGGCACTGTTTTCTAGGGCACTTGCACCTGGCATTACTATATTATAGAGGGGTGCTTTAGAATTTAGAGGTCACACAGAACCACACACTAGGTGCAGTAATAGGGGCACATACGGCAGCAGCGGCTCAGTATTGGGGTATGAGGTGCAGTAATAGGGACACATATGACAGCAGCAACTCAGTATTGGGGTATCAGCAGGATGAGGAGTTTGTACAGGTTGAGAATAGTCCAATCGGTGATCGTGACAGTGCTGAAAATATGAGAAGTGAAACGTGTCTTTGTTGTATTTTCTGCAGTCAAGTCTCGGCTGGAGGAGTCGTTATGTCGGTCTGGGCCAGATGGAAAAGACATGAAAAGTGAACGATTCCATCAGAAGGAACGTCAGCGGTAAGTCATTATCTATACCTGTGCTGTAATCTATTATATGTTCTGTAGGACTGGTATTATTTACCACTGACCATACGGCGGTGATATCAATATTGGTCTTTTTATATATAATTTTTGGCAACAGCGCGGTCATTTGTTGAGGTTCTCTGGTTAGGGGCCCACTCAGAAGTTTTGCCCCCCCTAAACCGAAACCCTAGCTACGCCTCTGTGGAGCACCTTGCCATAAAGCAAAGGTGATAACTAAATGGCTTAGGGAACAAAACATAGAGATTTTGGGTCCATGGCCTGGAAACTCCCCAGATCTTAATCCCATTGAGAACTTGTGGTCAATCATCAAGAGACGGGTGGACAAACAAAAACCTAACAATTCTGACAAAATGAAAGCATTGATTGTGCAAGAATGGACTGCTATCAGTCAGGATTTGGTCCAGAAGTTGATTGAGAGCATGCCAGGGAGAATTACAGAGGTCCTGAAGAAGAAGGGTCAACACTGCAAATATTGACTTGCTGCATTAACTCATTCTAACTGTCAATATAAGCTTTTGTTACTCATATGTTTCCAATTATTATATTTCTGTCTGTGATAAAAACATCTGTCAAACACACATAAAAACCAGAGGGCAGCAGATCATGTGAAAATATAATATTTGTGTCATTCTCAAAACTTTTGGCCATGACTGTATACCTACTTGCAAGCTAATGCTACATTTACACATAAGAGTGGTATTATTAGAGAATGGATTCTATTTAATGTGCCCCAGAAAGGACTTTTGCTCTTACATGCAGCTCCAAGGACTGTAACACAATCAACCCTGACTAGATGCCTGTAATACGCTCTCCCTACTCACCAGCTAACCCAACACAAATTGCAGATAATAGCGGTATTATTAGAGAATAGAATCTATTTAAATTGTTCCTAAAAGGACTTTTGCTTTTACGGCACCAAGGACTGCAATGCAATCAACCCTGTTCTACATACTCTAATACACTATTCCTACTCCAGCAGCTAATCCTACCCTAATTTCAGATAAGAACAGTATTATTAGAGAATAGAATTGTCATGGGGATACCGCGACAGAGAGTGGCCAGATGATCGCGGTGTCTGGTTATGCAAACCCCAGCCCTTATTAGATCTGCTTCACTTTCCTTTTAGCAGTGCAGGTCTTCCTTGCTTTGCTATTGCAAGGGTTAATAAGTTCTGCCTATCTCATAGAGTTGTCTGTCCTGCATTGTCTCTGCTGTTCTGTGTTTGCCACCCCTCACAGGTATATATGCTCACCACTTGCTCTGGGGAATTGCTGGTGATAGTTTACAACTTCCTGGTTTAGTGGTAGTCTGAATTAGTAGCAGTCGGTTGGTGTTGTCCTCAGAAGATATCTGCTTTGATTTGGTATTGTGTGTTTTATCCTACTTCTCTTCCTATTTGGTTTGTCCCTCCTACTGTTCCCTTGATTTCCACTATTTTGTGAGTGTGTTTGTTGTTCTTTTCTTTTATCCCTGTCTGTTTTCTCTGTCTTTCAGGTTTGTGTTATCTATACACTTCTGTCCCATACCTCCCTGGGTGGAGGAGGAAACAATTCAGCTTGCATATAGGAGCAAAGCAAGACATGAGACCACCAAATTTTCCCATTAATTGGCTGGGCTATACCATATGATGTGATTACTCCAAAGCATTATGGAAAAACCCTCCCAAGGTAATGTGATCTTTCTCTTGCAATCGTTTTCATAGTGGAAAATGACAGAAGCCATTATAGGTGATTTGAAAGAAGTGAATCCCAAATTTTTCAAATTCACTGGCTTCAGTAAATTCCTAAAAATTCAACGCCAGTCAATTCACATTGAATAAATATGCTAATAATTGTTGTTTACTATGGTTTACTTAAATGCTAACAGTTGTCATTTTATGCCTTGGTTTACCTTGCCTACCTTCATTTTCTTCTCTATTCTCCTTTGACATTGTTCAGTTTACATTCCCCAAATGATGGAAGATTTCTAGTCTCTGGAATCTTTTTTGTAATTGAAATATAGAGAGTCAAACAATTTGGGTACCAGGCTCAGGTCAGAACAGGTTAAACTCAACCACTTTATTTATTGGTCGCAAAGTAAAAAAAACCTTTGGATTTCTCAGTTAAGGGACTCGAACCACACAGCTTCAGGTTCCGAACAGCCCCCTTTTAACATGTCTTTTGCAAGGTCACAATAGTGACATGGCTTTTTTATATAATTGTGCACTCACTTCTCCCCTGGATGAAATGCCATCCTCCTCACAAAATGGCGCGAGGGCTGAATTTTCCCTGTCATTATATGCTCATTGCCTAAACTATACAGTGAAGAGACCACTGATTTTTAGGAGCAGTGCACAACACAAAATATACATGGATAAGTTCTACATCATATTTATTCTACGAATCAATTGTATTGCACTATATAAACATAATGCGGAATACATTATTCCCTCAAAATCGCATACATACCTTTTCTCTTCTGGTTAATAGCTACATTTTGCACTTATCAGTATTGCACACTATAAAAAATAAGAATTCCTGAATAAGGTATACATAATTTAGCAAAAAAGCAAAAACAAACAAATTCAACTGTAGAAGGCTCCTAAACATATTATATGGTCACCATGTACGCCTTTTACAAGTGTCTGTTGTTATTTGTCTTTTTTTCCCTTCTTTTATATATTCTTTTCTCAACTATTATTATTATTATTATCATACATTTATATAGCGCCATTTATTCCATGGCGCTTTACACGTGAAAAGGGGAAATATAGACAAGTACAATAAACATGTGCGAGACAAGAGACACACAAGTACAGAAGGAGAGAGGACCCTGCCCGCGAGGGCTCACAGTCTACAGGGATGGGTGAGGATACACTAGGAGAGGGTAGAGCTGGTCGAGCGGTGGTTCAGTAGACTGAGGATCACTGCAGGTTGTAAGCTTGTCGGAACAGGTGGGTCTTCAGGTTCTTGAAGGTTTCCGTTATTGGTGAGAGTCTGATGTGTTGCGGCAGAGAATTCCAGAGTATGGGGGAAGCATGTGAGAAGTCTTGTATGCGGTTGTGGGAAGAAGAGATGAGGGGGGAGTAGAGAAGGAGATCTTGAGAGGATCGAAGGTTGCGTGTGGTAAATACCGGGAGACCATGTCACAGATGTATGGAGGAGACAGGTTGTGGATGGCTTTGTATGTCATGGTTAGGGTTTTTGAACTGGAGCCTCTGGGCAATAGGAAGCCAGTGAAGGGCCTGGCATAGGGGGGAGGCTGGGGAATAGTGAGGACACAGGTGGATTAGTCGGTCAGCAGAGTGTAAGATGGACTGGACTGGTGCCAGAGTGCTAGAGATTTCATCTCCCTTCCTCTACCTACTTTTAAGCCAAGGAGAATTAAAACAAAATCGTGGTCTCAGGAGCGCTGCCAAGGACGGGAAAACAAAAATGTATAGAAAATTAGAAAAATAAAGTTTCTTTATTCATTCGATGCATTTCCGAGTCGATAGGACTCCTTCATTGCCCATCTACCTACTCTTAAACCACTGATCTCTCTGCAATTAGACTTATTTTCCATTGTCATTTCAACTTTCTTCAATTATAACACCCATTACTGCTGACCAGAGGTTAAAAGTATTATCCTACAACCAGGGCCGGCTCCAGGTTTTTATGGGCCCCGGGCGAAAGAGTCTCAGTGGGCCCCCTTAACACAGACCACGATTCATGATGCACAGATACTGCAGAGAAATATGGGTATAGCACAACGCCAAACACTTCTCTTCTTCCATTACATGACTGATATCTATTGTAAATTGTACAATAGCTCAAAAACCGCCAAATCCTCACAGTGCACAGAACAGACTGGACAGTACAGTCCTCCATACAATATTATGGGTACCACATAGTCTCCCCCTCATCACCCATATAATACCCCATGCAGGATGTCACCCCACCATCCCCCATATAATGCTCCATACAGAATACTGGACCCAATATAATGCTCCATACAGAATACTGGACCACATATAATGCTCCATACAAAATATGGAGCTCTCCTCTACACTGTGCTGCGTTGTGCACTGTTACGGCTCAGGAAAGGGCGCTGTGGAAAGACTCCCCATTATCATCATCATTGCCTGCCCATCATCATCATCATTGCCTCCCCAATATCATCATTGCCTCCCCATTAATATCATCATCATCGCCTTCCCATTATCATTGCCTCCCCATCATCATCATCATCATCATCGCCTCCTCACCAGCATCACTGCCTGCCTCCCCCACCACCATCACACATACAGCACCGCAGGCAGCACTCTCTCACATACACACAGGCACACACACACACAGGCACACACACAGACACACACACACAGACACACACACACACCGATCTCATCTGTCCGGCGTCCGCGCGCTCTTTGCCACAGCCGGCCGCTGAATGATGATGTCATTCAGCGGCGCTGCTGTGAGAGAGGAAGCGCCAGCGCAGGCGCCCCCTGGAGCTCGGAGCTGCGGCAGCGGAGGCACGGGGAGAGGTGAGTATTGCGCCGGCTCCTGCTGGGGCCCTGACCAAGCGGGGGGCCCAGTGGCGGCGCTGACACCGCTAACGGGCGCCGGGGTGCCCGACGGCGAGTGGGCCCCCCCGCCTGCTCAGGGCCCCGGCACTTGCCCGGGTGTGCTGGGTGCTGATGCCGGCCCTGCCTACAACATACAGGTGCCCAATTCCCCAGTTTAAGGAAAAAAGCTTTCCAGTTTAAGCATTTTTTATAGGACACCAAGCTATATTATCTTTACAGAAAGCTTAATTCTCTTCTGCTTCTTATCATTAGTGTTTCCACTTCAAGTCCTTTACTTATTTTTCCAGATAAAAAATGGCTGAAATATGGTTCTTTGAATATATAATTTCTTTGATTGGAGCCCATTCACGCTCCTGATGAGTGTGGCCTTTTGTTATCACAGAAAATTGGAGACAAGCCCATTACTGTCATCCCACGTTTCTCAGAAAAAATATGTTTATGCTGATCTTTTTTATAGTGTATTTAAGGGTTCATTTTTGAGCCTTGATTTATTGAGACATGCAGATTTCTGTGTCTCCAGCATTATTTGCACTGGGAAGCTTCTTTGCAGATGCAGACATTTTAATTATTCATTACTTTCCCTTTTACCGAATAGTATACATAAAAATCCCAGGGCTCTATAGAAAAAGTCTTCCCCATATAATATTATGAAGGAGAGAATGGCTAATGAAATCAATTATGGTATTAAACCATTAAACCCTAAGTCAGTTCAGATTTGGTGTAGCAAGATGGCTCTGTGTCCTGAGTAAAACCCTGGAAGGAATCCTTGGAATGCAGGAGTGAAAACACTGAAATACACCAAGACACAATATATGGAAGTGAAGTTGGAATGGACCTATCATAGACTGACACTGGCTGCTCAGAAGATTGTGTGACGCTCTTTCCTGTCTATTGTACAGTCCTTTGTCCTGAAAAAATAAAGTTCAGTGTTGTGTGCAAGCCTTTGCTGAGAAAGGAGTGTACATCTGTGTTTGATGCCTATCTTTTAAGCTAGCACACAGCTATTTATTAGGTCAGGTACAGGCTATCACTGAGATCTCACTTTAAGAGATCACCCTCACAATATATTCTGTAGAGTAGGAAGGGTCATACCTCCTAACTTTTAAAAACAGGTATGGGGAGAATACTGAAGTCCATTAGTGTTCTCACCCAATACTTTATCACTTCTTTGGTCCTTCTAGAGCAATGGTGGCAAACCTATGGCACGAGTGCCAGAGGGGGCACGCAGAGCCCTCCCGGTAGGCAGGCGCGCCATCTCTTCAGGTCTAGAAGACGGCGGGGGAGCAACAAGCAGTGAGTCACAGGAGGCAGGAGCTGGCGTCTGCGGCTGTAACTGCGCCCACTGCTAAAGAGAAATAAATATTCACTGCACTGGCAATGGCTATTCATTTCTCTTATAGCACGCACTGTTTCAGCTGCAACCGCCAGCTTCCAGCAGCTGCACGGGTGTCCGCTCATTAAGTTAATTAATATTCACCTCTCTCCACTCCCATAGGCTGGAAAGAGATAAATATTAATTCCCTTAATGAGCCGGGACATGTGATCGCCCGGCAGCTGCTGGCACTGGAACAAGATGCTGCGAGGGCGCGCAGGGAAGGTAAGTAGGAAGTTTTTTTAATGCTTTTCTTATGGGGGCCATACATACAAGGATAGGGATGAGGAACCATGCATACAAGGATAGGGATGAGGAGCCATGGATGCAATGATAGGGATGAGGAATCAATCATGCAAGGATAGGGATGAAGAGCAATACACACAATGATAGGGATGAGGAACCATGCATACAAGGATAGGGATGAGGAACCATGCCTACAAAGATAGGGATGAGGAACCATGCATACAAAGATAGTGATGAGTAGCCATACATACAAGGATGTGGATAAGGAGCCATGTATACTAGGACAAGGATGAGGAGCCATGCATACCATGACAGGGATGAGGAGCCATACATACCAGGATAGGGATGAGGAACCATGCATGCAAGGATAGGGATGAGAAACCATGCACACAAGCCTGAGGATAAGGAGCCATGCATACCAGGACAGGGATGAGGAGCCATGCAGACAGGAATGGGAATAAGGAGCCATGCATACATGGATTGGGATGAGGAGCCATGCATACAAAGATAGGAATGAGGAACCATGCATGCAAGGATAGGGATAAGGAACCATGCAGACAAGGATAATCATAAGGAGCCATGCAGACAAGGATTGTGATAAGGAGCCATGCATACCAGGATGGAGATGAGGAGCCATGCATAACAGGACAGGGATAAGGAGCCATGCATACAAGGATGGGAATAAGGAGCCATGTATACAAGGATAGGGATGAGGAACCATGCATACAAGGATAGGGATGAGAAGCCATGCATACCAGGATAGGAATGAGGAGCCATGCATGCAAGGATGGTGATAAGGAGCCATGCATACAAGGATGGGGATAAGAAGTCATGCATACAAGGATGGGGATAAGGAGCCATGCATACAAGGATAGGGATGAGAAGCCATGCATACCAGGATAGGGATAAGGAGCCATGCATACAAGGATAGGGATGAGAAGCCATGCATACCAGGAAAGGGATAATGAGCCATGCATACAAGGATAGGGATGAGAAGCCATGCATACCAGGATAGGGATGAGGAGCCATGCAGACAAAGATGGGGATAAGGACCCATTCATACAAGGATGGGGATAAGGAGCCATGCATACAAGGATGGGGATAAGGAGCCATGCAGACAAGGATAGGGATAAGGAGCCATGCATACATGGATGGGGATGAGGAACCATGCATACCAGAATAGGGATTTAGGGACAATGCATATCCGACTTATACTCAAGTCAATAAGTTTTCCCAGTTTTTCGCGTCAAAATTAGGAGCCTCAGCTTATACTTAGGTTGGCTTATACATGAGTGTATACGGTATTTATTTTTTTAAATGTGAGGCCATTATACTGTATGGAGCACTATGTGGGGCCATTATACAGTATGGAGCATTACGTGGGGCCATGATACAATATGGAGCATCATTTGGGGCCATAACACAGTATGGAGCATCATGTGGGGCCATTATACTGCATGTAGAACTATGTGGAGCCCATTACACTTTATGCAGGATTATGTAGGGGCCATTACACTATATGGAGGACTATGTGGAGCCATTATACTGTATGGAGGACTTTATGTGCCCATTATACTGTATGGAGGGCTGTGTGGGGATTACAGTTGGAGAATCATACTGTGATGTGGTCACCTTTCTTTGTTGGGGGAACTGAGGGAGGAGGGTACAGTAGGGTCATCATACTGTGCATGTGGAGGAGTTCACTGTGGGGGTATCATACTGTGTCTGGTGGCATTTTTGTTTGCATCATAGTTTATTATCTGTTTTAATCAAGGTTTTTTTTATCCTTTGTTATTACTTATGTAAATTAGGCCTTTGGGCCATATGCTTTTTACTGCTGTTACATATTATATTAGTCCACTATAATTCCAAAAGTTAACCCTTTATTTGATAAGAAAAAACTTTCTCAGTTGTAGACTTTTTTTTTAACAAATATAAAGGTTGGCCTGCAACTTTCTGCAAGCTTTTAACTTTGGCCCTCTGTGTATTTGTTTGATATCCTTGCCTTAAAGGGTTTGTTTTTATCATGATAAAGGGTTGCAATTGCAAAGAGGTTGTAAAAAACAAACAACCTTGCAATTTTACTTTTGATTAAAAATCCTCTCTATTCTCAAGAACAGACCTTCACTACAATTGGTGGCTAGTATCTTAGGCTTGGAGTGCTAAGATATTGATACCCCAGGAAGAAGCAACACGCGACACGCACGTTGGGGGCACAGCACTGCACTGCCAGCACTGCCAGGTAACATGCCCTATTCAGCCTAAGGCTAGGTTCACATTGCGTTAGCGCAATCCGTTTAACACAAGTCTTATGACTTAGGTCCTCTGTTGGACTCTTTTACTTAGCCTACCACTGCCTTTGCATGTTTATTGAACACGGCTGTTATAATCTAGCTCTCTATTAACTCATTTTTCAGGTTTCTCTTAGTTCATGTTTGGTTATATGTATGGCTTGTTGCTAGATTGCCTCTTGTGCATATATGGACTTCTTGGTCTCAGTATGGATCCCCCACGTGCCATTGGATATACAGTATATAGGAGCCTTTGGGACCGAGTTAGTTAACCTTTAGCTAAACTCTACTCATATACTGGCATCTATGCATTCCTGCTGCCACTAATTCTCGATCTATGTTTAATTTATTTATTTTCAAAATAATGATGAATGGACTTTCAGCTTGACCATGTCTTTGAACTATTTATTAGGATCTGAATAAATGCCTACATTATGACACTGTTTTTTTAGGCTTTGGTATGTCCCCTGGAATTTGTATCTTGCTTAAAAGTATATTTTATGTAAGGTTTTTATCTTTTGGATCTAATAATGAATATTTATTTTACCCGGCATATGCTTCCCTATCTTCTGTAGGATCTTATATGAGCATGGTATCTTAAGAGTCCCATAACA
Source organism: Oophaga sylvatica (assembly GCA_033576555.1). Classification (NCBI taxonomy): domain Eukaryota; kingdom Metazoa; phylum Chordata; class Amphibia; order Anura; family Dendrobatidae; genus Oophaga; species Oophaga sylvatica. Next base: position 363,342,177 of record JARQOD010000006.1, read on the forward strand.
GGCAGAAATGATACAATGCAGCCTTCTGAAAAATCACATCTCCTAAAAAGACGTGCTCAGCAATTCTCCCGGCTGCTCCTGAATTATTCCTGTCTGAAGCTGACATCTAGTGGTAAGTTTTGAGCATTGCAAGACAATTATTTTTTTTACTTTATTCACACATCAGTATTTTTGATCAGTATTTTTATGCCAAAACTAGGAGTGTCTCTAAAACACAGAACAGGTGTCAGTCTTTCAATTATAGCTTTTCTCAGTAAGTTCCACCCCAGGTTTTGGCTCACAAATACTGATGCAAAATACTGACCAACTACTGACATGTGAATAAGCCCTTATTCTGTGCCTTTGATTTCCAGGTAAACACTTAAGGGTATGCCACACTAAACAATATCGCTAACGGGATCGCTAAAAAACGTCACTATTTAGCGATCCCGTTAGCGATATTGTTCAGTGCGGCAGCTGCCAGCGACGAGCTTCCTGCTGTGATCTCGCTCGTCGCTGGAATCGCTCCGGACCCTATTTCATCGCTGGCGCTCCCGCTGGGTAAGTATCTAATCGCTGTGTGGCACCTTTTCTTAGCGATTTAGCGGTACTTTTGTACCGCTAAAGTCGTTAAGAAGATCGCTAACGGCGATAGCGTCTTAACTATATCGCTAAATGCGGCAGCATTTAGCGATATAGAAACAATCCCGCTAGCGATCTCATTAGTATGCAACGCTAACGAGATCGCTAGCGGGATCGAGTAGTGTGGCAGTACCATTAGTGTAATGTTTCTCCTTCGTAATACATTAAATGTTTCTGCTGTAATGAACTTTGCATTTTATTTAAGCAAAAACAATATACGTTACTGCTGCGATCTATTATTTGCTAAACCATACTTGTTTTGTGAAGGTTAATAAACGGAATATTTGTCTATTATAAGGCCGGAGTCACACTAGCGAGAAATACGGACGAGTGCTATGCAAGAAAAAATTGCATAGCACTCTGACCAATGTTAATCTATGGGGCAGCTCCCATCAGCCGATTTTTTCTCGGCCGTACTATATGGGCTGAGAAAATCGCAGCACGCTGCAATTGTCACCATATTACGCCCATAAAACGCCAATGCAAGTCTATGGGGGCAAGAAAAATACGGATTACACACAGACCACACGTGTGACTTGCGAATACGCACCGGTGTCCTTTAGAAAAGCTGGCAATTCAGTGTGGTATACTGTAAAATCACACTCACATGTTTAATAAAGAATTGAAAGAATAGATATATACACATAGAATACAATATATATATATATATTCATGTCATTGAGACACATATATGTACATATATTTATTGTTAATAGTGTTCATAGCATAATAGCCGCTAAATCAATTGCCGACTTCTGTAAAATCATTACAGAACCCGACATGATATGACACATGGTTTACATATAGTAAACCATGTTATATCAAAATGATCTATATATGTCAGTGTTTAATAAATTTATTTGTTTGGATTAGGAAAAATTTTGGAACTCTAGGGGTTAAATTTAAGGCTATAATCGCGGAAAAAAATTGCGTGGGCTCCCGTGCAATTTTCTCCGCCAGAGAGGGAAAGCCAGTGACTGTGGACAGATATTAATAGCCTAGAGAGGGACCATGGTTTTTGCCCCCTCCGGCTACAAACATCTGGCCCCAGTCACCCAGAAAAGGCACATCTATAAGATGCGCCTTTTCTGGCACTTAGCCTCTCTATTCCCATTGCCTTTAGCGGTGGCTCATGGATTAATAAGGGGTTAATGTCACCTTGCTATTGAAAGGTGACATTAATCCGGGTTAATAATGGAGAGGTGTCAATAAGACAACTATCCATTATTAATCCTATAGTAGTAAAGGTTTAAAAAAAGACACGCACGCATTAATTAAAAATTCTTTTAATGAAATAATTACACAAAGTTTTTGACCAAATTTATTATGCTGCCAATCCAACTGAATCCCTTGTTCTCCTGAAACTTTTGAATGACACCATTGGTTTTACCATATAATGCAAAAAAAAAGAGGGGGAAAGGCACATCTAATAATAATTTTTTTTTCAAGCTTTATTCCAAATACATATCTTTAAAAAGCTATATAGGGATGATTTGGGACAGGAACTGCTCTGACGTGTTTCTGGTGCCTATTGTGCCCTTAGTCGTAGAACATAAAAAATGAAGTGCTACATCCACATTAAAAACACTAAACCATATTTTGTCATGTGCTATTTAATCAAATCATGTGTAGCAATCATGAGGGAACACCCCCACAATAAGAGTCAAGAAAACCTTGCCCCCCCAAAAAAATTTTCTCCTTAAATAAACCCATACAGATAACATATACCTCGATGAAATGTATTAATGATCACCAAACATACTGTTGATATAATATGGGAACAACCATGTCATGTCATGTCATGAGTAAGACTGCTTAGTGCAGTTGAAACGCGTCGACTGGGTCATGTGCACCATGTAAATTTTTTTGGTATGCACTATATTTTCTTTTGAAAAAGAAAAAGAAAAGGAAAATTCAGTCTGGTTGAGCCGGACTCCAATTTTTCCTTTTATCCATAGTTCTTTCAGAGCAGATTTTCCTTTAAAAGTAAGGCTGTCATGTTGAGTCCTAGATGTGGCCATATCAAGGGAAAGCTTTGTGAGCAGGTTCTAAGATGCAGTAACGGGTCGGAGGCAAAGCAAGGGTTAACGTGGGGTTTAATTTAACAGGTATACTCCTCGCAGGGAGAAAACAGGGAAAACAGTATAAAGGAACACAGGGTACTTAACCCAGGGGAAGTGGGTGTGAAGAATAGGGAAGGAAGTTCAAGATTAGCAAACTTATCAGTCAGATGACTTCAGAATGCGGCTAGTTCAGGACGTGGATGTTGGCACCAAAGTAGTGGAGCGTAAGGGGTTCGGTATGGTCCTGGTAAAGATGACGTCCTGGGTCCTGGCGGCGGCGGTGATTCCTCGTGGCCCGGTGTAGTCCTGGAAAAGATGACGTCTTGGCTCCTGACGGCGACGGTGATTCCTCGTGGTCCAGTCGGTGATCGGTGTGTCAGGAAACGACGAGCCGGACAGAGCAGAGTCTTTCCCCTGTCAGCGTACAGGGACGAGTGACTCAACTCAGTTACAAAGGGAAACCACTCACAGCGGGTGTCCCAATTCTCCCATCAGTGCGTGCGCTGATGTCCTGACTGGGCGTCCAGTCACTCACGGTCAGCGTTGTCAACGGGAACTAGGTACGTCGTTGTCGGTAATCTCTGTTAGCAGCTTTTTTGCCTCTGCTCGTTTTGGCCCTCTCTGGCAGTTGGCTTTTTCACAGAAGCCCTCACACTGCCCTCTTGCACACTGCACATTCCCGCAGCAACTAACAGATTTCCCTCGCGCCGTGGCCGTTTTTTCTTAGCCATGCCCCCTACTCCTAGATGCAGAGGTCGGTCCGGGGCCTTAAGCTTTCACCCGTGAAACCGGGGTGACAGCCCCGACAGTTCCGGATCAGGCACGGAGTAAGTAGGCCTGGTCCGGGTTTTCTTACATTCCCCCACTCTTTGTGCTCGCCATTGCACGGGCGAGAGATCCTGCAGTAAGCGCTGACATTCTCCCATTCCTTGAATGATTTGTCACCAAACAAAATGATCCTGATCATACCGTTTAAGGGTTTTTCCTGCTGTCGAACGCTCAGAAAGTCATAAACTAGGAGTTTCCGTTGAATCCAGTTGAGTAGTTGAATCAGGTTGAACTGATGGAGGCGGGGACACACCCAATTCTGGTGAAGCAGCCATTTCAGGAATTTCAGAAGTTCCAGGGGTCTCGGATATTAGCTCTCCTTTCGGCCTCACAATCGGTAGCCTCGGATATTCTTCTTCTTCACAATCGCGATGAAGTAAGGGAGGGCTCTTGGCAACACTGGGTTTTTCTTTTTCTTCTAAAACAGGATCCTTGGACACGCAGGCGCGGAGCATGTTTCGGTGTTCTATGCAAATGAAGTCATCTTCTTCCCCCTCAGGCTAGACTTCGTAGACTGGTCCTTCAGAACTGACTCGCCGCTTTACCCAGTATGGTGTTTTTTCCCATCGATAGTCAAGTTTATCTCGAGTGCACTTCTCTTGTACCAACACCCGGTCTCTAGCCTGTAGAGCTGTCCCTAGTAGAGGAGTTTTTCTCAGAATGCTCCAACTCTTGAAACCGGGTCTGTACCAGGCGATGTAGTGTTTGCAGCCGATGGCGATGTTCTCGTACCCAGGTGGACACCCCCGTCCGTGGGTAGTCCTCCTCTGGGTCCAGTTCCAGCTCTGTGATCTCTTTGCCTGATCTGCTGAAGAGCAGGGTATAAAGGGTGTACCCTGTGGTGCAATGTACATGGTTGTTGTATACCCACACCAGTTCTGCTGCGAATTCAGGCCAGTGTACCTTACGATCTTCCTCCAGCATTCTCAACTTCTGAATGAGAGTCCGGTTGAATCGTTCACACGCTCCATTTCCCTGTGGATGATAGGGCGTCATTCAAGACTTCCCAATTTGGTACATACGATGTAGTTCTTACATCACTCGTCCTAGAAAACAGGCCCCCTGGTCTGAGTGTATCCTCTTCGGACAGCCGTACACCTGGATAAAGTTTTTACAAATGGCATAAGCCGCGGACTCCGCAGTTTGGTCTCGGGTACGAGTCACAATGGCAAATTTTGTGAAATGATCTACCATTACCAAGCAGTGTTCATACCCTTGATGGGCCGACCCAATTGTCAAATAGTCGATCATCAAGATCTCCAGTGGGGCCGAGGTCACAATAGTTTGCGTGGGGGTCCTCTGTTCAGGGGGTTTGGACAATTCACAGCTTCTACAATGTTGACACACTTCTTCTACCTTCATCCTCAGTAAGGGATGATAAACTAATTTCTGTAGCCATTGATAGGTCTTCTCTTGGCCGAAATGCGCTCCTTTTTCATGTGCCTCTACGGCTACTTTGTGCAACAGGGCCTCGGGAACCACCACCTGCCAAGTGATGTATAGGGCTCGCTGTAGTTGAATTTTCCTGTACAACAGTCCATTCTTTATGTGTAATCTCTCCCATTGTTGAAAAATTTGTAGGGCCCCAGGAGACAGGGCCTCCCTCTCATTCTTGCTAGGCAGATGTTTGTGGGTCACCCACTGCCGAATTTGTGCAAGCTCTCCATCTTCCTGTTGAATCCGCACCCACTCATCCCGAGGCTGTCCCAATACATTTTCCTGGGGCTCCGCTTGTACCTGTTCCTGTGTGGCTGCCAACGTCTGGCAGGACTACGGAATCCAGGAACCTGTTCAGCCTCAAGTTCTTCATCTCGGCTAGGTGATCTTATACCGGTATTTAGCCATTCTTGCCACCCACCGTTGTTCCAAGGCCCCTAACTTTGATGTTTTCCAGGTGGGCCAGTGGGATGTTGTCGGTGCGCAACAGAACTTTAGACCCCGACAGGTATTCCGCAAACTTCTCCATCATAGCCCACACTAACGGCAGCTGCTCCAACTTGAACGAACTGTAGTTGTCCGGATTCCATTCGGATTCATGAAGAGAACAACTCGCATAAGCAATCACTCGCTCCTTCCCGTCCTGAACCTGCGACAACACAGCTCCTAGTCCATGCAAGCTTCCATCAGTATGTAGAATGAAGGGCCGAGAGAAGTCAGCGTAGGCCAGGACAGGTGCTTCTGTTAAAGCCACTTTCAAGGCTTGAAATGCTTTCTCCTGCTGTGCTCCCCACTGGATTTCCTGGATTTTGGCTGCAGACAGAACTCCTCTCAGCTGCTCTAATTACGGATTCATGATGCGAGTGAAGTCTTTCACGAACCATCGATAGTGCCCGGTTATTCCCAGAAAAGCCCTGACATCCTTGTCAGTCTTCGGGTGGGCCAATCTTGCACTGCTGCAATCTTTTCACGGAACGGATGTACTCCTTCCGCAGAGACCACATGTCCTAGGTATTCGATTTGGGTGCGGAGCAAATGGCACTTGGACGGTTTTACCTTCAGTCCATGTCTCTGGAGCCGGCTCAGTACTTGCTCCAAATGCTGCAGGTGTTCTTCGAACATGGTGGCATAGACAATTATATCATCTACAGTCGTAGCCAAAAGTTTTGAGAATGACACAAATATTAATTTTTACAAAGTCTACTGCTTCACTTTTTCTAATGTCAATTTGCATATACTCCAGAATGTTATAAAGAGTGATCAGCTTAACAGCAATTACTTGCAAAGTCAATATTTGGCTAGAAAATGAACTTTATCCCCCAAAACACATTTCAACATCATTGCAGCCCTGCCTTAAAAGGACCAGCTATCCTCTTTTCAGTGATTGTTCCATTAACACAGGTGTGGGTGTTGATGAGGACATGGCTGGAGATCAATCTGTCATGATTAAGTAAGAATGACAGCACTGGACACTTTAAAAGGAGGCTGGTGCTTGGCATCATTGTTTCTCTTCTGTTAACCATGGTTAGCTCTAAAGAAACACATGCAGTCATCATTGCAATGCACAAAAATGGCCTAACAGGGAAGAGTATCGCAGCTAGAAAGATTGCACCTCAGTCAACAATCTATCGCATCATCAAGAACTTCAAGGAGAGAGGTTCCATTGTTGCCAAAAGGCTCCAGGGCGCCCAAGAAAGACCAGCAAGCGCCAGGACCGTCTTTTAAAAGTGTTTCAGCTGCGGGATCGGGCTACCAGCAGTGCAGAGCTTGCTCAGGAATGGCAGCAGGCAGGTGTGAGTGCATCTGCACGCACTGTGAGGCGGAGACTCTTGGAGCAAGGCCTGGTCTCAAGGAGGGCAGCAAAGAAGCCACTTCTCTCCAGAAAAAACATCATGGACAGACTGATATTCTGCAAAAGGTACAGGCAGTGGACTGCTGAGGACTGGGGTAAAGTTATTTTCTCTGATGAATCCCCTTTTCGATTGTTTGGGACATCAGGAAAACGCCTCATTCGGAGAAGACAAGGTGAGCGCTACCACCAGTCTTGTCTCATGCCAACTGTTAAGCATCCTGAAACCATTCATGTGTGGGGTTGCTTCTCAGCCAAGGGAATCGGCTCTCTCACAGTCTTGCCTAAAAACACAGCCATGAATAAAGAATGGTACCAGAATGTCCTCCAAGAGCAACTTCTCCCAACCCTCCAAGAGCAGTTTGGCGATCAACAATGCCTTTTCCAGCATGATGGAGCACCTTGCCATAAAGCAAAGGTGATAACTAAATGGCTCAGGGAACAAAACATAGAGATTTTGGGTCCATGGCCTGGAAACTCACCAGATCTTAATCCCATTGAGAACTTGTGGTCAATCATCAAGAGACGGGTGGACAAACAAAAACCTAAAAATTCTGACAAAATGAAAGCACTGATTGTGCAAGAATGGACTGCTATCAGTCAGGATTTGGTCCAGAAGTTGATTGAGAGCATGCCAGGGAGAATTGCAGAGGTCCTGAAGAAGAAGGGTCAACACTGCAAATATTGACTTGCTGCATTAACTCATTCTAACTGTCAATATAAGCTTTTGTTACTGATATGTTTGCAATTATTATATTTCTGTCTGTGATATAAACATCTGTCAAACACACATAAAAACCAGAGGGCAGCAGATCATGTGAAAATATAATATTTGTGTCATTCTCAAAACTTTTGGCCATGACTGTAGATAGATCAAAGTGGCTTCGAAGTTCAGGTCACCCATCACCTCTCCATCAGTCGCTGAAAAGTTCCAGTAGCGTTGGCCAGCCCGAGCGGCATTCTATTAAACTCAAAAAGGCCCATAGGTAGTATGAAGGCCATTTTCACTCGGTTGTGTTCGGACATATGCACTTGCCAATAACCACTGGCCAGATCTAGGGAAGAGAAGTATCTTGCTTGTCCCAGGGCAGATAAGGACTCTTCAATCTGGGGTAGTGGGTACGAATCCCGCATAGTGCAGGCATTTAACTTGCGATAGTCTACACAAAATCTCAGAGTGCCGTCTTTTTTATGTACTAGGACTATAGGAGCAGCCCATGGGCTTTGACTTTCCCGGATGACACCGTTCTGTAACATCTGTGAGAGCATTCCTTTCTCCTCATGGTACAGCTATGGAGGAATTTGACGGTAGCGTTCTCTTATGAGCGTAGCATTACCTGTTGGGATCTCGTGAGCGATTGCAGTGGTACAGCCAAAATCGTCCTCATGACGAGCAAATACGTCATGATAGCGTCCGAGTACATCTTCCCCTGTTGTATCTGCTGCGGTGTGAGCTCTGTTAGTTCAGCCCGCATTTGTTCTAAGATTCTTTGCCGTGGGGGTTCCGACATTGAATTATTATTATTATTATTATTAATATTTATTTCTAGCACCATTGATTCCATGGTGCTGTACATGAGAAGGGGTTACATACAAATTACAGGTATCACTTACAGTAAACAAACTAACAATGACAGACTGATATAGAGGGGAGAGGACCCTGCCCTTTCGGGCTTACATTCTACAGGATTGTGGGGCAGGAGACAGTAGGTCGGGGGGTTGCAGCAGTTCTGGTGTTGGTTGAGGCAATAACTCCGGTAGTGGTGAGGAGGCAGCAGGGTCATTGCAGGCTGTAGGCTTTCCTGAAGAGATGGGTTTTCAGGTTCCGTCTGAAGAAAAAAAACTGAATGAGTTTCTACTGCTGCAGTCCAAAGGTCTCCTTTTTTGCCACCAACTGTACGGTCTGTAATGGCGTCAGCTCCTCCAGCATGCCGACTATTTGTGCTATTTCACGCCTGGGGAAAAGTGTTAATGTGTCCTCTCTCAAATTTACACATCTCACGGGCACCTTCTCATCTCGTACAGTAGCCAATTTCGGGCAATTAGGAATCTGGGTGGTAGGTTCTCTATAGCAGCTGGTTCTAGTTGTACTTGGATCGCCCATCAGGGCAGTGGGAAACTCGGTACTGGGCCGGTGTCTTAAAGGGATGTGTCACGGCAGCAGTGACCCGGTCCGCGGCCCTGGGCGTCCAATAAAAAGGGAATATTTACATGGGATGATAGAGTTTGTAATAGTGTTCGTGACGCCACCTGTGGTTTCTGGTCAGAGGAGACCAGCGCTGCAGTTCAGATCCTCTGGGACTGATGGTGTGATGCAGCAGAGTTGGTATAGCTCTCCACAGGCAGAGCTCTGTCCCAAGGAAGATATAATATAAGGTGGATGGTAAAGGTGTAGTATTTAGCAAGGGATGTAGCAGTGCTGAGTGGGTGTTGCAGGAAGAACTTGAGAGGACACAGTCAGATGCAGTTTCCAAAGCTTTACTTACAGTTCTGCAGGCAAAGTATCCAGGGCACTGAGTACAGATGGTGCTGGAGTCGGTCAACCTGAAAGCAATTTGGAATTTTCCCTATTTCAGGTGGGATGTGAGGTCTCCTTTCTAGCACTATTCTCTGAGATACTTGCTGCTGTAAGATCTGTTCAAGTTCCTCTCTCTCTCTGTGACTTAAGTAGAACTTCACTCGCATATCAGACAACTGTAGCCTGCTTCAGGAATTGCTCCTCTATGGAGTCTCCGGCTCACATGTGCTGCTGTGTAGTCGAGTATTAGTTGGGACAGAGGACCTGCTGTCTTCTGCCCTCCGGATTCTGCTGCTGTGGCTTTAGTTTACCCACTCAGCCTCGGACTCTGGGGTCCGGTTTCTGGCGCTCAGACCTGGGGGTGAGCTCTGCTATAGCTCCTGTTTACCCCAGCTTGTCTCTGCACATCTTTCCTCAACTCTTCCCAGACACCAACTAACTCTCCCCAGACAGAATATTCCAGAGAAGCTCTCCTGAAAATTAGGTGTTAGAGCTCCCCCTTCTGGTCTGGAGTAGGAAAAGTGTTGTATGCTTGTGTGTTACCTGTTAAAGGGATCCTTTCTTGCTTTCAGGCATGACATTACTCCCCCCTGGAGGGAGGCAAGGTCACTGTGGCAACCGAACTCCTGGGGTACCACATACTTCCACTCCTTCCAGAGGGGCACAGGCGCTGAGAGGGACAGAGAGCATGGTCTGCCAGGCTTCATCCCTTCAGGGAAATGGTTTCTGAAATACTTCTCAGGCATCGTGGTTACTTGGGAGCCGGTATCTACCAGACAGCGTACGGCCTGTCCATCTATTTCGGCTCAGACTAACGGACATATTGCAACTAAATTAGTGGGACTTCTGTCTAGACACTCTTCCGCCCCATCGCAGTTCTGAGAAAGCTCTGCTCCAAGATGATGTCAGCAAGGTCACCTGCTTTTTAGTTTTTGTCAAGTCTTCCCTCATCTCTTGGATTTCTTTCCGCAAATCTTCCTTCCATCCGGGCGCAGCCACTGCATTCACGGTCACCTCTCCACCGGAACTGTCACCCCCTGTTCTTGCTCACATGCGTGCGCCTCACTTCCAAAGTCATGTGTGGGTTCATACGCATGTTTCAGCAGCGTATCTCTCAACCCGGTCACTAACTGATCACGTAGCACCACGTCAATCGACCCTACCCCACACCGTCTTTCCGGGATTTGGCATTCTGTATTTCCTGCAATACATTCATGAACTGTGCCACCGTCTCCTCCTCTTTTTAAATCCGGCTAAACAGTCGCATGGGCAGCTCTCCTACATCTGTGGGCTCCCCATGTGTTTCCTCCAGTATACGTAACACTTTGTCAAGCGTATCCCGCTGTCTGGGGGGCCACAGCATCACTGAATCCCTCGACTCCCCTTCCAGGGCCATCATGGCAACCTCCGCCTGTAGGGCGGGTATCATAGAGTGCATTCTCATCATCCCTTTAATATGTTCAGTCCAGCTCCACAACATGGTGTTACTCCCATTACATTTAGGTAGGTTGTTTAACACTGCCCCCAGAGAAATGCTGGACCAAGGGCTCTCCCCAGATGCTTGGTCTGCCCCCTCCGTGCCAGTAGACTGCATCCTGCCGACTATGCCAAGTGTGAGCAGGTTCTAAGATGCAGTAACGGGTCAGATCTAGAGCAAGGGTTAACGTGTGATTTAATTTAACAGATATACTCCTTGTATGGAGAAAACAGGGAAAACAGTATAAAGGAACACAGGGTGCGTAACTCATGGGTGTGAAGAATGGGGAAGGAAGTACAAGATTAGCAAAGTTATCAGTCAGATGACTTCAGAATGCGGTTAGTTCAGGATGTGCACGTTGGTGCCAAAGCAGTGGTGCGTAAGGGGTCCAGTATGGTCCTGGTAAAGATGGCGTCCTGGGTCCTGTCGGTGGCGATGATTCCTCGTGGCCCGGTGTAGTCCTGGAAAAGATGACATCTTGGCTCCTGGCGGCGACGGTGATTCCTCGTGGTCCGGTCAATGATCGGTGTGTCAGGAAATGACGAACCGGACAGAGCACAGTCTTTCCCCCTGTCAGCGTACAGGGACAACGAGCGACTCAACTCAGGTGCAAAGGGAAACTACTCACAGTGGGTGTCCCAATTCTTCAGTTGGTGCGTGCGCATGCTGATGTCCTGACTGGGCGTCCTGTCACTCGCGGTCAGTGTTGTCAGCTGGGACCAGGTACGTCATTGTCGGCAGTCTCTGTTAGCAGCTTTTCTGCCTCTGCTCGTTTTGGCCCTTTCTGGCAGTTGGCTTTTTCACAGAAGCCCTCACACTGCCCTCCTGTGCACTGCACATTCCCGTGTCAACTAATTGATTTCCTGCGTGCTGTAGCCGTTTTTTCTTAGCCACGCCCACAACTCCTAGGTTGCAGAGGTCGGTCCGGGGCCTTAAGCTTTTCCCCATGAAACCTGGGTGACATCCCCGACAGTTCCGAATCCGTCACGGAATAGGTAGGCCTGGTCTGGGTCTTCTCCTTACAGCTTCATCAAATCTTGCTCGACTAAAGATTGAAAAGAATCTAGGGCTGGGACATGAGATTTTTTTGGGGGAAGTAATGAGGATTGGACGTTTTTATATTAACAAGGGATAAACCAATCAAATCCTCATCATTACAGTCTCTCGATGAAACATCCAATACTGATACCACATACTGATCTTCAAATAACAAACCTGCATAAGCATTCTCCTGTGGGGTAAAAGAATAGTAATAGTGAAAATAGAGATTATAGGTGAAACAGTACTGTGAAAATGTCTCTTTATGGTCAGAGCTCGTGCAAATCTATTCAGGTCTAATAAGGTTTGAAGCATATCAAAGTATATCGTGTGCCCTCTGGACAGTGCATCAATCTGTTCATTAGTCATAACAGTAGGAGTGAGTATAATCACGCTATCAAAAGAAGAAGAAGGAGTTAATATTGATATCTCCGCCTTCATCTGGGAGACCTTCTGTTGGCATAAGTTCAGGAATTTTTCTGTAAAAGTGCCATCTCCAGAAGAATCAAAACCCTAGGTATCTCCATTAGTACCATGGTAATACAATGAATCCACTTCAGAAGACGAAAAGCTGACATTTCTGGTTTTATTAGAACTTTGATAATCAGATTGCACTTTTTTCAAGATAGTTTTTAGACCATTAAATGGCTTGTTGCGCTTCCACTGATACACTTGATCAAATTTATAATCTGAAATGTCTCTTAGGAAATTGTGTTTTTTATTTTCCACAATAATATCCTCCATTTTGCTGATATTATTTTCCATCTTGGAGTATAAATCCTTGTATCCAGAGGAAGAGGACATGCTATACACAGATATATGAATATCATCAATCTCTCTCTTTAAAAATGTTAGTCTGTTCTCTTCCTCCTTTGCATTCAAGCTCTGTGTGAAGGGACCGTTATACAATATTGATGGCCAATTCTACTGTATTGGGCTTTAGGGGACCATCATACTGTGTGTAGGGGACTAGATGAGGATCATCATACTGTGTGGGTGGCTCTGAAGACCATCATGTTGTGATGGAACCATCATACTGTGTGGGGGCTGTGGAGATCATCATGCTGTGGGGGTACCATCCAACTGTGTGGAGGACGGTGGTGGGTGACTATCAGCGTGGAGGCAGTGGTAACTATCATACTGTGGGGAAGCGTTGACTATCATATTGTGGGGGGGCAGTGGTGATCATGATACTGTGGGAAGATAATGACCATCATACAGTGGTGGGGCATCAATGACCATTATTCTATGCGGGTGAACAATGGTGACCACCATACTGTGCCTGTGGGGGAGACAATGGTGATCATCATATTATGTGAGGGCTGTGGAGGTTATCATGCTGTGGGGGTACTATCATACTGTGTGGAGGCTGGTGGTGGGAGACTATCATAATGTGTGGGGGCAATGGTGACCATTATACTGGGGCGGCAATGTTGACTATCATGCAGTATATGAGGCAGTCTTGTCTATCATACTCTGTGGGTATCATTGGTGATCATCTTATGCTGTTGGCAGTGATTTCAATCATTCTGTGTGGAGGAGCAATGGTGAACATCATACTGTGTGCGTGGGGGAGGCAATGGTGACCATCTTGTTTGGGGACAGTGATGACCATCATGATGTGAGGAGACTGTAAACACCATCATACTTTGTAGGGAGCTGTGCTAGACATCAGACTGTGTGGACGGAGGTGGTGAACATCTAACTGTGGGGAGGTAGTAGTGACCATCTTACTATGTTGTGGGAGGCATTGGTGATCATAAAACTGTGTGGGAAGCAGTGGTGGCCATCATACTTTGGAGGAGTTGGGGTGATCATCATACTGTAGAGTGGGAGTCATTGGTGATCATAATACTGTGTGTAAGCCAAAGATGTATCTGTGTTACATTTTTCACTGATGAGTAGAGATGAGCGACTTTGGCTCCGGGAGGGTCGAGTCGGGTTTCGGACCATCCGAATTTCCCAAAAGTTGAGTCGAACGAAGTCGGCCGACTAACGGAAAAAGGTTGAGTCGGAGTCGAAAATCCGACCCCAATGCAAGTCAATGGGGAATAAAAGTCGGCAGGGAGTGGAGGACAGTAAACACACCTACAGTGCCCATTTCAATGCCAACGACATCAATTCTTATTTTTTAAGCTTGTCAACCTTAATTTACTGTATAATAATAGTTACGCATTGAAAACTGGGCGTTATTTGGCTAATGTTGTGGGGGGGGCAGGGCTGGCTCCAGGTTTTCGTGGGCCCCGGGCAAAAGAGTCTCAGTGGACCCCTTTAACACATACCACAATTCAAGATGCTCCGATACGGCAGAGAAATATAGGTATAGTACAATGCCAAAACTACTTCACTTCTTACATTACATGAGTGATATCAATTGTAAATTCTACAATAGCTCAAAAACCGGACAGTATAGTACTCAATACAGTATTATGGGTACCACATAGTGTGCCATACAGAATGGGCTCCATATAATGCTCCATACAGAATAGGCCCCATATGTGCTCCATATGATGCTCCATATATAAAGGGCCCTATATGATGCCCCATAAATAATGAACCCCATATGATGCTCTAGTATATGATGGGCCCCATATATGATGCTCCAGTGTGTGATGAGCCCCATATAATGCTCCAAATATAATGGTCCCCATATATAATGCTCCATATATAATGGGCTCCATGTGATGCTCCATACATAATGTGCCCCATATGATGCTTCATATATGATGCGCCCCATATGATGCTCCAGTGTATGATGGGCCCCATGGATGATGCTCCAGTGTATGATGGGCCTATATAATGTTCCATATACAATGCGCCCCATATGATGCTCCAGTATATGATGGGCCCCATGGAGGATGCTCCAGTGTATGATGGGCCTATATAATGCTCCATATATAATGGGCCCCATATGATGCTCCAGTGTATGATGGGCCCCATATATAATGCTCCAGTGTATAATGGGCCCTATCTATGATGCTCAAGTGCATGATGGGCACCATATATAATTCTCCAGTGCATAATGCTCCCCATATATTGCTCCAATCATTAAAAAAATGAAATATCTCTCCTCGCTGGGCACTGCTCTACTCTGGACTCCTTAGCGTCACCATCTTCCAGCTCTCTGCACTGTGACTGTTCAGGCAGAGGGCATACAGACGTGACATCATCGTGCTTTCTGACCTGAATGTCACTGTCAGGAAACGCGGAAGACGTCACAGTGACGGAGCAGGGAGAGGTAAGTATTGCAAGTGCTGGGGCCCTGAGCAAGCAGGGGGGGCACACTCGTGGGCGCCGGGAACTGGCACAGGGCCCCTCATAGTACGCTGGTGTCTGATGGCGAGTGGGCCGATTCAGTGTGCCAATTCAGTCCAGGTGTCCAGTTTCCAGGCCCAGTAGTCAAAGGGGAATGAACTGTGAGGGAGAACATCGATAGGGGAGGAGAGGTAATTTTGAACCATAGTTGACAACTGTTGTCTCCTGTCTGTTGCAATCGATTCAGTATTACCAGTAGTGTAAGCGTTACTCGAGAAATCAGACCATAACATGGTCATGAAACCCCTGTCTCCAACGCCACTTCGGCTGTGTGCACCACGAACACCTCTTCCATTTGGCCCAGTACGGCTCGTGGTAGAACCTGCACCGCTGTTTTGTGTTGGGAATGCCTGTAATAAACGGTTTACCAGAGTTGCTTGTTTGTTCGCCAATATTAGCTCTAGATTCTCCTGTGGCATGATGTTCTGTAATTTGCCTTTATAGCGTGGATCGAGGATGCTGGCCAACCAGTAGTCGTCATCCTTCATAATTTTGGCAATGCGGGGGTCCATTTTTAGGATCCGCAAGACATAATCACACATGTGGGCCAATGTTCCAGGTGTCAATGATGCACTGCCAGTGGTGAGTGGAGGAGCACTTTCTGCCAAATCCCTCCAGTCACGCACAAACCCTATATCTGACCTTGGCAAGCCAACATTTTCTCTTGCCCCCTGAGAAGCATCCTTCTCCCCAAAATAATCATCCCCCTCATCCTCCTCCTCTTCCTCCACCTCATCCAGGACCATTCCCTGAGCAGACAATGCCTGACTGTCATGAAGGCTTCCCTCCTCCTCCTCTGCTACAGACGCCTGATCCTTAATGTGCTTCAATGTTTGCATGAGCAGATGCATAATTGGGATGCTCATGCTTATAATGGCATCGTCTGCACTTACCAGCCGTGTGCATTCCTCAAAACACTGAAGGACTTTACAGAGGTCTTTCAGCTTTGACCACTGCGTACCCGACAACTCGATGTCTGCCCTCAAACTACCTGCCTGTGTATCCTCCCACAAATGAATTATAGCCTGCCTCTGTTCGCACAGCCTCTCAACCATGTGCATGGTGGAGTTCCACCTTGTTGCAACGTCTATGATTAGGCGGTGCTTGGGGAGGTGAAGCAATCACTGCAGCCTCTGCATACGACTGGAGTCTGTGGGCAAGCGACGGATGTGCGAGCACAGTCTTCGCACCTTATGGAGCAGGGCTGGTAACTTCGGATAATTATTTATGAAGCACTGCACCACCAGGTTCAAGGTGTGAGCCAGGCAAGGTATGTGTCTGAGTTTTGCCAGGGCTATGGCCGCCACAAAATTATGTCCATTATCATTGACTACCTTGCCTGGCTCAAGATGTAGACTGCCCAGTCTTGACTCAGTTTCTCGCTGCAAGTAGTCGGCCAGTACCTCTGCGGTGTGTCTGTTGTCGCCCAAAGACATCATCTTTA
Organism: Oophaga sylvatica; assembly: GCA_033576555.1. Lineage (NCBI taxonomy): Eukaryota > Metazoa > Chordata > Amphibia > Anura > Dendrobatidae > Oophaga > Oophaga sylvatica. The sequence goes on from JARQOD010000006.1 coordinate 363,358,767, forward strand.
AAACAGCCTGCTGATGCTTACCACTACCTGTTAGATAGTGGGAAACCTTGTGTGCAACACTGGCAGCTGCAGATGGAGTGCTCGTGCGACTGCGCTCTGTCGACGAGCTTTCACTTCTGGGGGAGGAGAAGGAGGATCGAATGCCTACAGCCAACTGTTGCCTATACCGTGGACTAGGCAGCACTGTCCCACAGCCACTGTCCCCTGTGGACCCTGCATCCACCACATTAACCCAGTGCGCAGTGATGGACACGTAACGCCCTGGCTATGCCTACTGGCCCATGCATCTGTTGTGAGGTGCACCTTTACACTCACTGATTGTTTGAGTGCATGGACAATGCGGTCTTTCACATGCAGGTGGAGGGCAGGGATGGCTTTTCTAGAAAAGAAGTGCCGACTGGGTAGGTCATAGCGTGGGACAGCATAGGCCATGAGCTCTCGGAACGCTGCACTTTCAACCAAACGGAAGAGCATCATCTCTAATGAGATCAGTTTAGCAATGTAGGCATTCAAAGCCAGTGAGGTTTTGTAGTCAGTCCACGCTTGCAAGAGAATGGTGTTTAAATATCTAAGCATGCAACTGGTATTCAATTTTCAGAGATTTTTCCTTTGGCTAAAGGTCCTTCCGCACTTCTTACAGATAACCTTTGCCTCATCAATAGGATTTTGGTCAAAAAAGTGCCACACTGCACTCCTAATACTACGGGATAAATTTTCAGGGCTTGCACGCTGTGCTAATTTGACCATCTGCCCAAGCTGTCCTGCAACTCTTTTTGTTTTTTTTTAACACATTTTTGGTCTGCTACGAGCCTGCCAGATAACCACAGCTGTGATGCCTGCTGCAGATCCTCCTCCTCTTCTGAGCTATTGCCAGCGGCACCCTCTTCCCCCAATGGATGCCAATCTGGGTCAACAACTGGGTCATCCATCACCTCCTCTTCAATCTCATCTGCACCTTCCTCTGTGTCACCGTGTAAGGTGTTAGAGTATGCGGGAAGGGGCACCTGAGTTTCATCAGGGTCAGATTCTGGCTCAGTAGACTGCAAGGGCAATGCAGTGCTCTGGGTGAATGTACCAGCAGAATCAGATAGCAGTAGCTGTGCATCAGTGCACTCCATGTCATATTCATCTTGGACTGGGGAATTCAGGATTTCACTTGATAACCCAGGCATGGTATGTGAAAAGAGCTCCAGGGAGTAATCTGAAGTGTGACGACTCAGTGCTTGCATTTTTTGAAACTTCAGAAGAGGAGGAGGTAGAGCTGGAGGCTGTTTCGGCAATGTAAGCCAAAACCTGTTCCTGATGCTCTGGGTGCTATTGTGCTTTTGGCACTACCAGCAGATGCACCACCACCACCACCATCAGTCCCAGCTGGCCCCCCCCGCCCACGTCCGAGGCCTCTTCCACCATACTTCCTCATGTTTGGGAAAATGTACCAAAAATACCAGCATATATATGGTACTGTATGAGGAGCGTACAGCTGTATACTGTGTAGGGAAAAATTTAATTCTCCGTATATATTTCCTGAGTCACACACAGACGCTCTCTCAGTATGGATTTGACCGTAATACAAAGAGCAGATATAAGGTACTGTCTCAGAAGCGTACAGCTGTAGACGGTGTGGGGGAAAATTTCAATCTCCGTATATATTTCCCGGAGTCACACACAGACGCTCTCTCAGAATGGATTTCACCGTAATACAAAGAGCAGATATACAGTACTGTCTCAGAAGTGTACAGCTGTATACAGTCTAGGGGAAAATTGCAATCTCCGTATATATTTCCAGAGTCACACATAGATAGTCAGCATGTATTTGTCGGTGATACCAGCCGGTACACTGTAGTGTGTGAGGAGTGTACAGCTCTATACAGTGTGGGAAAAAATGAACGGTCGGTAACTGTACAGAAAAAAAGAATAAAAGTATTAGTGCTGTGTAAAAAGCAGTCTGCACAGCAGTGTACACACAGCAATACAGCTATCAGGCAGCCTAAGAACCAGCGCTGCTGCACACAAGAAAATCCTTCCCTGTCACTGCACACTAACTGTACAGCACAATTGCTATCAGCTCAAGCACAGAAGAACTTCTCTTTCCAGCCCTAACTCTCTCCCTACTGACGTCAGCAACCTCTCCCTACTGTTAATATCGGCAGAAGTAAAATGGAGGTCGGCGCTCAGGGCTTTTATAGACACTATGACGCCCCCCAAAGCAAGCAAATCACTGCAATGCCCTTCTGTAAGATGGTGGTGGACGCTGCTCATGTCATCTCGTTGCCCACAGTATACGTCCTTGCTCATTGGCTGAAAAAAGGCACCTGAAAGCATTCTGGGAAATTCGACTTTGGTGCTCGTTTTGCCGACTGCATGGCCGACTGTACGCTATGGTCCGGTTTCGTCCAACGAAACCCGACTTTGGTGAAAGTCGGCGACTTTTGAATCTGACCGACCTGTTTAGCTCAACTCTACTGATGAGTTATCGATGGAAGAAGTGGTCATGGCGTTCTGGGCCACATGGAAAATAAAAGAGAAAATGAATGACTGCGATCATTGAGAACGTCACTGGTGAGACCCTGTACAGTATACACATATATGGTCTGAGGAGCACTAGTGTAGAACTAATATTATCATTATATGGTCACTGTATGGTTGTAATATCAGTCATAGAACAGTGGCTTTGGTTACTAATCAGTATGGCAGTATTATCACTACAGTATACGCTGGTAATATGTTATAGTCTGGTGACATTTGTCTGTTATATTGCAATATTATTATTGAATCTTATATAGCTGTATTACTGGAAATATAGACCTTGTAAACTTGATTTCCTGCAGGTATGGTAATATTAGTAATTGAGACCCTATTCTGGGGAAGGGGTGGAGCCAGCATTTGCCTGGCATCCTCCATGCTCCCGAGTCCATCTATCACAAATGTCAAACAAACTCTGAAGGGCTAGAAGGACCTGCCCTGCTGGGAAAAAGGAAGATCCTAAAGCACAACCTACATCCATATTCCATGAGATTTACAAGCCAGTCTATTTAAAGCTCCATCAATACAACTAACTACCTAACTCCTTCATGAAAATGCTTACTTGTCATTAGTGCAAAACTCTGGTTAGGGCTGGTAGCAGTACTGTGGGATCCTTATTGGAGTCTTAAGGTCCTCATTCAGGGAATTGGTAGCAGTAGTTGCAAGAAGTGCCATGTCAGTCCTTCCCTTCCTGGCTACTTGAGAATAAATCACATGTTCCAGGATACTTATCGCTCCATATACAGTGGGTTTGGAAAGTATTCAAACCCCTTTAAATTTTTCACTCTTTGTTTCATTGCAGTCATTTGGTAAATGCAAAAAAGTTATTTTTTTTCTCATTAATGTACACTCTGCACCCGTTCTTTACTGAAAAAAACATAAATGTGGAAATTTTTGCAAATTTATTAAAAAGAAAAAAGGAAATATCACATGGTCATAAGTATTCAGACCCTTTGCTTAGTATTGAGTAGAAGCACCCTTTTGAGCTAGTACAGCCATGAGTCTTCTTGGGAATGATGCAACAAGTTTTTCACACCTGGATTTGGTCATCCTCTGCTATTCATCCTTGCAGATCCTCTCCAGTTCCTTCAGGTTGGATGGTGAACGTTGGTGAACAGCCATTTTCAGGTCTTTCCAGAGATGCTCACTTCTGTTTAGGTCAGGGCTTTGGCTGGGCCAGTCAAGAATGGTCACAGAGTTGTTCTGAAGCCACTCCTTTGTTATTTTAGCTGTGTGCTTGGGGTCATTGTCTTGTTGAAGGTGAACCTTTGAGCAAGTCTGAGGTCCAGAGCACTCTGGAAGAGGTTTTCATCCTGGATATCTCTGTACTTGGCCGCATTCATGTTTACTTCAATTGCAACCAGTCATCCTGTCCCTGCAGCTGAAAAACACCCCCATAGCATGATGCTGCCACCACCATGTTTCACTGTTGGGACTATATTGGGCAGGTAATGAGCAGTGCCTGGTTTTATCCACACACACCGCTTAGAATTATCACCAAAAAGTTCTATCTTCATCTCAACAGATCACAGAATCTTATTTCTCATAGTCTGGGAGTCTTTCATGTGTTTTTTAGCAAACGCTATGTGGGTTTTCAAATGTCTTGCACTGAGGAGAGGCTTCTGTTGGGCCACTCTGCCATAAAGGCCCAACTGGTGGATGGCTGCAGTGATAGTTGACTTTGTGGAACTTTCTCCCATCTCCCTACTGCATCTGTGTAGTTCAGCCACAGTGATCTTGGGGTTCTTCTTTACCTCTCTCAGCAAGGCTCTTCTTCCACGATTGCTCAGATTGGCTGGACGGTCAGGTCTAGGAAGACTTCTGGTGGTCCCAAACTTCTTCCATTTAAGGATTATGGAGGCCACAGTGCTCTTAGGAACCTTGAGTACTGCAGAAATTCTTTTGTAACCTTGGCCAGATGTGTGCCTTGCCACAATTCTGTCTCTGAGCTCCTTGGTCAGTTCGTTTGACCTCATGATTCTCATTTGGTCTGAAATGCACTGTGAGCTGTGAGGTCTTATATAGACAGGTGTGTAACTTTACAAATCAAGTCCTATCAGTTTAATTAAACACAGCTGGACGCCAGTGAAGGAGTAGAACCATCTCAAGGAGTATCACAAGGAAATGGACAGCATGTGACTTAAATATGAGTGTCTGAGCAAAGGGTCTGAATACTTATGACCATGTGATATTTCAGTTTTTATTTTTTAATAAATTAGCAAAAATTTCTACATTTCTGGTTTTTATCAGTCAAGATGGGGTGCAGAGTGTATATTAATAAGGAAAAAAAAACGAACTTTTTTGAATTTACCAAATGGCTGCAATGAAACAAAGAGTGAAAAATTTAAAGGGGTCTGAATACTTTCTGAACCCACTGTATGTTTTTCCCATCATGCAAGCCCAAATTGATGTGGTATATTTAATAATGATATTATATTTAATATTATAATAAAATATTTATTTTTTGCAGTGGATGTTTGACATATCTTCCTATAAGCTTCCAATCAATCACAGACCTGCTGCTGGCATGCTGTATTAGGGTGCCAACCCTAAGTCCCATTCTGTTATCTTCTTTTTCATTTGCTAACTTGTTAACTAATGCTAACAGTGGGATTCTTTTTTTTTTGCAATGCTCATTGTATTTATCATTGGGTTGATGGGGCCACACACTAGACCACTGAGTTAGGATCAAATAACTTATTGGTTTTAGGATGGACTTATAGAGAAAAAAAATTATCTGTATTTATGCACATTTTTCACAAATATTTTTGGTGGGAATTTTTGTTTGGACATTTTAAGACTCCCAATAAAGTTTACATTTTAAGGGATGTTTATGTAAGGTAACCGTACCTAAGCTACCTCGCTACCTAACATTGCTTATTACATCTTTTTTATCAAGTGTTGAATAACTGGGGTTGAAAAGATTTGTAAAAGTTTATTATAACGTTATATAAAATATATGGTGAAAGAAAAATTGGTAAGGGCAATGGACAAGATAGTGTAAAAGATATTGGAGTCAGTATCAGCAGCAGAAAGAACACCAACAGGCACCAGGCTTTTGGGCAGTAGTTCTGTCTGCCACAATTGTCCTTCCTTGCCTCAAGGTAATTCAATAATGAGGAGGAAGAGGATAATACTGGGTTATCATCTGTTTCTATGTTGAGGTCTCTTTGACAGTACTTGTGGCATACATTTTCATACGTACCAGAGACACGTATCAGTGCATATTATAATCTATGGTGCTGCTTACATGTCCATGTTTTTACATGGACCATGTGTCCTTGTGGATCGCCCACCAGGGCAGTGGGATACTCGGTACCGGGCCGGTGTCTTAAAGGGATGTGTCAAGGCAGTAGTGACCCGGTCAGTGGCCCTGGGCATCCAATAAAAGGAGAATATTTACAGGGGATGATAGAGTTTGTAGTAAGGTGTTCATGATGCCACCTGTGGTTTCTGGTCAGAGGTGACTAGCGCTGCAGAGCAGATCCTCTGAGACTGGTGGTGATGCAGCAGAGTTGGAATAGCTTTCCACAGATAAAGCTTGTGGTCTCAGGGCAGGGTGATGTTGTAGAAAGAGTAATGGTGCTGGGAGATGTAGCAGAGTGGAGTGTGCTTTGCAGGAAGAACTTGAGAGGACACAGTCAGATGCAGTTTCCAAAGCTTTACTCACAGTTTTTGCAGGCAAAGTATCCAGGGCATTGAGTACAGATGGTGCTGGAGTCGGTCGGCCTGAAAGTAATTTGGAATCTCCTTATTTCAGATGGGATGTGAGGTCTCCTTTCTAGCGCTGTTCTCTGAGGCACTTGCTGCTATAAGCTCTGTTCAAGTTCCTTTCTCTGTCTCTTGTCTAAGTAGAACTTCACTCTCATATCAGACAGCTGTAGCCTGCTTCAGGAATCACTCAGCTATGGAGTCTCCGGCTAACATGTGCTGCTGCTGTGTAGTAGAGTCTTAGTTGGGACAAAGGACCTGCTGTCTTCTGCCCTCTGGATTCTGCTGCTGGGAGTTTAGCTACCCACTCAGCCTCGGACTCCGGGGTCCGGTTTCTAGTGCTCAGACCTGGGGGTTAGCTCTGCTATAGCTCCTGTCTTCCCCCAGCTTGTCTCCACACATCTTTCCTCTCTCAACCCTACAACCAGACTCCTTAACTCCTCCCCCAGCCAGAATGTTCCAGAGGAAGCTCCCCTGAAATCAGGTGTTAGAGCTCCTTCTTTCTGGTCTGGAGTAAGAAAAGTGTTGAATGCTGTGAATCCCCGACAGTGTCACCAGCAAAGCACCCCCACACATCACACCTCCTCCTCCATGCTTCACGGTGGGAACCAGGCATGTAGAGTCCATCCGTTCACCTTTTCTGCGTGCAAAGCAGTAATCAAAGCAAAAGGTGGCTACTTTGAAGAACCTAGAATATAAGACATATTTTCAGTTGTTTCGCACTTTTTTGTAAAGTGTAATATATAATTCCACATGTGTTAATTCATAGTTTTGATGTCTTCAGTGTAATTCTACAATTTTAATAGTCATGAAAATACAGAAAAATCTTTGAATGAGAAGGTGTGCCCAAACTTTTGGTCTGTACTGTACATGGTTATATGTTTCCACAAAATATTTACACTTTGCTACTGCTTGCTGTGGTCTGTGAGCTGCATACAGAAATGATCCAAAAGGGCTATTTGCCTAAAAAAAAAGGAAAATCATCATAAAGAAGGCTGTTATCCTTGGTGTTCTAGAGTATTGGAAATATGTCCCAACATATATGTGCTGCCTAAACTCATTTCCAACCTGGACAAAGCTAGTTCACACAGTTTATAACCGAGATGACAGGAGTAATATCCATGACGTAACCCAAATAAATTACTCAAGTGGGTGGTACCCAAATTTTCTTTGGGTTACAGAACCAACTAAACTTTTAGTTATACTTTGGCAGTATAAAACCCAAACATCTTAGCTGGCCCATGCTGATTTGGCCCACAAAGTTGTGAGCCCTGATTAGAGTCCTTTACTTTGTCTAGTTTTCAGTTGTGTAACTATGTGTATAAAGGTAAACATGCACGTACTTGAACTAAAACAAAACAAAAAAAATCACAAGAATAACCCCTGGATGCAAGAAAAGGCGGGGGTCCAGAGTTTAGATACAAAAATTATTTTAATAAGCAAACATGATTACATATAATAATACAGAGTAACACAAACCAAGCAGGAAAAAGGGGGGAATGGAAAATTCTCAACCACTATGTAAAGTTAGGGATACACAAAAATAAATGAATAGTTGCCAATACCAAAAAATCAAAATCTCATATAAAGGGATTTGTTATAGCTCAAAAAATAAAGTGCTCTAGTGCAAGTGAGCTTCAAAACCCAAATACATACCGTAAGTAATGCATTTGTTCAGTGCCATAATAATCAACTGCATGTCCCATAAGGAGGTAAGGTGCATGTGTGCAGGCAACCTAATGTGGGCAATGTAATGATCAACGCAAGAAAATCATGAAGGTGCATCACAGATCATATAAAAAATAAGGTGCATGTGCAATCAAAGGAATAACTTACTTGTGGGAGAGGACCCAGACCCAGCCTGCCGACTCAACGCGCGTTTCGCCGTTCTTTGTCAGGACGCGTTGAGGCGGCAGGCTGGGGTCTGGGTCCTCTCCCACATGTAAGTTATTCCTTTGATTGCACATGCACCTTATTTTTTATATCATCTGTGATGCACCTTCATGATTTTCTTGCGTTGATCATTACATTGCCCACATTAGGTTGCCTGCACACATGCACCTTACCTCCTTATGGGACATGCAGTTGATTGTATCATGGCACTGACCAAATGCATTACTTATGTTTTTGGGTTTTGAAGCTCACTTGCACTAGAGCACTTCATGTTTTGAGCTATAACAAATCCCTTTATATGAGATTTTCATTTTTTTGGTATTGGCAACTACAGTATTCAGTTATTTTTGTGTATCCCTAACTTTACATAGTGGTTGAGAATTTTCCCTTCTCCCCTTTTTCTTGCTTGGTTTGTGTTACTCTGTATTATTATATGTAATCATGTTTGCTTATTAAAATAATTTTTGTATCTAAACTCTGGACCACCGCCTTTTCTTGCATCCAGGGGTTATTCTTGTGATTTATACTGTTTTACAGAGTTGTCTAATACTGTTTATTCCTGGTTGGGATTTTTTGTATTTTTTTGAACTAAAACAAGCATACTTTACTTACAAACATAGTTCTTCCATCAACTCCTTCATGAACTATGACGTATAAGGGTCCTGGCATGTGATGCGGATGTTGGCACTGAGCCAGCATGTTTTCAGGCACAAAACAGGTAATCTGATTAGCTGTCATGTGCTCCTAACAGCTGTGGGTGGAATCGCAATCCACCCATGGCTGTTAACATGTTAAATGCCACTGTCAATCCCTGACAGTGGCAATTAACTTGCGCAAACCGAATGTGCGTCACTAGCTCTACCCATCTGCAGGAGACCCCTGTGGTTCTCATTGCTGATCTGCTATGAACATCACCCCATGGCCTGCATTCATAGCAGATGATCAATTCTGCTACACCTAGCGGGAAGCAATCAGAAGAGCGCAACTTCAAGTCTTCTAAAGAAACTATTGAAGCAAATGAAAAGTAAAAAAAAGTTTCTAAAAATGTAAAAAAAAATAAAAAAATGTAGACGTTCAAATCACCCCCTTTTTGCCAAAATCAAAATAAAACAATGATAAAAAATACACATATTTGGTATCCCGCTTTGAGAATCGCCAGATCTATCAAAATATAGAAAGAATTAATCCAATAGGTAAATGGCGTAATGAGAAAATGAAATCAAAATGCCAGAATAACAGAACTACATTTTCAAATGGAATGGCAAGCGGAATGTCTCACTGCAGCTCCATTCATTCTCTTTGGGGCTTCCAGAAAAAAAAAGTGCAGTGCTTGCAGACACTGAGGGAATTGATGGATCAGTGATCAAGTCGCACATGCCGCTCCATTCTAATGGGGATTAAAGCTCCACATTCTGCCAATCGGTGTAGATCCCAGCATTCAGACCCCCACCAGTCAATAAGTTATCACTTATCCTGTGGAGAAGTGATCACTGGTTTTCACCGGAGAACCCCTGTAAAGGTATCTTGTTCCAATATTTAATCACTAATGGAAAGAAAGAATCTTCTCCTAATTAATATCAGAGAACACAAATGACTGACGTACACAACAACAAGGAAGAACTAGCATCACATCATGACCAGACCACATATTACCACCACATAGGGACGAAATAATACCACATACTGTACAAGGGAGAAATACCACCACACCGTGACCAAACCAGATATTACCAGCATATAGAGACCAAATAATTTCACATACAATGGAGAAATACTGCCACACTATGACTGGGCTCTATGTTACCACCACCTAGTGACAGAATAATACCACAAGTCAAACAAAAAAATTCCAAAAAAAAATCATTAACAACCTTAACACGCTTACCAAACTTGGTTTGCTCCACCGGTGATAATGTGCTCCAAGCACCTGCAAAATAGAGCCTCTGAGCTATGTTCTGCCAGGCTTGCTCAATGGCCAGTCTATTGCTTAATCCCTCAACTCTTGTATCCCAGGGCTCGGGATGCTGCTCTACCAGTGCTAAAAGGATCTGTATGCCGACACATGAAGCCATGGATACACATATAAAAGCACCAGGCAAAATAGACACAACTGATGTAATCTCCAACCCCACCCACACAAGAAATGCACACCTGGCATGAGTAAAATTATGTTGAAATAAAGTTAACAACACAGGACTTGCAGAAAAAAAGCACACAGGCGACACACGGATGGCATCCGTGTGCTGTATGTATCGTTCAAGGAACCCTATTGACTTGTATTGGCCCTTGTGATCCGTGCCTCTGGTAAAAAACGGACATGTCTCCATGTGCTTCTCACAGAAACATGTGTAAGTGTAAGGGGATGGGGAGCCCAGTATGTGGTTCATCAACGTTCTATGGCACTCGCAACCAAATATCGCCATCTGACGACCGAACCAAGTAAAGTGGAACTAAAAGATTGAGGAAGCATTTCTGGTGGGATGAACTTGAATGGGAGACCAGGTCATGTGTTAGCTGTGCCGCAGTCATCAACTATAAAAGGCCGAAGTGATTAAGCGGGAGGTCAGTTGGCGCCAACCAGTGAAAAAGGGAGGACGTGTGAGCGGTGGAGCGCAGAGGCAGAGTAACTGAAGAGTGACTGGAGACCGAGACAAGTGGGATATCGTGGGTCAAGCACTGAAGCCCAGACTGCACTCGTCAAGACCCAAAGTTCAGTATTTGCCAGTCAAGACACAATATCCATACGCTGCAGGTCAAACACCAAAGGTTGTACGTTGATTATTGGATGGGGTAGCATGTCTGCTGTGGTGACTAGGAAACGTCAGTGAACCAGGCTGCTACTTAAAGCATAAACGAACAATACAGGGCGCGGGATGGGGTCGGGTTGCAGGGGGAACCGGGGACGGCCAGTGTAAGAAACACACATGGGGTACTAAGTTGTAATGTATGTAGTACAGTTCATATAGCGTCTTGTGCTTGGGTGCGATGAAAATACATGAGACACAGGTTTGATATAGAAGGTCTTGTATTACTTCATACAAGTTGGCAAAAATAGTCACACAGTTTGCAGATACAGAAGCAGGATACACAGCAGGCCAGAATAACTTAAGCTCAGCAATCACTCTTCACAACAGGTTCAGGATCTTCTTCTCTGTTACCGTAAGTCCATGCAAACGTGAGTCTTTCAAAGAGCAGGGTTCCAGAGTCCACACAAAAGTTCCAGAGTTCCTCAGTAGGAATAGCTGGAGTACAAAATCCAAGGCTTCCAGGAGTCAGGTCACAGGTTCACTGCAGGCTAGATTCAGAAGCACTGATTGCTCAGCTGTGGCTGCTTAAGAAGCAAGAGGGAGAGAATCAGGGCGGGAACATGAAAGCTGAAAACTCCATATTGACTGAGGGCAAAATAGCTGCAGCAAGACAGAAAGCAAAATGGCTGACGGAAAAACTGAGTTTCAAGAACATGTACAAAGAACCTTACATTACTCCCCCCTTACGGTCAACCTCCAGATGGCCTCAGACCAGGCTTGTCTGGGTACCTCTGATGAAACTGGCGGAGCAAACGAGGAGCATTAACGTTATTGACTGGTTCCCATGAGTTGTCCTCCACTAGGTAGCCTTGCCATTTAATCAAATATTGTAACTGATTTCTGTATAACCTGGAATCCAGAATCCTTTCCACCACAAATTCTTCCTGACCATCGACTAGCACTGGGTCAGGGCAAGGAGAAGAACGTCCAGGAAACGTATTGGGTGTTGCAGCCTTTAGTAGGGATACATGAAAGACAGGGTGGATTCTCATAGTTCTGGGCAGTTGAAGACGACAAGCAACGGCACTTATAATTTTACTGATTTTATAGGGTCCAATGTACTTATGTCCCAACTTAGACGATGGAATCCTTAACTTAAGATTTCTGGTTGACAGCCAGACCAGGTCTCCTACCTTAAAAGCTGGTGCAGGTTTATTAAATTTATCTGCTGCTTTCTTGTACCTTTCCTGAGCCGATTCCAGATTCTCCTTTAGAAGATCCATATTATTCTGTAAAGATGTGATTCTTTCAGCCACTGCTGGTAAAGGCGTTTCTATGAGAAATCGTGGTAGAATGTTAGGATGATAACCTAGATTGGAGTAAAAAGGAGACTGCTTAGTGGAGGCACTCTGAGAGTTGTTATAAGAGAACTCGGCTAATGGAAGTAGATCCACCCAATCATCCTGTAGGTGGCAGATAAAGCAGCGGAGATACTGCTCCAGGGTTTGATTGGTTCGTTCGGTCTGTCCATTAGTCTGGGGATGAAAAGCAGAAGAAAGATTTACTTTAATGTCCAATGCTGCACAGAAATTTTGCCAAAACCTAGAAGTGAATTGCACCCCTCGATCCGAAATAACCTCATCCGGTACTCCATGTAAGCGAAACACATCTTTAATCATCAAATCTGATGTCTGTTTTGCAGTGGGTAAGCCGACACAAGGTATAAAATGAGCTGCCTTTGTTAGACGGTCAACCACCACTAGAATGGTGTTCTTCCCTTGAGAGGTTGGTAACTCCACAATGAAGTCCATAGAAATGGATCCCCACGGGCGGGACGGGGTGGGAAGAGGTTGTAACAGACCAGTTGGTGAGGAGCGAGGTGTTTTTCATCTTGCACAGACTTCACATGAAGTGACATAGTTTAAAACATCCTTCCTGCAAGTGGGCCACCAAAAGAAACGAGAAAGAAATTCCTGTGTCTTTAGAATTCCTCTATGCCCAGCTATCTTGGAATCATGAATGAGTTGCAATACTCTCAATCTGACTGTTTCAGGAATATATAGACGTTGTCCCAGAATCCACACACCATTCTTAAAGACAAGACTTACGTCCCTTGGGGGTTGTGCCAACAAGGAATCCGCATGGTATGCTTCCTTGATGTCCTTAAGTAGGTCTTGATTATGAATCACTCCCAGGAATCTAGAGTCAGGAAGAATAGTCTTAGGAGGAGTAAGTGGACGGGTCTCTGCTGAATGAATCCTAGAGAGTGCATCAGCCTTTCCATTGCGCGATCCTGGCCTATAAGAAATTACAAAATTAAATTGGTTTAGGAAAAGATTCCAGCGAGCCTGGCGAGGAGTCAGGCACTTAGCCGACCTGATAAATTCAAGGTTACGATGGTCTGTCAGGACGACTATTTGCTGTGCAGCTCCCTGAAGAAGGTGTCTCCATTCTTTGAAGGCGGCAATAATGGCCAACAACTCTCTATTGCCCACATCGTAGTTCCTCTCAGCCGAAGACAACTGCTGGGAAAAGAAGGCACAGGGATGCAAGACATTCTTCTCACCTGTTCTCTGAGAGAGTATAGCTCCAACGGCACAGTCTGAAGCATCCACCTCTATTATGAAGGCAAGTTCGGGGTTGGGATGTACCAAAATAGGTGCGGTGGTAAATTTATCTTTCAGACGGGAAAATGCTTCCTGGGCTTGGGAAGTCCAGGAGAACCTAGACTCTTTCCGGGTAAGTTGGGTGATAGGTGACACTACCTCAGAGAAATTCCTAATGAAACGTCTATAGAAGTTGGCAAACCCGATGAAGCGCTGCACCTCCTTCACATTTCTAGGACTTGGCCAATCCTTGATGGCTTGGGTCTTGCTTCCATCCATACTAATTCCTTGTGTAGACAGTACATACCCAGAAATTGAATTTCGGTCCTATGGAATTCACACTTTTCAAGTTTGATGTAAAGATGGTTTTGTCTTAGACGTTCCAAGACCATTCTCACATGTCCATGATGTTCCTCTGTGGAGTTAGAAAAAATTAGAATATCATCCAAATAAATCACCACAAATGTATCTAAGAGATCCCTGAAGATGTCATTCACCAAGTGTTGGAAAGTGGCTGGGGCGGTACTCAGACCAAAAGGCATAACTAGATATTCAAAGTGTCCATAGCGTGACCTGAATGCAGTCTTCCACTCATCCCCAGGTCTAATACGGACCAAGTTATAGGCCCCACGGAGATCCAATTTAGAGAAAATTTTGGCATGCCGCACTCTCTCCAATAACTCAGGGATTAAAGGCAATGGATAACGGTTTCTAATAGTAACCTTATTGAGTTCCCTATAGTCTACGCAGGGTCTCAGAGATCCATCTTTCTTCTTTACAAAGAAGATGGGTGCACCTGCAGGAGATGAAGAGGGGCGTATGAAGCCCTTGGCTAGATTTTCGTCTATGTAATCCTTTAAAGCCTTTAGCTCAGGCCCCGCCAGGGGGTAGATCTTACCAAAAGGTATCTCTGCTCCAGGCAATAATTCAATTGGACAATCATATGGACGGTGAGGGGGAAGCTGGTCAGCGTTCTTCTTGTCACATAAATCCACATAGTCCTGTTATACAGCTGGTAGTTCAGGGACTGACATGGTTCCTTTAGGAACAGAGCACGCTGAAACTTCTGGAGTCATCTGTTTCTCTGGAAAGTGTAATTCCTTGGTCTCCCAGTTAATGGTAGGGTTCTGAGCCTGCAGCCATGGTAGCCCTAGAATAATGGGAAAGTGGGGAGAAGAGATAAGCATAAAGGACAGTTTCTCTTGATGATATTTACCCATAAGGACCCTCAAAGGCTCTGTTTCCTGATCCACTGGTCCAGAGGTCAGCAGGGAGCCATCCACAGTTTCCATCTGTACTGGAGTAGCCTTCTTCACTGAACGTATCCCCTGTTTCAGAGCAAAGGAGACATCCATAAAATTTCCACTTGCCCCTGAGTCGATCATAGCAGAGCTAGACACCCAGGCTGAGTCAACCCAGAGTTTGATGGAAAGAAAGCAATGAGAATTGTTTTTCTTACAACTCAGCTGGGACACCGCCGAGGAAACTTGAAAAATTGCAGCATTTACACAGTCATCGTCCTCAGAAGTAACGGAGTTTAAGTCCGAGAAATCAAGATCTGTTGCTGCAGATCTCTCTGGAGCCTGAGGCTCGGACCTGACAGATCTCCTCTCGCAACACTCACAGTGAATGAGTGCTGCAGTAGTCTTACGAGAACGGCTGGGGCAGTTTATAATGAAGTGCCCTGACTTACCACAATAGAAACATAGATTTTCCTTAAAACGATGTTCTTTGCGTGCATCACTAACCCGTCTTTGTAAAGAGTCTACCTGCATGGGTTCAGGTTCAGGTTCCCGTGTGATCCTACTCAAAGGTTCCTTAGCTGGGGAGGAAGGTAGGAGAAGGTTAGTGCGATTGCTTTCGAACCATCTCTCTTGCCTGCGTTCAGTCAGGCGAGCATCAATACGGATGCAGTAGTTAATAAAGTCACCTAACGCAGTGGGAGGGTCGGCACGAGCAAGTTCATCCTTAATTAGTGGAGACAACCCCTTTCGAAAAATAGATTTTTTGGCGGAACTGTCCCAGGTGGTATCAAGGGCCCATCTCCTGAAATCCAAGGCATATTCGGCTACCGAGTGCTTACCTTGGCGCAAAGTTAACATGGCTGCTTCAGCTGTTGCACCTCGATTGGGGTCATCAAACACCTGCCCCATGGCTGAAATGAAAGCATCAAGATGATCCAAACATTCATCCTCAGTCTCAATCAGAGGGTTTGCCCACATCAAAGCCTTGTTGGTAAGTAACATAATTATAGTAAGCACTTTAGATCGTTCAGTGGGAAATTGTGAAGCATGTGCAGAAAAAAACAGATTGCATTGGTTAATAAATCCCCTGAATTTTTTACGTTCACCGCCAAAACGAAAAGGGGGCAACTTGGGAATCCCAGAACTCGGGGCTACGGCAGGAGCCTGGACTCGCTCCTCTAGAACCTCAATCCTGGCTCGCAAATCCTGGGCAGTCTGTCCAAACACTTGCAAATTGTGATTAGTGAGGTCCTGTAGGTTTGTAAAACGGGTTTTTATAGTCTGTAAATCTGCAAGGATATTATCAGTCACTCCGCAAAGTTCCTTTATGCGGGCCTCCATTTTCCAGATCTTTTAAGACAGGAGTACTGGAAGGAGAGGAGAAAAAAAAAAAACAATAGTGTTTACCTGTGGTAACACTGCAGAGAGAAAAAAAAAATTAAGGGAACTGCTCACCTGGAATGGTTGTGAGAAGTCACAACCACTATCATCACAGAAGTTCAACCGGACATCTGATATCCACAGTTACAGCAGACACAAAAGAGAAAAAAAAAAAAAACAATAGTGTTTACCTGTGGTAACACTGCAGAAAAAAAAACTTAAGGGAATTGCTCACCTGGAATGGTTGTGAGAAGTCACAACCACTGTCATCACAGAAAGTACAACCGGACGTCTGATATCCACAGTTACAGCAGACACAGCCTTCCCAGACCCAGCAGACACTAACGTTTGGCTTCTGAATCTTGTAATGTATGTAGTACAGTTCATATAGCGTCTTGTGCTTGGGTGCGATGAAAATACATGAGACACAGGTTTGATATAGAAGGTCTTGTATTACTTCATACAAGTTGGCAAAAATAGTCACACAGTTTGCAGATACAGAAGCAGGATACACAGCAGGCCAGAATAACTTAAGCTCAGCAATCACTCTTCACAACAGGTTCAGGATCTTCTTCTCTGTTACCGTAAGTCCATGCAAACGTGAGTCTTTCAAAGAGCAGGGTTCCAGAGTCCACACAAAAGTTCCAGAGTTCCTCAGTAGGAATAGCTGGAGTACAAAATCCAAGGCTTCCAGGAGTCAGGTCACAGGTTCACTGCAGGCTAGATTCAGAAGCACTGATTGCTCAGCTGTGGCTGCTTAAGAAGCAAGAGGGAGAGAATCAGGGCAGGAACATGAAAGCTGAAAACTCCATATTGACTGAGGGCAAAATAGCTGCAGCAAGACAGAAAGCAAAATGGCTGACGGAAAAACTGAGTTTCAAGAACATGTACAAAGAACCTTACATAAGTGATTAGTTATACTAAGGACTTGCTGTCTTGTGGGAATTTTTGGGAGTATAAACTTATGACAACCTTTGACACACAGAAATGAATGTATCGCATGGATTTATGTATTTCTATCTCAACAAAGGAATGTGCTTCTTAGCCTATTTGGGGGCATCACAGCCAGACCGGACTTCAATCAGAGGACAATAAAATTTTCACACTCCTTATATATGAACTGTTCTAATATTTACAGCTACAACTGTTTTCTCCCTGCACCACATTGATAGTTCTGCTTCATGTCACTTGTCTTATCAATTGCATTATTCCTGTGTCCTCTTGTGTATAAATATGTGAGTCTTCAGGTTTTGGGTTATTCTATATCTGATGAAGAGACCTGAGTAGTCTCGAAAGCTTGCAATTTGTTACCATCTTTTCAGTTATCCATTAAAAGGTATCAACCACTGAGGACTCTCAAATTTTAATATTTTTCTAAACAAATTGCAACATTTTTTGTGAAAAGGTACTCCAGTTATCTTTTCCCCGCCTCACTCTAGAGTGATTAAAGTAGACCTAATTTTTTGTGTGAAAAATTTGCATGATTTTAGCAGAACATATGACATTTTGTCAGGGGGTAACTAGGAACGGCAGGGCCCCACAGCAAACTTCACAATGGGCCACCCCCCCCCCGCCTCCGGCCACCATTTTAAAAAAATATATTTTTTTAAAAATCACTAATCGCAAACGGCAAATGGATTGAATAATCCAGTCGCCATTTGCAAATTTTTAGCCACTTTGGCGACCATTTTGGTCGCCATCTGCAGCACTGTAATGAGGCCTGCTGTTTTCGGGGCCCATGTCCTGCCCCATCTCCTTTCTGCCCCCAGTCCTGCCCCATCTCCATTCTGCTCAAAGTCCTGCCCCGTCTCCATTCTGCCCCCAGTCCTGCCCCATCTCCATTCTGCCCCAGTCGTGCCCCATCTCCATTCTGCCCCCAGTCCTGCCCCATCTCCATTCTGCCCCCAGTCCTGCCCATTCCATTCTGCCCCCAGTCCTGCCCTGTCTCCATTCTGCCTCCAGTCCTGCGCACTCTCCATTCTGCCCCATCTCCATTCTGCCCCCAGTCGTGCCCCATCTCCATTCTGCCCCCAGTCCTGCCCCATCTCCATTCTGCCCCCAGTCCTGCCCCATCTCCATTCTGCCCCAGTCCTGCCCCATTTCCATTCTGCCCCCAGTCCTGCCCATCTCCATTCTGCCCCCAGTCCTGCCCCATCTCCATTCTGCCCCAGTCCTGCCCATCTCCATTCTGCCCCAGTCCTGCCCCATCTCCATTCTGCCCCCAGTCTTGCCCACTCTCCATTCTGCCCCCAGTCCAGCCCACTCTCCATTCTGCCGCGGCTCCGGCTTGCAATATTAAAAAAACAAAATCTTTCTCCTTACCTTGCCGCGTTCCAGCGGTGAGAGATCCACACTCCACAGAAAGCGCGCACTCGCCGGCAACTGACAAAGACGTCAGGCGCTGGCGACGTGCGCGCTGACGTCAGCTGCCAGCCTCCGATTGGCTGGCAGCGTTAACTATTACCGTGCGGGCCCGCACGGTAATAGAGTAACTGAACCTGCGTCCTGGACGCAGGTTCAGTTACTTGAGCGGCAGAATCCTGCCGCTGGGGGCGGGGCAGTAGGGCCCGATCGGTAGGTGACGGGGCCCAGTGCGGGCCCCCTCTGCTGATCGGGCCCCATACGCCAGTCAGGGCTGTAATGCCCTGATGGCGGCCCTGGTGGTAGGTGAAGCAGCTGCAGCAGGGACGGGCCCCCTTCTAGCCCGGGCCCTGTGGCAGCTGCTTCCCCTGCTTCCACGATAGTTCCGCCCCTGCATTTTGTGTTAAAAATGTCTTCAAAGTTAAAGAAAAAACTTAATACATTTTTTTAGTTTGCCAAAATTCATGAAGAATTTGGCGCAAAAAAAATCAATGATTACCACAACCCAAATAAAGAAAAATGACTTAAAAATGCAATTGCTGAATCAGGACCTAAATCTTTTCAATATTGAGCTCCGTGTACCTGTGCTAAGCCTAACATTTGCCTCTGATGGTGACTCATAAATCCTCATAAAGTAGCTCTTTGTCCAATGTCTTTGTGTAATGTTTGACAATGATTTGCCCTTCACAATTTATCCACTGACAAATCCTGTCACCAAAGTACATCTCACATTTCTTATTTCACCATTGACACTCCTAAAACACTTATTCAGGCCCTGATCATTTCTCATCTGGTAATTTATCACTGACAGTCCATTATATGAACTTCAGTCTGTCATCAATGCAGCTGGCAACCTAACAAAGTTGAAATCATAAGTTTACAAACACTTAGGTTAAAGTTATTAAAACTCCTATTAATCCACAAATTCTATAATAACAAACTTATAGTTTAACCCTTTAACATACTATGCCTGTCATAAGTTGTCTTCTTGCAAGTGACACCATTTTGGAAACTAGACCCCTTTGGGAACTTATCTAGATGTGTATTGAACACCTTGAACCCCCAGGTGTTTCACAGAAGTTTATAACGTTAA
Organism: Oophaga sylvatica; assembly: GCA_033576555.1. Classification (NCBI taxonomy): domain Eukaryota; kingdom Metazoa; phylum Chordata; class Amphibia; order Anura; family Dendrobatidae; genus Oophaga; species Oophaga sylvatica. The sequence goes on from JARQOD010000006.1 coordinate 363,378,325, forward strand.
GCAGTGAATTAAAAAAAATCAAATTTTTCCCACAAAAATCCTTTTCACTTTCAAATTTTGTATTTTCACAAGGGTAACAAGATAACATGGACACAAAAAATTGTTTTGCAATTTCTTCTAAGCTTACCGATACCATATATGTGGTCGAAAACTACTTTTGAGGCACAGTGCAAAGCTCAGAAGTGAAGTAGCGCCATATTACAGTGCTGATTTTGCTGCACTGGTTTGAGGGTGCCCAGTCACATTGGCAAAGCCCCTGAGGTGCCAGAACAGCAGATCCCCCCATAAGTGACCCCATTTTACAAAGTAAACGACTCAATGAATTCATCTAGGGGTGCAGTGATTATATTGACACCACAGGTGTGTTACAACATTTTATACCATTGAGAAGTGAAGTAAAAATAATTTCGATTTTTGCCAGCAAAATTCTGTTAGCCCCAAATTTTTAATTTTCATACTGGGAAAAATGTAAAAATGGCACCAAAATTTGTCCCACAATTTCTGCAGAATGTAGAAATACCCGATATGTGGCTGTACAGTACTGCTTAGCCATACGGAGAGACTCGGGAGGGACGGAGCGCTATTTGCCTCCTGGAGCACAGATTTTCCTAGAATAGTTTGCAGACTCTATATACAGAGCCCCTAAGTGCTAGAAAAGCAGAATCCCCCTCGAGCGACCCCATTTTGGAAATTATACCCCCTTGGGAATTCATCTACAGGTGTAGTGATGATTTTGACTCCATGGGTGTTTTCCAGAAACAAGCAGCAGGGGATGTTGCCGAGTGAAAATTGCAAACTGCCGTTGTAGTGACCCGTACTCTGTAGTGACCAGCACGCTGCAGTCACCAGTACGTTAAGCCGAGCCCGTGCTTCTGGAGGCATTTATTTCTGTTAACAGATGACAGACCTGAATGGGGGCTTGCTTTTTGAGATTGAGTTGAAGCTTTTATTGGGAACATTTTACATAACATTTATCACATTTATCTGGCCCTCTACGATGAGCACTTACATTGGGATTTAAATCTAAATCTCTGAGTGACATGACAGATGAAACCCCCGATGGATCCATTCACTATAGTAAGGCAGCAGAGTTACTCTGGACTGCGTCTGGTCTCTGTTGAGCAGCATCCTTCTTTTCAGAAGTGAACAAATCTGTGGCAGCCAGAACTTTTATGCAATCCTAAAAAGATGGACACCGCTGGAACATAGGCCCTATGGTGTCCACAGTGCCTCCATGTGCCTCATTATAGGGAATCTTCCACCAGAGGTTCCATCTGAATCACCTGAATCATGTATTTCAGAGATATACATGGAAACCCCAGTGTTAGCGCTCAGCACAGGATAAATGTTCACCAATTCTTACTGCAATCTTTGGGAGGCAGAATTAAAAAATCAACAGCATGTGAAGAATTGGTTTTATTTATTTTTATACGGTTCCTCGTGGGGTACAAGTGGTTAGGTGACTTTATTCTTCGGGTCAGTGTGATTACAGCGATACCAGATTTATATCGTGTTTTTATGTTTGGCTGCTGTCACACACTAAAAGGCGCTTTGTATTGTGAAAACTAGTTTTTGCATTACAACATTTTGAGAGCTATAATTTTTCCATATTTCAGCAGAGAGAGTCATGTGATGGCTTGCTTTTTTGTGGGACGAGCTGACTTTTTTATTGGTACCATTTTCGGGCACATGATATTTTTTGTTCGCTTTCTATTCCTATTTTTGTGAGACATGTAGGCAAAGGAAAAAGGGAAAAATGGGAGGATAAGGTCAGCTCACCAGTCTCTGCAGCAGTCCACAATCTTCACACGCACGGAGCCACCTTGATCTGAGGCGTTGGCTGAGGCAAAAACATGAGGAAAGAATCTCCAGCGCGGGAATAAATAAAAAATCAATATTTATTACAAAATATTAAAATCCATCTTGGGTAGAAAAAACAGACAAAATTGCAGGTGGGGTCCTTGGTGGTCTGAAACCGGGGCGTTTTGACCTAGCAGGTCTTATTCATGGTTATTTATTCCCGCGCTGGAGATTCTTTCCTCATATTTTTGTGAGACAGAATGAACACAAACCCACAATTCAGGAATTGCTTATTTTTTTAATACCGTTCCTCCTGTGGTAAAATTGGTAAGGCAGCTTTATTCTTCTTCAGTATGATTACAGCGATACCCAATTTATACAGTTTTTTTAATGCTTTGGCGCTTTTACACAAAAAAAATTATTTTATAGAAAAAATTATTTTTGCATCGCTTTATTCTGAAAGCTATAACTTTTTTATTTTTCTGCATATGGAGCTTTATGATGGCTTGTTTTTTGTGGGACAAGATGACATTTTCAGTGGTACCATTTTTATTTACTTTCGTCTTTTTGATCGTGTTTTATTGTTTGGCGGTATGATGATAAAGCATTGTTTTTTGCCTTGTTTTGTATTTATTTTTTTACGGTGTTTGCTGAAGGTGTTAAATAGTGGGACAGTTTTATAGAGTGGGTTGGATGCGGCGATACCAAATATGTGTACTTTTGTTGCTTATTTTTTTATTTATATAAATACATATAAACAACTGAGAACCAAGAGTCAAAATGCTAAATAAAAAACTAATTTTATTGAAACAAATTATAAAAATCTCAAACAAGAAGAAAACAGAAATATAAACATAATCCATCCGTGTGGAGACGTAACAGTTTGGTATTCTGGTTTTCTATTATGACCGCATGCTATTCCTCATTCATGTACTAAATCTGCTCCCAGTTACGTCTCCACACGGATGGATTATGTTTATATTTCTGTTTTCTTCTTGTTTGAGATTTTTATAATTTGTTTCAATAAAATTAGTTTTTTATTTAGCATTTTGACTCTTGGTTCTCAGTTGTTTATATGTTAAGATGAGTCGCAGCTATGTTGCTATTTAGTGCAATTTGATAGTGGATTTCCACTCCCATTCACTCAACTAATATGTTTTGGAGGTACCTTTTGTTATATAAATACATGTATTTGTTGGAAAAATATTTGATTCTTTTATTTTTCTTTATTTGGGGATTTTGTAAAAAATATTTTAACACTTTTTAATATTTTTCTTTTTTACAGTGTCCCATCCTGGGACATCAATCACTGTGCTACACCAGATCGCTGATCTGATGTTCTGCAATGCCTCTGCACTGCAGAACATCGGAGCAGCATCCGACAGGCAGGGAAGGAGATGTCTCAAGTCCTGCTCTCTGCAGGCACTGGGAAGCCACCTTCCCAGCAGGACCCGGAAGGACCCCATGGCCATATTGGCCTGTGGTCCTGATGGAAGCACGCAGGGAACTCATTCCCTGCGTGATGCTCCTCTTTGCCACTGTCACTACTGACAGCGGCATCAGAGGGGCTAAATGCCCGCAAAATGCCACACAGAGCTGACACCAGCACACAATCGCCGCGGCCCTCAGCATGAGGCCGCACGATTGTGCTGCCATGCATATACTGCTCTTTGCAGGAACGCAGCTCCCGCAGAGCAGTACATGTACGGCGCATGTTAGGAAGGTGTTAAATTGATATATTTTATGAAAAAATCCGCTTTTGTTGTTCTTTGTTAATCACCATTTGAACTTTTCTGCTAATTAGGCACTGGGGCCGGACTGTAGACTGGGTCTTCTCCTCCTGTCTGCGATTATCCCTCAGTATTGGCTTCATGGAAATCCAGACCTATCTGCTGGATATCAGACGATCAAGATTTTAACTCTGCATGGTCATTCTGGCTCCATCTCAGTGTGAATTTAATAATCTTTAAGCTCAATATATTACTGTGATAGAGGAATAAGAGAAAGAGAGAATTATCATATTTCCTTTTAGACTATGTTACATTTTAGGACGAACGCAAAACTTCAAATGCAACTAGAGACACAAATACTGTATAATCACAGATAAGACAGATCAGTACAAACAAACATGCTGTGTCCTTTACATGTTAATTATTCATACAACATTGCTAAACTTTAATAGTTTTTTTATATGCAATCGATCCATGGTGCTTAGTGGAAATTACGCTATTGTTTAAATAAACATTCTTCATTCTAACAGAACAAGCTGTGAATATATGACTTACTTAAACTGGCTCACAATAGGATGGAATGTCACAGATGGTCAGGCAGATGAAGATTCCATACTGCCCACAGGCCGCTTACCATCCTGTTATGTGGGGAAACAAGATTGTACAACAGATGTAGCGCCATTTCTATAACAATGCTTTTGTTGCAAAGTAAATGTGCAGAATTGAAATTTTCATGAGTGTAATAGAAGATAGATAGATAGATAGATAGATAGATAGATAGATAGATAGATAGATAGGTAATCCATAGTACATGTATGTCCGTGCTATGGTGCTCCTCTGTGAAAGAGGTTCTGAATCTAAGCTATTTCAATATAAGGTACATGGAGGTTATGTTCCGAAATGTAGTATAGAAGCTGTTGGCACGCTTTCTGAAGATCTTGTAGTAATATAATGCATTGTCATGTACGCATGCTGCTTTGTCTATTTTTTTCTCCTGTAGCTCTAAGTTCACCAGTAGATAAGGTTAATTATAGAGGTCAGTAGAGTTGAGCGAAACAGGTCGGTCAGATTCATAAGTCGCCGACTTTCGCCAAAGTCGGGTTTCATTGGCCGAAACACGACCATAGCGTGCAGTCGGCCATGCGGTCGGCAAAACGAGCGTCAAAGTCGGTTTTCCCGGAATGATTTCAGGCGCTTTTTTTCAGACAATGAGCAAGGACGTACACTGTGGGCAACGAGATGACATGTGCAGCGTCCACCACCATCTTAGAGAAGGCCATTGCAGTGATTGGCTTGCTTTGGGGGGCGTCATAGTGTCTATAAAAGCCCTGAACGCAGACCTCCATTTTACTTCTGCTGATCTTAACAGTAGGGCAGTGGCGTAGCGTGTGGGGGCGGGGGGGGCGGTCCGCCCCAGGCGGCACGTGTGTGTGGGGGCGGCACCCTTTCCTTGCCCTCCGTCTCTACAGCATTAGCCTCACAGCAGCTAGCAATGACGCTGCTATTGCTGTAGTCTTCTGTGCCCACAGGACCTGTGATGAGGTCACAGGAGGGGAGGAGTCAGGGGTCAGATGATCAGTGTCCTCCAGTGCTATTGCTGTAGTTTTCTGTGCCCACAGGACCTGTGATGAGGTCACAGGAGGGGAGGAGTCAGGGGTCAGATGATCAGTGTCCTCCTTGTGTGCAAGACTCTGCTGTGATGTTGTGAGAGTATATCGTAGCACTACCGTGGTGGTGCACAAGTAGGTTTCCCAACCCAATAGTGAATAAAGAAAACTTGGCACTCAACTTTGAGAGAAGTAGATTCCTGTTTATTGCAGTCACAGTACTGGTGTAACGTTTCGGTCCATGTGGACCTTCGTCAGTCCGACTGCTTGTGAGGAAGCAACAGTATGAAAAAGAAGAGGCAGTATGCCTTCAGAGGGGAGTATCCTTCTATAATCTTATGAGCAGTATTCCCGTGGGATAGTCCCTTGTTGGGGCTTTCTTATTTTGATTCCCGAAAATGGAGAAAGGGGGGCCAAAAGGCTCTGTGCGTAACTTGGTGGTGGGGTGAAGGATCGCTGGTCTCTCTGCTCTGGCGCGGAATCCACCGCTTGTCAACATCTGCTGTGATGTTGTCATGGTGCTGGATTAGGGTAAGTTTGTGTGTGTGTGTGGGGGTCGGGACTCGGGTTTACAGTGTGGATGTAGCAGAGCCGTGTGTATGAGGTGTACGGAGCGGAGCCGTGTGTGTACGAGGTGTACGTAGCAGAGCCGTGTGTGTACGAGGTGTACGGAGCAGAGCCGTGTGTGTACAAGGTGTGCGGAGCCGTGTACAGAGCGGAGCCGTGTGTGTGCGGAGCCGTGTGTGTACGAGGTGTACGGAGCGGAGCCGTGTGTATAAGGTGTACGGAGCGGAGTCGTGTGTGTACGAGGTGTACGGAGCGGAGCCGTGTGTACGAGGTGTACGGAGCGGAGCCGTGTGTGTACGAGGTGTACGGAGCGGAGCCGTGTGTGTACGAGGTGTACGTAGCAGAGCCGTGTGTGTACGAGGTGTACGGAGCGGAGCCGTGTGTGTACGAGGTGTACGTAGCAGAGCCGTGTGTACGAGGTGTACGGAGCGGAGCCGTGTGTGTACGAGGTGTACGGAGCGGAGCCGTGTGTGTACGAGGTGTACGTAGCAGAGCCGTGTGTGTACGAGGTGTACGGAGCAGAGCCGTGTGTGTACAAGGTGTGCGGAGCCGTGTACAGAGCGGAACCGTGTGTGTGCGGAGCCGTGTGTGTACGAGGTGTACGGAGCGGAGCCGTGTGTATAAGATGTACGGAGCGGAGCCGTGTGTGTACGAGGTGTACGGAGCGGAGCCGTGTGTGTACGAGGTGTACAGAGCGGAGCCGTGTGTGTACGAGGTGTACGGAGCAAAGCCGTGTGTGTACGAGGTGTGCGGAGCGGAGCCGTGTGTGTACGAGGTGTACGTAGCGGAGGTGTACGGAGCGGAGCCGTGTGTGTACGAGGTGTACGGAGCGGAGCCGTGTGTGTACGAGGTGTACGGAGCAAAGCCGTGTGTGTACGAGGTGTACGTAGCGGAGGTGTACGGAGTGGAGCCGTGTGTGTACGAGGTGTACGGAGCGGAGCCGTGTGTGTACGAGGTGTACGGAGCAAAGCCGTGTGTGTACGAGGTGTATGGAGCGGAGGTGTATGGAGCGGAGCCGTGTGTGTACGAGGTGTACGGAGCAAAGCCGTGTGTGTACGAGGTGTACGTAGCGGAGGTGTACGGAGTGGAGCCGTGTGTGTACGAGGTGTACGGAGCGGAGCCGTGTGTGTACGAGGTGTACGGAGCAAAGCCGTGTGTGTACGAGGTGTACGGAGCGGAGGTGTAAAGGAGCGGAGCCGTGTGTACGAGGTGTACGGAGCAAAGCCGTGTGTGTACGAGGTGTACGGAGCAAAGCCGTGTGTGTACGAGGTGTACGGAGCGGAGCCGTGTGTGTACGAGGTGTACGGAGCGGAGCCGTGTGTGTACGAGGTGTACGTAGCAGAGCCGTGTGTGTACGAGGTGTACGGAGCAGAGCCGTGTGTGTACAAGGTGTGCGGAGCCGTGTACAGAGCGGAACCGTGTGTGTGCGGAGCCGTGTGTGTACGAGGTGTACGGAGCGGAGCCGTGTGTATAAGGTGTACGGAGCGGAGCCGTGTGTGTACGAGGTGTACGGAGCGGAGCCGTGTGTGTACGAGGTGTACAGAGCGGAGCCGTGTGTGTACGAGGTGTACGGAGCAAAGCCGTGTGTGTACGAGGTGTGCGGAGCGGAGCCGTGTGTGTACGAGGTGTACGTAGCGGAGGTGTACGGAGCGGAGCCGTGTGTGTACGAGGTGTACGGAGCGGAGCCGTGTGTGTACGAGGTGTACGGAGCAAAGCCGTGTGTGTACGAGGTGTACGTAGCGGAGGTGTACGGAGTGGAGCCGTGTGTGTACGAGGTGTACAGAGCGGAGCCGTGTGTGTACGAGGTGTACAGAGCGGAGCCGTGTGTGTACGAGGTGTACGGAGCAAAGCCGTGTGTGTACGAGGTGTGTGGAGCGGAGCCGTGTGTGTACGAGGTGTACGTAGCGGAGGTGTACGGAGCGGAGCCGTGTGTGTACGAGGTGTACGGAGCGGAGCCGTGTGTGTACGAGGTGTACGGAGCAAAGCCGTGTGTGTACGAGGTGTACGTAGCGGAGGTGTACGGAGTGGAGCCGTGTGTGTACGAGGTGTACGGAGCGGAGCCGTGTGTGTACGAGGTGTACGGAGCAAAGCCGTGTGTGTACGAGGTGTACGGAGCGGAGGTGTACGGAGCGGAGCCGTGTGTGTACGAGGTGTACGGAGCAAAGCCGTGTGTGTACGAGGTGTACGGAGCAAAGCCGTGTGTGTACGAGGTGTACGGAGCAAAGCCGTGTGTGTACGAGGTGTACGGAGCGGAGCCTTGTGCGTGTGAGGTGTGTGGAGCGGAGCCGTGTGTGTACAGGGCCACAAAGAGCGGAGCCGCGCATGTACAAGGGTCCTGTTACTTGCGGGATCTGTGTGCTTGGGGGCTGCAGGGGGAAGGAGGGGTGCCATTATGTGCATGGGTCTGCGTGGGGACGGAGCGAATGCTGTTATCTGTGTAGGGTTGGGTCCCTGTCCCGCTGTCCTGGCCGGGAGGTTTACTTTTCCGCATTAGAATCGTACATGCGGAAACCCGGGGACCTCCCACATGTTCTGGCAGCCACATGTCACGTTCCACCAGAGGTGACGTGCTGTAAGTCAGCTGAACGCTGGAAATGACCGCTGACCTCATTTCCGTACTGTAACTCGTTCTCGGGAGAGTCTTCAGAACGGCGACGCATCAAGCCGCTGGATCTGTTGGAGTGAGAGCCGGGTATTGTACGGACCGCTGCATACAATACCCGACTCTCACTGAGCGAGACAAGCAGGATGTGGGGATCTCAACATGGGATCTGTTCAACAGATGAAGAGATCCCCAGATCCTGCCTGTCTCGCTCAGTGAGAGCCGGGTATTGAATGGAGCGCCTCATAGCTGGTGAGATCCCCACATCCTGGGGAAATGAGGTCAGCGATGGAACGTGACTTGTGGCTGCCAGAATGTGTGGGAGGTCCCCGGGGTTTCCGTATGTACAATTCTAATGCGGAAAGTAAACCGCCTGGCCGGGACAGCGGACAGGGTCCCGAAATCGGGACTGTCCCTCTGAAACCGGGACGGTTGAGAGGTATGTGTTTATAATTATTGTTTATGAAACAGTGTGATCAGCAATGCTAAGTGGGTGTGGTCATGGCGTGGATATGGGTGTGACCAGTGAAATGGGTGTGGCTAGGGGTGTGGCCTAAAATTTGCCGCCCCGGGCGCCACAAACAGTTGCTACGCCACTGCAGTAGGGTGAGGCTGCTGACGCTGTTCATCAGTAGGGAGAGAGTTAGGGCTGGAAAGAGAAGTTCTTATGTGCTTGTGCTGATAGCAATTGTGCTGTACAGTTAAGCCCCCATCACACACAGCGATCTCGCTAGCGAGATCGCTGCTGAGTCACTAGTTTTGTGACGCAACAGCGATCTCCCCAGCGATATCGCTGTGTGTGACATTCAGCGACGATCAGCCCCCCTGCTGGGTATCGCAGGCTAGTATCCAACTTACACTGCGGGTAACTAAGCGACGTTACCCGCAGTGTCGCTGTCCTGATCGCTGCCTGAGCTGCCTGTTTGGCAGCTCACCAGCGATCATGTAGTGACAAACCAGCGATCCTGACAAGTGCATATCGTTGTCGGGATCGCTGATGTGTCGCTATGTGTGACGGGGCCTTTAGTGTGCAGTGACAGGGGAGAATTTTCTTGTGTGCAGCAGCGCTGCTAATTAGGCTGCCTGATAGCTGTATTGCTGTCTGTACGCTGCTGTGCAGACTGCTTTTTACACAGCACTAATACTTTTAATCTTTTTTTTCTGCACAGTTACTGAGCATTCATTTTTTCCCACACTGTATAGAGCTGTACGCTCCTCACACACTACCGTGTACCGGCTGGTATCATGGACAAATACATGCCTAGTATCTGTGTGTGACTCCAGAAATATATACGGAGATTGCAATTTTCCCCTACACTGTATACAGCTGTACGCTTCTGATACAGTACCGTATTTCTGCTGTTTTTATTACGATCAAATTCATACTAAGAGAGCTGTGACTCCGGAAATATATATGGAGATTTAAATTTTCCCCTACACTGTATACAGCTGTACTCTTCTGATACAGAACCATTTTTCTGCTTTTCGTATTCTGGCCAAATCCATACTGAGTGAGCATCTGTGTGTGACTCCGGAAATATATACGGAGATTTAAATTTTCCCCTATACTGTATACAGTTGTACGCTTCTGATACAGAACCATTTTTCTGCTTTTTGTATTCTGGCCAAATCCATACTGAGTGAGCATCTGTGTGTGACTCCGGATATCAATATGGAGATTTAAATTTTTTCCTACACTGTATACAGCTGTCTGCTTGTGATACAGTACCGTATTTCTGCTATTTTTATTACGGTCAAATCCATACTGAGAGAGCGTCTGTGTGTGACTCCGGAAATATATACGGAGATTTAAATTTTCCCCTACACTGTATACAGCTGTACGCTTCTGATACAGTACCGATTTTCTGCCTTTTGCATTATGGTCAAATCCATACTGAGTGAGCGTCTGTGTGTGACTCCGGAAATAAATACGGAGATTTAAATTTTCCCCTTCACGGTATAAAGCTGTACGCTTCTGATACAGTACCGTTTTTCTGCCTTTTGTATTACAGTCAAATCCATACTGAGTGAGCGTCTGTGTGTGACTCCGGAAATATATACAGAAATTTAAATTTTCCCCTTCACCGTATACAGCTGTACACTTCTGATACAGTACCGTTTTTCTGCCTTTTGAATTACGGTCAAATCCATACTGAGTGAGCGTCTGTGTGTGACTCCGGAAATATATACGGAGATTGAAATTTTCCCCCACACCGTCTACAGCTGTACGCTTCTGATACAGTACCGTATATCTGCTCTTTGTATTACGGTCAAATCCATACTTTGAGAGCGTCTGTGTGTGACTCAGGAAATATATACGGAGATTTAAATTTTTCCCTACACCTTATACAGCTGTACGCTCCTCATACAATACCATATATCTGCTGGTATTTTTGGTACATTTTCCCAAACATGAGGAAGTATGGTGTTGTGAATAGGCTGGAAATGAGTTCTGAGCAGAAGCTCCCTCTGGTGGTTAAAAACGGTACTGGACTGTCCAGTGAAGATTGTGAGGATTGGGAATCAGGTGTTACTGACTGGTCTTATATAAGGGAGTCGCCTTCCCATCAGGGTTGCCGGTGATCAATTGTTCTGGTCTCAATCCTTGATTCCTGTTTCCTTGGTAGCCTGCTGTGTCGTGTCTGAATCTCCTGCTAACAGATAAGACATTTTCTTCTTTTTGTTTTAGTGCTTGATTTTTGCATTTTGTCCTGCACTTCTGTGGGGGCCTTCTGGGTCCCCTCTGGGGGCTTTTGCCTCTCAGTTCAGTTCAGCCACTGATGTTTGTACATTTGCTTTTTCCAGTTTTTTCAGTGGCTGCTGTTTTGTTTTTGGTTACACCAGAGAACTAATTTAGGTGGTAGAGGTCGTGTGATCTCAGGTGTTTTTGAAATTAGTAGAGTTGGTTCTTTTCAGGGTTTTTTGGGATTGCAGTAAGTGCCCTTCCTATCCTTTTCTATTTAGTAAGTTTGGGCCCCAACGTTTGCTCATACTATTTTCTGTCTGTGTCAGTATTTCTTCTTGTCTAACCGCCATTACATGTTTGGGGGCTTTCTATGTTCTTTGGGGATCTGCTCCGGAGCAGATAGCTTTCCTCTTTCTATCTTTAGGTGTAGTTAGTTTCTCAGGCTGTGACGAGGCGTCTAGGATCAACGTAGGAATGCTCCACGGCTGCCTCTAGTTGTGGTGTTAGTCAGGGTACTGCAATCTCATAGTTTCCAACTGCTCTGGTGTATTTCCTTTTTTGCCTGCTCTCCTCAGCTACCAAATCATAACAGTATCACCGGCCCGCCAGGAAACTGAAAATTATATGGTACTCACAGAAGGGAAAAATATTGTGGAAAGAAAAAAGTTGTCAGAGTTGTCAGAGATTTTTTTTTTTTTTTTCTGTTTGTTGCATTTTTTTCCCTCTGTATCTCTGGGTGCTGAGGAGGATATTTTTTTTTTCTCTTTCAATGGAGTTTGCACAGTTGTCTGGCCGTGTGGATCAGCTTGCCACTGAAGTTCGGAGTATTGCTACCTATCTTGCTGGGTTGCCTGTTGTGGAACCTAGGATTCCCATGCCAGATTTGTTTTTGGGGGATCGAGCTAAGTTTCTGAATTTCAAAAATAACTGTAAATTGTTTCTTGCCTTAAAATCTAAGTCCTCAGGGAACGCAGCGCAGCAGGTTCAAATTGTCATCTCTCTCCTGCGCTGCGACCCTCAGGATTGGGCTTTTTCCCTGACACCTGGGGATCCTGTTTTGAGTGATGTTGATGCGTTTTTTCAGGCTTTGGGGTTATTGTACGATGAGCCTAATGTCACTGATCAAGCTGAAAAAACTTTGTTGGCATTAAGTCAGGGGCTTGAGGACGCTGAGTTATACTGTCAGAGATTCCGTAGGTGGGCAGTCCTGACCAAATGGAATGACGACGCTTTGGCAGCTCTTTTTCGGAAGGGACTGTCAGATAATGTAAAGGATGTTATGGTGGGATTCCCTGTTCCCTCTGGTCTCAATGATTCTATGTCATTAGCGATTCAAATTGACAGACGTTTGCGTGAGCGGAAAGGTATGCGTGGAATAATGTTGCCTTGTGAACCTGCTTCTGAATCCATGCAGTGTGATAGAGTGGTTTCTGGGGCACAGCGTCATGAATTTCGAAAGCGCAATGGGTTATGTTTCTACTGTGGTGATGCCTCTCATGCTATTTCTGTCTGCCCTAAGCGGGGAAGACGTTTTTCTCGCTCAGTTGTCTTGGGTAGTGTTCAGACTAAGTTTTTATTAACTGTTACCCTGATATGCTCTCTGTCCTCATTTTCTGATCAGGCTTTTGTTGATTCTGGAGCAGCTATTAACCTGATGGATTTTGATTTTGCTAAACGTTGTGGGTTTCCCTTGATACCCCTACGGAAGTCTATTCCCCTACTGGGGATCGATTCTACCCCTTTGGCTGAGAATAAACCTCAGTTCTCTACTCAGGTGATAATGAGGGTAGAACCTGATCATCAGGAGAGTTGGAATTTTTGGTTCTGTATAATCTGCATGACATTATCGTACTGGGTTTCCCTTGGTTACAGTCTCATAATCCTGTTTTGGATTGGAAATCTGTGTCTGTTACCAGTTGGGGCTGCCAATGTGTTAATACCAACACTCCTGTTTTTTCTGCCTCCCCCCAAGCTCAGGATGTTCCTGACTTTTTGATTGATTTTTCTGATGTGTTTAGCGAAAGTAAATCTGCATCCTTATCTCCCCATAGGAGCTATGACTGCGCTATTGAATTAGTGCCTGGTAGTAAATTCCCTAAAGGTCGCCTTTTTAACTTGTCGGTACCTGAACATGACGCTATGCGGTCTTATATCAAGGAGTCATTGGAGAAGGGTCATATCAGACCATCCTCTTCACCCTTAGGTGCCGGTTTTTTCTTTGTGGCCAAAAAGGATGGTTCATTAAGGCCGTGTATTGATTATCGTCTCCTGAACAATATTACTGTAAAATATCAATATCCGTTACCCTTGATCTCTGATCTGTTTTCCAGGGTGAAAAACGCTACTTGGTTTACCAAGCTTGACCTCAGGGGGGCATATAACCTTATTCGCATTAAGCACGGGGATGAATGGAAGACGGCATTTAATACCCCTGAAGGGCATTTTGAGTACCTTGTGATGCCATTTGGGCTCACTAATGCTCCTTCTGTCTTCCAGTCCTTCATGAATGACATTTTCAGGGATTTTGTGGATAAATTTCTGATTGTTTATTTGGATGATATCTTGATTTTTTCCAATGACTGGGACTCTCATGTAAAACATGTTCGGACTGTGTTCCAGATTTTGAGAGAGAATGCTCTGTATGTGAAGGGATCAAAGTGTCTTTTTGGCGTTCAGAGGATCTCATTTCTGGGATTCATTTTGTCCCCATCTGTTATTGAAATGGACCCGGTCAAAGTTCAGGCTATCTGTGATTGGGTCCAACCTACTTCATTAAAGGCTCTTCAAAGATTCTTGGGTTTTGCCAATTTTTATCGTAAATTTATTGGTAATTTCTCTGTTATTGTTAAACCATTAACTGATTTGACCAAGAAGGGTTCTGATGTGGTGAATTGGCCTCCTGAGGCAGTCTCTGCATTTCAGGAACTTAAGCAGAGATTCACTTCTGCTCCTGTTCTACGGCAGCCTGATATTTCTCTGCCATTTCAGCTGGAGGTTGATGCCTCTGAAATTGGGGCAGGTGCCGTTTTGTCCCAAAGAGATCCAGAGACCTCTAAAAGTAACCCTTGTGCCTTTTTCTCTCGAAAATTTTCTCCCACTGAACGTAATTATGACGTGGGTAATCGGGAGTTATTAGCCATGAAGTGGGCTTTTGAAGAGTGGAGACATTGGCTGGAGGGAGCCAAACATCAGGTGGTGGTCCTTACGGACCATAAGAATCTGGTTTATCTGGAGTCTGCCAAGAGACTTAATCCTAGACAGGCCAGGTGGGCCTTGTTTTTCACACGTTTTAATTTTGTGGTTTCATTTCTTCCTGGCACTAAAAATGTTAAGGCGGATGCCCTCTCGAGGAGTTTCCTGGCGGACTCTCCTGAGTTATCTGATCCTTCTGTTATTTTGAAAGAGGGTGTAGTTCTTTCCGCCATCTCGCCCAATTTGAGACTGGCTCTGGAGGGGTGTCAGGAGGATAAGCCCGAGCGCTGCCCTGTTGGGAAATTGTTTGTCCCGGACCAGTGGAAAAAGAGTGTAATGTCTGAGATTCATTGTTCCGCGTTGGCCGGTCATCCTGGAATTTTTGGTACCAGAGACTTGGTTATTCGGTCCTTTTGGTGGCCTACCTTGTCTCGTGATGTCAGGGAGTTTGTGCAGTCCTGCGGGACTTGCTCTCGCTCCAAGCCTTGTTCTGGTTCTAGTGGTTTGTTGATGCCATTACCTGTGCCCAAGAGACCATGGACTCATATCTCTATGGATTTCATTTCCGACCTCCCTGTTTCTCAGAGAATGACCGTCATCTGGGTGATTTGCGATAGGTTTTCCAAGATGATACATCTTGTGCCATTACCTAAGTTGCCTTCCTCCTCTGAATTGGTGCCTTTGTTCCTTCAGCACGTGGTTCGTTTACACGGCATTCCTGAGAACATTGTGTCTGACAGAGGAGTCCAGTTTGTTTCCAGATTTTGGAGGACCTTTTGTTCTAAAATTGGTGTTCAATTGTCTTTCTCCTCGGCGTTTCATCCTCAGACCAATGGTCAAACTGAGAGAACAAACCAGACATTGGAGACTTATCTACGATGCTTTGTGTCTGCTGATCAGGATGACTGGGTCTCTTTTTTGCCTTTGGCTGAGTTTGCTCTTAATAATAGGGCTAGCTCTGCCACTTTGATGTCTCCATTTTTCTGTAATTCTGGGTTTCACCCTCGATTTTCTTCAGGACAGATGGAGGCTTCTGTCTGTCCAGGTGTTGACTCTGTTGTGGAGCGTATGCAACAGATTTGGGACCAGGTAGTGGAGAGGTTGTCCCTCTCTCAGGAGAGGGCCCAGCGGTTTGCTAACCGGCATAGGACTGATGGTCCTCGGTTTAAAGTAGGGGACTTGGTCTGGTTGTCCTCAAGAAATATTCCTATGAGAGTGGCATCTCCTAAATTTAAGCCTAGGTTCATTGGACCTTATAAGATCATGGAGATTCTTAATCCTGTTTCTTTTCGTTTGCTTCTTCCAGGGACATTTAAGATCCATAACGTGTTCCACAAGTCCTTGTTGAAGAGGTTTGTTGTGCCAGTGGTTCCTACTACTGTGCCTCCTGACCCTGTTTTGGTTGAGGGCAATCTGGAGTATGTGGTTGAGAAAATATTGAATTCTCGTTTTTCTAGACGGAAACTCCAGTATTTGGTTAAATGGAGAGGTTATGGTCAGGAAGACAATTCTTGGGTGTTTGCTTCGGACATCCATGCTAGGAGACTCATCCGTGCGTATCATAGAACTCATCCTGACCGACCTGGTTGCTCAAATGAGGGTTCGGTGACCCCTCCTCAGGGGGGGGTACTGTTGTGAATAGGCTGGAAATGAGTTCTGAGCAGAAGCTCCCTCTGGTGGTTACAAACGGTACTGGACTGTCCAGTGAAGATTGTGAGGATTGGGAATCAGGTGTTACTGACTGGTCTTATATAAGGGAGTCGCCTTCCCATCAGGGTTGCCGGTGATCAATTGTTCTGGTCTCAATCCTTGATTCCTGTTTCCTTGGTAGCCTGCTGTGTCGTGTCTGAATCTCCTGCTAACAGATAAGACATTTTCTTCTTTTTGTTTTGGTGCTTGATTTTTGCATTTTGTCCTGCACTTCTGTGGGGGCCTTCTGGGTCCCCTCTGGGGGCTTTTGCCTCTCAGTTCAGTTCAGCCACTGATGTTTGTACTTTTACTTTTTCCAGTTTTTTCAGTGGCTGCTGTTTTGTTTTTGGTTACACCAGAGAACTAATTTAGGTGGTAGAGGTCGTGTGATCTCAGGTGTTTTTGAAATTAGTAGAGTTGGTTCTTTTCAGGGTTTTTTGGGATTGCAGTAAGTGCCCTTCCTATCCTTTTCTATTTAGTAAGTTTGGGCCCCAACGTTTGCTCATACTATTTTCTGTCTGTGTCAGTATTTCTTCTTGTCTAACCGCCATTACATGTTTGGGGGCTTTCTATGTTCTTTGGGGATCTGCTCCGGGGCAGATAGCTTTCCTCTTTCTATCTTTAGGTGTAGTTAGTTTCTCAGGCTGTGACGAGGCGTCTAGGACCAACGTAGGAACGCTCCACGGCTGCCTCTAGTTGTGGTGTTAGTCAGGGTACTGCAATCTCATAGTTTCCAACTGCTCTGGTGTATTTCCTTTTTTGCCTGCTCTCCTCAGCTACCAAATCATAACAGTATGGTGGAAGAGGCCCCGGACGTGGGCGGGGGGCCAGCTGTTACTGATGGTGGTGGCGGTGGTGCATCTGCTGGTAGTGCCAAAAGCACAATAGCACCTAATGCAGGAGGTGTTGAGCCTGCATCATTGTCTGGCTCCAGAAGGCCTGGAAGGCTTCCTTTTCTGGGAGTAGGTAAACCGCTTTTAAAGCCGGAGCATCAGCTACAGGTTTTGGCTTACATTGCTGAAACAGCCTCCAGCTCTATCGCCTCCTCTACTGAAGTTTCAAAAAATGCAAGCACTGAGTTGTCAGTGCATGCTCCTAGTCAGGAAAGACACCTTTCATTGTGTCCTTCACCCCCACCAAAAGTGAAGGATGAGGCAGGCCACACTTCAGATTACTCCATGGATCTGTTTTCATATACCATGCCTGGGTTATCAAGTGAAATCCTGAATTCCCCAGTCCAAGATGAATATGACATGGAGAGCACTGATTCACAGCCACTGCTATATGATTCTGCTGGTACATTCACCCAGAGCACTGCATTGCCCTCACAGTCTACTGAGCCAGATTCTGACCCTGATGAAACTCAGGTGCCCCTTCCCGCATACTATACCACCTTACACGGTGACACAGAGGAAGGTGCAGATGAAATGGAAGAGGAGGTGATGAATGACCCAGTTGTTGACCCGGATTGGCATCCATTGGGGGAAGAGGGTGCCGCTCGCAATAGCTCAGAAGAGGAGGATCCGCAGCAGGCATCGACATCGCAGCTGCGGTTATCTGGCAGGCCAGTAGCAGTCCAAAAACGTGTTAAAAAACAAAGAGTTGCAGGACAGCATGGCCAGATGGTCAAATTAGCACAGCGTGCAAGCCCTGAAAATTTATCCCATAGTAGGAAGAGTGCAGTGTGGCACTTTTTTGACCAAAATCCTATTGATGAGGCAAAGGTTATCTGTAAGAAGTGCGAAAGGACCTTTAGCCGAGGGAAAAATCTCTGAAATTTGAATACCAGTTGCATGCTTAGACATTTAAAACACCATGCACTTGCAAGCGTGGACGGACTACAAAACCTCAGGTAGCACACGTGCACCTGCTCCGACTGAAAGTAGCCAGCAACGCTACATCGCTTCTCCAACTGTAAGCCCACCGGTTAGCACACCACCAGCAAGAAATGTTGAGGTGTCATCGCAAGGCCAAAGCAGTCAGGAAATCACAATGTTTTTCCAACAAAAGACTGAATCTAGGCCATCACCACCACCACCATCACCATCACCAACACCCTCTCAGTCCTCCATGTCCACCGCTAGTTCCCACATATGCAGCTCTCAAGTCCAGCTCACCCTAGCAGACACTCTGAGTAGGACAAGAAAGTACTGATCCTCTCATCCGCGTACACTGGCTTTGAACGCCTACATTACCAAACTGATCTCATTAGAGATGATGCCCTTCCGTTTGGTTGAAAGTTCCGAGAGCTCATGGCCTACGCTGCCCCACGCTATGACCTACCCAGTCGGCACTTCTTTGCTTGAAAAGCCATCCCTGCTCTCCACCTGCATGTGAAAGATTGCATTGTGCATGCACTCAAACAATCAGTGAGTGGAAAGGTGCACCCCACAACAAATGCATGGGCCAGTAGGCATGGCCAGGGCCGTTACGTGTCCATCACTGCGCACTGGGTTAGTGTGGTGGATGCAGGGTCCACAGGGGACAGCGGCGGTGGGACAGTGCTGCCTAGCCCACTGTATAGGCAACAGTTGGCTGTAGGCGTTCAACCCTCCTCCTCCAGAAGCGAAAGCTCATCGACAGAGCGCAGTCGCACGAGCACTCCATTCGCAGCTGCCAGTGTTGCACACGAGGTGTCCCACTATCGAACAGCTAGTGGTAAGCATCAGCAGGCTGTTTTAAAGATGATGTCTTTGGGCGACAACAGACACACCGCAGAGGTACTGGCTGACTACTTGCAGCGAGAAACTGAGTCATGGCTGGGCAGTCTACATATTGAGCCAGGCAAGGTAGTCAATGATAAAGGCCGTAATTTTGTGGCGGCCATAGCCCTGGCAAAACTCAGACACATACCTTGCCACAGGAGAACCTAGAGCTAATATTGGCAAACAAACAAGCAACTCTGGTAAACCGTTTGTTAGAGGCATTCCCAGCACACAGCAGTGGTGCAGGTTCTACCACGAGCCGTACTGGGCAGAATGGAAGAGGTGTTCGTGGTGCACACAGCCGAAGTGGCATTGGAGACAGGGGTTTCATGACCATGTTGTGGACTGATTTCTCGAGTACCGCTCACACGACTGTTATTACTGAATCGATTGCAACAGACAGGAGACAGCAGTTGTCAACTATGGTTCAAAATTACCTCTCCTCCCCTATCGATGTTCTCCCTCACAGTTCATTCCCCTTTGACTACTGGGCCTGTAAACTGGACACCTGGCCTGAATTGGCACAATATGCCTTACAGGAGCTCGCTTGCCCTGCTGGTAGTGTGCTATCAGAAAGAGTCTTCAGTGCTGCTGGATCAATCCTGACAGAAAGAAGGACATGGCTGTCGACCCAAAATGTAGGTGATCTCACCTTCATTAAAATGAACCATGCCTGGGTTTCAAAGGAATTTGTACCACCTTCCCCTGATGACACATAGTTTGCCAGCAAATTGGCTCGCTTTGTCCTCCTCTTTCTCCGACTTCTCCAATTCCTCCATTTGCAGCTGCTGAACGTCCAGCCTACACCTCAACATATGCCAGTTTTTCCACCTCCCTAACTGGGCTGTACCCCCCTCAAGGCCGGCGTCAGCACCTGGCGCACCCGGGCAAGAGCTGGGGCCCTGAGCAGGTGGGTGGGCCCACTCGCCTTCAGAGACACCGGCGTACCAAGAGGGGCCCTGTGCCAGTGCCGGCGCCCACGAGTGGGCCCCCCCTGCTTTCTCAGGGCCCCAGCACTTGCAATACTTACCTCTCCCTGCTCCACCACTGTGACGTCTTCCCTGTTTCCTGACAGTGACATTCAGGTCAGAGAGCGCGATGACATCACATCTGTGCGCCCTCTGCCTGAACAGTCACAGTGTAGAGAGCTGGAAGATGGCGACACTGGGGAGTCCAGAGTAGAGCAGTGCCCAGCGAGGAGAGGTATTTCATTTTTTTTAATGTTTGGAGCAATATATGGGGAGCATTATACACTGGAGAATTATATATGGGGCCCATCATGCACTTGAGCATCATAGATAGGGCCCATTATACACTGGAGCATTATATATGGGGACCATTATATTTGGAGCATTATATGGGGCTCATCATACACTGGAGCATCATATATGGGGCCCATCATATACTAGAGCATCATGTGGGGTTCATTATTTATGGGGCATCATATAGGTCCCTTTATATATGGAGCATCATATGGAGCACATATGGGGCCCATTCTGTATGGAGCATTATATGGAGCCCATTCTGTATGGAGCAATATATGGGGCTCATTATTCTGTATGGCGCACTATGTGGTGCCCATAATATTGTATGGAGGACTATACTGTCCGGTTTTTGAGCTATTGTGGAATTTACAATAAATATCACTCATGTAATGTAAGAAGTGAAGTATTTGGCATTGTACTATACCTATATTTCTCTGCCGTATCAGAGCATCATGAATTGTGGTGTATGTGTTAAAGGGGCCCACTGAGACTCTTTCGCCCGGGGCCCACAAAAAAAACCTGGAGCCAGCCCTGTGCCCCCCCACAACTTTAGCTATATAACCCCCAGTTTTCAATGCGTAACTATTATTATACAGTAAATTAAGGTTGACAAGCTTAAGTAATAAGAATTGATGTCGTTGGCATAGAAATGGGCATTGTAGGTGTGTTTACTGTCCTCCACTCACTGGCAACTTTTGTTCCCCATTGACTTGCATTGGGGTCGGATTTCGTTTTTTGTCGAAACACCGACTTTTGCCGGGAGTTAGTCGGCCGATTCCGTTCCACTCGACTTTTGCTAAAGTCAGATGGTCCAAAACCCGACTCGACCCTCCCGGAGGCAAAGTCGCTCATCTCTAGTGGTCAGCCCATGGCGGGAGGTGTAACATAGGCAAAAGGAACTCAGTTCCTGTATGTTGAGGTCTTGGAAAAAAACATAAAAGAGGAGAACCTATGGTCTGCAGATCCATATTGATTTAAAGGCTTAGTGGATGAAGACGATTGAGAAGACCATACTTGGGTAGTAAGTTCTGAATCGAAGAATTACCAAGTGGCAGAAGGATTCTTTATCTCAGGCTTTAACTTTTGCCTACAGAAAGTGTGTGATTTTGACTCCATGGGTGTTTTCCTGAAACCAACAGCGGTGGCTGTTGCTGATTGAAAATTTCTGCTATTGTACTGCTAAGCACATGGTAGTGCCCAGTACATTGTAGTTTGTTATGCTCAGGAGACATGCACCCGTAATTTAGGTGGGCTATCATCATTACAGAAATGCCAAAAATGTGGATGCTAAATGTGGTTTAGGCACTCTTTGGGGCTCAGAAGGGAGGGGGGGCCTTTGAAATTGCGTGTGCAGAATATGCTGGATTTCTTTTCGGGGAAAGGAGCCTTTGTGCTACCAGTTACATGGAAGCCCCCTATATTTCCATTAACAGATGACGGACCTGAGTGAGGCTTTTTTTTGTGGATTGAGTTAAAGCTTTTATTGAGAATATTTTACATACTGTTTGGGATCATATTTATCCTTCGCTCTACACTGAGTAGTTACATTCAAGTTCACTTCTAAATCTCGGAAGTGGTTTAGATGGAACCCCTGAGGGAACCATTTACTATAATGAGGCAGCAGAGTTACTCTTCACTATGTCTGGCCTCTGTTCAGTGGAGTCCTTCTTTTTAGAGGTGCACAAAAGTGTGTCGGACTGCGCTTTTATGTGTGCTATAAAGGACAAACACTGCCAGATCATAGGCCAGACAGAATCCACAATGACTCCATCTGCCTCACTATAGGGAATCTTCTGATGGGAATTCCATCTGAATCAAGTATTTCAGAGATTTACATGGAAACCCTGGTATAAACACTCAGAGCAAAGCGCAGGATGTGAGCCAAGCGATACTGCGATCCTTGGGAGGCAGAATAAACAAATCAACAGCAGGTGAAGAATTGGTTTTATTTATTTTTTACGCTGCTCCTCATGCGGAATAAGTGATTAGACAACTTTATTCTTTGGGTCTGTGATCTTGCAGCAATACCAAATTTATATCGATTTTTTATGTTTGGCTGCTGTCACACAAAAGATGCTTTTTTTTGCAAAAACAAGTTTTTGCATTGCCTTATTTTGAGATCTTTAATTTTCATATATCTGTTGACAGTGTCATGTGAGGGCTTGTTTTTTGCGGGACGAGTTGATGTTTTTATTTGCACCACTTTTGGGCACATTAATTTTTTATCGCTTTCTATTACGATTTTTGGAGGCAGAATGACCAAAAAACAGCAATTCAGGAATTGATTTTCTGTATTTTTTATGCTGTTCCACGTGTGGTAAAATTGATAAGGCAGCATTATTCTTCTGGTCAGTATGGCTACCGCGATACCACATTTATATTTTTTTATGTTTTAGCGCTTTTACACAATAAAAACTTTTATAAAAATAAGAAAATTTTTGCATCGCTTTATTCTGAGAGTTCTAACTTTTTTGTTTTTCTGCTGATGGAGCTGTATGGCAGGTTTTTTTTTTGCATGACAAGATATTGTTTTTATCTATATCATTTTTATTTAAATTTGTCTTTTTGATCACATTTTATTCCACTTTTTGTTTGGCAGTATGATAAAAAAGAATTTTTTTGCCTCGTTTTTATATATTTTTTTACTGCGTTCTCTGAAGGAGTTAACTAGTGTAACAGTTTTATAGGTTAGGTCGTTCTGGATACGGCATTACCAAATATGTTTGCTTTTTATTTATTTTGTGATTTGAAAATTTTTTTTTACATTTTTTTAATCTTTTTTTCTATAGGACTTTGACTTTCACAGCTCTAATCACAGTTATAAAGCGTAGCAATGCAGGAACAGAATGCTAAAACCTTTACGACGTTGGGCGTAATAATATGCCATCGGAGTCCCCCTGTTTGATGCGGGCTAAGGCGCTGAGCCCTCACCTTTCAGGCCACATGTCAACTGATGTATACAGCTGACATGTGCCCGCAACAGCCGCAGGTGGAATCGCGAACCACCCGTGGGCATTTAACTCGCACTTACTGGAAGCATGTCCTCTATCTCATCTTAGGAGATGCTGGTCAGGCTTTTTTGGTTTAACTAATTTGGAGGGTGTGACTCCCTCTGCTCTGACACTGCACTCCTACCATTGACCTGCAGGTGTTCTCAACCAATTCTACTTGCCCATTCAAATTACACAACCTAGATAAGGCTAGCACTTAATGGAAAGATGTAAAACATCAATACCTCAGTGCACACTATAATGAAATTCAGTGCAACAGTAGATAAGCTCCAAAAAAGAGGATTTGCACACAAGGAATTTATAAAAAATATAAATCACTTTATTACAACAATGAAATTACCAATGCAAAATAGATAAAAAAGAGATTGGTGGTGGTGTCCCATGGGATGGAACCACAGAATCAACCAGGCATAAATGTAGTAAGTTACCACTATATACATGTATGAATTGTATGTTCAGTATAACAACAGAGCACCCATAGATGACTAGATCCCTGACTACAATGAATCACATAGGAGCTGGAGCTACAGGTATAAAGCAACATAGGGAAAGCTGTAAGCCATTCCAATGTATCAGCAGTACATGCATGTAGAAAAATACGATAATACAGACCTGGGACTCAGTGGTGCCACCCTCCCCAACGCGCGTTTCGGCCACGTGCCTTCTTCCGGGGGAATCCTTTTTTTTGGAGCTTGCCCATTCAAATTGTAGGCTTGCAGTTCAGGAGAGACATGTTTGTCCATTATTGTAGGCTTTTTAGCCCGAAAGTGGCATGTACAGTAGGATAGAGAAGGGTTATGGTAGGACCCATCAGAGAAGTGTCACCTTTTCATGGTTGATGGGCACACATGAATTGGCCAATTTATGCGCTAAGAACCTTAGCTTTTTTCATAAGTACATCTTGCTGAGCGACAATGCAGTTGGAAGTTGTTATTTCCATTGACATTATGTGTCTTGGCATTCACAGAGTGCTGCTGTGCTTTCTTTATACATATTTTGCAGTCACTACAGCTTGCACCTATTCACACTTAGGAGGTGCTAGTCAGGTTTCTTTGTATAGATAGATAGATATGTTGCATGTACGCCACTCAGTATATGAAGGTGATACAAAGGAATTTTGAGTTCTTTTTTGAATCCTGGGGAAATCTTACTCAGGGCAACCATTAATTATAATTCTTCACATTAGAGTGGAGGTGACGGTTTACAGGCACACTGCTATGACACAATTCTGAGCTGGAGTTGATCACAGGGGTTTTATTAATGCTTCTTTTCATCATCACACAATCACTTCTTTTCATGTAATGCTTCATCATCATATATGAAAGTCTCTTCACATATAACTTATCATCACAGATAACGTCTCTACACACACACAGCGTCTTAACCTAAGAAGAATTGTATCTTGTTCATGCAGTGAGGTGGGGGAGGGGGATGAGTCTGGTGCTGTAGCTCTCTCACTTCTATCTTCAGTCTGACAGGAGAATCTCTAACATACCTTACTCTTGGATCTCTCAGACACAATAACAACTTTCCTAGTATACCCTGGGGTTGAGCTAACCACTCCCTGTCTACTATAACCATTTTAACCCCTATAGCTGCTGGATTATTCTAAATCAAAAGTGCAGTTCTATCTGTCACAAATAGATGGAAAAATAGATAGAAGAGGTGGCTTTCTATATTTTATACACATATTCTATTAGTGTGTTTCTAGTGAGAAAAAGTATTTTGTTAATATAATGCTCTCAAAACGCTGTAGCTATTTTAGCCATGGGACAAAATGTTTATTTTTTAAACAATGCATTTGAAGAGTTAAATCATTTGAATTTTCTTATCGACATTTCGGCTAAAATTGTTTGAAATTCACTTTTACTGAATTTATTGAGTGATATCTTTGACATGATTACTTTGCTTTAAATGACAGTACGTTGACGTTACTGAATTGATGTTTGCTTACTTTATGTTTTGCTTACAAAAGATAATAAATAGGATGGAATTCCACTCAAATTTTACAAAATTTGTCAAAATGCTAATTTTTGAAACTTGCTTTCATGTGAATTACCAATATGGTGACCAATTTTTCTGAATTATAATAGGCCATACAAAGCTTAAGAGAATAAAAAAATAATTAAACTTGCCACACCCCTGACCTCTCTGGCCTCTTCTTTACACACTCCTCCCATCCGGTCCTTGCTATCTTCAGATCCACACCAATCGTGATGGAATCTTTGTGTCTTCTGCACTATGCTGGGACTTTTGGGTATCATCACGCCAAGAGAACTCTGCGCATGCATGCAAGAGGTCATAGTATACATCATGATATCATGTATAATGTTTTTTATTCTACATATTATTTTCATTATGCTCTAGTAACTGGAGAGACCCAATACCAACATTAAATTTCACAGAGAATAACTTCTACGTGAATCAAATATCCCAGGACAAAACGTGCGAACAGTCAAATTTGAATTTTGCCTGATTTGCTCATCTCTAAATTTATTACTGTCCATCAGAACTTCATGATGGCTTGTTGTTTTGCTAGGTGTATTTCAATATTCATTGGTATCATTTTGGAACACATTATGGGTAGTGTTGAGCGATACGATACTGCAAATATCGGATATCGGCCGATATTAGCTGTATCGGCCTTTCGATTCCGAATACCGATATTTTCGTCATATCGAATACCGGAATCGGGATTGTCACTGTCATTGTCAGTGTCCGTCGGTCGGGTCTGTCAGGAGTCAGCGGCACTTACCTGGCAGAAGATCTCCGGCGGTCACTGCCTGGACTGCTTCATGGCCGCCATCCTCTTCTCCCCGGCGGTCACATGCAGTTTCTCGCGATAACTGCAGTGACTGCTGGGTAATCCACGCCGTAAAGCAGTCAGTCCGATGACGTCACCGCCGGGGAAGCAGGTAATCAGCTGTGCTGCGTCGCGATGACAGGCTCTGCCTGTCATTGCGATGTAGCAGAGCTGGATCGTCGTGGGACACTCGTTACTATGGACTGCGTCGGACAGGTGGTATACTGTTGGTTTTTTTTTTTTCTTTTTTTACAGGAGATCGATGGCGTCGCAGGAATGAGAGTACAATAAAAGAAATGAAAACTGTGTTGTCTCTTTTATTTCATTAAAATACTTTTTTCTTGCAGTGTCTTTTTTTTAAACATTTAATAACTTTGGGATTAATAATGGATCGGTGTCTTATTGACACCTCTCCATTATTAACCGGGCTTATTGTCACCGTGCAATCAACGGTGACATTAACCCCTTATTACCCCACTTGCCACCGCTACAGGGCAGTGGGAAGAGCTGGGTAAAGTGCCACAATTGGCACATCTTTTGATGCGCCAAATGTGGGGCTGCTGTAGCCTGGTATTATCAGGCTGTTGAGGGCCAAAATCCATGGGCCTTGACAGTCTTTTAATACCAGGCCGCAGCAGTCTGCATTTTACTTGGCTGGTTAACAAAAATAGGGGGACCCCTACGCCGTTTTTTTTTCGAGGGGATCCCCTATTTTTGTTAATCAGACAAGATATGCAGACTGCTGTGGCCTGGTATTATCAGGCTGGCAAGGTCCATGGATCTTGGCTCCTTAACAGCCTGAAAATCCAGGCCTCAGCGGTCTGCTTCATCTGGCTGGTTAACAAAAATAGGGGGGACCGCACGCCATTTTTTTTTCGAAGGGAACCCCTATTTTTGTTAATCAGTTCCCTCTGACGTCACTGATGGTGTCCCTGGCTGACCTGAAGTGAAAGTGGAAAGCAATCAATTAAGCTTTCCACTTCCTCTCCTGTCAGCCAGGAGAGGAGCTCATTCATTTGGGGTTTACTGTGAGGCTGCAGCATTAGCTGCGGTCCCTGCAGTAAACATTAACCCTTTCTGAAGGATTACACCGTGGGACCTGACTGTGCATGGGATAGGTAAGAATAATTTTGCTTTATTATTTTATTTTTATTACAGGAAATGGTTTTAGCAGGTAAATAAAATATGGTCAAAAACTGTGTGATTATTTCATTAAACTTCTTTTTTATTAAAGTGTGTGTGTTTGATTTTTCTTTCATACAATAGGATTAATAATTGATAGTTGTCTAATTGACAGCTCTCAATTATTAACCTGGCTTAAAGTGACCTTTCAATTGCAAGGTCATTTTAACCCCTTATTAATCCATTCGCCACCGCTACAGGGCAATGGGAATAGACGGGCAAAGTGCCAGAAAGGGCGAATCTAATTATAGATTTGTCTTTTCTGGGGTGTCTGGGGCAGATGTTAGTAGCCAGGGGGGGCCAAAAATAATGGTCCCTCTCTGGGCTATTATTATCTGCCCCCATTCGCTGGCTTTGTCTGTCTGGTTGCGAAAATAGGGCGGGAGCCCACGCATTTTTTTTAAACAATTTTACACCTCATATATATATATATATACATGTCATTGAATTTGTGACACATATATATATTTATATTTATAGTTCATACACTTCTACATAGTATAATAGCCGCTAATTCAATTGCCGGCTTTTGTGAAAATGCAGAACCCGACATGAAATGACACTTGGTGTACATAGGGTTAACCATGTCTTTTCATGTCCTTTGCTATCTGATTTGCACAAACAATTACATCAGTCTATGTGTGCAAAATTTCACACCTGTAGGGGTTAATTAAAGGTGTAAATTCATAGCAAAAAAGTCAGTTTTTTTTACAACGAATTTACACCTTTAATTAACCCCTACAGGTGTGAAATTTTGCACACATAGACTGATGTAATTGTTTGTGCAAATCAGATTGCAAACGACATGAAAAGACATGGTTAACCCTATGTACACCAAGTGTCATTTCATGTCGGGTGCTTCTGTCTTTTCACAGAAGCCGGCTTTACCCGGCAATTGAATCAGAGGATATTTTACTATGTAGAAGTGTATAAACTAAAAATATATGTATATATATATGTCACAATGACATGTATATATATATATATATATGTATTCTATGTGTGTATATTTAGTGTTTACAAGGAAATAAAGGTTTTTTTTTAGTTGCGATTTTTTGTTCCCATAGACTTACATTGGACTTCCGGTATCGGAATCGGATATCGACGATATTTAGTGATATCGGCGATACCATTTCGATACGATATTTTTAGATATCGAGCAGTATCGCTCAACACTAATTATGGGTAGTTGAAGCGATAAGTGCTTTTAAAAACAGAAGTGCTATTAATTTACTATTTATCACTTAACAAAAGTTAAAGTTAATGAACAAAAGAGACATTTAATTATCATCGATATTTGACGTGACCACACTCTGCTTCAAAAGAGCATCAAAGCATCAATTCTTTCAGGTACACTGGCACACATTTTTTAAGGAACTTGGATGTGAGGTTTCTCCAAACATCTTGGAGAACTAACCACAGATCTGTGGATGTAGGTTTGTGAAAATCCTTCTGTCTCTTCATGTAATTCCAGAAAGACATAATTGTGTTGAGATCAAGGCTCTGTTGGGGCCATATCATAATTTCCAGTTCTTAATGACATTGGCTATACAGTTGAAACTAGAAATTTACACATGCTATATAAAAAGACACATATGCATGTTTTCTCAATATCTGATATGAAATCAGAATAAACCTTTCCCTTTTTAGGTCAGTTAGGATTACCATAATTATTAATATTTTGCAAATGCCGTAATAATGAGAGGGAGAGAATGTTTTAAGACATTTTTATTACTTACTGCAAAGTCAAAAGTTTACATACACTAAGATTACTATGCCTTTTGAACTATTCTGGACTGCCCATATGATGATGTCATTTATTTTGAAGCTTCTGTCAGGTTTTTTGGCAACATCTGAGTTAATTAGAGACACACCTGTGGATGTATTTTAATGCACACCTGAACCACACTGCTTCTTTGGGTAACATCATGGGAAAGTCTCAAGAAATCAGCCAAGATACCAGAAAGAGAATTGTGGACTTGCACAAGTCTGGCTCATCCTTGGGTACAATTTCAAGATACCTGAAGGTGCCTCGTTCATCTGTACAAACAATTATATGCAACTACAAACAAGATGAGGAAAGTCCAGCCATCATACTGCTCAGGAAGGAAATGAGTTCTGTGTCCCAGAGATGAACATGCTTTGGTCGGACATGTGCATATAAACCCAAGGACAAAATCAAAAGGCCTTGTGTAGATGATGACGGAAGCTGGTAAGATTGTGTCAATATCCACAGTGAAAAAATGACTTTATCAATATCGGCTGAAAAGCCACTCTGCCAGGAAGAACCCATCACTCCAAAAGAAACATACAAAAGCTAGAATAATGTTTGCAAAAGAACACAGGAACAAAGACCTTAATTTTTGGAGACATGTCCTGTGGTCTGATGAAGCTAAAATTTAACTTTTTGCGCATAAGGGCCATTGTTACATTTGGAGAAAAAAGGGAGAAGCTTGGAAGCCTAAGAACACCATCCCAACTGTGAAACACGGGGTTGGCAGCATCATGTTGTGGGGTTGTTTTGCTGCAGGAGGGACTGGTGCACTTCACAAAATAGATGGCATCATGAGAAAAGAAGATTAGGTGGCTATACTGAAGCAACATCTCAACACTTCAGCCAGGAAGTTAAAGCTTGGGTGGAAATGGGTCTTTCAAATGGACAATGACCCGAAGCATACTGCCAAAATGGTAACAAAGTGGCTTAAGGATAACAAAGTCAATGTTTTGCAGTGGCAAAGCCCTGATCTCAATCCTATTGAAAATGTATGTGCAAAACTGAAAAGGCAGGTGCGAGCAAGGCGACCTACAAACCTGGATCAATTACACCAGTTTTGTCAGGAGGAATGGGCCCAAATTCTGACCAACTATTTTGAGAAGCTTGTTAAAGGATATCCCAAACGTTTGACCCAAGTCATTCAGTGTTATGAATGTGCTAGAGATGGTTTCTGAGCAGAGGCTTCCTCTGGTGGTTACAGAGAAGCAGAAGGAGAAAGAAGAAGATGGCGCAAGCACCGCGGAGGGAGAAAGTGGAGAAGAGCATATAAAACCGCAGCGTATGAAAACGAGGCAAAAATAGAAGATCAGCAAACATGTAATCTATCTGCATGCGTATTAACTGCGTTTCAGCTGCGTTTCTTGAATAAAGGGTTTAACTATGTACCAAAGCATGATTTTAATTTATTTGGCACCATGTTGGATGTAAATAAATTTGTAAGGAATGTTACTTTAAAATTACATTATGCAAATGAAGTTACTGAAGAAACAACTAATGAGTCTTATAATCAATACGTGATGCCAAAGAATAAATTCATGCATTTGGATTTGAATAAACAAATAGAAAGTATTGAGCAGAGGGAAAAAGTGACAAAAGAAAATGCAAAACAAATTAGATTCACTAACCCAGAATTTTACCCGGTGCAAGCACGCACGGAGGGCATTGATAAATTCCAGAGAGCAGTAGAGACGCAGTTAATAAAGTTACATCAGCAGGTTGAAAAAAATAGAGAAAGAAAAAATAACCAAAATAGGCAGATAGAAGCCTTAAGAAATAACCCTTATATTACAATACAAAAGGCGGATAAGGGAGGAAAAATAATAATCATTGATAAGACACTATTGTAACAGCAAGTATTTAACCATCTAAATACACCAGAAACATACGTGAGGTTAAGCGAGAACCCAATAAAAGATATCCAAATGCGATTAAAGGCGATTTTGAATATAGGAATGCAATCATCTATATTGACACAACATGATGCAGATGCATTATATGTGATTAATCCCATTCATCCAACGCTTCACACCACGCTCAAATTACATAAAAAAATATTTCCGCCACCCATAAGACCTATTGTTTCGGCGATAGGTTCAATTTTTGAAAAATTGTCCATATGGGTTGACAAATTTTTGCAACCCATTGTGTTCACAAATCCCGGATATGTGAAGGATGTATTTTCGTTAATTGAGGAGATAAAAACAATTGAATGGAATACTAATTATAAGCGGGTAGGATGTGACACTGAGTCTCTATACACATCTATCCCTCATGATACAGCTATGTCAGTACTTGCGAGTACACTTATGGAGTATACAGCATATGAATGGAAACTGCAGCATTTCATTCTTATAGCAGTATCATTCTTACTAAAAAAATATTACTTCTTGTACAGTAAGAAATATTATAGCCAAATAAAAGGTTGTCCAATGGGATCGGAATTCTCTGCAAGTTTGGCCAATTTGTATGTAGCATACTTAGAGCAAAAAATGATTTTTACTAATGACAACAAATATTTAAGCAATATGATATGGTACAGAAGATATGCAGATGTTGTGTTGATCATATGGAAAGCTAGTAACAATGAAGTACAAAAATGGATTGAGCAATTAAATCACAACAATTTACTGCTGTATTTCACTCACAATGTTCATGACAGAACTATACCATTTTTAGACGTGTTAATAGATATAAAATCCCAATAACAAAGCAATCAATTATCAAAATTATAGAAAGCCAGAAGCGGGTAATGTTTTGCTACGCGCAGATAGTATGCATCCAGCACATACAGTACGGGCATTACCCATGGGTCAATTTTTGCGCATTAGAAGGCAATATTCGGATATAACTAAATATGAAGAACAGGCTAATCAATTAACAGCTAGATTAAAAGAAAGAGGGTAAAAAATTATGGACATCAAGCAAGCGCGTATAAAAGCTGAAGAGAAATATGTAAAAAAAAAAAAAATTTCTAGATAACAAAAATGTATCTCCAATTAATAAGGATAACAAAATTGAAGAGGCATTGATATTCACTACGAAATATTCTAAACAATATAATAAAATTGTATCCATAGTTAAACATTCATTGCCACTAATGTATGTTAATGAAAAATTACATGACATAGTCAAGGACAAATGTATTTTTGTAGCCAAGAGAGGCATAACAGTAAAACAATGCGTTGCTCCCATTGACAAAAGACACAGCCCCTTGAGAAAGCCCACGCGAAACGCGCGTCGGGGCTGCTTTTCCTGACCGTTTTCCGGGACATATTTGGGTGAGACTCTTGTGTACACTTGGCATTGTTGTTACTATTGCCGATTCTAGGCACTGACTTAGTGGTGGTATATTATTATATAATAGGGCAACTGTTTCGTATTCCAGTGACTTTTTTGTGATATATACTCTGAGTCCATGATTCCCGATCCTATATATGGTAAACTGGTCAGATCTTGTTAATGTTTTGTGACCTTCACATTTATGGGATTATATTTGTACCTTTTAATAGATGTATGTTATAAAATGATTCATTGAATATTTAGTTATAATAAAATATAAATTTTTTTACTGAATTTATATGGGTCATATGGCTCCTTTTGTCTTTTGTATATAAACTCATTTTTGGAGTGTACCCTTATGCCTTTTTAGCATTAGTATTATTTTTTAACTCTGGTGTCTTTTATCATTATTTTCCCATTGACAAAAGTAGCATATCGAGCCAATGGTTAAATATGAAAGGAAATTATCGCTGTGGCAGAAATCGATGCCCAGCCTGTACCTATATGAACATTGGTGCTAAATATGTTATACCAGCTAATGGAACAAAAAAACATTGAATAAATTCATATATTAGTTGTACAAGCACTAATGTGGTATACATGATAACCTGCAATATATGCAACATTAACTACATCGGTTCAACGATAAGAAAGTTATCCAAACATTTTGCTGAACACGTAGGTGAAACACGACCGAATGCTACTAGATTATCTTCGGCGGTAGCACGACATTGTGTACAATATCACAGGGGTAGGACTGATAATCTTATATTAACTGGTTTAGAACGGGTGAAAAATCAGGAAAGAGGAGGTGATCAATTAAAGAAGCTTAGGATGAGGGAAGCGTTGTATATAATGAATTTTAACACCAGACAACCGCTAGGTATGAATAATAGAATGGATATTTCGTATATTTATTGATAATTATGCAATATAATTTATTAAACGAACTCAACATTTAAACAAAACGAAGCATAATCACTAATATATAAAATAAAATACAATGAATTATATTTGACATTTGCATAACATATATTCATGTAATGCAGGTAAGCAGATTCACCGCGGAAGTATATCCATTACTATATTTTAATGATTAGATCAGCATCTAGACATCATTCAAAAACAGAGATGAATAGTATATAAATGGCATTGATACGGTTAATAGTGTGCTTGCAAAAGCGAGTGATGCTTGCTGAATGCATTAAGGAGTTTAGTAGTATTAACCAACCACACCTAAAGACTAATCATGTCACAGAAGGTGGTGAGTTTTGGAATTACTGGCGCTTATTTTAAAATCTGGCGTCCGCGGTGAGCATGCAGCCTAGCAATTTGACAAAGCTCATCTTTTGGAGCGAAACATGTAATTGCAACATGTACCGCAGCACCTACTATGCAAGCAAGCATTTTTAGCTGACAAGCGATTCAATAAAGATTTTTTGACTTCATATGGAGCTGGATTGGATTTCATTATATGAGGTTACAGACAGTACTGAACCTTTCAGCAAGGAGTGGCAATCTGGGTTCACTGACTGGTCTGATATAAGGGAGGTTTCCTCCCATGATGGTTGCCGGTGATCAATTGTTCTTGTCTCAATTGTGGTTCTTGGTTCATTTGGAAGTTTGCTGGAGTCTTGCCTGCATCTCCGGCTTTCAGATAAGATATTTTTTGCTTTTCTTTTTGTGCTTGCTTTTTTCATTATTTTCTGCGTTTCAGGAACTTAAGCAGAGATTCACTTCTGCTCCTGTTCTACGGCAGCCTGATGTTTCTCTACCGTTTCAGGTGGAGGTTGATGCCTCTGAAATTGGGGCAGGTGCCATTTTGTCCCAAAGAGATCCAGAGACCTCTAAGAGTAACCCTTGTGCCTTTTTCTCTCGAAAATTTTCTCCAACTGAACGTAATTATGATGTGGGTAATCGGGAGTTATTGGCCATGAAGTGGGCCTTTGAAGAGTGGAGATATTGGCTGGAAGTAGCCAAACATCAGGTGGTGGTCCTTACGGACCATAAGAATCTGGTTTATCTCGAATCAGCCAAGCGACTTAATCCTAGACAGGCCAGGTGGGCCTTGTTTTTCACACATTTTAATTTTGTGGTTTCTTTTCTTCCTGGCACTAAGAATGTTAAGGCGGATGCCCTCTCGAGGAGTTTCTTTGCGGACTTTCCTGAGTTATCTGATCCTTCTGTTATTTTGAAAGAGGGTGTAGTTCTTTCCGCCATCTCGCCCAATTTGAGACTGGCCTTGGAAGGGTGTCAGAAGGATAAACCTGAGCGCTGCCCTATTGGGAAATTGTTTGTCCCAGACCAGTGGAAGAAGAGTGTGATGTCTGAGATTCATTGTTCCGCATTGGCTGGTCATCCTGGGATTTTTGGTACCAGAGACTTGGTGAGTCGATCCTTTTGGTGGCCTATTTTGTCTTGTGACGTCAGGGAATTTGTGCAGTCCTGTGGGACTTGCTCTCGCTCCAAGCCTTGCTCTCGCTCTAGTGGTTTGTTAATGCCATTACCTGTGCCCAAGAGGCCATGGACCCATATCTCTATGGATTTTATTTCCGACCTCCCTGTTTCTCAGAGAATGACCGTTATCTGGGTAATCTGTGATAGGTTTTCCAAGATGATACATCTTGTGCCATTACCTAAATTACCTTCCTCCTCCGAATTGGTGCCTTTGTTCCTTCAGCACGTGGTTCGGTTACATGGCATTCCGGAGAACATTGTGTCTGACAGAGGAGTCCAGTTTGTTTCCAGATTTTGGAGGACATTTTGTTCTAAACTTGGTGTTCAACTATATCACCTTGATGTCTCCATTTTTCTGCAATTTTGGGTTTCACCCTTGATTTTCTTCGGGACAGGCGGAGGCTTCTGTCTGTCCGGGTGTTGACTCTGTTGTGGAGCGAATGCAGCAGATTTCGGACCAGGTAGTGGAGAGGTTGTCTCTCTCTCAGGAGAAGGCCCAACGGTTTGCCAACCGGCATAGGACTGATGATATTCGGTTTAAAGTGGGGGACTTGGTTTGGTTGTCCTCAAGAAATATCCCTATGAGGGTTGCATCTCCAAAGTTTAAGCCCAGGTTCATTGGACCTTATAAGATCATGGAGATTCTTAATCCTGTTTCCTTCCGTTTGCTTCTTCCAGGGACATTTAAGATCCATAACGTGTTCCACAAGTCCTTATTGAAGAGGTTTGTCGAGCCAGTGGTTCCTTTGGCTGCGCCTCCTGACCCTGTTTTGGTTGAGGGCAATCTGGAGTATGTGGTTGAGAAAATATTGGATTCTCGTTTTTCTAGACAGAAACTCCAGTATTTGGTTAAGTGGAGAGGTTATGGTCAGGAGGTGTTTGCTTCGGACATCCATGCTAGGAGACTGATCCGTGCCTATCACCGAGCTCATCCTGATCGGCCTGGTTGCACAAGTGAGGGTTCGGTGACCCCTCCTCAAGGGGGGGTACTGTTATGAATGTGCTAGAGATGGTTTCTGAGCAGAGGCTCCCTCTGGTGGTTACAGACAATGCTGAACCTTTCAGCGAGGAGTGGCAATCTGGGTTCACTGACTGGTCTGATATAAGGGAGGTTCCCTCCCATGATGGTTGCCGGTGATCAATTGTTCTTGTCTCAATTGTGGGTCCTGGTTCATTTGGAAGTTTGCTGGAGTCTTGCCTGCATCTCCGGCTTTCAGATAAGATATTTTTTGCTTTTCTTTTTGTGCTTGCTTTTTTCATTGTTTTCTGCACTTTTGTGGAGGTCAGCCAGGTCCCCTCCTGCGGCCTGAGCTCCTCACAGTTTATCTGCAGCCACTGTTATTTGCTCATTTGCTTTTTCCTGTTTTTTTCAGCGGCTGCGGCTTGGTTTTTGTTCACACTGAGAACTGATTTAGTGGGTGGCGAGATCGTGTGATCTCAGTATTTTTGTAATCAGAATTGTTGGATTTTTGTAGGGTTTTCTGGGTTGCAGAAAGTAATCTCTCCTGTCCTATCCTATTTAGTCAGCTTGTGGCCCTTGCGTTTGCTCAGTCTATTTTCTGCCTATGTTTGTATTTTCATCTTGTCTAACCGCCATTATATGTTTGGGGGCTTCCTATTTTCTTTGGGGATCTGCTCCGGGCAGATAGCTTTCATCTTTCTGCCTTTAGGTGTAGTTATCTCTCAGGCTGTGACGAGGCATCTAGGATCAACGTAGGAACGCTCCACGGCTACCTCTAGTTGTGTCGTTAGTTTAGGAATCTGCAACCCATCAGTTACCAACATCTCAGGTGTTCGGCTGCCCTGCTGTTGTTCCTGTCCTCCTCAGCTACCGAAACATAACAATTCAGTTTAAGGGCAATGGAATAAAAATGCCTTAAAGCATTCTCTCTCATTGTTCTGGCATTTGGCAAATATTAATAATTATATTAATCCTAATTGACCTAAAACAGGAAAGGTTTATTCTGGTTTCATTTCATATATTGAGAAAAACATGCATATGTGTCTTTTTATATACTGTATTTAAACTTCTAGTTTCAACTGAATGTTTGGTGTGGTTGTCCTGCTGCAGAATTAATTTGAAACCAATCAGATGCCTCCCTGATTGTATTGCATGATGTTTAGGTATTTGCCTGTTTGTCTCAACATTGTGGACACCAATAATCCTGACTAAATCCCCAACTCATTCTGTTACAGCCAAATA
The DNA here is from genome assembly GCA_033576555.1 of Oophaga sylvatica. Classification (NCBI taxonomy): domain Eukaryota; kingdom Metazoa; phylum Chordata; class Amphibia; order Anura; family Dendrobatidae; genus Oophaga; species Oophaga sylvatica. The sequence goes on from JARQOD010000006.1 coordinate 363,414,877, forward strand.
TTTCAAACATTGACCCAGTGCAGAGTAACCATTGTCTTTTTTCTGCTCCCCAGTTCCTATGTTTTCATACATTGAGTCACTTGGACTTGTTTCCATGTCAAAGGTATGGTTTTTGGCTGCAATTCTTTCATGAAGGCCACTTCTGGTGAGATTTCTCTGAATTGTAGATGTGTGTAGCTGATTGCTGCTAGTTCTGAGCTGATATCACTGTTGGACATCTTCCATTTTTGAAGGAAAGTAAACATGATGTGTCGTTCATTTGCTGCACTAAGTTTCCTTGCATTTTGTTAATTGATAAAGATAAACTATTAAAACTAGAGATGAGCAGATGTTTTGAAATTAGATTTCACCAATGGCACATGAACCCTGTGAACAAATTTGTGCAAATCTCAATACTGGAAAGCTCGTAAATGCTATCGATATTCATGTGGGGGAGAGGATAGAGAATCCCACTGAACATGAGAGCTTACACATTACAGGCTCAAGAGAATGAGAACTCCACTGATCTCATGAGTGTATACTCTACAGAAGATAGAGAGAGGACCCCACTGATATTAATAGCTTGCACTACAGTACAAGAGAGACATAGAAATACCTAGTGAATCTAGAGATCGAAAATGACTGCAAATTGTGCTCCACTGGGAAGCAACAATCTTACACTGGAAGACAAAAATGGGACAGCACAAGTCAAAAATTACTAACCTTCCTCAATGAATATCCCTAACTGGATCCTAACTGACCGCGGAAGTTGGCACTTTAATAGGCAATGCAAGACTGGTACCCTCACTCACCGTCGCCTTGTCCTCCTTGTCACTAGACATACTATAGACCTAAATCAAATCCCTTTAAGAGAATGCAAAGTAAGGCACCAAAAGCAGGAGACCAATCAAAATTTATTGTCAGTCACATGCATGAGGAAGTCAGTCACATGCATGAGGAAGATTCTCTAACGTTGATAGCTACAACCATTCATGTACTGCATTCATGTACTGATGGTGGTTCTGCTGCTGCATTTATGTACTGATGGTGGTTCTAGCACCTCACTCATGTGTTAACGGTGGTTTTGATTTTCTACACGTATAGCAATCCATAATGTGCTTCATATATCAAAACTTAAAATTTCTCAAGACTCAGATATTTGAAATTACAGGAAGAATTTGGCAAGGTTTTTTGCTCCAAAAACTCAGTTCAAATTAATGAGTGTTAATACAGATTTTTCTTGAGCACTGACTAACTTTAAACTCTTCAAATCCTCAAAACTTGGTTCTGGTGATTTATCAATGTACTAATGGTGGTTCTGGTGATGTATTCATGTAAGTACTCCTTGAAATTTTTTGCTGCCCGTGTGATTGTCTCAGTATGGCAAAGTAGCCCTTGGATCTAAAAATGTTGTGCACCCCTGATTTAGGCATTTCTTTCCCAATTTATGAGACCCATAATTTTTTTATTTTTCCATCAAGAGAGTTGTGGAGGAGTTTGATTTTTTGGGCAATAGTTATAGTTTTCATTGGTAATTTTTTGGAACAATTTCTTAAAATGGTTATGGCATTTTTTTTAGTGTGTGGCAAACAAAAATTGATAATTCTGGACTTTCGATTTTGACAATTTAGAGTTTGGAATTTTGTGGAGGTGATGAAACCAATATGTTTAATTGTTTTTCCCTTTTTACTGTATTGAATAAAAGGAGTGATTCAACTTTCATTTATGTAGCTTTTTTTATAATTTGAAAACATTATTTTTACTGTTTCCTAAAAATATCCTGTTATGATTCTATATAACGATCTCCTCTGAAGCCTGACCACAGACTGAGCTACATAGTTCCACAAGAATGGCCATGACTAGCACCTTCAGCAGGAACACAGCGGCCATAGCAATATATGGGTACTTCATGCTGTACATGCACAGTATGCCAGTCATGCTATCTATAAGGGCCATGAAGAGAAAAGAAATTGGTATATTAAGAAGAGAGATCATGTTCAATACACTTTTAATTGAATAAAGAGTATTTACACTTAAAATACTAAACTGGTTACAGATTAATAAGTTAAAAATTAGAACAATAGCAAAAATTTGTTAAAGCGATTGTCCAGTCTAAAACTATAAGTCTATAGTCACTCTATGTGAATCCTCACATCGCACGCACTGCACACTGTGAGGACTCTCCTGTGTCAGCACCGGGGATGTGGTCATGTGACTGCAAGAATGTGATATTTATACCCCTGGCCACAATCTGACTAGATGGGCACAGCCTCAGTCAATGCAAGTGTATTGAGCAAAACTGGAAAAAGTCTAGTTGGATTAGGGCTAGGAGTATGTATATTGCATACTTGCGGTCACATTTTTATTATTTTTTGAGAAAGTAACATTAATCTACTGTAGAAGAAATTTGATATAAAGGAAATGCATCATTGATTTATGTTATATCAATTAAAACTATTCTGACTCCATAGCTAGGCTGTGAGTGTGAGGCTCTTGAGACACAGTTTCTTGACTGTCTCTATGTACCAGTACTCACACGAAGAGATTTCATCAGATAGCATGACTCGACTGCAGGAGGAATGTATGAAGATTCCAGAAGTAGGTTTATTTTCAAGCTGTATTCTTACAGTCATGCACAATTAAAGTAGCAGTAGTTTTACCAGCTGCATTAGATAAAAAATGGAAATTCTGAACCAGAGCTGCAAGACATGAGCTTCATAACATGGCTGACATACACAGAATAAGGAAGAAAAAGGGAGCAGTTACTGATATCAGAGCTAGGGAGGCAGACAGGGAGAGAGGGAGGACAAACATCTAACAGGCAAACCTTACTGCATAGCAACGCAACAGCAACAATACAATTCTATATGATTCCCAAGTCGTGAGACATGAGAAAACTATGTTTTAAAAGGAAAATTCTATGATGATTAATATATTTTGTTTTATTAATTAAAACTAATAACTTTTTTATTTTAATTTTCTAAGCATATAGTACTTTCTGCACAGGATTATTGGGGAAGTCATCTTGACTAGAAAAATATAAAGAGATTTGCTCTACAGACCTCAGTCACAAAGGAGCAAACAATTTTTCTTGGAATGTTTTGTGGGTATGCTCTTTGATAGTGAGACAGAGTAAGTGAGCTGTATCTATCGACTTAATTTCCATGTGCTATCTGCCCCTGCTTAAAATATCTGTGATTGTTGTAAGATGACTGCAGAAAGTTATCCCTTTAAATACATTTTCCCACAAATCAAAGATTCCTATATCTTCTCTGGTGCAAATCATGAAAAAATGTATGCGTTCATAAATAATAAATGTGGGGGTCAATCTATAATAATTAACATTTGGACAGATACTGTAACCAACCTAATGTAATTTCCTCATTTCCGGATGGTGATCAGATCTTTAATATACATTTATCTGCAGTTCGTCCTTTATCATAAAGCTCTTCTCTGTGTTCATTAGATAAAATATGCTCAATAAAAGGTCATATGCATTGTGGATTTCTCTTAATTCCTCTGCCATAGACCTTCATCTTCTCATTAGCATTTCAATAAAAGAGCATGTAAGATATCATATTTTAATATGTCTCTTTTCTTGTGTACTCATATTATTGCTTTAAAACTAAGTGACAATTTTACTGTACCTTGCAAGTTATAGATCATTAAGCAAAAAAAAATGTTGCCAGTTCCCTCTATTTTACCATCTTACCCCATCTTGTCTCATTAGCGAGAATTGATTGAGCATGAAGGTGTTCCCTGGCTGTCACTAGATAAAGTAGGTGTACTTGGCTTTCATCTGTTCTGAATTCTCCTTGTCTCATTATCCTTACAAGGTCAAACTCTATGACACAAAGATCGCTTGCTTAGCACTATATCTGGTAATTATTGCCTGCTAGTCCTAACCATAAGTGGATATGGCATCACTGAAATAATGTGGATAAAAGAAAACCAAAATTAAGTTAATATTAAATTTAGAAAATTGTAAAAAAAAATGATTATGATTCTTTTGAAACAATGAAAAGTTTTATAAACAATTTGATTAACATTTGATCTTTAGCATCATATTGGTCCATGTTTTCAAAATTAAAGGTGTTGTACCACAAAGAAAGTACATTTTAATCAATAGATCTTGGAATAATAACTTCCACAATTGGATGTGTTAAAAAAATGTGTTCCTGTATGGAGATAATCTTATAAATGTATAGTGTAATGGCTGTGTCTGACTGTGCAGGAACATGGTCTGATCATATAAAAACACTTACAATCACCTCCTGTGCAGTAGCACAGTCTCATCATCTAAAAACACGGTGGCATGTAAAAGTTTGGTCACCTCTGGTCAAAATTACTGTTATTGTGACACACTTCCTTTGTATTTTACAAAGGTTACAAGGTTACAAAAGAATTTCTGCAGTACTTAAGGTTCCTAAGAGCATAGTGGCCTACATAATCCTTAAATGGAAGAAGTTTGGGACCACCAGAAGTCTTCCTAGACCTGGCCGTCCAGCCAAACTGAGCAATTGTGGGAGAAGAGCCTTGGTGAGAGAGGTAAAGAAGAACCCCAAGATCACTGTGGATGAGCTCCAGAGATACAGTAGAGAGATGGGAAAAAGTTCCACAAAGTCAACTATCACTGCAGCCCTCCACCAGTCGGGCCTTTATGGCAGACTGGCCTGACGGAAGCCTTTTCTCTGTGCAAGACATATGAAAGACCACATAGAGATTGATAAAAAACACATGAAGGACTCTCAGACTATAATAAATAAGATTCTCTGGTCTGATGAGATGAAGATAGACCTTTTTGGTGATAATTCTAAGTGTTATGAGTAGAGAAAACCAGGCACTGCTCATCACCTTCCCAATACAATCCCAACGGTAAAACATGGTGGTGGCAGCATCAAGCTATAGGGGTGCTTTTCAGCTGCAGGGACAGGACGACTGGTTGCTATTGAAGGAAACATGAATGCGGACAAGTACAGAGATATCGAGGATGAAAACCTCTTCCAAAGTGCTCTGGACCTCAGACTTGGCCAGAGGTTCACCTTCCAACAAGACAATGTCAATAAGCACACAGCTAGAATAACAAAGGAGTGGTTTCAGAACAACTTTGTGACCATTCTTGATTGGAACAGCCAGAACCCTGACCTAAACCCAAATGAGCATCTCTAGAGAGACCTGAAAATGGCTGTCCACCAACGTTCATCATCCAACCTGACAGAACTGGAGAGGATCTGCAAGGAAGAACGGCAAAGGATCCTCAAATCCAAGTGTGAAAAACTTGTTGCATCATTCCCAAGAAGACTCATGGCTGTACTAGCTCAAAAGGGTGCTTTTACTCAATACTGAGCAAAGGGTCTGAATACTTATGACCATGTGATATTTCAGTTTTTCTTTTTTAATAAATTGGTAAAAATTTCTACATTTCTGTTTTTTTTTTCTGTCAAGATGGGGTGCAGAGTGTACATTAATGAGAAAAAAAAGAACTTTTTTGAATTTACCAAATGGCTGCAATGAAACAAAGAGTGAAAAATTTAAAGGGGTCTGAATACTTTCCGGACACACCGTATTCTAAAAAAATAAATAATTTCCACTTCATGTCTGTGTTAGAGTTGAGCGAAATAGGTCGGTCCTCTCATCCGTATACACTGGCTTTGAATGCCTACATTGCCAAACTGATCTCATTAGAGATGATGCCCTTCCATTTGGTTGAAAGCGCAGCATTCCGAGAGCTCATGGCCTACGCTGTCCCACGGTATGACCTACCCAGTTGGCACTTCATTTCTAGAAAAGCCATCCCTGCCCTCCACCTGCATGTGAAAGACTGCATTGTCCATGCACTCAAACAATCAGTGAGTGGAAAGGTGCACCTCACAACCGATGCATGGGCCAGTAGGCATGGCCAGGGCCATTAGGTGTCCATCACTGCACACTGGGTTAATGTGGTGGATGCAGGGTCCACAGGGGACATTGGCTGTGGGACAGTGCTGCCTAGCCCACGGTATAGGCAACAGTTGGCTGTAGGCGTTCGACCCTCCTCCTCCAGAAGCGAAAGCTCGTCGACAGAGCGCAGTAGCACGAGCACTCCATCCGCAGCTGCCATTGTTGCACACGAGGTGTCACACTATCGTACAGCTAGTGGTAAGCATCAGCAGGCTGTTTTAAAGATGATGTCTTTGGGCGACAACAGACACACCGCGGAGGTACTGGCCGACTACTTGCAGAGAGAAACAGAGTCATGGCTGGGAAGTCTACATCTTGAGCCAGGCAAGATAGTCAGTGATAACGGCCGTAATTTTGTGGTGGCTATAGCCCTGGCAAAACTCAGACATATACCTTGCCTGGCTCACACCTTGAACCTGGTGGTGCAGTGCTTCATAAACAATTATCCGGAGTTACCAGCCCTGCTCCATAAGGTGCGAAGACTGTGCTCGCACATCCGTCGCTCGCCCGTAGACTCCAGTCATATGCAGAGGCTGCAGCGATCGCTCCACCTCCCCAAGCACCACCTAATCATAGACGTTGCAACAAGGTGGAACTCCACCATGCACATGGTTGAGAAGCTGTGCGAACAGAGGAAGGCTGTAATGCATTTGTGGAAGGATACACGGGCTGGCAGTTTGAGGGCAGACATGGAGTTGTCGGGTGTGAAGTGGTCAAAGCTGAAAGACCTCTGTAAAGTCCTTCAGTGTTTTGAGGAATGCACATGGCTGGTAAGCGCAGATGACGCCATCATAAGCATTAGCATCCCACTTATGCATCTGCTCATGCAAACTTTGACGCACATTAAGGATCAGGCATCTGCAGTGGAGGAAGAGGAGGAGGAGGGAAGCCTTGATGACAGTCAGGCATTGTCTGCTCCTGAAACTGTCCTGGACGATGTGGAGGAAGAAGAGGAGAAGGAGGGGGATGATTATTTTGAGGAGGAGGAGGCTTCTCAGGGGGCAAGAAAAAATGTTGGCTTGCCAAGGTCAGGTACAGGGTTTGTGAGTGACTGGAGGGATGTGGATTTGGCAGAAAGTGCTCCTCCACCCATCACTGGCAGTGCATCATTGACACCTGGAACATTGGCCCACATGTGTGATTATGTCTTGAGGAACCTAAAAAGGTTCCCCCGCATTGCCAAAATTATGAAGGATGATGAATACTGGTTGGCCAGCATCCTCGATCCACGCTATAAAGGCAAATTACAGAACATCATGCCACAGGAGAACCTAGAGCTAACATTGGCGAACAAGCAAGCAACTCTGGTAAACCGTTTGTTAGAGGCATTCCCAGCACACAGCAGCGGTGCAGGTTCTACCACAAGCCGTACTGGGCCAAATGGAAGAGGTGTTCGTGGTGCACACAGCCGAAGTGGCGTTGTAGACAGGGGTTTCATGACCATGTTGTGGTCTGATTTCTCGAGTAACGCTCACACGACTGGTAATACTGAATCGATTGCAACAGACAGGAGACAGCAGTTGTCAACTATGGTTCAAAATTACCTCTCCTCTCATATCGATGTTCTCCCTCACAGTTCATTCCCCTTTGACTACTGGGCCTATAAACTGGACACCTGGCCTGAATTGGCACAATATGCCTTACAGGTGCTCGCTTGCCCTGCTGGTAGTGTGCTATCAGAAGGAGTTTTCAGTGCTGCTGGATCAATCCTGAGAGAAAGAAGGACCCGGCTGTTGACGCAAAATATAGGTGATCTCACCTTCATTAAAATGAACCATGCCTGGGTTTCAAAGGATTTTGTACCACCTTCCCCTGATGACACAAAGGTTGCCAGCAAAATGGCTCGCTTTGTCCTCCTCTTCCTCCGACTTCTCCAATTCCTCCATTTGCAGCTGCTGAACGTCCAGCCTACACCTCAACGTATGCCAGTATTTACAACTCTCTAACTGGGCTGTACCCCCCCAGGGCCGGCGTCAGCACCTGGCGCACCCGAGCAAGTGCCGGGGCCCTGAGCAGGTGGGGGGGCCCACTTGCCGTCAGAGACACCGGCGTACTATGAGTGGCCTTGTGCCAGTGTCGGCGCCCACGAGTGGGCCCCCCTGCTTGCTCAGGGCCCCAGCACTAGCAATACAGCTCCACCGCTGTGACGTCTTCCGCGTTTCCAGACAGTGACATTCACGTCAGAGAGCGTGATGATGTCACATCTGTGCGCCCTCTGCCTGAACAGTCACAGTGCAGATAGCTGGAAGATGGCGACGCTGAGTAGTCCAGAGTAGAGCAGTTCCCAGCGAGTAGAGGTATTTCATTTTTTTTTAATGTTTGGAGCTATATATGGGGAGCATTATACACTGGAGAATTATATATGGGGCCCATCATACACTTGAGCATCACAGATAGGGCCCATTATACACTGGAGCATTATATATGGGGCCCATCATACACTGGAGCATTATAAATGGGGCCCATCATACACTGGAGCATCATATATGGGGCCCATTATATAAGGCGCATCATATGGGCACATTATATATGGAGCATCACATGGAGCCCATTATATATGGAGCATTATATATGGGGACCATTATATTTGGAGCATTATATGGGGCTCATCATACACTGGAGCATCATATATGGGGCCCATCATATACTAGAGCATCATATGGGGTTCATTATTTATGGGGCATCATATAGGGCCCTTTATATATGGAGCATCAAATGGAGCACATATGAGGCCTATTCTGTATGGAGCATTATATGGACCCATTCTGTATGGAGCAATATATGGGGCTCATTATTCTGTATGGCACACTATGTGGTGCCCATAATACTGAATGGAGGACTATACTGTCCGGTTTTTGAGCTATTGTAGAATTTACAATAGATATCACTCATGTAATCTAAGAAGTGAAATATTTGACATTGTACTACACCTATGTTTCTGTGCAGTATCGGAGCATCATGAATTGTGGTATGCAGGGGCGTAACTAGTAACGGCAGGGCCCCACAGCAAACTTCACAATGGGGCCCCCCCCGCCTCCGGCCGCCATTTTAAAAAAAATATATATTTTTTTAAAAATCACTAATCGCAAACGGCGAATGGATTGAATAATCCAGTCGCCATTTGCAAATTTTTAGCCGCTTTGGCGACCATTTTGGTCGCCCTCTGCAGCACTGTAAAGAGGCCTGCTGTTTTCGGGGCCCCATTACGGGCCTGCTGTTTCCTGGGACCCTAGGACCCTGATGGGGCCTGCTGTTTCCTGGGGCCTGCAGTTTCCTGGGGCTCTAGGCCCCTGATGGGGCCTGCAGTTTCCTGGGGCCCAAGGCCTCTAATGGGGCCTGCAGTTTTCTTTGGAGCTAGGCCCCTAATGGGGCCTGCTGCTTCCTTTGGACCTAGGCCCCTAATGGGGCCTGCTGTTTCCTAGGGCCCCACTAGGGGCCTGCTGCTTCCTGGGGCCTCTAATATGGGCCCACTGTGTCCTGCCCCCCCCCCCCCCGCACACATGCGATTTGCACACTTAGTCATGTACCCACGAGCTGCTCTCCCTAATACTCTCAATGTTCAGTGAAAAACTGAGAGAAGCAGGAGGAGAAGCTCGTTGTCACAGGACCATAAGTATGAAAATCGCATATGAGTGAAGTGTCCGTGTGATGACTGCTGGAACCTGCAGAGCTGAATCCTGACATTGCAGCTTCTGAATTCTCACAACAAATGCACTGCACACTTTTAGGATTCTCCATTACCGGTTGCAAGAGTACACGGTCATGTCAGCATAAGCATGTGATTTATATACTTCTGGCCACATTCCGACTAGACGTGCCCGGCCTCGCTCCGTTCATTTTCATTGAGTGAGGCCACACGTCTAGTCAGCATGTGACCGCTTGTATGTAAATTACAGGCACGAGAGAATCCTAACAGTGTACAGTGCGCACTGTGAGAATTCTGAAATTGACTAATTCTCATGTTTTTATTTATGTTAGGAGCATTAAAGGGGCTGTCCAGGTTTGTGCTGATTCTGCAGTCATTCTATGTGACACAGACCTGGAGAACCCCTTTAATGCTCCTAACAAATAAAGACATGAGAATTAGTCAATTTCACAAATAATATTTACATCCAGGTACCTTATAGATGACGCTGTCTCTGGAGTCGTTCTCCTTTTCTCTTTTCTTCATCTTGTCCAGATCCCATGATGAGTTTTCTCATCCACAGTCGTCTCTGCAGATTTCCATCTTCTCCGCTCTTCTGCATCAACTCTCCGCACGATGCCCTTAAAGACAGAAGAGTCATTATAATGCCTCTAAATAAAAATATCTGCAATATACTGTCACCTCACACTATTCCCCTCACTCCTCACACTGTCTCCTCTCACATCCCCCCTGTTCAGCATACTGTCCTCATATATTTACCCCCTCACTCTCTATACTGTCTGCTCACACATACCCCTGACTCCCCATACTGTGTCTGCACACATCCCATCACCCTCACTCTCCATACTGTGTCTGCACACATCCCATCACCCTCACTCCCCATACTGTGTCCACATACATTCACCCGTTCGCTCCCCATACTGTCTGCACCCATCCCCCATACTGTTTCCACATACATACTCTTCAGTACCCTCAAATCCCCCCACAAATATTAAATGCCCCATCGCCACTCCAAATCCCCCCACACATAAAATAACCCCCCATCCCTACTCCAAATCCCCCCACACATACAATAACCCCCCATCGCCACTCCAAATCCCCCCACACACATTAAATCCCCCCACACACATTAAATCCCCCCATCCCCACTCCAAATCCCCCACACATAAAATAACCCCCATCGCCACTCCAAATCCCCCCACACATAAAATAACCCCCCATCGCCACTCCAAATCCCCCACACATAAAATAACCCCCCATCGCCACTCCAAATCCCCCACACATAAAATAACCCTCCATCCCCACTCCAAATCCCCCACACATAAAATAACCCCCCATCCCCACTCCAAATCCCCCCACATAATGTATCCCCCATCCCCACTCCAAACCCCCACACACATAAAAGAACCCCCATCCCCACTCCAAATCCCCCCCACACATAATGTATCCCCCCATCCCCACTCCAAACCCCCCCACACATAAAAAACCCCATCCCCACTCCAAATCCCCCACATATAAAAGAACCCCCATCCCCACTCCAAATCCCCCCCACACATAATGTATCCCCATCCCCACTCCAAACCCCCCCACACATAAAAGAACCCCCATCCACACTCCAAATCTCCCCCACACATAATGTATCCCCCATCCCCACTCCAAATCCCCCCACACATAAAAGAACCCCCATCCCCACTCTAAACCCCCCCCATACACACACACTCACACAGTATGTCCCCCATTTATCTTCGGTGGTATCTTCAGCTCCATAGTGGAGCACACTCACCACCAGTCTTCACCCTTCTGGGCGCCGACGACGAGTGACGTCAGCAGCGTGATCACATGACCTGATCACGCTGCAGACGTCGCTCTGACCCGGCGGTCAGAGCTTCAATTGTACTGGCGTCTGTATAGACGCCAGTGCAATTGATTCCTGGGAGCCGGCACGCAGTAGCTTCTCTGCGCCGGCTGTCAGCTTGACATCCGGCACAGGGAGCCGCCGACTCTCAGGCCAGGGGCAGAGGGAACGCAGCCGCAGGGGAGACAGCTGCAGCAGGGATGGGCCCCCTTCTAGCCCGGTGTCACGGGTGTATCGCCACGAAGATCGTCGCGATTTCACATTCCGACTTCTCGCAGCTGAGTTGTTGGTGCTATGTGTCTGTTGGCAGTGAGGGAGTTAATTCTACCGTTCTCTGTGCTTAGACTAGTTCCAGCCTCGCCCGGCTGCTGTGTATTAGGCACTAATTAGCTTCCTTCATATACCTGCCGTTCTGCTTAGGAGTTGTCGGTGAAAGCATTCATTCTGACCAGCAGAGCGGATCGTTTCTGAGAAGACTTAAGCTAAGAGTGCCTGTTGTGGTTAATCCTCTCCTCGCTTATTGTTTATCTCCTTAACCTTTTGTGTTCCCTCTGTGTAGAAGTTTTTGTATGCAAGGCAGTATTTACTTTACCCCTTGTCTGTCTCGTTTGTCTTATACTGTTAATAAGCTGTGATCTGCCCATTCCCTTTGGTGGTAATCAGGGTCCTTCTCAGGACTGGATTACAGTGGTCAGGGATCTACAGGAGACAGGGTTAGGCTGGCGGCCTGGACCTCTGTACCATTAACAGTACCTCCAGGTAGAGGGACTAGTCAGGACCCCAGTTTAGGGTCAGCATAGACCCCGGTCCACCTCTATCCTGAGACAGCGTGACACCCGGGCCCTGTGGCAGCTGCTTCCCCTGCTTCCACGATAGTTCCGCCCCTGGTGGTATGTGTTAAAGGGGCACACTGAGACTCTATCGCCCGGGGCCCACGAAAACCTGGAGCTAGCCCTTCCCCCCCTCAACTTTAGCCAAATAACCCCCAGTTTTCAATGCGTTACTATTATTATAAAGTAAATTAAGGTTGACAAGCTTAAGTAATAAGAATTGATGTCGTTGGCATTGAAATGGGCACAGTAGGTGTGTTTACTGTCGTTCACTCACTGCCGACTTTTATTCCCCATTGACTTGCATTGGGTTTCGTGTTTCAGTCGGACCTTCGACTCCGACTTCGACCTTTCCGACTCCGACTCGACTTATTCAGATAGTCTGTCGACTTCGTTAGACTCGACTTTTGGAAGTCGAGCCGACCGAAACCCGACTCGACCCTCTCGGAGGCAAAGTAGCTCATCTCTGCGTTAATACTTTTGTGAAGTACATGCAAGAAAAAATGTGATACTTGTTGCATTAATTAATTCTACATACTTCCGTTTGTACATAACATTTATTTGCATTTATACTTGCATGTAAGATCCTCTTTGCAACCTTCAAAGATATAATGTTCCCTCTTACACTGAAATAAGTTTTATCTCCTACAAACTATTATGTATTTTCTAGACATACTGTATATCTACTAAGTTTTGATAGAATTGTTTATTCTGTCACTTATTTCCGTAACTTCTCCTTTTTTCATATTTTCATATATTTCAATTTAATTAATAAATGAAAGAGATAAAATTCATCATCATCAAATGTACTTGTGTACCTTGTGCAATATTACAATAATATTAAAGTGAATTAACTGGATTGTACTGTAAAATGTTATTCCATTGTTTTTATTACCTTGTATATTTTTTGGAACTCAAATAAAAAAATGTATATTTATATATTGTGAGGCAGTGACTGGTGATACCTGTAGGGGTCACTGTACGTTTCCCCCAAGATGCACATGGAGGTGTATTGAGGTCATGAGAGGACATTGCAGTCACAGGCGTAGCTGTGGTTGCAATACAGACTAAAGAAGGTATACGTCTTGGACATGCTGGTTGTGCAAGGCAGATTTAGGGAAAACCTGCTCTGGGGTTTTGTGTTTTGAAACTGACTGCAGTATGTTAGTGGTGCTGTCCGTTTCCTTTCTGGCCTGGGTTTTTCATGTGGTTGAAGGCCACAGGTTCTGTTAAAAGCCTTGCAGTATGGTGTATGGGTGTCTCAATATCAGAGTGGAGTTTGCATTGTGTAGAGCAGACAAGCTCTGCAAGAGCACAGCCTGTGTGAGAGCAACACAGAGCCCAGCAGCGCAAACTCCTGGCACCCACACCTTACACAGCGGTGCAGTCGCCCACGGCAACTGGTCTAGAAAGTGGACTGGTGGGTTTATTTGGCTGTAATCCAGAGGATATGTGCTCGGCTGCGATCCGGCGGATATTGTGTGCTGTGTTTATGTAATTTGGACATTAATGCTGTTAAGTAACCACATTAAATAGACTCTGTGTTTGGAACTTTGTTGGGTCATTTCCTCATCACTGCATAAGTGTGCTATCGCTACACTACAATATAAACAAAAGTAGAAATCAGAGTTCTCACATTTTTTTCATTTAGGCATGCAAAGAAAATCAATAATTAGGGGCAAAACTAGAAAAGGCAGATATAGGGGTTATCCAGTACAGTTTATTCTTTGCTATGGAGATAATAACTTATCAGCATGTAGTTAATAACTACCTGCCTTTTCTGTCCTGGTATGATCTCTGGCTCAGAGTGGTCACTGACTGCTCTTGCTGGCGATTCTTTCATGACAGAGCTGCTCCTTGTCTTCTGCTCTGCTCTGTTGATGGAGTGTTACTTCTGATGTGATGCTGATTGATAGCTGGCTTCCAGCCGCCTAACTGCTGCAATTGGTTATTGTCTTTTATGTTATTGTATGTTTGTAAATTTTACAATTTTTTATTAAAAAATGTGAAATTTGATGATTTTTTTAATGGCTATACTTTTAAACCAAATAGAAAAACTAGTTAATTAATAACATTTCCGTATGTCTACTTTATGTCAGAATAATTTTTAAAACATCTTTTTATTTTGTTAGCACAGTTAAAATTTAGCACCACTTTTCATTATTTCAGGGAAATTTACAAATTCAATTTTTTTTACAAGTCTATTGAGATTTGAAGTGCTGTTTGTCAAGGCTCAACTCCGGGGCTTGACCTGGTGACCTCTGGCTGTGGGTCAGTTTTCCTCTCTGTTGTACCACAGCCTGTTTTGTCTCTGTCCAACTGCTAACAAAGCTCTTGTCTTTCTTTTGCTTTGCTATGTGGCTTCTATGCAGGTGTTTCCACTTCTTCAGTTTGGTTTGTACTATCACATCTTGGGAGCAGCTACTTATACTCACCATGTACATTCAGTCTTGGCTGGCTATATTCCAAGTTAGATGGATGTTTGGAGTCCCTATTCCCCCAGTGAAGGATAATATTTCTGTGGTTTGTTTGCATGTTCCCTTCTCAGCATTTTTCAGATTTTGTTGCAGTCAGGGTCTTTTTGGGTTCCTTTCTTTTTCTTCCATCTTTCATGTATGACTGTGTGAACACGTTTTTAGCCCTATGTCTCACCCTCTGTGTGCACTCAGTTCAGTTGTTGATGTTTTGGGTTACACTCTGTGTGTCGTTGAGATTGCAGTTAAGGACACTCAGGGTCAGGTGACGTTGAGTGGGGGCGCCACTGCATAATTTTAGGGTTTCAGCCTCCGTAATGAGGCAGGGGCAAATCAGGGTCAGGTTAGGGATTTGCCTAGTCTATAGTACAGATTAACATTTTCACTGGTTTGTTCATCCCTTTATGAGAGTAAGGGCTCAGACATAACACTTTTGATGGCCCTATATATTGGAAAATGCTCCAAGGTGATATCATTTTAAAAAGTGCACCTACGTAAATTTAAAAAACTGCTGTCAGGAATTAATGCAAAAATGTGGAATGAAAAAACAAAAAATTACATTTTTCAAATTAAATATTGCTTTAGCCTTAACTTTTTCATGTTCACAGGGGATAATTGGAAAAAATTGACCCCACAATTTGTTATGTAATAACTCTTCAACGTGGCAATATTCAATATGTTGCTTGAGAACTCGGCATGGTTCAGAAAGGAAGTAGCGGTATTTGATTTTTTAAATGCACATTTGGAGGAATAGATTGCAAACACCATTTTGCATTTGCAGAGCTACTGATGTGTTAAAACAGCAGAAACGTTGCACAAGTGACCCCATTTTCGAAATTAGACCTCTCCTGGAATTCAATTAGGGATGTGTTGAGCATTTTCCATTTAAAGGTGCTTTACAGGTTTTTATTACATTTAATAGGAAAACAAAAAATTTTTTTAAAATGTCTTAGCATCAAGTTTATGCTTTTCACAAAGGTGAAAAAGACCCTAAAATTTGTTATGCAATTTCATCCGAATACAGTGCTGCTCCATATGTGGTCATATACTAATGTTTGGGTACCCAGCAGGGCTTAGAAACAAAAAAGGGATATTGATTTTTGGAGCTCAAAATTAGCTGGAATAGATTGCAAATGCTGAGCTCCTGAGTTGCTAAAAAGCAGAAACTCCTCCTCACAAGCACCGTAATCACATTTGGTAAACTAAACTTCCTAATTATTTTATATAGGGGTTTGATGAGCATTTTGAACGTTCACAGAGTTTTAGGTCCGTGTAAAAGAAAAATATTATTGATTACAGTAAATTGTTATTTTAGTCTCAAATTTTTCATTCTCACAAGAGGTATTAGAAGAAAATGACCACACAATTTCTTATTCAATTTCTCCTGAACACAGTTATACCACATAAGTGTTTTGATACTACTTTTTGGGCACACAGCAGAGATTGGAATGGAAGCAAGACTATAACGTTTTAGAGTGCTGTTTGACTTTTAGAGTGCAATTCTGGCTGGAACAGATTATGGACACCATGTCGTATTTGCAGAGCCCCAAAATAGCAGAAATCCCACACAAGTGAACTCATTTTGGAAAGTAAACCTCTAAAAGATTTCATCTAGTGATGTGGTGAGCATTTTGAACCCCATGTGCTTCACAAAATTTTTAAAGATTTGGCTGCGAAAACGAAACATTACATTTTTTTTCAATAAAATGCTTCTTTAGCTTAAATTCGTTAATTCTCACAAAGGGTAATTGGACCACAATTTTTTTATGCAATTTCTCCCGAAAGTGGCAATACTCCTTATGTGCTTGAAAACTACTGTTAGGGCACATAACAGAACTTAGAAGGGAGGAGCGCTATTTTGATTTAGAAAGCAAATTTTGCTAGAATAGATTGTGCATGCCATTGACAAAGCTCCTGAGGTGCTAGAACATCAAAAACCTAGACAAGACACCCCATTTTGGGAATTACACAGCTCAAGGAATTACACCATGTTCCAAATTATTATGCAAATGATATTTTTCTCTGATTTTCCTAAGTGGTCGGTGCAAATGACAGTCAGTCTAATAAACGTCATCACCGGTTAGAGTATATATCGAATTTTATTGAAGAAACCTCCCAATGATAACAGTATAATCTCCAAAATGCATAAAAACTCAAAATGCACTGTTCCAAATTATTAGGAACAGTAGAATTTCTAAACATTTGATATGTTTTAAAGAACTGAAAATGCTCATTTGTGGAATTTGCAGCATTAGGAGGTCACATTCACTGAACAAAAAAGCCATTTAACTCCAAAAAATCCTAACAGGCCAAGTTACATGTTAACATAGGAACCCTTCTTTGATATCACCTTCACAATTCTTGCATCCATTGAACTTGTGAGTTTTTGGAGAGTTTCTGCTTGTATTTCTTTGCATGAAGTCAGAATAGCCTCCCAGAGCTGCTGTTTTGATGTGAACTGCCTCCCACCCTCATAGATCTTTTGTTTGATGATACTCCAAAGGTTCTCTATATGGTTGAGGTCAGGAGAAGATGGTGGCCACACCATGAGTTTATCTCCTTTTATGCCCATAGCAACCAATGACTCAGAGGTATTCTTTGCAGCATGAGATGGTGCATTGTCATGCATGAATATCATTTTGCTCCTGAAGGCGCGTTTCTGCTTTTTATACCATGGAAGAAAGTTGTCAGTTAGAAACTCTATATACTTTGCAGAGGTCATTTTCACACCTTCAGGAACCTTAAAGGGCCCTACCAGCTGTTTCCCCATGATTCCAGCCCAAAACATGACTCATCCACCTCCTTGCTGATGTCGCAGCCTTGTTGGGACATGGTGGCCATCCACCAACTATCCACTACTCCATCCATCTGGACCATCCAGGGTTGCTCAACACTCATCAGTAAACAAGACTGTTTGAAAATTAGTCTTCATATATGTCTGGGCCCACTGCAACCGTTTCTGCTTGTGAGCACTGTTTAGGGGTGGCCGAATAGTAGGTTTTTGCACCACAGCAAGCCTTTGAAGGATCCTACACCTTGAGGTTCGAGGGACTCCAGAGGCACCAACAGCTTCAAATGTCTGTTTGCTGGTTTGTAAATGGCTTTTTAGCAGCTTCTCTCATAATCCAATGAACTTGCCTGGCAGAAACCTTCCTCATTCTGCCTTTATCAGCACGAACACGTCTGTGCTCAGAATCAGCCACAAATCTCTTAACAGTACGATGATCATGCTTAAGTTTTCGGGAAATATCTAATGTTTTCATCCCTTGACCAAGGCATTGCACTATTTGATGCTTTTCAGCAGCAGAGAGATCCTTTTTTCTTTCTCATTTTACTTGAATACTCTGGCTTGCTTAATAGTGTGGAACATCCAGTTTTCCTTTTATTGGGCTCACATGGCAAACTAATTATCACAGGTATCTGAGATTGATTTCAATGATCCAAAGACCCCTGAGACACAATACCATCAATGGGTTTCATTTACAAAAAAAAACAAAAATGCTATGACACTTAAACCAATTTGCATAATAATTTTGAACATGGTGTAATCTAAAGATATGTGTGTATGACATATCTTTGATGTCGCCATTTTCTTCCATGTTTTATGTAATGTGTGTTTCTTGCAAGTTGAAGACATCACAGGAATGTACTGATGACTTCTTTTAACCTCTTCAATTCTGTGAAGACCTGAAATGGTTAAGAAAAGGTCAGAAAGACAGTACATATGCACATCATGCCATTTTTACATTGCTATGCATATGTTCATTTTATTTTGCACTTTTACAGGCTTTTTTTCTAGGCAGAATGCAGATGAAAAAATGCAGTGTGCACATACCCTAAGGATATAGTGAGAATCTTGAACTCACCAGACGTATCACAGAACTTTATATCATTGGCCCGTGAGAATCCAAAAAATATATTTTTACAAGTAAAATGTTATATTACCTGCAGATTTTTCCATTTTCACAGGTGGTAATAGGAGAAAATGGTACTGACAATTTGTTACACGATTTCTCTTGAATGCAGTGATATCCTATATGTTACTGAAAACTATTGTTTAGCCACGTGGTAGAGATCAGGAGGGATTGCTATTTGACTTTTAGAGCACACATTTTCCAGATTACAGGTACCATTTATAGAGCCTCTCAGGTGCTAGAACAGCAGAAAAATGACAAATATGACTCAGTTTTCCTAATTACACAGCTTTGCCAATTCATCTACAAATAAATGATAGACATGAGCGAACCCAAACTGTAAAGTTCAAGGTTCGTAGTGCGGACACCTATTGTCCGGTGCTATAATCCGAACAAGGACTTCAGAAGTCTGTTTTAGTGTTTGGAGTTCCAGGAGAAGAGAGAGACTTGACTTCTATGAGGTTCAGGTCGAGTTCTGTTACCTGAACCAAACTTTGGGCAAAAGTTCGGTCGAACACGATGAGCCAGATAACCCACTGGTCTGCTCATCCGTATTTTAGTCACATGGATGTGTTCAAGAAAAAGAGCATAGAGTGGATGTTGCAGAGTGAAAATTGCAAATATGCCAGCTTATTGTCTATACATTATGCACAGTTTGTGCTTCTGGATATGCAAATTAAGTGAGTTCTTCTCACTAGGACATAATTGAGGATACTGACTGCTGTTTAGGCACACTGGGTGGCTAATTATGGAATGGGGTATTTGGATTTGGGAGACTCAGATTTTGCTGGATTGGTATTTGGATGCCATGTTACTTTTCCAGAGCCTTTAAGGTGCCAGTAAGGCAGGATTGAGATTAACTTTTTTTTCTTGCTCATTATATAAACTACAAAGCACAGGCTTACCGACTGTCAGTCAACCCGAACTTATAGCCTCATATGTGTCTATGAGACTTCAAGGTTGAATCGTGAGACTTATGGGCATTGTGGCCCAGATATGCTGCATAAGGGCTTGTTTTTTGTGGGACGAGGTAACGTTTTTAGTGATACCACTTTTTTATATGACTTTTTGATTGTTCTTTATTCTATTTTTTGTGTTAGTATGGTAAAAAAGCTACATTCTTAGTGTGTTTTTATTCCTTTTTATATGCTGTTAACCATAAGGGTAAAAATAAAGCGACAGTTTTACAAATCAGGTCGCTACGGATGCGGCGATACCAGAGGTGTACTTTTTTTATTATATTTTTTACGTAAAACCTGTCTTTTTAGTGGTGAAACTTTTTTCCATAATTTTTTGTGGATTTTTTTTTTCGTATCTTTACAAATTTTTTAGCTGTTTTTTACATGAATATTTTTAACTGTGATCGGTGGTCTGATCCCCTCAATAAATCAGACTTGTCAGTGTTAAACTGGCACAGCCTATTATACCCTGCTCATTGCCTATCAGGGTCTAACAGATATTTGCAGCTGGAAGACCCTGAGGACCAAAACCCTGATGCCACTACTCGACCATAGGTTGCCATGGCAACTATTGGGACCACACATGGGGCACCTAAGGAGTTAAGGAAGCCTCCTCCTTTTCTTAACTATGATGTCGCTGTTGTTATTGACAGTGGCATCTAGGGGGATAATCTTTACAGCAGGCTTTTAGGGTGTTTTCACTGAGGCATGCACACCTGACTGCCAGCTCTGTTCTTCTCTGTGGCACCACTGAGAACACTGGATCTGGGAGAGCTGAATAAATCCAGTCTCCTTCACTGTGATTTGTCTTTTTGTAAAGACAGACCAATCACTGCTATCGCCAGCCAGAACCAAAGCTGATTGGTCCCTGACCAGCTAGCTGAATGTCTCCGGTGTCTGACACAATAGGTTTAAGTACGATTTTACTCGGTCACAGTTTAAATCAGGCGTGCACAACATTTTTTCATCCAAGGGCTGCAATGTCATACTGAACCAATTTCAAGGGCCTCAAAAAAAAGAGGTACTTACATGAATGCATCAACAGATCCACGATCAGTACATTAATAATACATCACCAGAACCAAGTTTTGAGTATTTGAAGAGGATTTGGAGAGAGTCTGTTTCCTTTCTGCTCAAAAAAATAAGTGAGAACATATGTTAACTTGCCCTATTTTACAGTTTTTACAGTTTTTTTAAATTTTCAATAAAGCCATGAAGCTACATATGTACAAAATCAGAACCACCATTAGCACATGAATGCAGCTCCAGAACAACTGTTAGCACATGAATCCATTGCCAAAACCACTGTTAACATATAAATGTAGCGCAAGAACCACTGTCAGCACATGAATGCAGCTTCAGAACCACCATCAGTACATCAATGCAGTGCCAAAACCACCATCAGTACATGAATGCATCCCCACAGCCACCGTCAGTGCATGAATGCAGCACTAGAGCCATCGTCAGTAGATGAATGCAGCGCCAGAACTACCATCAGTACATGAAAGCAGTATCACAACCACTGTCAGTACATAAATAAATCACCAAGTTTAGTACAGTGATCATTTGCAATATTAGGTTAGTTCCATGTAGAATTGCGTCACATGAACCTAAAACTCCCAGTATGTTTTTAACAATGGCAAGGAGATACTGGGAGTTGTTAACAGTCATCATCAGACTGTGGATAATTAAAGAACCACAACACTCAATGCAGCACAGGATTCACAAAACCATCTCAGACAGATGTTTGTCCAGCCTCTGTTTGAAGATTTCATGACAGTCTGTTCCACTCATTGATCACCCTCACTGTCAAAAAGTTTTTTCTAATATCTAATCTGTATCGTCTCCCTTTCAGCTTCATTCCATTGCTTCTCGTGTTTCCATGTGCAAATGAGAATAATGATGATCCCTCTATACTGTTACATCCGTTCAGCTATTTGTAGACAGCTATTAAGTTTCCTCTAAGGGTAGATGCACACGGTCAGTAAACGCTGCGGGTTGGACACTGCTCCACCACGGAGATGGACATGTGACTCGTTTGACCCCAGAATGTTACCTGACCACACCTCTATCTTACTCCTCTGTACTACTAGCCATCCTGGTATCTCACGTTGGACCCCTTGATTACCCTGTCTCACAGTTTGTCCATGAGTAGAGACTCAGCATCATAATGGCCTTATTATCTTCTTCCTGGGATTTCCAGGGGCAGATAGGGTTGGGGATTTCCTAATATTTTTGGGACTTGAGACGCATCTCATTTACTAGACCCCATCTGGGGTCACCAAGGGGAGGTATGCCTGCGTGACTCTTATCTGGTAAAAGAAGATTCTGAAATACTGCTATTTTTCAGTGCTGGGAGATACAGCTTGTTGTAAGATTGTACCATTTCCAAAAGGAGAGTTTCCCTCTATAAAGATCTACACCATTTCCGAGACATCAGGTCTAGTAATTTTCTTTTGTTTATCCATTTCATTTCATGTGATTGTATATACTGTAATGTCTTGTCCCCTTTGTAATATCATTTGTATATTTTGTAAATACTGTAATTTTTTTAATTAAATATATAAAGTTGATTATTTTTGTTTCTCTTGCTCTATGAAGCGCACCGCTGAAAACCTTACAAGGCCATACGTTACCAGTAATGGGTGTTTAATTGACCTATACAAACATATTGGTGGTGGCAGCTAGTTTTTTCATTGGTTATTGTGGAACTTGGAGATGAGTGTACCGATGTATATACAATATGTTCAGAAAGAAAGAGCAATCCAATGTAGTGGTCTTCGATAAAAAGTAAACTTTTATTGGTAGCATAAAATGGATAATCCAATGTCACAACTGCACCAGGCAGTTATGGGATAGAGATCCTTATTCATTGCTGTATTCCATATATTGGGATCAGCTGTGCATGTACCATACGTTAACTGGAAAGTGCATAATAACTGGCCTAGTAGCGACAGCAGCTGTGTCTGGTCCGTCAATCACCAGTCAATTGCTTGATTAACTGACGATTGATGGAGGGCGAATGCGTGATGACGTGTCCATCCCAATATTCCCCTGACGCGCTGTAAGCTTTACTGAATTAGGTGTCTCCAGTTGAATCGCACATATGCGATGCCATTAAGAAAACGTCATATTTTATTGCAGATAAGGGTCTGCTTTGCGCAGGAACAATAAGATATGACACCTTATTAATGTCATTGTGCGAGCGATATTCTCTTGGAGACACCTCATTCATTAAACCTTACAGCACGGGTCATGGGAATTGTGGATCAGACACTTCACCATGCATGCTCCCGCTATCTAAAAAGGCATGGGAGATCTATTTTGAATATTTTTATGCACGCATGCGCTTATGGGTTCCTCTGCTTTTACCGGCCTCTTGATCATAGAATCATAGAATGGTAGAGTTGGAAGGGACCCCATGCTCAAAGCAGGATTCACTAAATCATCCCAGACAGATGTCTGTCCAGCCTCTGTTTGATAAACCATGAACAGTGGGGTAGAGTCCTTGGCTGGGAATGATGAATATCTGTTTTATTCTCTAATTACCAAAATGAGAAATACATTGTTTTCTTTTTTTATTTTTCCCTTCTGCTTACTGTTTGGTCCACTGGTTTTGACCATTATCTTGGGATATTGATTCTCCTGGTTGGTAATATCACAGGCATATACAGGGCAGTTGAAGAGCAGCCACCATGTAACAGGGGTGCCACATTTTTACATCACCTTGGGTGCCAACTAGAGATGAGCGAATATTTTAATGTTCGTTTAGGATTACGATCATCGAATTTTCAATATTCACCGATTAATTTGTCGAACATAATCGAACGCCATTCAGGTCAATGGGAGGCAAAAACAAACGCATACACAACATCTTATAATGGCCCCAAATGCGGCCAAAACACATCAAATAAGGGATGGACACCAGGAAAGTGGCCTCAATTCAACCACAGTACAAATTGCAGCATGGCACTGCAGCAATCAGCAAGGCATGAGGTATCGGGGTCTGGTACAGCATTTACAGCTTTCAATTAAACATCACAGTAAGATGAGGTGAGTGAGGGATCAGTGAAGGCCTTCTTTGCTGGGAGCCCTGATACCACATGCAACACTTCTACCTGCTTTTATGCTGAGCCACACTCAGGTGGCACAAATATCAGTTTTGTAGACTACAATTGTCAGAAAAATTTAAGGATAGTAACAAGGTGTGATGACATCTACTACATTGAGCAGCCTGTGTATAGCTGCGCTTTCCTTCCCCCCAGCCTGCACACAGGCTTAGTGTAATCTGAGCTGCCAGCGCTGGAGTTTTCCCTCCTCACCGCAGGGGGTCTGCATTGTCTGCCCATGTGCTTTTCCTCCCATAGCAGCCATTTTGAGAATTCATTCTTTTTGGTTATAACACGGTGGGAATTTGCGTTAGAAACACGAAAGTTACTGTTTTGAAACATGTGCCGACAGGCATCGTTCCCGTGGTACTGGTGAACCCGTAACTCCGCCAGAACCCGAGAAATGGAATTCTCGGATGCCCTATGAACTATCTCACCCAAGTTTGGGCTCATTTGAACCGTCATTTTAAAGTAAGATCATTGATAGGTCTGCCATTCTTCTGCGAGGTTCTCAGGATGAAGTATGCTCCAGATAATCTTCCAGAACTAAAACTAGAACTTCTATCCCTGGGAGGTGGCCAGAAAAACCATCCCCTTTTGTGAGGTCAGCAGCCCACAGGTATAAGTCTTGCGGTGAGCCCCCCCTTGTTCATTCCTTGCTGTGACGACTTGACTAAGAGATCTGCAAATGAACTATGACGTGTGGCTCCTCCCCGGCCTGTCTTGCCTATACCTATGTAACTACCATGTAAGTTTTTTCACTTTTAATCCCGTTTATTTTTAACTGTATTGTACATAACGATATTGCCTCAGCTTGTTACCGTTTTTTTTAAACTATAAACACTGCCTGCATTTTAAGGAATAAACCTATAAATTTATTAGTTTGTTTCTCCTGCTCTATAAACAAATTTGCACGTGCCTGAAGTACTACGCTACTGTTTTGGGGTTGCTACGGACCCTCTTGAGAAATTGTTCATTAAGTAAATCGTAGCTGGTGGCAGCTAAAAGGAAGGGGTGTGAAGTGTTAACCTATTGGGTGGCATTGACAGTGACGGAGTGGGTTTTATAAGTGTATTGCCTGGCTGCGGACCGGAGTAATTATAATTCCCTCACTGCAGCGTGCCCAATAGCCAGCACACATCCAAGTGACCCGTCTGGCGACTCATTATCCTAGGTGCAGTTCCCTGACTGACCTGAGGGTAAGGGGGGCGCCAGAGAGCTGCGAGTTCCTAAGTGGAAGTGGGATAATTATAAATCCTTGCAGTTTACTGGGTCGGACGGCAGCAGCCGTCGTGTGTGTGCGCGTTTTCGTCACATTTGCGGCACGGAGGGATCACAAGCCGTGATACCCCGGGCTACCGTGTGGCGGACCGTGTGCACGTTTTCATCACATGTGGTAGCAGCGGTGGGATTATAGAGCATTAGTGATCTGGTTTGAGCAATCATTCCATTCACTAAAAAACTTGCACGGTTCTTCAGGGACCCTGCAACTAAAGTTTTGGAGAACAGACTCAGTGTTTATTAGTCCTGAGACAATTGTGTGTACTTGCGGTTACCCCTCCCTTCTCTTTGTTTTCTATCCTATCTTTTATTTGGCAAACATGGCTACAAGAGGAGCAAGTTGGTACGAAAAGCAGAGCAGGGACACTCTTGTGGGAATCTGCGTGTACCACGGCCTTGACCACAAGAACCAAACCAAAGCCCGACTGGTCCAGGCCCTGAAGGAACTGGACGAGCCTCAGAGCGTGGCGGGCGCAGGAGCCGGCCCAAGCCAAGGTGGTGCTGCAGCAGAGGCCCAAACCCTGCATGATTACACCCAGGGCGGGTTGGACCCTTATCTGCAGGCGGCCCTGGAGGCATTCCCCGCCGACGACCGTGATGGACGCCTGAAGCTGATCCAGCAAGCTCAGGAGAGAGAGGCCCAGCGAGAGGCCGACCAGCGAGCCGAGCGCCAAGCCCAGCGGGAGGCTGAGAGAGCCCAGCAGGAGGCTGAGAGAGCCGAGCGGGAGGCTGAGAGAGCCCGAGCTGAGCGGGAAGCCCAAGCGCAGAGTCCATGAGCTGGAGATGGTCCAGCGAGGGGGGATGCTCCCCACCGCCCGGAGCGGTACACCCAGTAGCTCTCAGAGTCCGAAGCCCTGGCCGGAGCACTTTCCCGTGATGGAAAAGGACGGAGACTTGGACACTTTTCTGCAGGCCTTTGAGAAAGTCTGCAGACTGTACCAGCTGCCTGACAACCAATGGGCCAGGTACTTGACCCCCGGGCTAAAGGGCAAAGCTCTGGAGGCGTTTGCTTCCCTCACGTCATATCAAGATGGTGACTATGAGGCCATCAAGCAGGCCCTGATCGCCAAGTACCAGCTAACCCCTGAGGTATACCGAAAGAAGTTCCGGAACCTCCAACGTGGCCCACACGACAGTTATAGCGATGTGGTGCAAGGACTCAGGAACCACTTTGACCAGTGGATCCATGGACTGTCAGTTGACACCTTTGAGGAGCTGAGGACCTGAATGATCAAAGACCAGTTCTGCATCTGTGCCCAGCTGAGGTCCGACAGTTCATCCTGGACCGAGAACCGGAAGACGCGGTCATAACAGCACGGATCGCCGACAGCTATGAGGCCAACCGGAAACCCGAGGTGCGGAAGCCCGTCACCGCCCGCTGGGGAGGGGGTAAGCCTGCAACCAACCCCAGTGCCCTGCCAGTCCGTCCCTCTGGAGGCACTATCCCCTTTGCCAGCGCCAGGCCTACATCAGATCCCCGCCAGTGTTTCTCCTGTAAACGGACAGGACACATCAGCGCCACCTGTCCGGAGAGGCAGAAGAACCCCCCAGCCAAGGCCTCCGGGCCCAACGCCTCTGTTCTTTTGGTGGGTGGTGTGGTGGGGAGGGTTGATGACAACGTGCAGCCCGTCCGCGTGGGGGCCCGTCTTGCTACAGGCCTCAAGGACACCGGGGCTGAACGAACCCTCATCCGACCCGAACTGGCGGCCCCTGAAGAGTTGATTCCGGGGAAAAACCCTAACTGTCACCGGGATTGGGGGCGTCCACTACCCCTTGCCGATAGCCCGGGTTTTCATTGACTGGGGTGCCGGGAGCGGGGTGAAGGAAGTGGGGGTGTCCGAAAACCTGCCCACTGATGTTTTACTGGGGACTGATCTGGGGAGGATGGTCACGTACTATGTCCCTGACACCCCTCCCCAATCTGATAATAAGGTTAACGTTAACCATGATGTTGATGATGATGGGAAACTGATTGTGTTACCTGCCAATGCTTTGCGAAGTGATTATGCAACTGATAACCTTTCTTTCCCTAGGAATGATGCTGATAGTGATGTATCTGTGCCATCTGAACCTGTTAACCCTTTCTCTGAAGTGGTAGATGTGTCCACAGGTACAGGAGCGTTCAGCCACGTCGCTCTGCGGAGTGAGACGGCTGAGGAACCCCTAGCAGGAGCAAGCGACAGTGCTCAAGGAAATGGGGAGGTGCATGGGAACCGTGAGGAAGGTGACGCCATGACACTGACCAGTGCCACCGAGGAAGGTAACTGGCCCATAAGTAGCACTGCTCCTGAAGTGTTGGGGGTGGATGGGGAGGTAGAGCCCATAGCAGCGCAGGCTGATGGGTCTATAGAAATCCCCGGGGAGACTGCATATGTAGCTGCTGTCACCTGCAGTCAGAGTGCCCGGATCGCAGGTAGCGCCCTGCCATCTGGACCTTCCTCCGCTACAGGAGAGACTGAACCAGAGGTGGACCCAGAGCCGGTCCCAGAGGGTCCCAGTGAGGAAGGAACCCTGACGTCACTTCTGGCTGCCTCCAGCCAGGAGTTCCAGGCCGCTCTGCACTCAGATGCGAGCCTGGAGAACTTGAGGCACCTCGCCGAGACGCCCACCTCCGTGACTGATAAGGAGAGGGTGTTCTGGGAACGAGGAAAGGTTGTACCGGGAGACAGTACCCGGAGATTCCCAAAAGGAGTGGTTGAGGGAAAAACAGCTAGTCGTCCCGCACCAGTTCCGAGGTGAGTTGTTGAGGATTGCCCATGAGATTCCACTTGCTGGACACTTGGGGATCAGCAAAACTAAGGCACGGCTGTCTCAACACTTCTATTGGCCCAAGATGGGACAGATGTGACTAACTACTGCCGCTCCTGTATCACCTGTCAAAGAGTGGGGAAGGCGGGGCCTGCTCTTAAGGCTCCCCTGATCCCGTTGCCAGTGATAGAGGAGCCTTTCCAGAGGATCGCGGTGGACATTGTGGGCCCGCTGGCCGTCCCCAGCAGCTCTGGAAAGCAATACATCCTTACTGTGGTAGACTACGCTACCCGGTACCCGGAGGCAGTAGCTCTGTCCTCAACTAAGGCAGATAAGGTGGCGGATGCATTGGTGACCATCTTTTCACGGGTAGGATTTCCCAGGGAGATGCTTACCGATCGAGGGACCCAATTATGTCTCGCCTAATGAAGGCTCTCTGCAGCAAAATGCAGGTGACGCGTATGGTATCGAGTGCGTATCACCCACAGACCAATGGTTTGTGTGAACTCTTTAACGGTACCCTCAAACAGATGCTCCGCATGCTGGTTGAGACCCAGGGACGCATTGGGAGCGGTACCTCCCACACCTGCTGTTTGCCTACAGAGAAGTCCCGCAGGCCTCGACGGGGTTCTCCCCCTTTGAGCTCCTGTATGGCAGGCGAGTCCGAGGGACCCCTTGGGTTGATAAGAGAATCCTGGGAAGATGAGCCAAACCCCACGGAAGTGTCCATCGTGGATTATGTCATGCGCTTCCGCGACAAGATGCAGACCTTGGCGCAGTTGGTGCATGACAACATGACGCAGGCTCAGGCTGACCAGAAGCACTGGTACGACCAGAATGCCCGGGAGCGGACCTACCAGGTGGGTCAAAAGGTGTGGGTGCTGGTCCCTGTACCAAAGGATAAGCTTCAGGCAGCCTGGGAAGGCCCGTACGTCGTGCACCAACGGCTCAACCCAGTCACCTACGTGGTCACGCTTGACCACACTCGGGGTAGGCGCAAGGCCTTTCACGTCAACATGATGAAGGCCCATCACGAACGTGAAGCCTGCGTCCTACCGGTCTGCAACCTGCCCGAGGACGGGGAGGAGGATCCCCTCCTGACATGCTGGCCCAAGCCAAGGCCAATGGGTCCATTGAGGACCTGGAGGTAAATGCCTCGCTAACCGCCTCCCAGCGGTTTGCTGACCACTCTGGAATCCTTTCGGGCCGTGTTCACTAACCAACCCGGAAGGACCAAGTTGGCAGTCCACGAGGTGGACACCGGGAATCACGCCCCGTTACGGCGGACACCTTATCGGATCTCTGAGGAAGTGCAGCAGATTATGCGCCAGGAGATCGATGAGATGTTGCAGCTGGGGGTGATCCGACCATCCAAAAGCGCGTGGGCCTCACCTGTAGTTCTCGTGCCAAAAAAGGATCGGACCACCCGGTTCTGCGTGGACTACAGGGGGCTCAACGCCATCACTACTTCTGATGCGCACCCAATGCCGCGCATCGAGGATCTGCTGGAGCGGTTGGCGAATGCCAAGTACATATCCATCATGGATTTAAGCCGGGGATACTGGCAGATTCCCCTGAGCCCTGCGGCGCAGGAGAAATCCGCCTTTATCACCCCTTTTGGACTGTACGAGTCCACGGTCATGCCTTTCGGCATGAAGAATGCCCCTGCCACTTTTCAGCGGATGGTCAACCACCTGCTTCAGGGAATGGAGGAGTATGCTGTGGCGTACCTGGACGACATTGCCGTCTTCAGTTCCACCTGGGAGGAACACCTTCAGCATCTCCAGGAGGTGCTCGAGCGTATTCGCCAGGCAGGTCTGACCATCAAGCCGGGAAAATGCCAGATGGGCATGAGGGAGGTCCACTACCTGGGGCACCGGGTAGGCGGGGGTTCCATGAGTCCAGAGCCCGAGAAAGTGGACGCGATCGTGTCCTGGCCCACCCCAGGACAAAAAAAAACGGTGAAGTCCTTCCTGGGCACTGCAGGGTACTATAGGCGTTTCGTACCGAACTATAGCGCCATTGCAAAACCCTTGACGGACCTCACCAAGGGCGGTCTACCCCAAACAGTCAGCTGGACAGATGGCTGTGAGGCGGCATTCCGAGCTTTGAAAACAGCCCTATGCAGCTCTCCAGTGTTGAAAGCCGTCGACAGCAGTCGGCCATTCCTGGTACAGACTGACGCCAGCGAATTTGGCCTCGGTGCTGTACTCAGCCAGGTTGATTCGGGGAACCAGGAGCACCCCGTGTTGTACCTGAGCCGGAAACTTCTGCCGAGGGAAGTGGCATACTCCACCATCGAGAAGGAGTGCCTGGCCATGGTCTGGGCACTGCAACGTTTGCAGCCCTACCTGTACGGGCGCACCTTCAAGGTGGTCACCGACCACAACCCTCTGAGCTGGCTGCACACAGTGTCCGGAACCAATGGTAGGTTGCTACGCTGGAGACTTGCCCTACAGCAGTATGATTTTTCCGTACAACACAAGAAAGGCAGCGATCATGGGAATGCTGATGGGTTGTCGCGAAGTGGCGAACCCGCTGAGGTGCGCATGGCGGATTACCGACAGGTCATGCCTCCGTAGCGCCCTCTAAGGGGGGAGGTGTGATGACATCTACTACATTGAGCAGCCTGTGTATAGCTGCGCTTTCCTTCCCCCAGCCTGCACACAGGCTTAGTGTAATCTGAGCTGCCAGCGCTGGAGTTTTCCCTCCTCACCGCAGGGGGTCTGCATTGTCTGCCCATGTGCTTTTCCTCCCATAGCAGCCATTTTGAGAATTCATTCTTTTTGGTTATAACACGGTGGGAATTTGCGTTAGAAACACGAAAATTACTGTTTTGAAACATGCGCCCGACAGGCATCGTTCCCGTGGTACTGGTGAACCCGTAACTCCAACAGAACCCGAGAAATGGAATTCTCGGATGCCCCATGAACTATCTCACCCAAGTTTGGGCTCATTTGAACCGTCATTTTAAAGTAAGATCATTGATAGGTCTGCCATTCTTCTGCGAGGTTCTCAGGATGAAGTATGCTCCTGATAATCTTCCAGAACTAAAACTAGAACTTCTATCCCTGGGAGGTGGCCAGAAAAACCATCCCCTTTTGTGAGGTCAGCAGCCCACAGGTATAAGTCTTGCGGTGAGCCCCCCTTGTTCATTCCTTGCTGTGACGACTTGACTAAGAGATCTGCAAATGAACTATGACGTGTGGCTCCTCCCCGGCCTGTCTTTCCTATACCTATGTAACTAACATGTAAGTTTTTTCACTTTTAATCCCGTTTATTTTAACTGTATTGTACATAACGATATTGCCTCAGCTTGTTACCGTTTTTTTTAAACTATAAACACTGCCTGCATTTTAAGGAATAAACCTATAAATTTATTAGTTTGTTTCTCCTGCTCTATAAACGAATTTGCACGTGCCTGAAGTACTACGCTACTGTTTTGGGGTTGCTACGGACCCTCATGATAAATTGTTCATTAAGTAAATCGTAGCTGGTGGCAGCTAAAAGGAAGGGGTGTGAAGTGTTAACCTATTGGGTGGCGTTGACAGTGACGGAGCGGGTTTTATAAGTGTATTGCTGGCTGCGGCCCGGAGTAATTATAATTCCCTCACTGCAGCGTGCCCAATAGCCAGCACACATCCAAGTGACCCGTCTGGCGACTCATTATCCTAGGTGCAGTTCCCTGACTGACCTGAGGGTAAGGGGGCGCCAGAGAGCTGCGAGTTCCTAAGTGGAAGTGGGATAATTATAAATCCCTGCAGTTTACTGGGTCGGACGGCAGCAGCCGTCGTGTGTGTGCGCGTTTTCGTCACATTTGTGGCACGGAGGGATCACAAGCCGTGATACCCCGGGCTACCGTGTGGCAGACCGTGTGCACGTTTTCATCACACAAGGGTAGTTGAGTCCAAGGAAGTGGAGGCCTGACGGTCTCGGATGCCTACTGCTATAGGCAACATGCTTGAAGGAGACTCAACCAGGAGTGTTCACATTTACACAAATGAGGGCCTTACACACAGAAGTGGCATCAATTTCACGAGAGTAGAAATAGTATAATAGGGACCAATAGGTCTTCCATTAAACCCAATTTAGCAGATGGACACCCAACCAGAAGTGTTCACATTTCCAAAAATTACTGGCAGGCACCACAAAAGTGGCATCAATTTCACCACAGTATAGGTAGTATAATAGGGACTGACAGGTCTTCCACTACACCCAATTCAACAGATGGGCACCCAACTAGGAGTGTTCACATTTTAAAATATTACTGGCAGACACCACAAAAGTGGCATCAATTTCACAAGAGTAGAAATAGTATAATAGGGACCGACAGGTCTTCCACTACACCCAATCCAGCAGATGGACACCCAACCAGGAGTGTACACTTTTCCAAAAATTATTGGAGGCACCACCAAAGTGGCATCAATTTCACCACAGTATAGATAGTATAATAGGGACTGACAGGTCTTCCAGTACACCCAATCCAGCAGATGGACACCCAACCAGAAGTGTTCACATTTCCAAAAATTACTGGCAGACACCACAAAAGTGGCATCAATTTCAGCACAGTATAGATAGTATAATAGGGACTGACAGGTCTTCCACTACACCCAATAAAGCAGATGGACACCCAACCAGGAGTGTTCACATTTTAAAAAATGAGGGCCTGACACCACCGAAGTGGAATAACTGTCATGAGAATAGAAATAGTATAATTGGGACCGAGACGTCTTCCACTACAGCTAACCCAGCAGATGTAGAACAACCATGACTGTTCATATTTCAACAAATTTGTGTTAACATCAGCAGCAGCCACAGCAGGCACAGAAGCCACACTAAAGATATCACAGAGTGCAGTTACGTGACATTAATGCATCACACTAAAAAATGCAATATTACATATTCTGTACAGTCTGCGATTTGGGTGCAAAAGTCCTTGGAGAGCCATGAGTTGCTCATCTTGATGAAAGTTAGGCAGTCTACACTTTCAGGGGACAGCCGGCTGTGCTTATCCATCAGGACATCACCAGCAGCGCTGAAGACACGTTCTGAGAGAACGCTTGCTGCCAGGTGTGATAAAACTTCCAAAGCATGTGAGGCGAGCTCAGGCCATTCATCCATTTTGGAAGACTAAAATGTGAGTGTCCAAACCCTCCCTGATGGTATTTATATTCAGTTCTAGCTACTCCTGTACCATCCTATCCATTTGTTCACCACGTGTAAGACATGTTGTGCTGGTGCACAAGTTGGTCTAAAAACAGTGTAAAAGGACTCACAGAAATTGCTTCTTCCACTTACACCGCTCCAAGCTGCTCGCCCATCACCTCTTCCTCCTCCATTTGTTCCTCGGATCTTGCACCTACGATAACAGTAATCCACCCTCCCTTGGCACCCTCCTGTATGACGACAGTCTTGAACTTAGAGACAATGCTATCCCTTTCGCAGCCTCCTGTGCTTCCCCCTCTTCTTTTGGGACCACCATCCCCTCCCGCAGGCTATTTAAAGTTTGCTCCAGCATATAGATGACCAGAATAGTGATGCTGATGACGGTGTCGTCAGCGCTAACCTTCTTAGTAGCCATTTCAAAACTGTGCAGAAGGGTGCAGAGGTCCTTAATCTGTGCCCACCCTGTGTGATATGCGCCACGTCCGTACTGCGCTGACCCAGGCTATACAGCATGACATAATGCATCAGGGCTTGCTGCAACATGTCACTGCAACATGTGCAGAGTGGAATTCCACCGTGTCGGCATATCACATATCAACCTGTTAACTGGCATGGACAAAGGCCTGTGTATCGATGCAAGTCGATGACCAGAGAGGTGCGAACAGTGGAAATGAGCACGCAACTTATGTGCTTTCTGGAGCACCTCACCCAGGCCAGGATAGTGGCGGAGAAAATGCTGTACCACCAGGTTGAGAATGTGAGACATGCAAGGCACGTGTGTGAGCTTGCCTCGCTGCAGGGCCGCCACCAGGTTTTCACTGTTATCAGACACGGCCTTCCCTGCATGCAGGTTCAGCAGAGACAGCAATTGATCAAACTCAGCCTGGAGAGTTGTCCACAACTCTTCAACTGTATGACTGCCATCTCCAAGGCACATCAATTTTAATACTGCCTGATTGCGGTGATAACTGGCTGCGCAGTACAGAGGTGGCGGGGATTAGCTCTGCACTGTTGGAATGCGTGTCTCGTTAACGCAGTGGTTGAGGGTGCAGGTGGAGGCCCTAGAGGAGATAAAGGAGGAGGCAGAAGCAGTGGAGGAAGTGTGAATTGTAGAGGTTTTTCCTGCAAGCCTTGGGGATTCCAAGACTTGTGGAGCAGCCACCAGAGTCACCCAGTGCCCAGTCAGTGAGATGTAATGCCCTTGGCCATGCTTACTCATCCAAGTGTCTGTAGTGAAATGCACCCTGGGAGACAGAGATTTTGTCACGGAACAGGTGATGTTTGTGACATGCTGGAGTAGCACTGGCACAGATTTCTTAGAAAAGTAATGGCGACTTGGCAATTTGTACTGGGGACTGCGTTGCCTATCAGCTTTCAGGAACCGTCTGTATCTACCAGGCAGAAAGGCAGCATTTCCATGGCCAACAGATTGGAGATGGTGGAGTTCAATCTCTTAGCTTTGTCATGCATAGGAGGAAATAATCTTTTACATGACTACAACTGCGGAACCGTGTCTGGCTGCAGTACTGAGAGAGG
The DNA here is from genome assembly GCA_033576555.1 of Oophaga sylvatica. Lineage (NCBI taxonomy): Eukaryota > Metazoa > Chordata > Amphibia > Anura > Dendrobatidae > Oophaga > Oophaga sylvatica. Next base: position 363,449,314 of record JARQOD010000006.1, read on the forward strand.
GTGGAGTACAGTGAACCAGACAAACCGCTGGACCATGAGAGATGTGCAGGCAGAGATGTTACTGTGGATTGAGAAACTTGTGGTGTGCTCATTCTCTGACATCGGTCGAAAACAGCAGGTATGTCCACTTCCATTACAGCTGATGGTGTGCTTTGATGGGTAAAGAACCCCCAGGTTCTGCGGTCGAAGACCTGCGTCTCAATAGTTGCCATTGTAACAGAGGAGGAGGAAGAAGCAGTAGATGTGATTGATGTGGTCAGCTAATGGTTTTTGAGGTCCGCTGGTCCGCATTTTTGCGCAGTGGGATTCCGACAGTAAAGCATGATGATTGCGCATGTGAAGGTTCATATATGTAGTTGTCAAATTATTGCACTTTTTACCTCGACTCGGTTTTTTTTGCAAAGTTTGCAGATTACGTGAGTTGGCTCATTCTTTGCAGTGTCAAAAAAGGCCCATGCTAGTCATCCCTTGCCACCCCTGCGAGCTGCAGACCTGCGGATGCTGCTGGTCACAGGCACAGTTTGTGGCTGAGGATGCATTGCTTGTCGTGTCTGCAACGTATGGCGCAATGTAACCTCCTCGTCTTCCTCCTCCGATAACCTACTCAGCTGTGTGCCTCTATGTTCACGCCAACTGGGATCTAACACCTCATCATCATCATCCTCTGTGTTATCACATTGCTCGTCCTTGGAGTCACCCGCCTCCTCTTCTTGCCCTGACAGCACAGTACAGTCCAAGTGAGCCTCAGATATCTGAGTCTCATCAGGATCACCTCTCCACCCCAGGGGTTAACATCTACTTCGTTCTGCCCCGGATCCAAGCTAAAATAATTTTGGGCATCGGTGCACATTTCCTCCTCTTGACTCTGCGAAGCTTTTGAGTACACTTCTGATGACCATGGCATAGAATGTGTGAACAGCTGTTCAGACTCACTCATCTGTGGTTCCGTACAGTCAGTTGTACAGTTGGAGAGTTGGGACGCTGGGGGAAGCAAGGGGAATTTGGGTATCACCTCTGTGGACTGTACTGAGTGTGATGTTGAGGTGGGGAAGAGGAGGAGTGGCCACTTGAAGCTGCGCTTGCCATCCACTCGAGTACATGCTCTTTCTGGGCATCATCGGCAAGGCGTACCACTGTGTGTCTGCCAAAGAAAGGAAGTGGTGTAGCCTGTCCAGTAACAGAAGTTGTCAGTAGTCTTTGCATAGAACGTGACGTTGCTTCACTAGTGCTTTCACAAACATTACCACCTACCCCACGTACACCTTGAACACCAAGCCTAATTCCCCTTCCACCACAGCCTCGCTTTTTCACAGTCAAATTGCTCAGATGTTGTGGTAGGAGCACTTGTATTAGCAACAAAAAATTAGATTTTAAACTCTGCTCCACCTCTGCAAACAGCTGAATTTCAGCGACAGTAAGTTCCAAGTTGAAATATGGCGTTCTGTATCGTGTTAATCACAGAAAAAAACAATTGTTTGAGTGTGGATGAGGTCTGTATGACAAAGAAGTTGTGCTACAAACAATTTGAAAGTCAGGTCCCCTACTGTATGACACTAGGAACAGAAGAATTTTTTGTGGCCTATGGATCAGGCCTCTATAATACACTAGATGCTACAAACTATTTTAAAGTTAGGTCCCCTACTGTATGACACTAGGAACAGAGGCATTTTTTTGTGGCCTCTGGATCAGGCCTGTACAGCTTAATTTTAACCCAACAAAATGACAATGTGTGATACGGCGGGTTGTCTTACTTTTTGCAACTGAAAAATTATATTTTTTTTAATGTGCCTTAGGTCTGCAGACAGTTTCATATCACCAAAGCACTAAATGACAACGTGGCATACAGCAAGCTGTCTCACATTTAGCTAGTGAAATAAATCTTAATTAGAATGCTATACTCGTCCAAGGAGAACAATAGAAGCAGTGCACAACACACTTGTAGGACATGTGCCTTGCTGGCTTTGTCTGTGGACCTCAGTAATGGCCAAAAAAAATGCTGGAAGGTAAATTTAACAACCACTCTGGACACTAGCTAGCTACACTGACTGATATACAACCGCCTAACTAACTAGCTAAAATGTTTATGTTAACAGTGCCAGAGTCAGGAACAGCCTCTCTGCTCTGTTACCGTGTCAAAATGATGCTAAAACAAGATGTCTGCTATTTATATGGAGAGGGACATGTGATTTCAGCAGCCAATGACACAAGTCGTTGTGTCAGGACTTTGTGGGTGTTTCCTGCACCCTGATTGACTAGCCGCAATGTCCACACATAAAGTTAGGGAAAAAAAATGACTGTTTACAAGAAGACCACTCCTCTGAGCTGCAGACCCTTTCCACTCATCAAACACGTGTCAAACACTCATGATACACCACCATTATCGTTGCTAAAGTGCTGAAAATACTTTTGTGGCAACGCAAATATTTTCCTGCACTTTTACCGAATGTTACCAATTTTTTACGACTTTATAAATTTTGCTCATGTTTCCGATCATGAAGCCGAATGTGTCATATTTGTGCCGAATTTATGTTTGGTGATTGTTCTCCAAACAAATTCACTCATCACTCTGCGGCTAGGCAGTATATTTATATACAACACAGTTGTAGGACAATTTTAGAGCCCCTTGTTGTCGCCTAGTCTCACAGTGGGCCTTTTTATCCAGGAGCCCCTCCTTGTATGCCCTATATAGAGCTATTTATGGTGTTTGACCTTGTCTTATCTGTTTGTTGGGGTATTAGATGTATACTTTGAATGTATATCTCATAAATTGCTATTATTATTATTATTACACATTTATATAGCGCCATTTATTCCATGGCGCTTTACATATGAAAATGGAAAATATAGACAGGTACAATAAACGTGTGCTAGACAAGGGACGCACAAGTACAGAAGGAGAGAGCACCCTGCCCGCGAGGGCTCACAGTCTACAGGGATGGGTGAGGATACACTAGGAAAGGGTAGAGCTGGTCGTGCGATGGTTTATAAAAGGGATATTTATGTTACTTATTGTCAAATGATCCTCATGCGATTGATATATATGTTAAACATTTGGAAACACTAACATATATCATTGCAAAGAAATTTCGTGTACCACTCCAGCATTTTACATTTTATATTGGAGATTTAGATGGAAACACCAAAGTAAGTGCTCAGCGTAGATCGCCAGAAAAATGTGATCCTAAATGTTATGTAAAATGTTCCAAATAAAAGCTTCAACTCAAGCCACAAAAAAGGAAATCCCCACCCAGGTCCATCATCATCTGGAAATATAGGGGACTTCCACGCTACTGGTAGCACAGGGGCTCTGGAAAAGTGAAATGCCTCCACACCCCTCAAAAGAAATTCAGCAAATTCTGCGCTCCCAAATCCAAATGTCCTCCCTCTCTTCTGAGCCCTAGTGTGTCGGAACCATATTTAGCGCCCACATGTTTGTCATTTCTGTAGTGATGACAGCACATCTAATTTATGGGTGCACATCTACAGAAGCTTGAGATGGGCATAATGTACTGGTGGTCACTACTAAAAATGAGCGAATATTTCAATGTTCGGTTCGGATAACGATCGCTGATTTTGCAATATTGGCCGAATTATTTGTAGAATATTCGTCGAACATAGCCAAACGCAATTAGAATCAATGGAAGGCTAAAATGCATACACAACACCTTTAAACAGGCCCAAAAGCTGCCAAAATACATCAAATTAGGGGCAGACACCAGAAAGGTGGCCTCAGTTGACCCACAGTAGAAATTTTAGAATGGCATAGCAGCAATCAGCATAAGGTATCTGTGTATGGGCCAGCATTTACAGCTTTAAACTGAGCTTCAAATTAAGATGAGGTAGGTGAAGGATTGGTGTAGGCCTGCTGTGCTGGGAACCACGATACCACATGCAACAGCTCAACCTGCTTTTATGCTTAGCCACCCTTAGGTGGCACAAATATCTGTTTCGTAGACTACTATTGTCAGAAAAATGTAAGATAGTAACACGGGTAGTTGACTCAAAGGCGGAGGATGCCTGCCAGTCTCGGAGGCCTACTGGTACAGGCAACACACATGAAGGAGACCCAACCATGAGTCTACACATTTCCAAAAAATAGTGTCACGGTTCCACCCCTCAGGGTGTCTGGGATGCAGTTACTGACAGCTCAGCCATCCAATCCAGTACAGGGGCGTGCTGAAGCTGTCAGTACTTTGATTGACAGCATGGCCATCCAGTCTGGTTCAGGGGCGTGCTGAGCGGTCGGTGTGTTTATTGACAGCTCGACTAGCCAATCTGTGACTGGGAGGCGTCGGCAGTCTCCAGGTGTTCACTATCCTAGGTAAATGCCATGCCTACTTAACTGAGCTGCTCCAGACCACTGCTAGACGTACATTCATCTTGTGAGGCTTGTGCTTTGTGCTCTCCTGTGCCTTGAGTTATATATGCTTGATCTGCTGCCTGACCTTGGACTTCGTTCTGACAATCTGTCTGTTTAACGCCTTCAGTTCTGATCCATTATCCTCCCGGTATTCTGACCTCGGAACGTTACCTTTTGTCTCTTCCTTCTGTTTATGACGTACGTGTTTTATGACAAGCATCACAAACAGAAGCAGAAACCACCAAAGTGGCATCAATTTCAATACAGTATAACTAGTATAATGGGGACCGACACCACTTCCACTACAGCCAACCCAGAAATGGAGACCCAATCAGTAGTCTTCAAATTTTTTAAAAAATTAGGGCCTAACACCACCGAAGTGGCATCAATGTCACCAGAGTTTAAAGAGTATAATTGGGATCAACATCTCTTCCACTACAGGCAACCTAGCAGATAGAGAGACTCAATCAGGAGTCTCCACATTTCCAAAAATTAGTGGCAGACACCACCAAAGTGGCATCAATTTCACCAGAGTAGAATTAGTTTAATAGGGACCAACACCTCTTCCACTACAGTCAGCCTAGCAGATGATTACCCAATCAGGACTCTTCAAATTTAAAAAATTAGTGGCAGATACCACAAAAGTGGCATCAATTTCACCAGAGTAGAAATAGTATAATGGGGACCGACACCCCTTCCACTACAGCCAACCTAGCAGATGGAGACCCAACGAGGAGTGTTCACATTTCCAAAAATTAGTGCCAGATACCACCAAAGTGACATCAATTTCACTAGAGTAGAAATTGTATAATGGGGACCGACATCGCTTCCACAACAGCAAGCCTAGTAGATGGACACCCAACCAGGAGTGTTCACATTTCCAAAAATTAGTGGCAGACACCACCAAAGTGACATCAATTTCACCAGAGTAGAAATAGTATAATAGACACCGACATCTCTTCCACTACAGCTGACCTAGCCGATGGAGACTCAATCCGGAGTCTTCAAACGTAAAGTAATTAGGCGCAGACACCACCAAAGTGACATCAATTTCACCAGAGTAGAAATAGTATAATAGAGACCAACATCTCTTCCACTTCTGCCAACCCAGCAGATGGAGACCCAACCAGGAGTGTTCTCATTTACGTATATTAGTGGCAGACACCACCAAGCAGCAGCAGCAACAGGCACAGAAGCCACACTAAAGATATCACAAACTGGAATTATGAGAGATCAATGCAGCACACTACAACATCACCTAGCCTGTACAGTTTGTGATTGGGGTGCAAAAGTCCTTGGAGATCCGTGACTTGTTCATCTTGATAAAAGTTAGGCATTCTACACTTTCAGGGGATAGCCAGCGGTGCTTATCCAACAGGATACCACCAGCAGTGCTGAAGACACGTTCTGTGAGAATGCTGGCTGCCGAGCATGACAAAATCTCCGAGGTGTGACAGGTGAGCTCAGGCCACTCTTCCATTTTTGAAGACCAAAATGTAAAAGGGTCGAAATTCCCCTTGATGGCATTGATATTGAGCTTCAGAAACTCCTGCACCATCCTCTCCAGTCATTCACAACATGTCAGACTTGTACTCTGTTCTGCTGGTGCATGAATGTCACGCTGTCTAATGATATGTATACAATGTCAGTAAACTATTAATACAGGAACAACACTCTATACAACAACTAGTATAGCAACATCAGCATGTAAGTATAGAATAGATTTACCTGACACGATATCTGCTGAACTCAGGGTTAATCTTGAGGACTTGATGAGCTGAAACAGGAAAGAGGTGGACCGGGATCTAACCTGACCCTAAACTGGGGTCCTAACTAATCCCTCACCTTGGAGGTACTGATAATGGTTCAGAGGTCCAAGTCTCCAACCTAACCCTGTCTCCTATCAGACCCTGAACCCTGTAATCAGTCCTAAGAAGGATCCTGACTACCACCAAAGGGATATGGGCTGATCTTAGCTAAATACACAGATTTGACATATAAGACAGACAGGATAACACTCGCTTGCATACACACTCAAACACCAAAGGAACATAAATGGTCTGGGAAATACACTCTAACCAAGTTGAGCTTAGAACAACTAAGGAGCTCACAACTAAAGTCTATACAGATTCATTCCTATCTGTGGTCTGCATGAAGGTTTCACTGGCAACTCCCCAAGCAGACAACAAGGAATTTAAAGGAAACCAATCAACAAATAATCAATTGCAGCCGGGAGAAACTGCACCCAGTCCCAGCACCGAGCACAGACAGAATTAACTCCCTAGCTGCCAAACACAAAGAAACAGCAGCTCAGCTGTGAGAAGTCAAAATGTGCAACCGCGACGATCTTCGTGGCAATGCACACATGACAGTACCCCCCCTTCTACGAGGGGCCTCCGGACCCTCAGGCCAGGCCTGCCCGGGTGAGTTCTGTGGAAGGTCCGAACCAAACGATCTGCGTTAACATCAGACGCAGGGACCCACGTCCTCTCCTCTGGACCATACCCCTTCCAATGCACCAAGTACTGAAGGGACCGGCGATTCAGACGTGAGTCAATGATCTTTGATACTTGAAATTCCAAGTTACCATTGACCAACACAGGAGGAGGAGGTAGAGGTGACGGTATGACTGGTGCCACATACCTTTTAAGTAATGACTTGTGGAACACATTATGAATTTTAAACGTAGGAGGGAGGTCCAGACGAAATGCCACCGGATTAATTATGGAACTGATCCTGTACGGCCCGATGAATCTGGGACCCAGTTTCCAGGAGGGCATTTTAAGTTTTATATTCCTGGTAGACAACCATACCAGATCGTTCACATTCAGATCTGGACCAGAAACTCTCCTCCTATCAGCCATACGTTTGTAACGGTTCCCCATCGCACTCAGATTATTCAATACACCTCTCCACACAGAAGCAAGTGACGACGAGAAACGCTCCTCCTCAGGAACCCCAGAAGGGCCCCCCCCATTGAAAGTACAAAACTGGGGATGAAAACCATATGCCCCAAAAAACGGGGACTTACCAGTGGACTCGCTCCGCCTGTTGTTAAGAGCGAACTCTGCCAGAGGCAAGAAAGAAGACCAGTCCTCTTGGTTCTCTGAGACAAAACACCGGAGATATGTCTCTAAGCTCTGATTCAGACGCTCTGTCTGACCATTGGTCTGCGGATGAAAAGCCGAGGAAAATGACAATTGCATCCCCCGACGTAAACAAAATGCCCTCCAAAATTTGGACACAAACTGAGACCCCCTATCTGACACCACATCAGAAGGCAACCCATGAAGTCTAACGATCTCCCTAATGAACACCTGCGCCAGAGTTTTAGCATTAGGGAGTGCAGGAAGAGCAACGAAATGTGCCATCTTACTGAACCTGTCAACAACCACCAGTATGACAGTATTCCCTGACGACGGAGGGAGGTCCGTAATGAAGTCCATAGATAAATGAGTCCATGGACGCTCTGGAAGTTTCAAGGGTAAAAGGGTCCCAGACGGACGGGTATGAGGGGTTTTAGAGCGAGCACACACCCCACATGACGCGACAAAAGTTATAACATCTTTATTAGCATTAGGCCACCAAAACCGGCGAGAAAGGAGATCTAAAGTAGCCTTACTCCCAGGATGTCCTGCTAGAGCAGAATTATGATGTGCCTCAATAACCTTTTGTCTCAACAGATTTGGGACAAACAGTCTCCCTGGAGGTCCTGCAGGGGCGTCCCCCTGAGCCTCTAACACCTCCTCCTCAAGCTCAGAAAATACAGCCGACACTACCACCCCCTCCTGAAGGATAGGACTCGGGTCATCCGTTTTCCCGGCCCCTGGGAAACTGCGAGACAAGGCATCAGCCTTTACATTCTTAGACCCCGGGCGATAAGTGACGACAAAATTAAACCTGGTAAAAAACAACGACCATCGAGCTTGTCTGGAATTCAGACGCTTAGCGGATTCCAAATACAACAGGTTCTTGTGATCAGTAATAACGGTAACCGGGTGGACTGCCCCCTCCAAAAAGTGACGCCATTCTTCAAAAGCTAACTTAATGGCCAAAAGTTCCCTATTGCCGATATCATAATTCCTTTCGGCGGACGACAATTTCTTAGAAAAGAAAGCGCACGGATGCCATTTACCAGGGGACGGACCCTGGGACAATATAGCACCCACCCCTACGTCAGACGCATCCACCTCCACAATGAACGGCTGAGATGCATCTGGTTGGATGAGAACGGGTGCCGAAGCAAAACATTTCTTCAAAGAGGAAAAGGCTTGGCAAGCTTTGTCCGACCATTTAGAAAAATCCGTCCCTTTTCTTGTCATGTCAGTGAGAGGTTTGACGACAGATGAGAAATTACAAATAAATTTCCGGTAGTAGTTAGCAAACCCCAAAAAACGCTGCAGAGCCTTAATATCCCCTGGCTGATCCCATTCAAGCACTGCTCTCACCTTTTCAGGGTCCATACGGAAACCGGAGGCTGACACCAAAAAACCCAAAAACTGAAGTTCCTGTACGGCAAATACACACTTCTCCAGTTTGGCGTATAATATATTGTCTCGCAAGATCTGCAACACCTGTCTCACATGCTCCTGATGAGACACAAGATCTGGCGAGTAAATTAAAATGTCGTCCAAATATACAACCACAAACAGCCCCACAAGGTGAAGAAAAATGTCATTAACAAAATGTTGGAATACTGCTGGTGCAGTAGTCAGACCAAAAGGCATGACTAGGTTCCCATAATGTCCCTCCGGCGTGTTAAACGCCGTTTTCCACTCATCCCCCTCTTTTATCCTAATCAGATTATACGCCCCCCTGAGATCCAATTTAGAAAACCATTTGGCGCCAACAATTTGATTGAAGAGATCAGGAATAAGAGGGAGTGGATACGGATCTCGAACAGTAATCCGATTAAGTTCGCGGAAATCCAAGCAAGGGCGTAGGCCTCCATCTTTTTTCTTCACAAAGAAGAACCCCGCGGCCACAGGGGAAGATGAAGGTCTAATATGCCCTTTGGCCAGACTTTCAGAAATATAATCTTTCATAGCCTGCCTCTCAGGACCAGAAAGATTATACAACCTAGCTTTAGGCAACTTAGCATCAGGAAGGAGATTAATAGAGCAGTCATACACGCGATGAGGAGGCAACTCCTGACACCCCTCCTCAGAGAAAACATCCCCAAAATCCTCCAAAAAAGGAGGCAATGTACTAGGCACGACCGCACTGATGACTGTGTTCATGCAGTTGCTTTTGCAAAACTCACCCCATTGGCTTATTTCTCTGGACTGCCAATTAATCACAGGGTTATGTTTAACCAACCAAGGAAGTCCCAACACAATGGGAGTAGGTAGACCCTCCAACACATAGCAAGATAATTGTTCCCTATGTATTGCCCCAACCCGAAGGTCAATGTTATGAACCTCATGAACAAAGCTACCTTGGCCGAGAGGCCTGGCGTCAATGGAGAATATAGGGATCGGTTTGACCAATACACTCAGATGCATACCTTGAGCCTGAGCAAACTGAGCGTCAACCAGATTAGCCCCGGAACCACTATCAAGAAGAACAGACAATCTCTCCACTCTCGTACCAACTACCACCTCCACTGGTACAAGGAACTGAGAAGAACTGGCGGATGAAATACATACTCCCAGGTTGTCGTCCACCACACAACCTGGGATTAACAGTTTTCCGGCGACTTTTGGCTCAACAAGGCACGGGATGGACATTCTCCAACAAAATGTCCCTCTTTCCCGCAGAAAAAACATCTTCTAGTCCTGCGGCGTACCGCCAATCCCCTCCTACGAAATGATGTCCCTCCCAACTGCATAGGCTCATCCGAACAGACAAGGGGAACCTCAACATAAGGGACTTTAGTGGTAGGTGGAGAAACAACAGGGAGTGGGGTTACCTCACCCCTCTCCCGAAGCCGTCTATCAGTACGGATAGCTAAGGCCATAGCAGCCTCCAGAGAAGGAGGAGACTCATACTGAGCCAAAACGTCTTTTAATTTATCAGAAAGCCCATGACAAAACTGGCTCCTAAGAGCTGGGTCATTCCACTGAGTATCTGTGGCCCATCTACGAAACTCAGAAGCAAATTCCTCTGCCGGACGATCTCCCTGCTGTATCTTACGTAATTTTGTCTCAGCAAGAGAGACCCGATCTGGGTCATCATATACCAATCCCAGGGCAGTAAAAAATTGATCTACAGACAGTAGAGCCGGGGATCCCGAAGGAAGGGAAAATGCCCAGGATTGAGGGTCCCCTTGCAGAAGTGAGATAACAATTCCCACTCTCTGCTCCTCACTCCCTGATGATCGAGGCCGAAGCCGAAAATACAATTTACATGCCTCCCGGAAGGTGAAAAATTTGTCTCGCCCACCAGTGAACCTGTCCGGGAGAGCAACCTTAGGTTCAACTCTGGTTTGCTCCAGGGAGACAAAACTTTGGACTTAATGTCCGTCAGCTCCATGGATAATCCCTGCAACTGCAGAGCCAGCTGGGCTACTGGATCCATGGTAACTGGAGATAATTTTTAGGGCCAGTGAAAATGTCACGCTGTCTAATGATATGTATACAATGTCAGTAAACTATTAATACAGGAACAACACTCTATACAACAACTAGTATAGCAACATCAGCATGTAAGTATAGAATAGATTTACCTGACACGATATCTGCTGAACTCAGGTTAATCTTGAGGACTTGATGAGCTGAAACAGGAAAGAGGTGGACCGGGATCTAACCTGACCCTAAACTGGGGTCCTAACTAATCCCTCACCTTGGAGGTACTGATAATGGTTCAGAGGTCCAAGTCTCCAACCTAACCCTGTCTCCTATCAGACCCTGAACCCTGTAATCAGTCCTAAGAAGGATCCTGACTACCACCAAAGGGATATGGGCTGATCTTAGCTAAATACACAGATTAGACATATAAGACAGACAGGATAACACTCGCTTGCATACACACTCAAACACCAAAGGAACATAAATGGTCTGGGAAATAAACTCTAACCAAGTTGAGCTTAGAACAACTAAGGAGCTCACAACTAAAGTCTATACAGATTCATTCCTATCTGTGGTCTGCATGAAGGTTTCACTGGCAACTCCCCAAGCAGACAACAAGGAATTTAAAGGAAACCAATCAACAAATAATCAATTGCAGCCGGGAGAAACTGCACCCAGTCCCAGCACCGAGCACAGACAGAATTAACTCCCTAGCTGCCAAACACAAAGAAACAGCAGCTCAGCTGTGAGAAGTCAAAATGTGCAACCGCGACGATCTTCGTGGCAATGCACACATGACAATGGGCTGGTCTAAAAAATGTGTGAAATGACTCACAGAAATTGCTTATGCCACTTACGCTGCTGCTGCTAATGTTTTGGTGATGATACCTTGATGCTCCCATAGTCGGACGTCTAGGTCTGGGATGCACTCTGTGTACCTCACTGCTGTCTTGGGGAAAACCACTCTTAGGCTAAGTTCACACGTTGCGGAATTGCCGCGGAAATTTCCGCGGCAATCCCGCACTTCTCCCGCAGGAAATACGCACGTTTTTTTATGCTGATTCCCGCCAGAATAATAGCGTTTTGCAAGCGTAATTAGCTTGCAGAATGCTAGCGTTTTCCTAGCGATCTGTAGCATCGCTTGGAAAACTGATTGACAGGTTGGTCACACGAGTCAAACATAGTGTTTGACAAGTGTGACCAACTTTTTACTATTGATGCCGCCTATGTCGCATCAATAGTAAAAAGATCTAATGTAAAAATAATAAAAAAAATAATAAATAATGATATTCTCACCTTCCGGCGGCCCCCGCAGCCTTCCCGCGGCCCCCGCAGCCTTCCCGCCTTCAGCGACGCTCCCGGCAACTTCCGGTCCCAGGAGTGCTTTGCAACAAATCACACCGATGACGTAGCATCTCGCGAGACCGCTATGCCATCTGGTGATTCTCGCAAAGGACTCTTGGGACCGGAAGTTGCCGGGAGCGTCGCTGAAGGCGGGAAGGCTGCGGGGGCCGCGGGAAGGCTGCGGGGGCCGCCGGAAGGTGAGAATATCATTATTTTTTATTTTAATTATTGTTTTACCAGGGATATGGTACCCAGGGCCTGGAGGAGAGTCTCCTCTGCTCCAGACCCTGGGTACCATCCGCACATGAACCGCTTACATTGCGCATAGTGGGCATAGCCACATGCGGAAAGTAAGCGGTTCAATGCATTCCTATGGCGGCGGAATCACCGCGGTTACGCTAAATTAATGAACATGTTGCTATTTTTTCCGCAAAGCGTTTTTTTCGCGGAAAAAAACGCAACATGTGGTCAAAACATGCGGAATCAATTAACATGTATAGGATGCTTAATGCTTGCGTTTTTATCGCGTTTTTACCGCGGAAAACCGCGGAAAAACCGCGAAAAAAACGCAATTATTCCTGATCGTGTGCACTTAGCCTTAAGATTGTCTACAAGTGTGTTTCGATACTCCAGCATGTTCCTTTCCAGTGGTGTAAGCAGCTGACTAAATTTACTCTTGTAACATGGATCTAACAGAGTGGCAACCCAGTAGTCAACTCAGCACTATTTCTAACTCTAAGAATACGGGCATTGTGTTGAAGATAGTTCAGCGCTTTTGTGTCGGGCGCTTCCATGAGGTCTAAGTCCATGGTGTGTTACTGTTTTGGTAACACTCAAAGTTGCTTCCTCCATCCCCTCCCACCAATCACAGACAACAGAGAGTGGATCATTATCATCTTTGTGTCCTGACTGTTGCGCGTCCATCACCTCATCCTCCTCCATTTGCTCTTAGGCTCCTGCACCTTCACTAACAGTTTGTCTGGTACCATGAGCTTCCTCGATTGCTGTAACCCACCCTCATGGCACCCACTTGTGCGACGACAGTCTGGAAATTTGAAATATTGTTATCCCTTCTGCATCCTCCTCTGCTTCCACCACTACCACTGGGACCACCACCTCGTCATGCAGACTATTCAAAATGTGCTCCAGCATTTAGATAACAGGAATAGTGATGCTGATGACAGCATTGTGAGCGCTAACCATCATAGTAGCCATTTCAAAACTGTGCAGAAGGAAGCAGAGGTCCTTCATCTGTGCCCACTCCACAAGCATGATTTGTACCACAACCGTACTTCGTTGGCCCAGGCTTTGCAAACGACATACTGCACCAAGGCACATCGCTGCTGCCAAAGTCACTGCAACATGTGCACAGTGGAACTTTCTACTTTCTACAGCAGCACGTCCAGCCCGGGATAGTGGTGGAGAAATTGATGTACCACCAGATTGAGGACGTAAGCCATGCAAGGCACATGTGTGAGGTTGCCCCAGCATAGGGCTGCCACCAGATTTGCACCATTATAGCACATGGCCTTTCCTGGCTCCAGGTTCAGTAGAGACAAGCAGTGCTCGGCATGGATAGCTGTCCACAATTCTTGAGCTGTGGGACTGTGATCTCCAAAACATATTAATTTGAACACTGGCTGATTGTGGAGAGCCATGGCTGCACAGTATGGAGATGGGGGGTGATTCTATCTGCACTGTTGGAATGCATGTCAGATTAAGGGAGAGGTTGAGGGCACAGGTGGAGGCCCTAGAGGAGGTGGAGGAGCCAGAAGCAGTGAAGGAAGTGTTAGATACAGATGTTTAAGCATACTAAAGCATGACAATATGGAATACATGAAATTTAGAATAGCAATATGGCTTTGGAATATAAGGAAAAATTTGAGACGCTTAGTATAAACATTTGGCCAAACATTTTAAAGCCCACCAACCATCGTCAAGGTGGTCTCAATACTGGTGAGTCCCTGACCTAATGTGAACATACCTCTATTAGGCTGATATCTGAATTTCTGGGTGAATATGCACCTCTGTCAGCAATGCCTGCATTTATGGGTAAAGTAGGGACCTGGTGTAATTAAAATCACCACCTGGTGGGGGCGGAGTGCTCGGTCAGCAAGCTAACATTCAATAGACAAAAAAACCTGACTGGCACATCCAGACTAATGTGAACTAGGTGCAAACCAAGGGAAGCTACCCCCATGTAAAACATACAAAAAAGGCTGCACTCAAGCATACTAAAGCATGACAATATGGAATACATGAAATTTAGAATAGCAATATGGCTTTGGAATATAAGGAAAAATTTTGAAAAATTTGAGACGCTTAGTATAAACATTTGGCCAAACATTTTAAAGCCCACCAACCATCGTCAAGGTGGTCTCAATACTGGTGAGTCCCTGACCTAATGTGAACATACCTCTATTAGGCTGATATCTGAATTTCTGGGTGAATATGCACCTCTGTCAGCAATGCCTGCATTTATGGGTAAAGTAGGGACCTGGTGTAATTAAAATCACCACCTGGTGGGGGCGGAGTGCTCGGTCAGCAAGCTAACATTCAATAGACAAAAAAACCTGACTGGCACATCCAGACTAATGTGAACTAGGTGCAAACCAAGGGAAGCTACCCCCATGTAAAACATACAAAAAAAGGCTGCACTCAAGCATACTAAAGCATGACAATATGGAATACATGAAATTTAGAATAGCAATATGGCTTTGGAATATAAGGAAAAATTTGAGACGCTTAGTATAAACATTTGGCCAAACATTTTAAAGCCCACCAACCATCGTCAAGGTGGTCTCAATACTGGTGAGTCCCTGACCTAATGTGAACATACCTCTATTAGGCTGATATCTGAATTTCTGGGTGAATATGCACCTCTGTCAGCAATGCCTGCATTTATGGGTAAAGTAGGGACCTGGTGTAATTAAAATCACCACCTGGTGGGGGCGGAGTGCTCGGTCAGCAAGCTAACATTCAATAGACAAAAAAACCTGACTGGCACATCCAGACTAATGTGAACTAGGTGCAAACCAAGGGAAGCTACCCCCATGTAAAACATACAAAAAAAGGCTGCACTCAAGCATACTAAAGCATGACAATATGGAATACATGAAATTTAGAATAGCAATATGGCTTTGGAATATAAGGAAAAATTTGAGACGCTTAGTATAAACATTTGGCCAAACATTTTAAAGCCCACCAACCATCGTCAAGGTGGTCTCAATACTGGTGAGTCCCTGACCTAATGTGAACATACCTCTATTAGGCTGATATCTGAATTTCTGGGTGAATATGCACCTCTGTCAGCAATGCCTGCATTTATGGGTAAAGTAGGGACCTGGTGTAATTAAAATCACCACCTGGTGGGGGCGGAGTGCTCGGTCAGCAAGCTAACATTCAATAGACAAAAAAACCTGACTGGCACATCCAGACTAATGTGAACTAGGTGCAAACCAAGGGAAGCTACCCCCATGTAAAACATACAAAAAAAGGCTGCACTCAAGCATACTAAAGCATGACAATATGGAATACATGAAATTTAGAATAGCAATATGGCTTTGGAATATAAGGAAAAATTTGAGACGCTTAGTATAAACATTTGGCCAAACATTTTAAAGCCCATCAACCATCGTCAAGGTGGTCTCAATACTGGTGAGTCCCTGACCTAATGTGAACATACCTCTATTAGGCACTCCGCCCCCACCAGGTGGTGATTTTAATTACACCAGGTCCCTACTTTACCCATAAATGCAGGCATTGCTGACGGAGGTGCATATTCACCCAGAAATTCAGATATCAGCCTAATAGAGGTATGTTCACATTAGGTCAGGGACTCACCAGTATTGAGACCACCTTGACGATGGTTGGTGGGCTTTAAAATGTTTGGCCAAATGTTTATACTAAGCGTCTCAAATTTTTCCTTATATTCCAAAGCCATATTGCTATTCTAAATTTCATGTATTCCATATTGTTATGCTTTAGTATGCTTGAGTGCAGCCTTTTTTTGTATGTTTTACATGGGGGTAGCTTCCCTTGGTTTGCACCTAGTTCACATTAGTCTGGATGTGCCAGTCAGGTTTTTTGTCTATTGAATGTTAGCTTGCTGACCGAGCACTCCGCCCCCACCAGGTGGTGATTTTAATTACACCAGGTCCCTACTTTACCCATAAATGCAGGCATTGCTGACAGAGGTGCATATTCACCCAGAAATTCAGATATCAGCCTAATAGAGGTATGTTCACATTAGGTCAGGGACTCACCAGTATTGAGACCACCTTGACGATGGTTGGTGGGCTTTAAAATGTTTGGCCAAATGTTTATACTAAGCGTCTCAAATTTTTCCTTATATTCCAAAGCCATATTGCTATTCTAAATTTCATGTATTCCATATTGTCATGCTTTAGTATGCTTGAGTGCAGCCTTTTTTTGTATGTTTTACATGGGGGTAGCTTCCCTTGGTTTGCACCTAGTTCACATTAGTCTGGATGTGCCAGTCAGGTTTTTTTGTCTGTTGAATGTTAGCTTGCTGACCGAGCACTCCGCCCCCACCAGGTGGTGATTTTAATTACACCAGGTCCCTACTTTACCCATAAATGCAGGCATTGCTGACAGAGGTGCATATTCACCCAGAAATTCAGATATCAGCCTAATAGAGGTATGTTCACATTAGGTCAGGGACTCACCAGTATTGAGACCACCTTGACGATGGTTGGTGGGCTTTAAAATGTTTGGCCAAATGTTTATACTAAGCGTCTCAAATTTTTCCTTATATTCCAAAGCCATATTGCTATTCTAAATTTCATGTATTCCATATTGTCATGCTTTAGTATGCTTGAGTGCAGCCTTTTTTTGTATGTTTTACATGGGGGTAGCTTCCCTTGGTTTGCACCTAGTTCACATTAGTCTGGATGTGCCAGTCAGGTTTTTTTGTCTATTGAATGTTAGCTTGCTGACCGAGCACTCCGCCCCCACCAGGTGGTGATTTTAATTACACCAGGTCCATACTTTACCCATAAATGCAGGCATTGCTGATAGAGGTGCATATTCACCCAGAAATTCAGATATCAGCCTAATAGAGGTATGTTCACATTAGGTCAGGGACTCACCAGTATTGAGACCACCTTGACGATGGTTGGTGGGCTTTAAAATGTTTGGCCAAATGTTTATACTAAGCGTCTCAAATTTTTCCTTATATTCCAAAGCCATATTGCTATTCTAAATTTCATGTATTCCATATTGTCATGCTTTAGTATGCTTGAGTGCAGCCTTTTTTTGTATGTTTTACATGGGGGTAGCTTCCCTTGGTTTGCACCTAGTTCACATTAGTCTGGATGTGCCAGTCAGGTTTTTTTGTCTTTTTTTTTTGTCTAGATACAGATGTTTGTCCAGCAAGCCTTGGGGATTCAAAGGCACGATTGCTCGTCCAGGTGTCTATGGTGAAATGCACCCTGGCAGACATACATTTTTTCAGAGAACGGGTGATGTTGTCGGCAACATGCTTGTGTAGCGCAGGCACACCTTTCTTAGAGATGTAATGGCCACTGCGCAATTGGTACTGGTGGACTTCAATGGCCATCAACTTTCTGAAACTATCTGTATCCACTAGATGGAAAGGCAGCATTTCCATTACCAACAGATTGGAAATGGTGGAGTTCAAGCTCTTTGCTTTGGTATGTGTAGGAGGAAACATTATTTTACGTGACCACAACTGTGGGACCAAGGGCTGGCTGCTGTGCTGAGAGAGGGTGGAGTGCGGAGAACAGGACAAACTGCTGGACTGTGAGTTAAGTGCAGGTGGAGATGTTATAGTGGATTGAGAAAGATATGTTGTGCTAGGTAACACAAAAGCAGCAGTCATGTCCACTTCCATAACAGCTGACGGGCTCTCACTCGCCCCGACTTTAGGGAGTAAACAAGTGGAGTTTCTGTGACCGGAGACCTGTGTGAGAAGACTTGGCATGTTGACAGAGGAGGAAGAAGCAGCAGATGGGGTTGATGGGACAGACGGTGGTTGGCGAGGCCCGTTAGTCCACATTTTAGCGCAGTGAGATTCCCACACTAAGGCACGTTGATTGCGTATGTGCTGGTTCATGCATTTAGTTGTCAAGTTATTGCAATTTTTGCCTCTGCTGAGTTTTTTTTTTCAAATTTAACTGATAACGTGTGTTGGGTCATCCTTTGCGGTCTCAAAAAAGGCCCAGGCTAGGCAACACTGGCACATTCTCGACCGGTGCTGGCAACAGGCAGAGTTGGAGCTGAGGATGCAGTGCTTGTCATGGTTGCATTACTCAGCTGTGTACCTCTGGGTTCACACCAAGTGAAATCTACAACCTCATCATCATCCCCTCTGTTTTTACACTCCTCACTCCTGAGAGTCACCATCCTCTTCTTCCTGCCCTGTCACCACAGTACAGTCAGAGTGCATCTCTGGTATCTGAGTCTCATCAGGATCACTTCCACCCTTGGTGGTTAACATCTGTTGACTAGGGTCTGGATTCTGCTCGAACCCTACTTTGTCCGGCCCTGGATCCAATATGAAAAACTTTTGGGCATGGATGCAAATGCTTTCCTCCTCTGGATTCTGGGATTCTTCGGAGCAGACCTTTGATGCCCATTGAATGGAATGTGTGAACAGCTCTGCAGAATGGCCATCTGTGTTTCCTCACAGTCAGTTGGGCGATTGGAAGTTTGTGACGTGCGGAGAAACTAGGGTGAGTAGGGTGCCACCTCTGAGCATTGTACTGTGTGTGATGTTAAGATGGAGGAAGAGGAAGAGAGACCACTTGATGCAGCGCTTGCCTTCCACTGGAGCACATGCTCTTTCTGAGCCTCATCCAAGAGGAATACTGCTGTGCGTCTGCCAAAGAAAGGGAGTTGAGTTGTCAGTGGCCTTTGGATAGGACGAGATGGTGCTTGTTCAGTTGAGTTTTCATTAACATTAACACCTAACCCACGTACACGTCGAATACCAAGCCTATGCCCCCTTCCACCACGACCTCGCTTATTCCCACTCATGTTATAAGTAGCCTTCCTCTCTTGCAACCTGCTGTTTCACAACCTTAGGCCCACAGCTGTCAGTCACCTGGCACTAAATGAACAATCATTATTTATTTTATTAGATGGTGTGCCTGAACAGCACTGTTATACCTAACAATTTTTAAGTGGAAATCTGGTCTTCTGATCTGTCAATGAAACAAAGTTTTATCACAAACAATTTGGAGTAGCTGATTGGGCCTTGTGGTTGCACCCCAATATTAGGCCTAACAATTTTTCAATGGAAATCTGGCCTTCTGATTTGCAACTGAAACACAGTTTTATCACAAACGATTTGGAGTAGCAAATGGTGCTTCTGAAGACTGCCACACAGTTTTTGCACAATCTAATTCGATTCTGGAAGATCAAGTTCACACAGGACAGGATCCTATCTAGTTAACTGACAAGTTCACTTTCAGCAGCAGCACTAGTGCAGGAACGAACTCTCTGCACAGTGACACTTAGACAATGGCGCCAGCAAAACAAGATGTCTGCTTTTTATATGGCCAGGGACATGAGACTTCGGTAGCCAATCACAGAAGGCCTTGTGTCATGATGTTGTGGATGGCTTCTGCATCCGGATTGACTACCGAAATCAACATACATAAAGTTAAGGGAAAAAAAAAGAACATGCCAGTCATCTTATCCTCTCCACACGCTCATTTAACCTCTCCAGACACCCTCCCCTCATCAAACACGTCACCCCATTACCTCGCTCTTCAAACAGCACCACTATCCTAGCCAAAGTAATAACAAAAGCATTAGTGGAAACGCGATGATTTACCGAACTGTGACCAAATTTTGCAGACTTTGAGTGAAAATACTTGTGAAAGCAAACATGAATTCGAATGTGCTAGGTTCATGCCGAGTTTTCCGAGCAAGTTCGCTCATCTCTAGTAGGGAGGTCATTCCAAATTCAGACCTCCATGGGATAGTAATTTTAATTTACATTGATCATTTTTATGTTTTATTGTTCTCAACACATTCCACTATGTAATGAATAAAGATTTGCAATTGGAATATTTAATTCAGTAAAATCTAGGATGTGGTATTTGATTGCTCCTTGTATTTTTGAGCAGTTTATATATACAGTATATGTATATGATGTACTGACACCATGACCCTGATTAGGCCTGAAGAAGCGCTTAGCCACTCGAAATGGCCTTTGCCACAGGTGCTTTCTATGCTCATCCCTGTTTATGCTGCACTTTTTGGAATATAATAAAGGTGTTGATCTAATGGTGGTGAGTGCTGCTCTTTTCTTCTTTGATGTGTGGACTGATTTGCTGGATTACGGTCCACAACCGTCCACCTGTAAATAAAAAGTGTTAGCAAACATGGAAAAACTATTTACAAAAATAAATTTTCTAACAGATAGTATATAGGAAACTAAATCATCTGAGTAATAATCATGTCTGTTTAACCCCTTACTGCCATCCGACGTACTATCCCGTCCATGGTACCTGGGCCCGTATGACCATGGACGGGATAGTACGTCCCAGCGATCGGACGCGCTCCCTGGGGGAGCGCAGCCGATCGCGGCCGGGTGTCAGCTGATTATCACAGCTGACACCCGGCACTATGTGTCAGGAGCGGTCACGGACCGCTCCCGGCACATTAACCCCTGGCACACCGCGATCAAACATGATCGCGGTGTACCGGGGGCACAGGGGAGGATCGCGCAGGGAGGGGGCTCCCTGCGTGCTCCCCTGAGACCCTCAGAGCAGCGCGATGTGTCGCGCTGTTCCGAGGGTCCATCCTCCCTCCAGGTCCCCGGATCCAAGATGGCGCCGGGGTCCTGCAGGGAGGCGGCTTCCTCAGTGAGAAGCCTGCAGCGATGCCAGAGCGATCGCTGGTGTGACAGAGTGCTGTGCACACTTTCACACCAGCGATCTGACCCCATACAGTGATGTCCCACCCTGGGACAAAGTATAAAAGTTAAAAAAATAAAAATAAAAATTGTTTAAAAAAAATCATAAAAAATAAAATAAAATATTCCCCAATAAATTCATTTTTTCCTGTAAATAAAATAACCAAAACAATAAAAGTACACATATTTGGTATCGCCGCGTCCATAACAACCCCCCTATAAAACTGTCCCATTAGTTAACCCCTTTAGTGAACCCCTTAAAAAAAATTAAAAAAAACAAAGCAAAAAATCAATGCTTTATCATCATACCGCCGAACAAAAAGTGGAATAACACGCGATCAAAAAGACCGATATAAATAAACATGGTACCGCTGAAAACGTCATCTTGTCCTGCAAAAAACGAGCCACCATACAGCATCATCAGCGAAAAACTAAAAAAGTTATAGCTCGCAGAATAAAGCGATCAAAAATAATAATTTTTTATATAAAATTGTTTTTATTCTATAAAAGCGCCAAAACATAAAAAAATGATATAAATGAGGTATCACCGCAATCGTACTGACCCTAAGAATAAAACTGCTTTATCAATTTTACCACACGCGGAACGGTATAAACGCCTCCCCAAAAGAAATTCATGAATTGCTGATTTTTGTTCATTCTAACCTCCCAAAAATCGAAATAAAAAGCGATCAAAAAATGTCACATGCTCAAAAATGGTACCAATAAAAACGTCACCTCGTCCCGCAAAAAATAAGACCTCACATGACTCTGTGGGCCAAAATATGCAAAAATTATAGCTCTCAACATGTGATGATGCAAAAACTATTTTTTGCAATAAAAAGCGTCTTTTAGCGTGACAGCTGCCAATCATAAAAACCCGCTATAAATAGTAAATCAAACCCCCCTTTATCACCCCCTTAGTTAGGGAAAAATAATAAAATTAAAAAAAAGTATTTATTTCCATTTTCCCATTAGGGTTAGGGTTGCGGCTAGGGTTAGGGTTGGCGCTAAAGTTAGGATTAGGGTTAGGGTTGAGATTAGGGTTATGGGTCTGTTAGGGTTAGGTTTGTGGTTAGGGTTGGGACTAGGGTTAGGGGTGTGTTGGGGTTAGGGTTGGAGTTAGAATTGGGGGGTTTCCGCTGTTTAGGCACATCAGGGCTCTCCAAATGTGACATGGCGTCTGATCTCAATTCTAGCCAATTCTGCATTGAAAAAGACAAACGGTGCTCCTTCACTTCTGAGCTCTGCCATGCGCCCAAACAGTAGTTTACCCCCACATATGGGGTATCAGTGTACTCTGAACCCCAAGAGTTATTGTGCAATTTGTCCTATTTCTTCTGTTACCCTTGGGAAATAAAAAACTGGGGGTAAAAATATAATTTTTAAAAAAAAAAATGAATTTTTTTTTTTACGACTGTACGTTATAAACTTCTGGGAAGCACTTGGGGCTTCATAGCGCTCACCACACTTCTAGATAAGTTCCTTGTGGGGTCTATTTTACAAAATGGGGTCACTTGTGGGGGGTTTCCACTGTTTAGGCGCATCAGGGGCTCTCCAAATGCGACATGACGCCCCCAGACCATTCCATCAAAGTCTGCAATCCAAAACGTCACTACTTCCCTTCCGAGCCCCAACGTGTACCCATACAGTAGTTTTCTCCCACATATTGGGTATCCGCGTACTCATGACAAATTGGACAACAACTTTTGGGGTCCAATTTCTCCTGTTACCCTTGTGAAAATAAAATATTGGGGGCGAAAAAATCATTTTTGTAAAAAGAAAAAAAGATTTTTTATTTTTACGGCTGTACGTTATAAACTTCTGTGAAGCACTTCGGGGTTCAAAGTGCTCACCACACATCTAGATAAGTTCCTTGTGGGGTCTATTTTCCAAAATGGGGTCACTTGTGGGGGGTTTCCACTGTTTAGGTGCACCAGGGGCTCTCCAAATGCGACATGACGCCCCCAGACCATTCCATCAAAGTCTGCAATCCAAAACGTCACTACTTCCCTTCCGAGCCCCGACGTGTGCCCATACAGTAGTTTTCTCCCACATATTGGGTATCAGCGTACTCAGGACAAATAGGACAACAACTTTTGGGGTCCAATTTCTCCTGTTTCCCTTGTGAAAATAAAATATTGGGGACGAAAAAATCATTTTTGTAAAAAAAAAAGATTTTTATTTTACAGCTGTACGTTATAAACTTCTGTGAAGCACTTCGGGGTTCAAAGTGCTCACCACACATCTAGATAAGTTCCTTGAGGGGTCTAGTTTCCAAAATGGTGTCATTTGTTGGGGGTTTCACACTGTGTTGAAGGCAGATCAGGACTCTCCAACATGCAGGATTCCACCAATTTGGTTAAATCAACGCGCTCCTTACTCCAAATTGCCATGCACTAAACGTGTTTACCCATATGGGTATCACTCTCGACAATTGCACAATTTGGAGTCTGTTACCTTGGAAAATAAAAATTGGGGTGAAAAGATCATTTTTGTGGAAAAAATATGATTTTTTAATTTTACGGCTCTACGTTATAAACTTGTGTGAAGCACTTTGGGTTCAAATTGCTCACCAAAGATCTAGATAAGTTCCTTAGGGGTCTAGTTTCCCAAATGGGGTCACTTGTGGGGGGTTTCCACTGTTTAGGCACATCAGGGGCTCTCCAAATGCAACATGGCGTCCAATCTCAATTCCAGCCAATTTTGTTTGGAAAAAGTCAAATGGTGCTCCTTCCATTCCAAGCTCTGCTGTGCGCCCAAACAGTGGTTCCCCCCAAATATGGGGTATCAGCGTACTCAGGACAAATTAGACATCAACTTTTGTGGTCCAATTTCTCCTGTTACTCTTGGGAAAATAAAAAATTAGTGACTAAAAGATAATTTTTGTGGGAAAAAAATAGGATTTTTTATTTTCATGCTCGGGCATTATAAACTTGTGTGAAGCACTTGGGGGTTCAAAGTGCTCACCAAAGATCTAGATAAGCTCCTTATGGTGTCTAGTTTCCAAAATGGGGTCACTTGTGGGGGGTTTCCACTGTTTAGGCACATCTGGGGCACTGCAAACGGAACATGACCCCCATCAACGTCTGCATTCCAAAATGTTACTACTTCCTTTCCAAGCCCTGTCGTGCGCCCAAACAGTTTCCCCCCCCCCACATATGGGGTATCAGCGTACTCAGGACAAATTGGACAACAACTTTTGGGGTCCAATTTCCTTGGGAAAAATCAAAAATTTGGGACTAAAAATCATTTTTTTTGGAAAATTGTTTTTTTTATTTTTCAGACCCAGGCATTATAAACTTTTGTGAAACACTTGGGGGTTCAATGTGCTCACAACAGATCTAGATAAGTTCCTTAGGGAGTCTAGTTTCCAAAATGGTGTCACTTGTGGGGGGTTTCCACTGTTTAGGCACATCAGGGGCTCTCCAAACACGACATGGCGTCCAATCTCAATTCCAGCCAATTTTAGTTTGAAAAAGTCAAACGGCGCTCCTTCCCTTACGAGCTCTGCCGTGTGCCCAAACAGTGGTTTTCCTCCACATATTGGCTATTGGCGTACTCAGGAGAAATTGTACAACAACTTTATCTGTCCATTTGCTTCTTTTACCCTTGTGAAAATAAAAAAAAAGTTTGTAATAGATCATCTTTGTGGCTAAAAAGTTAAATATTCATTTTTTCCTTCCACGTTGCTTCAGCTCCTGTGAAGCACCTGAAGGGTTAATAAACTTCTTGAATGTGGTTTTGAGTACCTTGAGGGGTGCAGTTTTTAGAATGGTGTCACTTTTGGGTATTTTCTGCTATATAGACCCCTCAAAATGACTTCAAATATGAGGTGGTCCCTAAAAAAAATGGCTTTGTAAATTTTGTTGTAAAAATGAGAAATCGCTGGTCAACTTTTAACCCTTATAATTTCCTAAGAAAAAAAAATTTGGTTCCAAAATTGTGCTGATGTAAAGTAGGCATGTGGAAAATGTTATTTCTTAACTAATTTGTGTGACATATTTCTCTGTTTTAAGGGAATAAAAATTCAAAGTTTGAAAATTGCAAAATTTTCAAAATTTTCGCCATATTTGCATTTTTTTCAAAAATAAACTCAAGTTATATCGAAGAAATTTTACCACTAACATGAAGTACAATATGTCATGAGAAAACAGTCTCAGAATCGCGAAGATCTGTTGAAGCGTTCCAGAGTTATAACCTCATAAAGAGACAGTGGTCAGAATTGTAAAAAATGGCCCGGTCATTAACGTGCAAACCACCCTTGGGGGTTAAGGGGTTAAATAATAAGCTAGGGCATCCTCAAAGAAAGGTGGTGATGTAAAGAAGAATACAAAGATACAACATCAAATGTAATATCATCTTCATTCCATGATAACTTTTGCAATGTAAGAAGATCTTTTTAGTGCCTTTGATCTATCCTAACATTATTTTGACCATAGATTGAAAAAGGTCATCAAACCATACTGAAATATGTTCATTTAAAGGGCCTATTCCTGCATCGATGGGTCAGAATGATGGAGTAAAAATGTCCTTATGTGTTTTGCGCAGAGCATTAAAAATAGCAGTAGTCGGATGGATGTTCTATCAAAAATTACTTGTATTGCTTTTAGTCAATGATGCCCAATGATATGCCTTCTCCCAAAAGGAGCATAAATTTGGTTTTGATGTTGAAGGTAGGATAGGTTTTTTTGTCAATTAGCATGGTGTTGACTTCCCCTTCATATAATGTGTGATCTAAAACAACAATAGATCCAACCTTGTCTGATGGTCTGACAATTATATGGGGATTACATTGAAGCCGTTTGATAGGTGTAGAGGAGAAGATTGGGCTGTGGATGCTGGCAGGGCACCGGGTCTGGAACTGCTGGGGCCAACCTACTGTTGCAGTGGGGAAGGAGATTAGAGACAGAGCAGACCCTTGACTTGTGTAGAAGCAGCGTGGCGAGTCAGAGAGATATAAAATAGTTTGCGCAGGAAAAGAAGAGGGCTTCCTGCCAGAGAGAGGAATCAGTGAGGACCGGCGCCAGGCTACGGGGAAAGATAGGCCGCATAGCAGCAATTATGGCCGGGTGCGGCAAGGACTCTCAGACTTCAGCAGATATGCGAAGAAATGCACACCGAGTGGAGGAATGCAGGGAAAATTCCTCTTTGTGGCGCTGTCTCCAGGAACCTTGTGGATTCTGGGGAAATGGGAGAGGCTCCATTTGGAGGATGGATTGTTATACTGGAAAATACAACTGCTGCAAGAAGAGGGGGTCACTTGGCAAGTATTGCTCCCGGAGAAGTTGATCAGAGTAGTGGCTACGAAGGCTCACGAGTGAGGGGCTCACTTCGGTCCAGAGAAGACGTTCCGGTGGTTACAGAAGCTGGTGTATCATCCACAATTGAGGACTGCAGTAGAGAATGCTTGCCAACAATGTCGGAGCTGTGATTTGGCCAAACCCCAGAGCAGCAGGCCCCGATACAGACCATCGTGACTTCTGCTCCCTTGGAGGTTCTGATGAATGATTACTTGACTGTAGGCTCGGTGCATCTTGGATATGAACATTGCCTGGTAATGACCGACCATTTCACAAAGTTTGCTGTGGTGACTAGAGTTGAGCGATACTTTCCGATATCCTAAAGTATCGGAATCGGAATGGTATCGCCGATATCACTAAAATATCGGCGATACCCGATACCGATACCGGAAGTCCCATGTAAGTCTATGGGAACAAAATATCGCAACTAAAAAAAACCTTTATTTCCTTGTAAACACTAAATATACACACATAGAATACATATATATATACATGTCATTGTGACATATATATATACATATATGTATAGTTTATACACTTCTACATAGTAAAATATACTCTGATTCAATTGCCGGGTAAAGCCGGCTTCAGTGAAAAGACAGAAGCACCCGACATGAAATGACACTTGGTGTACATAGGGTTAACCATGTCTTTTCATGTCGTTTGCTATCTGATTTGCACAAACAATTAAATCAGACTATGTGTGCAAAATTTCACACCTGTAGGGGTTAATTAAAGGTGTAAATTCGTTGTAAAAAAAACGGACTTTTTTGCTACGAATTTACACCTTTAATTAACCCCTACACGTGTGAAATTTTGCACACATAGTCTGATTTAATTGTTTGTGCAAATTAGATAGCAAAGGACATGAAAAGACATGGTTAACCTATGTACACCAAGTGTCATTTCATGCCGGGTCACCCGACATGAAATGACACTTGGTGTACATAGGGTTAACCATGTCTTTTCATGTCCTTTGCTATCTAATTTGCACAAACAATTAAATCAGTCTATGTGTGCAAAATTTCACACCTGTAGGGTTAATTAAAGGTGTAAATTCGTTGTAAAAAAAACGGACTTTTTTGCTACGAATTTACACCTTTAATTAACCCCTACAGGTGTGAAATTTTGCACACATAGACTGATTTAATTGTTTGTGCAAATTAGATAGCAAAGGACATGAAAAGACATGGTTAACCCTATGTACACCAAGTGTCATTTCATGTCGGGTTCTGCATTTTCACAAAAGCCGACAATTGAATTAGCGGCTATTATACTATGTAGAAGTGTATGAACTACAAATATAAATATATATATATATGTGTCACAAATTCAATGACATGTATATATATATATATATATATATATATATATATGAGGTGTAAAATTGCTGAAAAAAAATGCGTGGGCTCCCGCCCTATTTTCGCAACCAGACAGACAAAGCCAGTGAGTGGGGGCAGATAATAATAGCCCAGAGAGGGACCATTTTTTTTGGCCCCCCCCGGCTACTTAACATCTGCCCCCAGACACCCCAGAAAGGGCAAATCTCTAATTAGATTTGCCCTTTCTGGCACTTTGCCCGTCTATTCCCATTGCCCTGTAGCGGTGGCGAATGGGTTAATAAGGGGTTAAAATGACCTTGCAATTGAAAGGTCACTTTAAGCCAGGTTAATAATTGAGAGCTGTCAATTAGACAACTATCAATTATTAATCCTATTGTATGAAAGAAAAATCAAACACACACACTTTAATAAAAAAGAAGTTTAATGAAATAATCACACAGTTTTTGACCATATTTTATTTACCTGCTAAAACCATTTCCTGTAATAAAAATAAAATAATAAAGCAAAATTATTCTTACCAATCCGATGCACAGTCAGGTCCCACGGTGTAATCCTTCAGAAAGGGTTAATGTTTACTGCAGGGACCGCAGCTAATGCTGCAGCCTCACAGTAAACCCCAAATGAATGAGTTCCTCTCCTGCCTGACAGGAGAGTAAAGGCTGGGTGTCACATAACGATACACCAGCGATCCCGACAACGATATGCACTTGTCAGGATCGCTGGTGTATCGCTACATGATCGCTGCTGAGCTGCCAAACAGGCAGCTCAGGCAGCGATCTGGGACAGCGACACTGCGGGTAACATCGCTTAAGGGCCCGTCTCACATAGCGATATCGCTACCGAGATCGCTGCTGAGTCACAAGTTTTGTGACGCAGCAGCAAGCTCACCAGCGATATCGCTGTGTGTGACATTCAGCGACGATCAGCCCCCCTGCCGGGTATCGCTGATCGTCGCAGAAATGTCAGGACCTTTTTTTGATCGCTGGTTTCCCTCTGACAGGCACGCATCGCTGCGTGTGACAGGCGGGAGACCAGAGATCCGCTGGTAACCAAGGTACACAGCGGGTTTCCAGGCACCGCGCAGCGCTTGGAAACCCGCTGTGTACCTTGGATACCAGCTCCCTGCATCAGGGCGCTGGTATCCAAGGTACACAGCGGGTTTCTAGGCACAGCCCCGCGCCTGGAAACCCGCTGTGTACCTTGGTTACCAGCGGATCGCTGGTCTCCCGCCTGTCACACGCAGCGATGCGTGCCTGTCAGCGGGAAACCAGCGATCAAAAAAAGGTCCTGACATTTCAGCGACGATCAGCGATACCCGGCAGGGGGGCTGATCGTCGCTGAATGTCACACACAGCGATATCGCTGGTGAGCTCGCTGCTGCGTCACAAAACTAGTGACTCAGCAGCGATCTCGGTAGCGATATCGCTATGTGAGACGGGCCCTTAAGTGGAAAGCTTAATTGATTGCTTTCCACTTTCACTTCAGGTCAGCCAGGGACACAATCAGTGACGTCAGAGGGAACTGATTAACAAAAATAGGGGTTCCCTTCGAAAAAAAAATGGCGTGGGGCCCCCCTATTTTTGTTAACCAGCCAGATGAAGCAGACCGCTGAGGCCTGGATTTTCAGGCTGTTAAGGAGCCAAGATCCATGGACCTTGCCAGCCTGATAATACTAGGCCACAGCAGTCTGCATATCTTGGCTGATTAACAAAAATAGGGGATCCCCTCGAAAAAAATTGGCGTGGGGTCCCCCTATTTTTGTTAACCAGCCAGATGAAGCAGACCGCTGAGGCCTGGATTTTCAGGCTGTTAAGGAGCCAAGATCCATGGACCTTGCCAGCCTGATAATACTAGGCCACAGCAGTCTGCATATCTTGGCTGATTAACAAAAATAGGGGATCCCTCGAAAAAAATTGGCGTGGGGTCCCCCCTATTTTTGTTAACCAGCCAGATGAAGCAGACCGCTGAGGCCTGGATTTTCAGGCTGTTAAGGAGCCAAGGTCCATGGACCTTGCCAGCCTGATAATACCAGGCCACAGCAGTCTGCATATCTTGGCTGATTAACAAAAATAGGGGATCCCCTCGAAAAAAATTGGCATGGGGTCCCCCCTATTTTTGTTAACCAGCCAGATGAAGCAGACCGCTGAGGCCTGGTTTTTCAGGCTGGTAAGGATCCAATATCCATGGACCTTGCAAGCCTGATAATACCAGGCCACAGCAGTCTGCTTAGCTTGGCTGGTTAACAAAAATAGGGGATCCCCTCGAAAAAAAAACGGCGTGGGGATCCCCCCTATTTTTGTTAACCAGCCAAGTAAAATGCAGACTGCTGCGGCCTGGTATTAAAAGACTGTCAAGGCCCATGGATTTTGGCCCTCAACAGCCTGATAATACCAGGCTACAGCAGCCCCACATTTGGCGCATCAAAAGATGTGCCAATTGTGGCACTTTACCCGGCTCTTCCCACTTGCCCTGTAGCGGTGGCAAGCGGGGTAATAAGGGGTTATTGTCACCGTTGATTGCACGGTGACAATAAGCCCGGTTAATAATGGAGAGGCGTCAATAAGACACCGATCCATTATTAATCCCAAAGTTATTAAATGCATAAAAAAAAGACACAACAAGAAAAAAGTCTTTTAATGAAATAAAAGAGACAACACAGTTTTCATTACTTTTATTACTCTCTCATTCCTGCGACGCCATCGATCTCCTGTAAAAAAAGAAAAAAAACAAACCAACAGTATACCACCTGTCCGACGCAGTCCATAACGATAGTCCCACGACGATCCAGCTCTGCTACATCGCAATGACAGGCAGAGCCTGTCATTGCAACGCAGCACAGCTGATTACCTGCTTCCCGGCGGTGACGTCATCGGACTGACTGCTTTACGGCCGGGATTACCCAGCAGTCACTGCAGTTATCGCGAGAAACTGCATGTGACCGCTGGGGAAAGAAGATGGCGGCCATGAAGCAGTCCAGGACGTGACCGCCGGAGATCTTCTGCCAGGTAAGTGCCGCTGACTCCTGACAGACCCGACCGACGGACACTGACAGTGACAGTGACAATCCCGATTCCGGTATCCGATAAGACGAAAATATCGGAACTCGGAATCGGAATTCCGATACAGCTAATATCGGCCGATACCCGATATTTGCAGTATCGGAATGCTCAACCCTAGTGGTGACCCCGACTAGAGACCAGACCGCTCAGTCAGCTGCGCAGGCCATCTGCCGGGATTTCATCCATGTGTACAGCTGCCCAAAGAGGATCCATTCCGACCAAGGCGCCTGCTTCCAGGGGCGAGTGATGGAAGAATTACACCGTTTATACCACATTGAGAAATCCAGAACTACTCCTTACCACCCTCAAGGGAATGGGGCCTATGAACGCTTCAATCAGACACTGATCCAGATGTTACGCACGTTAGAGGAAGATCGGAAGATACGGTGGCCTGTGTTCATGGCTGAGCTGGTGTGGGTGTACAACAAACGAGTGCATAGTACGATGGGGTGCACTCCGTATACCCTGCTGTTTTGGCGAAGAGGGCAAAAGATCACTGAGTTGGAGTTGGACCCGGAGGAAGACTACCCACTTATATACGTATAAAGACTGTCTATATTACCTGTACCGGCTATACCAGTGTTTCTCAACTCCAGTCCTCAGGACCCACCAACAGGTCATGTTTTCAGGATTTCCTTAGTATTGCAAAGGTGATGGAATTAATGCTTGAGCAGGTGATAAAATTATCACCTGTGCAATACTAAGGAAATCCTAGAAACATGACCTGTTGGTGGGTCCTGAGGACTGGAGTTGAGAAACACTGGTATAGCCGGTACAGGTAATATAGACAGTCTTTATACGTATATAAGTGGGTAGTCTTCCTCCGGGTCCAACTCCAACTCAGTGATCAGGACTGGAGTTGAGAAACACTGCGCTATACTATAGTGGTTCTATAGCTGCTAACACCTGTGTCTTTTTTGGCCTGCATTATATTTCAAATAAATATATTGTTATAGCTACTTACGTTTATGGGCCGTTACTCCATGTCACTTGTAGGATGTATGTTTAACCCCTTAACCCTGGAACTTTTTTCGGTTTTGCATTTTCATTTTTCGCACCCTTTCTTCTCAGAGCCATAATTTTTTTTATTTTTCCGTCAATATGGCCATGTGAGGGCTTGTTTTTTGCAGGACGAGTTGTACTTTTTAACAACACCATTGGTTTTACCATGTCATGTACTAGAAAATGGAAAAAAAATCCAAGTGCGGTGAAATTGCAAAAAAAGTGCAATCCCACACTTGTTTTTTGCTTGGCTTTTATACTAGGTTCAAAAAATGCTAAAACTGACCTGTCATTATGATTCTCCAGGTCATTATGAGTTCATAGACACCAAACATGTCTAGGTTCTTTTTTATCTAAGTGGTGAAAAAAAATTCCAAACTTAGTTTAAAAAAATGTGCCATTTTCCAACACCTGTAGCGTCTCCATTTTTCGCGATCTTGGGTTGGGTGAGGGCTTATTTTTTGCATGTCAAGCTGACGTTTTTAATTATATCATTTTGGTGCAGATACGATCTTTGATTGCCCATTTTTGCATTTTAATGCAATGTCGTGGCGGCCAGAAAAACTTAATTCTGGCATTTTGACTTTTTTTCTCGCTACGCAGTTTAGCAATCAGGTTAATCCTTTTTCATTGATAGATCAGGAGATTCTGAATGTGGCGATACCAAATATCTGTATGTTTTATTTTTTGTATTGTTTTATTTTGAATGGGGCGAAAGAGGGTGATTTAAACTTTTATTTTTTTAAATTTAAAAACATTTTTTTTTACTTTTGGCATGCTTCAATAGTCTCCATGGGAGACTAGAAGCTGCCACAACCCGATCGGCTCTGCTACATAGAGGCGACGATCAGATTACCTCTATATAGCAGAATTACTCGCTTGCTATGAGCGCCGACCACTGGGTGGTGCTTACAGCAAACCGGCACTGACAACCATAGAGGTCTCCAGGAGACCTCTGGCTGTCATGCCAATGAAGCGGTGACCCGCGATCACATGACACGGGTCACCGGTGGGCGTATTTCCTGCACGATTGCCGTAAGCTCTTGTTAAATGCCGGTGTCAGCGTTTGACAGTGGCATTTAACAGATTAATAGCCAAGGGTGCATCGCGATTCCACCTGCGGCTATTGCGTGCACATGTCAGCTGTTCAAAACAGTATAGAAGAAAGACCTGGCACTCAACTTAATGCTGGTGATAAATGGTTTATTTGTAGTACTAAGTAAACGTTTCGGTCACAGAGACCTTCGTCAATAACGTACTCAGTGGTTTCCAAAATGTGGTAGTTGATAAATGAAAAATGTGGCCGCATTGGTCACATGTGTAATCTCATTAACTAGAGTGGATAAGAGCTGTATGAAGTGCAGGTGTCTGTGTCCAGAAGCGGCATCCACCGCTTGTCTCAAAACAGCTGATATGTGCCAGGAAAGATGTGGGCTCACCGCCGGAGCCCACATCAAAGGGTGGGAGTCCGACATCGGCGTAAATGTATGCCTGATGTCGGAAAGGAGTTAAGGGAGTGTCAATTTGAACCTCTTGTAGACTTTTCTATTTGTGGGTAATTTGCCAATATACATTTATACTCCTCCATATATTGCCATTTGTTCGGTTGATATTGTTACTATTGATAATATAGTTTTTTTTTCCATACTAGTTTAGAAATCATCCATTGCTGCAACTCTGATCTAACTGGGATAAAAGTATGGATTAGGGATAGACACTTTTCTCTTCATGATCTCTTCTGGATCAGAATGGAACAACTTAAATTATTTTGCCAAATTATTTAAAATCATAATAGATGTTTGCTCCTTAAAGGAAAGATGCTATGGTATGGAGGGACTCCAAAAATCATCTGATTGTCTCTTTGATGTGTTTTATATGCAATTTTTTCTTTCCTTTTCTTCTGTTTGTAAGTTTGTATGTGCTCTTCTTACATCACACCCTAGGGTTAAACTTTGTTATAATTACCAAACCCAGATTCATTGCACCTGGGTTGGGGGTAGGTGCGATATATCAGAACCTTGTTCAGTTTGGCTTGATGCACACCATGATTAAAACGCTTTCCTGAAAAGCGTCAGTTTCTACTAATGCCACTCTCTAGGTGGCCAGCTTTTTTTATTCCACATGTTGGCACAATAAAAGCGTTTTTTTATCCGTCAAGAAAATAATATTATTTATTGGATGTTTGCCGCTAGAGATTTTTCCTTCCTCTCTTCAGCTATAGTGTAACACTAGGCCAAATGCTATACCATGTTTTATCGCATACCACTTGGTCATGTTATACGTTAGCCTGACCCCAGCCTAAGGTGAACACTGGACCTGAAAGGAGATGTAATGCTATGGAGGTCCAGAGGCAGGTGAGCGATAAAGTGACCATGTTTTTTGCTTTACTATTCAACAAGATGGTGGTTGCATCTGGCCACCATTTTGTTTAATTCCCGAGCAAATTATAAAAAAATTTGCGTTCTTTAGAATGCAGATTTTTGCCAAAAATTGCAATTCAATTCAACTCGAATACACTCGTTCATCTCTACATATAACCACTGTAACCCAGATTTATATATCCTGCCCCTTTCGGTTGGCTAAAATGACCATGGGCCATCACCAGACTCATTGCGGCTGAAAAAGAAAAAAAGAATGGAGAATGCAGGAATAAATATGCTACAATAGTATTTTGTTCTCCACCATTTGTAATCCAACGGGTTTCTGATTTCACCCTAAATGAAGCCGTCCTTCCCATAACATATGAAACCTACGTATAATTTCTAGATAAACTCTGCAGTAGGGTGGCCTTTTACATTTTGGAAAAACAGTGCATCATAACAAATAATGAAAAAGAGTCCCGACAATTGATCATTGTAGCGCGGATAGTACACATTTACATCAAGTCAGTAGGGATGAAAAAGATTTAAGTATTTTTTCCATAAATTATTTTTTACAATAACTATAAAAGTTATGTAGCGCATAAAGGGCTGCGAGGAGTAGACATTTTACTGTATGTGTATTGCTCAGAATACTCTCAGAAATATAAATGTGACAATCAGACATCTGAGTGCGCTTCCCAGAAATCGCCAAACCAAAGATTAAATTCAGAACTTAATGCTTTTAGGAGAATGGCGCATTCCTAATAAGTATGGGGCCTCATTAATATGTGGTAGAAACAACTGCAATGTAACTGAAAATCTCTGGAAATCTGACTGCAAAATACTGGATATGTAAAAAATAAATTAGTTTTACATAATAATTTGATATATAGTTGCTCAAGTCACATTTTAAAAAAGGGCAGCACCAAGGCTGTATTGTTTTATACTACACTGTGTTCCAAATTATTATGCAAAAATTGTTTAGGAGTGATTAGGTAAGAATTTTTTTGTTTGTCAGTTAAACTCATTGATGGTGATGTGTGTCAGGGCTCTTTATATCACTGTAAGCAATTGCAGACACCTGTGCTAATTAGTTTGGCAGGTGTGTCCAATGAAAGGCAAGACTACTTAAGAAGGCTGTCCCACATTATTAAGCAGCCTACATTTTCTGACAAAATGGGAAAGAAAAGGATGTGTCGGCTGCTGAGAAGCAACAAATTGTGGAGTGTTTAGGTCAAGGCATGACTACAATCAACATTGCCAAGACACTTCATCGTGATCATCGCACAATCAAGAAGTAACTAGCTGATTCACAGTACACACGTGTGCGTGCTGATAAGGGAAAATTGAGGACACTTTCCTACAGGCAATTACGTCAGGTTAAAAGAGCAGCGGCAAAAAAGCCTTGTCATAGCAGCAGACAAGTTTTTGAAGCTGCTGGTGCCTCCAACATCCCCCGAACAACAAGAGGCAGGGTCTTTCAGAGGTTTGCAGCTGTGCGTAAGCCATCCTGTAGACCTCCTCTATCCACTGCACACAAGCAGAAATGGCTCCAGTGGGCCAAACAATACATGAAGACTGACTTCAAAACTGTTTTATTCACCGATGAGTGCCGTGCAACACTCGATGGTCCAGATGGATGGAGTGGAGGATGGCTGGTTGATGGACACCCCATGCAAACACGGCTACGGCGCCAACAAGGAGAAGGTGGAGTAATGTTTTGGGCTGGAATCATGGGGAGAGAGATTGTCGGCCCCTTTAGGATCCCTGAAGGGGTAAAGATGAACTCCATAGTGTATGTTGAGTTTCTCAAACAGCACTTCCTGCCATGGTTCAAGAAGAACCGTGCATTCTGCAGCAAGATCATTTTCATGCATGATAATGCACCGTCTCATGCTGCACATAACACATCTGCATCTCTGGCTGCTATGGGCATAAAAGGGGACAAACTTATGGTGTGGCCCTCATGCTTCCCTGACCTCAACCCCATTGAGAACCTCTGGAGCATCATCAAAAGGAGTGTCTATGATGGCAGGAGGCAGTTCACATCTAAGCAACAGCTCTGGGAGGGTATTCTGTCCTCATGCAAAACAATTGAAGCAGAAACCATCCAAAACCTGACAAATTCAATGGACGAGAGAGTTCAGAAGTTCCTTTCCAACAAGGGGTCCTATGTGCAAATGTAACATCACCTAGAATAAAGTTTTCAGTTGAAAACTGTTTGATTTCAGTTTGTAATAACCTGCTAATGCTTATAATTTCAAAAATGACCATTTTTTTGTTCTTTATTAAAATAAAAAGGTTGAAAACTCTGCTGTGCATAATAATTTGGAACATGCATTTTGAGTGCAGTTTGAGTGTTTTATTTTTTAAAAAATATACTGTTATCATAGGCAGTTTGTACAAAAACCTTTCAATTGTGCTCTAATAGTTATTTGACTGGAAAATTACAGTGACTGCAATTCATATAGGTAATTTGGGAATCTGAGAAAATATTATTTGCATAATAATTTGGAACACAGTGTATTCAGTATAGTCGCTTAAAGAATTACCTCGTTTTACATTTTCACAGGGGCCAAAGAAACAGAAGATAGAAGCAAAATATAAAATTACTAAAAAATCTAAAAGCATCTCAAATTTTAGAAAATACAGAGAGACTGCAAAATGTTTATGTGCAATGGATCACAATAGCATACATTATGATTTTTTTAGGATGCAAAGTGTCCTTGCCTTGGAGCTACACACAGAACAATGCGAATCTATTGTGTCTTAAAAAATCTAGCAATTCTGAGTTTGTTTGTTGAATACTTTGGCTAAGTTCAAAAAAATGCAGCAAAACCTGGTACCTGCATTTTTGGTGCGTTTTTTCAGTGTTTTTCACCACCCATTCATTTCAATGAGTGAAAACGCTGAAAGAAGTGACATGCTCCATTGTCCAAAAAACCAAGCGAAGCACAAAATACTGATGACAAAAAAAACATGGTGTGTGCATGAGATTTCTGAAATCTCCTAGACTTTGCTGGTACTGTAAAACACAGCTGAAAATTTGCACCAAAAAATGGCGTCTTAAAGGGAACTTTTTATGTTGGGAAATGACATCTGATCTGCAGGCAGAATGTTATGGAGCAAGGGGGGACTGATATACAATTTGGTGAGAAATGTTTCAGTTAATCTTGTATTTTTATTAATTGAAATCCCTGGTATTTTTATACATGAGTCCAGTGGGCGGTGCTATTTAGTGATTCACAGTCTTCCTTGTGTGACTGTACATGCAGATATAGTTGTCAATCAATGAGTAGAGATGAGCGAATATGTTCGGATCCCTGCTTATTCGGCAAGCTATAGCGCTTACCGAATAAACTACAGCGGGAACCTTATACCTGGAGCACTCCCGATAATCAGGTGTTCGGCGCCACAGTTGCCCGGCTGTGTGACAGTCACAACACACAGGCTGTCCATGCATGTGTTGTGACAGTCACACAGCCACGAAACATGCAGCTGCAGCCCCTGAACAGCTGATCATCGGGAGTGCTCCATGTATCCAGGTTCCCGCTGTAGCTTATTCGGTATGCGCTATAGCTTGCCGAATATGCAGGGACCCGAACATATTCGCTCATCCCTATCAATGAGCACAACCGCCTACTGGACCTTTAGGCTTATAACCACCATGGATTTCAATTCAAGCATTGCTACAGCATTTTTATTCTTATTTTACCACTGGAGCAGTATTACTAATGTAAGTTCCCTGCTCTTAGTCTTATACTTACTGTACCATCCGTCGTCTTCATCTTCTATCAGCAACGCTCCAGTCGTCTTCTGCAGATTAGTGTTTGCTGGGCGAGCTGGAGGTCACTATTCATTGTAAGTCTATGAGAGGCAGAACGAAGCCAGAATGAGGCTCTCATAGACTTACACTGAGTGCTTGTTACCTTTGACTTCCGGTCAGTCAGACGTTACGGTCACAATATGGTGGATCGGGACCGTGGTGGCACTGGGAAGAGCAGAAGACAGTGGCTGGTTAATTTATTACTAGGGGCAGGGAACTTACATTTTTTATATGAGTCCAGCGCTGAAATAATTATAAAAAAAAATAAAAAATGTTGGATTGGGGCTTTAATAAAATGCAAGTTATACAGAATTTTTTTTATAACAAATTCAATATATATCATTCTGCTCTGCTTCTCCTCTGCACTGTGCTGTTCACAGATTAGACTGCATGTACAACGTGACAGGTTACCTTTACAATACTCACTAGATCTATAGAAGATCACAAATGACAAAGATTAATAGCATTGTTAATTGGCTAATTCAATTCACTGCACTACTAAAGTCATAGTTTGTTTGCATTGCTGGAATCGGGCTGGCAGCCCTTACATCATGCTGCTCTCACATTACATAACAAAAACCTTCTGACAGATTCATTTTAACACGGAATCCTAATAAATGGTCATACAGAGATGCCCATCTTCCAATATTTCATCCAGCGGTTCAGTGAGACACTACACAGAATTGTGGTATCCCACAAATTGGCCATTTCTATGGGATACCAGATATATAGTGTGTTTTCATATAAATGCTGTGAATTTTTATGTGGAACGTGCATTTTAAATACATTCTGAGACTTGCTGACAGGCAGCACAAAAACTGTTAATCTTCTCCTCCCAGGCTTGATCAGGTGACACAGCTCTGTTTTAATATGGAGAAGGTTCTGGAAAAACAGCTCAGGGCAGTCAGCCAATGACTGCAGCTCTTCAGTCACATAGAAGGGGGAGGAGCCAAGTCCTGGGAGAGAGTTTTAAATTTGAAGTGGCAGTTAGTGGTCAGACATCTTGAGAAGAGGAAGCCATTTTGTAGGAGGATAAATTACCTCAGGGCAGAAACAGAGCACCGTGCTGATGAAGAAATATTCAGCCTTAATAAAACCAGAGGTTACTAAAATCTGCCTGTCGCCAGGTACACAGCAATTATCAACCGCGCTGCTTGCAAATAATAATTTTCCCCATTACCTTCAGTAAAAAGACTCCTGTTTTAAATCCCAACGGCTGCTTCATGACTGGGACTCAAATGCACCAACTACTACCACCATCATCATCTTCTGCCTAGAGGCAGTTACTGTGCAAACTTGTATTGTGGAGTTTCCTGTGTATGCGTGTAATTTGAGAAGGAAAGACTCTTCTCCTGACCGAAAGCTTGGCCACCGTAAGATACATCATAGAATGTCAGGAGTACAACCCTCAGCCATACACCACATGAGAACACCACAGAATTACCAAAGTTCTCGGCTAGCATCCTCAAGCCAGTTGACAATGAATGTTCCGGGAGAGAACTTGGGCAAATGGCTGCTTCATTCATCTCATTCTCACAGCCGGGAGAGAAGGAAGTGTAAGCTCCTTATTCTGTCAAATGGACGTCCCACTAATCAACTAATTGTCACCTATTCAGTGGATTTTGATTGATGGAAGTACAGCTTTCAGAGCTCACTCTGGGCAGTTTTCAGATCTTAGACTTTTTTTAATAGATTGTAGGTTAAAGATTTCACACTCATTAAAAGTAAATTATCTGCAATTAACTCAGAACATTGAACTCTAATATAATTTGTATTCATAATTTACTTAGGCCAATTTTTTTTATTTTCTGTCTTTGGATTTTTACCTTTTCTTGCATATTAAATTGCTAAAAGTCCTGAAAAGTTATT
Organism: Oophaga sylvatica; assembly: GCA_033576555.1. Taxonomy (NCBI): domain Eukaryota; kingdom Metazoa; phylum Chordata; class Amphibia; order Anura; family Dendrobatidae; genus Oophaga; species Oophaga sylvatica. The sequence continues at coordinate 363,489,194 of JARQOD010000006.1, forward strand.
TTTTTACCTAATAGAAGTGACTTTCATGTCTAAGACTAAGGCCATAAATTGACCAAACACAGAGTCCCATTGTCCAGGAAATCAGTACTTTTAACCAAACAAATTAAAAATTGAATATTGTAAGAATAATTTGGGTTTACCTCTTGAAATGTGTTACTTTTATATCTTACTACCAGTAGATGGCGCTGTGGAATTGGAATTGTGGAACATTCCCGCCACCTAATAGATTGTACAGCTCAGTGTCTCAGTTTTTTTGTTGGGGTCCGTCCAGCCTTTACAAGGAGATAACTCAATATTCAGTTTACTCCATTGCAATTTTTTTTTTAAATGCCTTAATTTTATTTTAATTTTTTTTCTCATGGCTATTAAAATAGGCAGACAAGCACTCACTTATTTTGCTAAACCAGAGATTACTGCAGCCACAGGAATGGGCTTTACAGCACTTGTTCCCTTGTGCAAAGTTGCCTTCTCAGCTGTGTCTGGTCACCAACAGCTAGGGGGCGCCAGACAATTTGTGAAGTGCTTGCTGTACTACAGCATACAAAACCCGAACTACTGAACTTTGACTTGTTTTATAGAATAAATATATGATTTGTGGTTATTTGCTGTGTTGTAGGAAATTTCAAATGAATTACAAAAAATAAAAAAGTGACTAATCAACTTATTATCTATACAAAAAGTGCTATTGACATTAGATTTTTTCATATGAAATCTGACATTTCGATTTCTATGATATTTTCTTCCTTCTTTTGCCTTCGAGGACAATAGGAAACAGAATGGTTGGATTTGCATGCCCAACTGTATTGTTTCCAACTGCTTCAACTCTATTGTTTCCAAAAGAACTCATGATTGAAGGGGTTTTCCAGGTTTGGGACAAATGTCGGCAGTCACTAAGTGACCAACGTATCGTGACTGAGTGTAGAACACACGCTGTCACAATTCTCAGGTATTGCTGGTACGAGAAGGCGGTCACATAACCCTATGTATGTGATTCGCATACTTGCCGTCACATATCAACTAGATGTGTCTCTTCAATTGAGAGAAGTTAAATTGCGTCTAGTCGGCATGTGACTGCAACTTTCAAACAACCCAATCACAAATTCTTCAACACAATCTTATAAGAAATTATGTTATTATACATTATTGCTATATCTGGCTGTGTGTACAACAATGTGCCCAGACACTTTAACAGAACATATCATAAAAAAGGCTCATTTTAGCATGTTTGGTTTGTCTAAGTTGCGATACCAGGGCCCAAATGTATTCAGGAGGACGGTCAACTGCGCTCATACAACTATATCCAAACAACCGTGTAAATTATTTTATCTATTAATATCTGCCTTACTATATATACACTGTATATACATATTTACTGCATGTATGAGAGATAGACAGTATTTATATATATATATATACACTATATATGTACGCATATTCACAATAATCTTTCATATATAATCTCAATAGACAGATGGTAAGTCCCATTTGTGAATTAAGTTGAGTAGATTGGAGAATTAACAGGTTTGTTTTGCGATATCCTGCACATTCAATGGGCCAATTACTGACAAGAATGTTCATTACATCTAAGTAATGTGTGTGCATTGCATATCACGCAGTGATGTGGAGGGAAAGCAAACATGGTATAGAGCAGCGAGCCGACCTTACAGACATGGAAAATTATCACAGGCTACATTTGGTGAATTAATATGTATTTCACATCTTAATGCAAGATAGATAGATAGATATTAGATAGATAGATAGATATGGGATAGATAGATATAATAATAATCTTTATTTTTATATAGCGCTAACATATTCCACAGCGCTTTACAGTTTTGCACACATTATCGTCGCTGTCCCCGAAGGAGCTCACAATCTAGATTCCCTATCTGTATGTTTTTGGAGTGTGGGAGGAAACCGGAGTACCCGGAGGAAACCCACGCAAACACGGGGAGAACATACAAACTCCTTGCAGATGTTGTCCTAGGTGGGATTCGAACCCAGGACTCCAGCGCTGCAAGACTGTAGTGCTATCCACTGAGCCACCGTGTTACCCGGATAGATATGGGATAGATAGATAGATAGATAGATAGATAATAGATAATAGATAGATAGATAGATAGATAGATAGATAGATAGATAGATATGGATAGATAGATAGATAGATAGATAGATATGGGATAGATAGATAGATAGATAGATAGATAGATAGAATAGATAGATAGATAGATAGATAGATAGATATGGATAGATAGATAGATAGATATGGGATAGATAGATAGATAGATAGATAGATAGATAGATAGATAGATAGATAGATAGATAGATAGATATTGGATAGATAGATAGATATGGGATAGATAGATAGATATGGGATAGATAGATAGATAGATAGATAGATAGATAGATAGATAGATAGATAGATAGATAGATAGATAGATAGATATGGGATAGATAATAGATATTAGATAGATAAATTGTACGGTATGGTTCAATAAAAACTCTATTTTTTGTATTTATAGAGTGCTGCTTTCTTTTCTATTATCTATCTGTCTATTATCTATGAATTATCAATATATACTGTATCTATATGTATAGGTGTGTATATACAGTATATGTCTTGACCCGCCACCACAATTGTGGTTTACCAGAGCAATGGGGTACTCAGAGCCGAGCCATGGAAGTCTATGGGGTTGTCACAGGTAGCGGTGGCTCGGTCTGTGGCCCTGGCGGTCAGGCGTATGTTGGGGGTATATTTACAGGGGATAGGTATATATACAGTTCGTGACACCACCTGTAGTTCTCTGATCACTAAGACCAGCGCTGCTGTAGATCTCTGAGGGGATGGTGAGGCAGCTAGATGTCGGGTCCCCTACAGGTGGGACTCTTCCCTCAGGTCGATAGTTATGGTGGGGTTGTGCAGGGATGCAATCAAATAACTCAGTCTCACACCATCCAGCGTCTTTCCATACCTTTTACTTGTCAGATGATAAGGCAGGTCCCAGGAGGCTGGTCGGGTGGAGGATGTGCTTTGAGATAACAGCTGAACAGGTTGGGGGCCTCCTTTACTTTCAAAGATGATGAGTCCAACCAGCATAAAGCCTAGTTCACTCCAATTTCTCCAGCTTCTCCAAGCTGTACTGCCCGGTCAGTTTTGTGGTCGGAGCCTTCCTTTGATGGAACTAGGTTCTTGCTTTTGCTGATCAGGCTCAAAGTTCCTATTCCACCTGACCCCTGTTACGTACTGACACTCCAAGGGCTGCTTGCTGCGACCTAAGGTCCAGTAAGACTCTGGTTTTTCTATCACTATGCCTAAAGCTATAGTGACACTTCGGTCCCCAGTGACCGGTAACAATGTGCAGGATAATCCAATCCTTAAGGCACTACTGAATTCCTTCCACTGCGCCCTTCGCCCTGTCCGCGCTTGTAGCATAAGCACTCCACACTTCCTAGGGTAATGCAGGCTAGTCCCTTCTTGCTTCTTCCCAGAGCTTGCTAACAGGTGCTCAGTAATCTTCTAGTTCAGGAGCACGTCACTGAACTCCACTGTCCTTGGGACAGGAGACTGAAGGTCCTGCTGCTAACTCCTCTTTCTTCCTGCACAGACTGCACACAGGTGGGATGACTCACTCAGGAGCCACCCGGGCTAGACTCACTCTTCTCTGTCCGAGGACAGGAAACAGACTCCTATGAGTCCAGACTAGACTCACTAGCTGGCTGCATCTCACTAGCTCTTATAACCTATGGGTGTGTCTAAGTGTGTGATGGAGTGAATGTTTATTGAGCATTAAACTGTTACCTCTCCGCACATTCTCCAGGGTACTGCGTGTGCCTTCACACCAGGGCTACACATTCCCCCATGGTAAAATACAGCACTCCCGGGCTGTGAAATACAAGAAGACATTTTGTTTTGCATTAACAATAAACATTAACTCTTCCCATCCGGGAGGTACGGATTTCTTGAACGTTGCATTATAACAATAGGCATAGAAAAATACAAAATACTAAATAGACATTTTCATATAAATAGATGACAATATTCTTGTGAAGGACCCGCACCAAACCTTCAACGTGGGTCCTGGGTGGCTGCAGGACATCTGAATGCAGACCTCGCTCAATGCCACACCACACGGGTTTTATATTCAGAGGTAGTTGAGGTGGTTTCATGTAAAACCAATATAATGCACCTTAGTGCAACTATTTACAGGATACAGTTTTTGGGCTGGCTCAGTCCTCAGCCACGCAGTCCATTATAAGACACATTTTCAAATAATTCACATTATATCAGATTCTATTTACTCAACTAGAGTATTCCCTATAAACTTGGTGCAAATATGCGACCACTTATCACATAAATACCATAAAGTGCAAAAACTCTCTTTATCTGCTTACCCAGCCGGGCATTCTATTTTTGGCAATATATGTAAACATTATATACTCATATCAACGGTGCAAACTATTTTCACTTTTATAAAAACTTATATACATCTTCTCAGCTGCGGTAAACCCTGTCTGGGTCCTACCGTTCTTCACATTTTCTTGCTAACTTCGGTTACACTTTCCATCCCGGGGGCTGGAACGACACGATGATCCTTAGATCCCATGACAAATAGGTCGTGACCTGCTATCAGGGTTTGGGTCGCTACAGTCCTTGTGCGAACCGCTTGGGGCACGCCGGGCGCTTTCTCCTTGTGAGACGCTGTCTGCGTCGCTGTAATAACCACTTTCTCTCGTGATGCAGAAATAGTCGTTGTGCGCGACGTCGTGTAGACCGCTGATTGCGATGTGGAATGGGTCGCAGGTTGCGATGTAGAGTAGGTCGCCGATTGCGATACGGAGATGTACGCAGGGGGCGATGCCGATGCACAATGCTGGTGTGATGCAGAGCAGGAAGCAGGTGTGCGCAATGGCTCAGTTGGGGACGCACTAACCTGCTGCTGTCGCTGCTCCATCACAGACGGCTGGGTTTCCTCCGGTGTCCCTACCGGGGATCTGTAATCTGCTGCGGCCTCCTTGCCGGGCTGGCACTCCGGAACGGGCAGGACCTCCTCAGCCTCCTTCGCTTCCACCTCTCCTCCGGTGGGATCAGGTACAGCACTTTTGGGGGCGGCCTCCGGTTTTCCTTCAGCTTTCTTCAGCAGGGAACGTGGGAAATCAGGAGACGGCATTATGCTTGTGGGAGAGAGCACTGCGTCCCACAGCAGCCGCTGTATCTGGGCACGCCAGCGTCTCTCTGTCTCCTCCACGCCAGGTCGTTGCAGGATCATTTTCTTTAACCTTACGTTTTCTTCTCCAATCTCCAGCAAGGCTTGTTGCAGGTGCAGGACCACAGATGGTTCTGGTTCTAGTGGCAGCTTGGCTGGGGAACGGGGCCTGCCTTCCACCGCTTCCCTGCTCGGCTGCACACATCCTGCCTCCATGATGTTCCAGAACAGTCTCTCTTCTTCTACCAGAGCCGTCCGGTCTCTTCCGTGGAGGCGGGGTTTGCGTCTCCTCCTCCTCGCAGGGAAGGTGAAGAGAAGGCGGACCTCCTTTGCTGTAGGGCAGGATCGCATATTGTAATAGCACTTTGAGAGGGCAGGCATTCTCTTCGCGCCACAGGGGGCACACGCCCACGAATCCACGCCCACTCTTCTCCAGCGCCTGAGGGCGCGAATTTGGCGGCAAAATGGCGGATTTTAGCGCCAAAAATAGCAAACAGTCCTTTTTCACAAAAACACCTCCACAGGCACACAGGGCTCGCAATTTTGCGAGTTTCGCATCCTGTTCGTGACGCCAAGCTGTCTTGACCCGCCACCACAATTGTGGTTTACCAGAGCAATGGGGTACTCAGAGCCGAGCCCATGGAAGTCTATGGGGTTGTCACAGGTAGCGGTGGCTCGGTCTGTGGCCCTGGCGGTCAGGCGTATGTTGGGGGGTATATTTACAGGGGATAGGTATATATACAGTTCGTGACGCCACCTGTAGTTCTCTGATCACTAAGACCAGCGCTGCTGTAGATCTCTGAGGGGATGGTGAGGCAGCTAGATGTCGGGTCCCCTACAGGTGGGACTCTTCCCTCAGGTCGATAGTTATGGTGGGGTTGTGCAGGGATGCAATCAAATAACTCAGTCTCACACCATCCAGCGTCTTTCCATACCTTTTACTTGTCAGATGATAAGGCAGGTCCCAGGGAGGCTGGTCGGGTGGAGGATGTGCTTTGAGATAACAGCTGAACAGGTTGGGGGCCTCCTTTACTTTCAAAGATGATGAGTCCAACCAGCATAAAGCCTAGTTCACTCCAATTTCTCCAGCTTCTCCAAGCTGTACTGCCCGGTCAGTTTTGTGGTCGGAGCCTTCCTTTGATGGAACTAGGTTCTTGCTTTTGCTGATCAGGCTCAAAGTTCCTATTCCACCTGACCCCTGTTACGTACTGACACTCCAAGGGCTGCTTGCTGCGACCTAAGGTCCAGTAAGACTCTGGTTTTTCTATCACTATGCCTAAAGCTATAGTGACACTTCGGTCCCCAGTGACCGGTAACAATGTGCAGGATAATCCAATCCTTAAGGCACTACTGAATTCCTTCCACTGCGCCCTTCGCCCTGTCCGCGCTTGTAGCATAAGCACTCCACACTTCCTAGGGTAATGCAGGCTAGTCCCTTCTTGCTTCTTCCCAGAGCTTGCTAACAGGTGCTCAGTAATCTTCTAGTTCAGGAGCACGTCACTGAACTCCACTGTCCTTGGGACAGGAGACTGAAGGTCCTGCTGCTAACTCCTCTTTCTTCCTGCACAGACTGCACACAGGTGGGATGACTCACTCAGGAGCCACCCGGGCTAGACTCAATCTTCTCTGTCCGAGGACAGGAAACAGACTCCTATGAGTCCAGACTAGACTCACTAGCTGGCTGCATCTCACTAGCTCTTATAACCTATGGGTGTGTCTAAGTGTGTGATGGAGTGAATGTTTATTGAGCATTAAACTGTTACCTCTCCGCACATTCTCCAGGGTACTGCGTGTGCCTTCACACCAGGGCTACACATATATACATAGTATTATCTATATATCTATATATATATCTCTATGTATTTATCTATCTGAGTATTTTTGCAGTAGTAGCTGTTTTATAAGTATCTGCCTGAATTCATTCTTTTCCTGCAGTCCTATGCAAACCCAATGATAATACATTTTGATACCTCAATGATTTATTTATTTTACTCACTTATCTAGCGCCATTATTTCTGCAGCGCTTTACAGACATGATCATTACTGTCCCCATTGGGGCTCACAGTCTAGATTCCCTCTCAGTATTAGCTCAGCTCTGCTGTACCGGTACACGTCGGCGGCCTGTGTGCGCTCACATATACCCTCTGATCAGACACACTTGGTTACCATTACACAGGGCTCAGCATTTATTTGGTGTATGTACGTTCGCGTTCTTTTCACCAGTCCTGAGCAGATTGCTCCGCAATGTTCTGCAGCTCCTCGCAGCTGTAAAGGGGGCTTTCCATAAAAGTAACAATTAAAAACACACACACAATATTTGCTAATATTTCAATTACTAAGAGGCAGATGTTTTATGGAACGACGAGCTCCACTGCAGAGACGGGAATGAGAGAACGCCATTTGTGCGAGAGTCACTTATGTTCGTGGCAATTAGATTTAAAATTTAAAGATTCTTACTAGTTAAATGTGAAATGAAAATAACAAAAGGGGGTTAAAACAACAGCCTGGCGAGGTGGGGGTGACAATTAAAGCAGGTAACGAGACAATAGACAGATGTGTTTTCATTGCACTGTAAGATAAATGCAGTGTTAAATGCCTGACAACTTCCCAGAAGTAATCAGAAAACGTTTACGAGTGCATAAAACCTCAAAGACCAATCCTCGGGTAGTTTTTATAAGCCCCGCATTTAAACGCCTCCATAAATTCTTCTGTCTGCACGCTACCAAAAAAAAAAAAAGTTGCCAGCAAAACTGTTCAGTCTCTTTTCTGAATCACCAGCCAGGCACTGAGGATGACCTTTCCTGCTATAAAGAATGAAGCTATGTATACATTTACTTGATTGTAATAGCAGGAAGACTGTACAAGACCGACCCCGGTCATAGGGAAGGATTCGATGAGAACCCATCGTAAGGTTCCACATAGCACATAGAGAAGCCATGTGATATCATATATTGTAGTAATTTAGTCCTGTTTGAACTTACTTGTGTATCTAGCTTATTATTAAACTATGTAAATATATAAAATCAATTCAAAAATGAAAACTTTGGGGTAAAAATAATACTTTTGGAGAAAAAATACTATAAATAAGCAGAACTAAGGCAAATTAATCTTAACTGTTACATAAAATAATTTTGGTGATCTTCTTTACCCCAAAGGGTTTACCTATGGACAGGTACGGACTGGGGCTAAAATTCAGCCCTGGCATTTGAAATCACACAGGCCCATGCTGTCCCCATCCCCAAGCGCTTGATGGGATATATTACCCTGGATTGAAGAAAGCAAGATTTACTACAAGACCAATATTTCTAATGACACCCATGGCCTGCTGGGGTAAGTGACTTTGTGCTCCGTCATAACTCTTAACAGTATGGGTTGCTTGAGAACACCGATTCTGTTAACAATGTAGCAGACAAGTTGGCCCACGACCAGACAGGCCCTTATGGCATTTGCCAGAATTGCCAGATGGCCAGTCCGGCCCTGCCTATGGATATTCTACAGGCTGTCTGACAGGTGGATGTTCCCACCTATAGAGAGAAGAGGTGTAACAGGAATCCCATCATGAAAATCAAGGAAACTGCCAATAGATAAGATTCAGGGAGATGAGAGGTTGTATGTACATGTACGTATATCTAACTCACATCACTGACTTCATATGATGAGCCACATCATAAGGTCAGAGGAAATAGCACAGATCATCATAAGGAAACATTTAGAGGATCTGTCTAAGCATAAAACGTTATTTGCACATCAGCATAGCACTAGGGTATGGTGGACAGAGTGAGCATGTAGGAAACGGAGATAATTTAAGGTACTGACCTGGAAAGTAGGCGTTTACAGATAGTACAGCGCTGGCGTCACGGTCTCCAGCATCTCAAACCTCGCTCTGGCTGCCGCAATACACGCGGCCACCGGCTCTCTCCTCTACATATCTGGCTCACACCTGGGAGGCATATTTAAGGCACACTGCCACCAATGATTGGATACAACACCACAGAGAGCGCAGGACACGCCATTCTTCATGCTGAGGTCAGTGTAAGGCTGGGGTCACACTTATGATTGCAATGCGAGAAACTTGCGTGAGTCTCTCGCCTCAATACCTGTCACTGCCGCTGGCACTTGGACCAGAGTGTGCGGCTGCATGTCTTTCTGTGCAGCTGAACGCTCCGGTCCGAGTGCCGGTGGCAGTGACAGGTATTGAGGCGAGAGACTCACGCAAGTTTCTCGCATTGCACTCGCAAGTGTGACCCCGGCCTAAGGCTCTTTCTCTTTTCTTTGCAGACCCTGCTGGATTTCTTATCTGATACTTATTGTGTATCCCTCCTTTTCCCAACAGCCCTTAAGGGGACCCTATCCCCAATATGTCCATACTAACCTATCTACTTTCCAGGTCAGTACCTTAAATTTGCTCTGTTTACTACATACTCACACTATCCACCATACCTTCTGCATCAACTTTTGACTGATTCAAAGAATTGCGTCAAAAACGGCACTAGCATTTTTCCATAAGCCATATTAAAGCCTCATACAAATGGCCATATTCTAGTTCCATTCCACACAGCTAGAAAACATTGTGCCTTTAAAGTTAGAGATCATTACTGACGTCTATTCAACTTTATACAAGATTAATACTAAGGGCCCGATACAACAAGATGGACGTTGTTCACACCAGTCTTCACAAAGAAATGGGCTGGAGGCAGAATTTCCTAACTAGAGATGAGCAAATCCATACTGAAAAGTTCGGGGTTCGTACAGGACAGTAAGTGTCTGGTGCTAAACGCAGAAAACTGACTTTTCCCGGAATTCTGGTGCAAAGTTTGGATTTCCGGGGTAAATCCATTACAGAGAGAGTCAGAGACAGAATTTTTTTCCACCTGGAAAATTCAGGCCTCTATACATTTCAATAGGTTTCAGGTTCTGGTTCTGGTAAAGATCTGGTACCCGATATATGTCATGCACACAGGGCCATATTTTCTTAGAAAGGATTTTCTTATGCAAATATAAGAAACAAGATAATCGGAGTGATTGGAAACTAAACCATAAAAGACACAAGGCTGACTGTTATTTGTCAGAAAATGAATTCTATGCCTGCTATGAATTTCTGCCATTTTTTGTTTTCCTTGTTAACAAATCTATCTAAAACTTTGAGACAACACCTCCTCCCTAAAAACCCACACCAAATTGTATTGCTACTTTTCAAATCTGATGAGTGATGAAAAAACTAAATATACTTTGTATAACTAAGACATGAACAATGTATTATCACTTTTTAAAGGATTTTTTCTGGTGTCCAAACATCTGTCCCCCGGCTACAGTTTGGTTTGCAAAAAACAAACTCTCCTTTATTTAGTCTCCGTGGTCCAGCGCTGAGTCTCCGCTTCTTCTTCTGGTGTCTATTATCTGCAGTGCTGGTGCCACATCAACAGTGGTGCAGGCAGTAACTGAGCTCAGCGGCTCTGCCTGAGTTGATGGCACGAGCCACTCAGAGCCTGAACTTACTGATTGGCTGCAGTGTTGTCAATGTGATGTCAATGCTGCAGACTATAACAGACACTGAGAGTAGCGTAGGAGACTCATCGCTGTACATGCGAAGGGCGAGTAAAGAGTAGTTTTTTTTAAAAAACATTTTTTATCAGTGGAAAATGGATTTTACGAATCAAGACAATATCTTGAAGGCACAGTTTACATCAAAACCTGACGTGGGACAAAGTTTTTTTCATACACTAGAAAGTAAGAACATGAGAAATCCAGCTCACCGATCTTGTGAACAAACTTCTTCTTTATTCACCAAAAGTGCTCAGCAGAGGGTAAAACGGCATCAGCAATGTAAGTTACATGATATGCGACATTGACGCGTTTCCGGTGGCTACGCACCCTTAATCATGAGTGTTCACAATTTCGTTGAGCTGTATTTCTCATGTTCTGATTGCTACACGCCTTGACAAAGCGTTCCCCATGCTCTGAACACCTAAGGATGTCTACTACGGTGAGCTGGACTTTTTTCTACTTGAAAGTAAATCCTGGACTGCGACCCAAAGGGGCTAAAAGGTAGGTGCCTGTGACTAGGAGGCCTGAAAAGTCAGAGGGGGGCTTATTTTATTAAATTGCCATTTTGTGACCCAGGACATGAGGGATTCTAAGATGGTGTTTGTTATGAGATAGGGACACAGTGTTATTGGTAGAGTGGGTAGATAGGGGGAGTGGCATAAATGTGTGCATACCTGATTGGTGGAGGGAACTGTGGTATAAAAGGCTCCCAGGGATGTGTATTGGCAGTCCATTGGTGGTCAGCATCCCACCCTCTCGCACTGTGAGTTTCTGCCAATAGTTTTAGTTGTTTTGGCTTGATGTGGGTGTAGTGTAGCTGCTCAGTTTAAGGCAGTATGTAATGTCAGATGGCGTGATCAGGTCTTTGGAAAGGGAGGGAGTTCGTTTGAGAGGGTCACCTCCCCTTCTCTGGTAAATGGTAAAGAATATTCAGTGTCCCTGTTGGGCCAAAGTCTCAGAGCAAAAATCCTATGAGGCATCATTCAGCAGAAGGGCTCAACAATCAGCGTGTTGCGGTTGATGGCAAACAGGAACAGCTGGTGGTGCCAGAATCTTATTGGTTGGCTTCTAAAGACCCCTTTCCTTATATTCAGGTCAAGCAATTAAGAAATAGTAGCTAATAATATGTTTATAAATATTAAGATGATTATTGATATATAATAAAGGCTGTTGTGGCCATTTATCCAAATCCACACTGTCAATATTGTTAGGGGTAGGACAAGGCTAAAGGTAGGATGAAAGGTGGGGCGAGAGGTAGTTGGATGGAGGCCAAAAGGTCAGCCTTTCCTCAGTCAAGCTTAATAAAGATGCAATTACAGTACATTCTACAAACCCTTTAACTTTAGACCTTAATTTAGGCTAGATTAAAAAAATAAATGGAAAGTACACTTTAAGGTCTAAATAGTGCAATAATGGCAAACTCATATTTTCACATATTGGATATAAAGACGATAAGGCTAGAAGCCACCACTAGTCAATCATAGCCTGATGTGTATGTGTAAGTGTGTCTGTGTGTTTGTGTGTTGAAGGGTGGAGGGCAAATACTTGTAGTATTCAACACTGAGCAAATTTTAAATGGCATACGCACATACTGCATAGGATGATTAAACCATTCGGGTCTATTTTATTTCAATTGTGTTTAAAATACCTGAGGCCATAATATTACGAGTTTGTAGCAACTTCTAGACAAATTTGTAGCTATGTAAAACATTACTGTGAGGTCTATTATATCCATGTATATAAAAGCTTGAAGTTATGGCAGTAGACTAGCACATCTTTTGACTTTCTGTAAGGGTGAAGAGGATGATGTGGCACCTCTATAGAGACCCCTGTTGTTTTAAATGTTGGAAAATATTGTGTATTATATGTGTTAACCTCCTGGAGGCTGCTGTTCATGTTAGTCAGGTGTGACAGGGTTAACTGTAGGGCCGGCCCACAGTTGGGGAGAAGTAATAGGGAGCTGTGCATTAGTTCCTGGTTTTGTAGTTGTTAGTGAGTGAAAGAACAGAAAGGGCACCCTCACAGGAAGGTTATCACCACTGGGTGTGTGTGACAGCCAAGACAAGGAAAGGGAGCATGTATCAGCAAAAAGTCTACAGTGGCAGCAGTTCCTCATAGTAGGCAAGTCTGGGGCACTTAAGTACTGAAAAACTAAAGGAAGCAGTGGTGTTATCAGTTCTGGAGATCAGCTGTGAAGGAAGGCTTGGTTCAAGGTGACAGCTAGATAGAGCTCCCTCACACTGTTTTGTCAGAGCACAGCTATGATGCTGTTGTCACAGCAAAACACATTGACCCAAGTGGCCCTGTTCCAGGAAGATGGAGTTGCCCAATTTTTCCTGCTGTTCATCTGTAACAGTCACAAGTATTGTGCCACCGTCCAGAACTACCAAGAATGTGCCTCTGTATTGTACAGAAGAAAAAAGCAAGTTTATTTCCTGCTACCCTCTGTATATACATTTTATTGTCAGTAAAAAGGACTTTATTTTTACAAACTGATCCGGTTTCCTCATAGTGGGTTTAAATAAATTGTGGCAGAGCTGAACCTGAAGGTGCCTGCAGCAGAAAAACAACCACAACACCTGACTGGAACCGTTTTTATGTAGCGTTCCGGGACGCGGAAGATAAGTACCCCGCTCACGGCTTCCAATCTGTGGCACATTACATTTGGGCAAAGACTGGTTGCATTTCTAACATTATCTTTTCCTAGAAACCCATCACCCAGTCTGGCTACTAAGTATACCCCCAAAAATTAGGATTGTTGTCACTAACAAGAGTTGTAGTATACAGTCAGGGCCAGAAAATTTGGACAGTGACACAATTTTCGCGAGTTGGGCTCTGCATGCCACCACATTGGATTTGAAATGAAACCTCTACAACAGAATTCAAGTGCAGATTGTAACGTTTAATTTGAAGGGTTGAACAAAAATATGTGTTAGAAAATGTAGGAATTGTACACATTTCTTTACAAACACTCCACATTTTAGGAGGTCAAAAGTAATTGGACAAATAAACATAACCCAAACAAAATATTTTTATTTTCAAAATTTTGTGGCGAATCCTTTGGAGGCAATCACTGCCTTAAGTCTGGAACCCATGGACATCACCAAACGCTGGGTTTCCTCCTTCTTAATGCTTTGCCAGGCCTTTACAGCCGCAGCCTTCAGGTCTTGCTTGTTTGTGGGTCTTTCCTCTTAAGTCTGGATTTGAGCAAGTGAAATGCATGCTCAATTGGGTTAAGATCTGGTGATTGACTTGGCCATTGAAGAATGTTCCACTTTTTTGCACTCATGAACTCCTGTGTAGATTTGGCTGTATGCTTGGGGTCATTATCCATCTGTACTATGAAGCGCCGTCCAATCAAGTTTGCAGCATTTGGCTGAATCTGGGCTGAAAGTATATCCCGGTACACTTCAGAATTCATCCGGCTACTCTTGTCTGCTGTTATGTCATCAATAAACACAAGTGACCCAGTGCCATTGAAAGCCATGCATGGCCATGCCATCACGTTGCCTCCACCATGTTTTACAGAGGATGTGGTGTGCCTTGGATCATGTGCCGTTCCCTTTCTTCTCCAAACTTTTGGCTTCCCATCATTCTGGTACAGGTTGATCTTTGTCTCATCTGTCCATAGAATACTTTTCCAGAACTGAGCTGGCTTCTGGAGGTGTTTTTCAGCAAATTTAACTCTGGCCTGTCTATTTTTGGAATTGATGAATGGTTTGCATCTAGATGTGAACCCTTTGTATTTACTTTCATGGAGTCTTCTCTTTACTGTTGACTTAGAGACAGATACACCTACTTCACTGAGAGTGTTCTGGACTTCAGTTGATGTTGTGAACGGGTTCTTCTTCACCAAAGAAAGTATGCGGTGATCATCCACCACTGTTGTCTTCCGTGGGCTCCCAGGTCTTTTTGGATTGATGAGTTCACCAGTGCTTTCTTTCTTTCTCAGGATGTACCAAATTGTAGATTTTGCCACTTCTAATGTTGTAGCAATTTCTTGGATGGGTTTTTTTCTGTTCTTGCAGCTTAAGGATGGCTTGTTTCACCTGCATGGAGAGCTCCTGTGACCACATGTTTCCTTCACAGCAAAACCTTCCAAATGCAAACACCACACCTCAAATCAACTCCGGCCCTTTCATCTGCTTAATTGAGAATGACATAACAAAGGGATTGCCCACACCTGTCCATGAAATAGCCTTGGAGTCATTTGTCCAATTACTTTTGGTCCCTTTAAAAACAGGGTGGCACATGTTAAGGAGCTGAAACTCCTAAACCCTTCATCCAATTTTAATGTGGATACCCTCAAATGAAAGCTGAAAGTCTGAACTTCAACTGCATCTGATTTGTTTTGTTTCAAATTCATTGTGGTAATGTCTAGAACCAAAATTAGATAAATGTTGTCTCTGTCCAAATATTTATGGACCTAACTGTAGCTGTAGAGACAATAGGAGCTTAACTACTGATGTGCAGCTGTCAATACAGCCAATGAGAATTCCTAAAAAACATTTTCAACCAAGCCAACTAGTTTGGATGGATGGCACTGACCACTATCGAAGAGGTGATTGCAAATTTTCATTGTTGCTATCAATGGAAGGTAAACCTCATCAACAAAAGCCATAAAGATGTGAATAAGGAAAAATGATAATAGACATGTGAGTTGTACTCTACCATGATATAATAGCCCTTATGTATTGTCTATGTGTGTAATGTGTATAGCCATTCAGGCTTCATATCAGACAACTGTCTATTATAGAGCTGGGCACGTTTCAATAGCAGCAGTACATTATTCATCTAGACAACTAAAGGCTCATTTTTTATTCTCCGTTAAAATGATGAAATGTTTCTAATTTTGCATTGCCTAATGACACATTCATCTCCTCACAGAAGTGAACAGGGAGCAGGTAATTGCTGAATGAATAAAGCCTACACTAAACCCTCCAAACCTAGCAGTGGATACGACATAGCTGTACTGCAGAATAGCAACATCAAAGGCTCAGTGAACCAGGACACGCAGCCAATGCTTAGATTATATTTTTTCACAATAAAAGTGATTGCCATCTAAAAGTGATATAATTACTTTCTGGGCGCTGTGCTGATAGGATGTACACATAATACGCCTCTGCAAAGAGCCTTGATTACCATCTCATCAAAATGGACTAGGGCTTGCTAATTGGAGAATAGTAACCCTAAAATGTTGTCAAATATCATCTCTCTGGTTGCATACAGAGAAAAATGAAAAGGCTACTTGGAAGTAAGGATCTGAACCATTGACTCACGGTCTGTTTGGATTCAATACTGCAGAATATTGTAGGTTCGCATCAATTGAAGATAAAGTTTTGAGTTCGAGATTTCTCCGAATAATTTTGCTATGATAAATGATCCAAATAAAATGAGTAAATATGCAGAAATTATATACAGTATGATACAGTTTATGGAAGTGTTGTGTATGACATGCATCAATGTATGTATGTTCTGTGTTGACTTATTTAATTCGGCATCATATGCCACAGGTCTCTAGAAGTGTGTGCACAGATGTGATTCCAAACTAGTGCATGTCCTCAACTACTGTCATTCGTTCTAACTTGAGATTGGTAGCGATACCAGGTGTAGGAAGCTCCTGAAGAAGCAGATGCAGCAGATGGAAAAAATATACCAAATGTATAAAAGAAAAATGTAAAAGCCTAATTAAAAACACAACGCATTTTGACTGTATCCAGCCTTCCTCAGGTCTCTGGCGGTTGGTACCTATTATTTATCTATCCCTCTGTGCATTTCAAGCCTCAATCTGCTGCCCAGTCAGGAAACTGCACTACTCCATCAGGTGAGCAATTTCCCTATCTTTTAGGCTAAGTTCACACGTTGCGGAATTGCCGCGGAAATTTCCGCGGCAATCCCGCACTTCTCCCGCAGGAAATACGCACGTTTTTTGTATGCTGATTCCCGCCAGAATAATAGCGTTTTGCAAGCGTAATTAGCTTGCAGAATGCTAGCGTTTTCCTAGCGATCTGTAGCATCGCTTGGAAAACTGATTGACAGGTTGGTCACACGAGTCACACATAGTGTTTGACAAGTGTGACCAACTTTTTACTATTGATGCCGCCTATGCCGCATCAATAGTAAAAAGATCTAATGTAAAAATAATAAAAAAAATAATAAATAATGATATTCTCACCTTCCGGCGGCCCCCGCAGCCTTCCCGCCTCTCAGTGACGCTCCCGGCAACTCCGGTCCCAGGAGTGCTTTGCGACAAATCACACCGATGACGTACATCTCGCGAGACCGCTATGCCATCTGGGTGATTCTCGCAAAGCACTCCTGGGACCGGAAGTTGCCGGGAGCATCGCTGAAGGCGGGAAGGCTGCGGGGGCCGCGGGAAGGCTGCGGGGGCCGCCGGAAGGTGAGAATATCATTATTTTTTATTTTAATTATTGTTTTACCAGGGATATGGTACCCAGGGCCTGGAGGAGAGTCTCCTCTCCTCCAGACCCTGGGTACCACCGCACATGAACCGCTTACATTCCGCAAAATTAATGAACATGTTGCTATTTTTTCCGCGAAGCGTTTTTTTCGCGGAAAAAAACGCAACATGTGGCCAAAACATGCGGAATCAATTAACATGTATAGGATGCTTAATGCTTGCGTTTTTATCGCGTTTTTACCGCGGAAAACCGCGGAAAAACCGTGAAAAAAACGCAATTATTCCTGATCGTGTGCACTTAGCCTTACACTTGTTTCAATTACTATTAATTAGCTATGCTCAGAAAATGCTATTTCTTCTCTCCTTTTTTCCCCCAATGGAAAATCCACTTGTAACTTCAGAAATGTGAAGTATCTTCTATATGGTCCGTTACAGCCAATATCCACGTTTCTAGAAAGAACTGCAGTGATTCTTCATCTGAGTCTGAAACTTCAGAGTCCAGTTCCATATGATTAATATTGAGTTTAAGACTTTATGGATACTTGTCACTTAAATGAGACATCTGCTGATTGGGCCCTTCTTCAATGTTAAAAAAACAAATATAGTGGGGAATTACCGTAAGTATTTATTTTGATCCTTTGCTGATTTTGTAAGTTTGCCCACTGACAAAGACATGAACAGTCAATAATTTTAAGGGTAGGTTAATTTTAACATTGAGAGATAGAATATCAAAAATAAAATCTAGAATATCACATTGTATAAATTACATTAATTTATTTGCATTTTGCAGTGAGAAATAAATATTTGATCTCCTACCAACCATTAAGAGTTCTGGCTCCTACAGACCAGCTAGACGCTCCTAATCAACTCATTACCTGGATTAAAGACACCTGTCTTATGTAGTCACCTTTATAAAAGACTCCTCTCCACAGACTCAATCAGTCAGACTCTAACCTCTACAACATGGGCAAGACCAAAGAGCTTTATAAGGATGTCAGGGACAAGATCATAGACCTGCACAAAGCTGGAATGGGCTACAAAACAATACTTAAGATGCTGGGTGAGAAGGAGACAACTGTTGGTGCAATAGTAAGAAAATGGAAGAAATACAAAATGACTGTCAATTGACATCGATCTGGGGCACCTTGATCATGAAGAAGGTGAGAGATCAGCCTAAAACTACATGGCGGGGAACTTGTTAATGATCTCAAGGCAGCTGGGACCACAGTCACCAATAAAACCACTGGTAACACATTATGCCGTAAAGGTTTAAAATCCTGCAGTGCCCGCAAGGTCTCCCTGCTCAAGAAGGCACATGTGCAGGCCCATCTGAAGTTTACCAATCAACACCTGGATGATTCTGTGAGTGACTGGGAGAAGGTGTTGTGGGCAGATGATACATAAATTGAGGGCTTTTGCATTAACTCAACTCGCCGTGTTTGGAGGAAGAGAAATGCTGCCTATGACCCACAGAATACTGTCCCCGCTGTCAAGCATGGAGGTGGAAACGTTATGTTTTGGGGGTGTTTCTCTGCTAAAGGCACAGGACTACTTCACGGCATCAATGGGAGAATTGATGGAGCCATGTACCATAAAATCCTGAGTGACAACTTCCTTCCCT
This sequence comes from Oophaga sylvatica, assembly GCA_033576555.1. Classification (NCBI taxonomy): domain Eukaryota; kingdom Metazoa; phylum Chordata; class Amphibia; order Anura; family Dendrobatidae; genus Oophaga; species Oophaga sylvatica. The sequence continues at coordinate 363,507,984 of JARQOD010000006.1, forward strand.
CCGCCAGGACATTAAAAATGGTTCGTGGCTGGGTCTTCCAGCAAAGCAATGACCCAAAACATACAGCCAAGGCAACAAAAGAGTGGCTCAAAAAGAAGCACATTAAGGTCATGGAGTGGCCTAGCCAGTCTCTAGACCTTAATCTCATAGAAAACTTATGGAGGGAGTTGAAGCTCTGAGTTGCAAAGCGACAGCCTCAAAACCTTAATGATTTAGAGATGATCTGCAAAGAGGAGTGGACAAAAATTCCTCCTGACATGTGCGCAAACCTCATCATCAACTACAAAAGAGTCTGATTGCTGTGCTTGCCAACAAGGGTTTTGCCACCAAGTACTAAATCTTGTTTGCCAGAGGGATCAAATGCTTATTTCTCACTGCAAAATGCAAATAAATTTCTATAATTTATACGATGTGATTTTCTGGATTTTATTTTTGATATTCTATCTCTCAATGTTAAAATTAACCTACCCTTAAAATTATAGACTGTTCATGTCTTTGTCAGTGGGCAAACTTACAAAATCAGCAAGGGATCAAATACCTCTTTCCCTCACTGTATGTTCATATTTTGTATAATATGATCTTTTTGACCTGGTACTATAACAACTTGTAGAATATAATGCAACATAAGACAAGGTAAGTACAGACACTGGAGACACTGTAGGTCATGGATATTTATTTTTATCTAGTTATCCATCATATGTATATAAATTATTTAAACTGTGACTATAGACAATAAATAAAAATGAAAAAGTATGCTTGCCACAGATGCCATTCTCAAGGTATCATCCTACACTGTGACATTATGACTTGTCTGTTCTGACTCAGGTGCTGGTTCTTGGTTCATTCCCGTAATGCCAATTCTATTTGTGCAAGTTTGTGCAACCTCAATTTACATTATTATTCAATGCCTTTAAGCAACCTGCTGTGCGAGAATTCGGGAAGTATAGGATTCTGTTACTATGTGTACTTCAGGAGTTTGTCTCACAATTCACTTCACTTTTCAGAGAAGCCCTGCTGTTTATCAATTAACTACATTTTCCTCCTTGCTCAGACATGTGGTTAACTATTTGTCTTCTGCAAGCATAATAATCTCTTCTCTGCTAAGGGCCCGGTCACACATAGCGACACACCAGCGTTTCCGACAACGATATGCACTTGTCAGGATCGCTGGTGTGTCGCTACATGATTGCTGGTGAGCTGCCAAAAAGGCAGCTCAGGCAGCGATCAGGACAGCGACACTGCGGGTAACGTCGCTTAGTTACCCACAGTGTACGTTGGATACCAGCCAGCTGGTGCAGGGAGCAGGTAACCAAGGTACACATCGGGTTTCCAGGCACTGCGTGGCGCCTGGAAACCCGACGTGTACCTTGGTTACCAGCTCCCCTGCAGCAGCGTGCTGGTATCCAACATACACATCGGGTTTCCAGGCGCCGCCTGGCGCCTGTAAACCCGATGTGTACCTTGGTTACCAGCTGATCGCTGGTCTCCTGCCTGCCACACGCAGCGATGTGTGCTGGCCAGCGGGAGACCAATGATCAAAAAAGTGTCCTGGCCTTTGGACAATGATCAGTGATACCCGGCAGGGGGGCCGGTCGCTGATCAGTGTCACACACAGCAATATCGCAGGGGAGATCGCTGTTGCATCACAAAACTAATGACTCAGCAGCGATCTCGCTAGCGAGATCGCTGTGTGTGACCGGGGCTTAATACAGGTGATACTCACACAACTCTGCTGCAGCAGCATGCAATCTTCGCAAGCAATTATCTAGTTTGCTGTTCATTACTGCTGCCTTGTTGTTAAATGTTTACTGATTGCATAAATATCTTCCATTAACCTGCTGATAGTATATAACTGTTATTAACCATTTGTTTAGTGTAAGTATTGGCTTGAATATACATCTGAAATTCCTGAAGATATCCACTCTCCTGTCTCTTGTAGGACCACATGCCGCACAGCAATGCCAGCTCTTCTGGGCATTTTCTGTTGGTCTGTGTTGCTCACACTGATCGCTGGCTTAGAGAATCCACCTCACCGAACGAGCCTTTCAAATAAAATTATATCTATGAAATAAGTCATGTATTCATTTGATTGATTTTAGTGTCAATTGAGCTAAATTTGAAATCACAAAAATGACATTTTTAGGCTATGTTCGCCTGTTGCGTTTTTGACGCGTTTTCTTCTGCAGTCAAAACCTAGTCTCTCCGAGTTATCTGCAGTTTTGGTGTGTTTTTTACTGCGTTTTTGTCAGGGTACATTTGTCTCTTGTGCATGCTGATAAAGTTTAGTGCATGAAAAAAATCTGATTCAACTTCATCAGGTTTTGGCACTAAAAACGCAGCAAGATCTGATACCTTTGTTTTTTGCAGCATTTTTTGCACTACTAATTGCTTTCAATGGGTGAAAAATGCTGCAAAAACACTGAAAGAAGTGACATGCTGCATATTGTAAAAACGCAGCTCTTTGACAAAACAGGAAAAGAAAAACAAGCTGTGTGCGTGAGATTTCTGAAATCTCATGGACTTTGCTGGTACTGTGAAATGCACTTAAAATTTTGTTAAAAATGCAAAAAAAAAAACCTGCAAAAACGCAACTTGTGAACATAGCCTTAATGTGTAAATCAAGCTTCTACTAGGAGATTTCTGTAATTCCCATTCATTGTAATAGAGATTATGTCCCCGCATCAATGCCCGTCCTTTGGGACATATACAGTAGTACCAATCTGATATTTAGGACATGTCCAATTTAATAGCACAAACACTTTAACATAAATGCGAGGTCCACTGAAATCTAAACCCAAAATATAGTTTGAATTTAAAAGCCTCTTTAATCCTCTACATGAGTAACGTCCATATTGTCCTACACATAGCAGCCTGTAATGCACCCAAGTGATTTTTTTTTCTGTCCCCATTGAAAAACAGGTTCTGTGGCAATTCTCATTTGTGAATCTATTACAGAGATTAATAGATTATTTCTTCTTTTTCAACTAATTCTCAGTTGGGAAATTTAACCATATGGTAAGGAGAGAATTAGAATTTCATCACATTAGAGCAAAATGTAATGAAAGGAGTCCAACACCTGGGGCCAACTCTGAAAGACACAATTAAAAGCTTTTTAATGTAACCAGAGAAAGCGAAAAAAAAAATCATTGCCTTCAGTGATTCTGCCACATAATAATGATTTACTGACGTGTTGGGAAATATTGTTTTTACAGATGTCACAAGAACAAGAACCTGTCACTAAGTACTATGTGGGTGCACATAGTTAATGAAATCAACCGAGATAAGCTCCTATTTCACACAACCAGATGTCTGCACTCAGATAAAAGCAGACAGAATTCTTCTAAATACATTGATACTTTGTAATCACAGGTAAAATAATATTAAAATAAAATAAAAAACTTGCTAATTCTGGCAGGAATGTCCAGACGTATTAATACATCTTCAATACAGGGAAGTAACCTAAAATGGGAAATTTACTGGCTGATCATAATGTTGGCCTATGCTCAGTGGGCCATCTGCTCGGAGCAGAATTTTTAACATGTGTGTCCTCTGATTAACACCACTATATTGGGTTGGAATTAAAGGGGTTGTCCACTACTAGGACAACCCCTTCTCATACCCCATGCGTGGTCCCGATAAAAAAATAAAGCCTATACTCACCTGACGTGCCTGTGTCGTTCCCGTGTCCACTACTAGGACAACCCCTTCTCATACCCCACACATGATCCCGACAAAATAATAAAGCCTATACTTGCAAGTGTCGGCCGTAGTGATGGCCGAGGACACCTGAGCTTCTGTGTCCTGGCCTTCCCTCACAGGAATATATCCATTCAGCACACCTGTACCTTCAGGTCCAGCTCCTTCTGGTTCTCCCATAGGCTGTGGGAGACCCTCACCAGGCTGAGCAGCATAAACTGAGACACAGTCCGTTTCAACTTCTTTATTGGGTTCATTACGCAGCACATCCAAAGTCTTCACATTCGTTACAGCAGGCTTCACATAACAATATTCCTTTCCTTTCCCTGCACTTCGCTCATGGTTACACAGCATGGATCCGAGTCCGACCGTCCCTGACGGCTACTCAGTATTCTCTGTGTTCAGCTCGACTATGGGTACACATCCTTCTGTCTGTTTTGCCCAGACACAAGATCATTAGTTCCTGCAGTCATAAGCCCCTGAGAGAGAATTCTGCACTTCTGTACTGTCCACTGCACTAGGACCGCTTCTTCACACGCTGTACTCACTGCATCTTCCGGTTCCCCAGGTCGTTTCGCCCCGGTCATCAGGGTGTCTAACCATGCGATGAGTTGCCACATACTGGAACCACTTTTGGCTCCCTTAACTGCTTCAGCCCACTACTGAGCTGTCCTGCTGTGCTGTCCGGGCCTGTAGCCCCTGTGGACTGTGCGGGCTTACTACACAGCAGCCCCTCCTACTCTTAACCCTATACTTCAGCTACATAATGTCTAAGGACTGTGGAGACTAACATGCCCCATCTAGTGGCCATACTAAATACTACACTTACCGTATTATAAGAATACTACAACACACATATATATATATTATATACAGATAGTGGTGCATCTAATAGTGTAGCAATATCAATGAGACATGATGGTAATACACTTTAGGGTGTAGCAGTACCATTATGTATAACAAATGAACATGCATCGATAGTACACAGTACCGAGATGAGGGAGGAAGACAAAGATATAACAGTCATATATCATTCCTCCTAGATACTCACCTCCCGTGCCTGTGCCGTTCCCGCAGTGTCGGAACTCACTCTCTCCCCGGGGCTCTCGTTTGGCTGTTGTGATATGTGAAGCCAGCGCCCAATCACTGCTGGCGTCACGGTCTCCGCTTTAGGACAAATTGAACATGAAGAGGAAGTCCAGTCTGCAGCTAATCTCTGACTTCCTCTTCATATTCAATTCAACAGAAGGCCAAGATAGTGACACCAGCTCTGAATGGGCACCGGCAGGGCATACCCGGGCAAGTGCTGGGGCCCTGAGCTGGCGGGGGGGCCCACTCGCCATCGGGCACCCCGGCGCCCGTTAGCGGATAAGAGCGGTACCAGCACCGCCACTTGGCCCCCCCGCTTGCTCAGGGCCCCGGCAGCAGCCGGCGCAATACTTACCTCTCCCCGTGCCTCTGCTGCCGAAGCTCCGGGCTCCAGGGAGCGCCAGCAGGGTGCCGGCCCCTCCTCTCACAGCAGCGCCACTGAATGACGTCATCATTCAGCGGCCGGCTATGGCAGAGAGAGCGCGGACACCGGACAGGTGAGATGTGAGGTGTATGTGTGTGTGTGTGTGTCTGTGTGCATCAGTGTGTGTGTATGTGAGAGAGTGCTGCGGTGCTGTCTGTGTGTGGTGCTGTATGTGTGATGGTGGTGGGGGGAGGCAGTGATGGTGGTGAGGAGCCGGGGCCCGGAGGCAATGATGATGATGATGATGGGGAAGCGATGATGATGGGGAGACGATGATGATGATGATGGGGAGGCAAAGATGATGGGGAAGCGATGATGATGGGGAGGCAATGATGATGGGGAGGCGATGATGATGGGGAGGCAATGATGATGGGGAGGCGATGATGGGGAGGAAATGATGATGGGGAGGCGATGATGATGGGGAGGCAATGATGATGGGGAGACAATGATGATGGGGAGGAGATGATGATGGGGAGGCAATGATGATGATGATTGGGAGGCAATGATGATGATTATGGGGAGTCTTTCCACAGCACCCTTTCCTGAGCCATAACAGCTCAGAATGCAGCACAGTGCAGAGGAGAGCTCCATATTTTGTATGGAGCATTATATGGGGACCAGTATCCTGTATGGAGCATTATTTGGGGTCCAATATTCTTTATGGAGCATTATATTTGGCCCATAACACTGTATGGAGGACTAAGTGGTGCCCATTATATTGTATGGAGGACTGTACTGTCCAGTCTGTACTGTGCGCTGTGAGGATTTGGCAGTTTTTGAGCTATTGTAGAATTTACAATAGATATCACTCATGTAATGGAAGAAGTGAAGTGTTTGGCATTGTACTATACCCATATTTCTCCGCTGTATCTGTGCATCTTGAATCGTGGTCTGTGTTAAAGGGGCCCACTGAGAGTCTTTCACCCGGGGCCCATAAAAACCTGGAGCCGGCCCTGAGCGCCGGGATCACATGTCACAGCAACTACACAGAAGCCCCTGGGAGATCGAGTGCCAACACCACGGGAATGGCGCCGGCACGGGAGGTGAGTATAAACTTTTATTTTTTTATCAGGGCCAAGCAAGGGGAATGAGAAGACAATGTCCAAATAGTGGACAACTTCTTTAACGTTGCAGAAGCTGTGTTTTTCTACACACATCCAGTCCAAACTCTGACAAAGTGGTGCCCAATGGCCACACGATCTGATTTCAAAATCATGACACTATTGGGCATCTCCATGGGCAGAGTTTTTGATGATGCAGCAAAACACAATGAGCCCAATTCATCACTTATGATTTATTGATGTAATTTTTTCTTCATATTGTCTTATGGTATTCGTTAAGGATTTTGTGCTACAATTTGTTACAAAGTTTAAAATGCACTTCAATTTTGTCTTTCACCAGTTTTTGCCACTTTTTAGCACCAAAAGTCCAAAATCCTTAAAAAGCCGCTCGTTTGTCTTAAGATGTATCACATTGAAAACTTGAGAAGAAACTTACTCCAGGCAAGGACTGGGGTCAGATGAGCTAAAAAAAAATTGATATTTGGTCAAAGTCGCACTTCATAAATCAGATTTTTCCGTATTATTTAGATACTCAAAGTTGTAGAACAAAAGACATCTTACAAATGGTACAAATTGTATAGCGAATAAGGCGCAAATTCTGAAGCCACTAATAAAGAGCAAAATATTCCATAAAACTGAAGGAAAAACAAGGATAAATCGAGGTCAATGTCTGTGGTCACCCTGACACTGAGATATAGAAGCTCACTCAGACATCGGTCAGTCTGACGTGGAAGAAAACAAAAATAAAGACCCACAACTTATCAGAACAGAGTAACCTCTTTAATTCTGCATAGCATTATGAAGTTAGAACTTTGCAGCAATTTGTCACCAAAAAGTATAAGTAACATTGCGGACATACTTCATGACTATGACTACTTCATGACTTTATGTCCTGACTTCAGTGTTTCCCTTACAGAATAACAGTTGTAGCATTTTTTCATAGGAAACTATTGAGGTTGCATCAAGTTGCAGTAATTACACAATTTTACCATGACTCACAGGTCAGGCTATTTGCCCCTAGCTCTTTGTTGGCTGCATAGAAGATTTTTGCATGAATGACACAATGATTGGTTCCAGAAGGCATGCCCACTAGAGTTATCCATTCAGCCCAAGTGATAACCATTAGATATTGTTGACATTTTTCTGGCAAGTTTTTAAAAATGTTGCAGCTTTTTTTTAATTATTCCATTTATTGAAAAACTAATATGATCACCATTTCACTCTTATCGTTTGCTACTTTCCCAAAAATTGAAGATCTTGAGGCATTCACCTAGCCATAAGGAGTGCAGAGGTAAAGCTGGCCACACATATTAGATGGCTGTTGGACTAACGATGCTTCAATCTTTTGACCTGCAGACATATCAGCCGACTCTACCATACCCAGGAGCACTAATTCGGCCGAGCGCTCCCCTGAAATGTTGGCCGGGTGGGGAGAACAATGTGATCAGCAGTCCAAAATCGGACATGCCCGGTCAACATCTCCACCGATACTCAGTTGGCCAGCACCCCCATACACATTAGACTGTCAGCTGTACCCATCGATATCGGCAGGTAATGTGTATGGGATGCCCTAACAGTCCCACTTAGGTCATGGTGCCTGGAGGAGACCAAAGAAACCTAAGCCACATTAAAAAATGCAGTATAATAAATGGTTGATGAGGGCTGTGTTACAACTGTGGGGGTCCAGAGCTTCAGCTAAAGCCTCTGCTTGCAAGGAATAGAGAAGATGACGGGGTAAATATAGAGATCGATTTGGTCTTACTGAGTTTGAGAAAACAGTAAAACAGATTCTGTGAAGACTTTAATGGTGAAAATATTGGATTTACAAACTCTCACAGTGCAGATTTGGAGAATTTACATGCATCTGGATGCATTTTTTTCAAGTAAAAGCAAGGGCTAAGACTCCCATGCACATTAATGTCACCTGAACATGCCAGAATGACGGCTCAGATGACTGTGTGCTGAACGATGGGCCGAAGTATATTTCAACCAACAGCCGACAGCCATCTAATGTGTATGGCCGGCTACAGAGAAGCAATATGGAAGGGGAAGACTTTGATCCTTTTACAGCCATCGTCCAATTTTCAGTGAAAGAACACACACTTAAAGCTGCATCACTGTCCCACAAGATAAGTCCCATAAAAGACCATAGAGAGCCGCACTGGCTGCCACCTAGTAAGAAAATAATAATTTTGATTAGTGATAGTAGAATTGATTTTTGAAGTCTGAGGCCTGAATCAAATGACTGGGATTCACTTTTTTTTAGAATTTAGATGGGTTGTAAACATTTCCTTATTATAACCATGTTTTGTTTTGTGTTTTGATATTTGCAACATTTCTGACATAATATAGGAGAATTTTTTTAAATAATCTGTAAATCAGAGAAACTTTCACAGCTAATGCTATTTTATCAAGAGCTGAACATCGTGGTGTGTGTGTCTGTGTAGGTTTGGTGTCTGTGTGTATGTATTTGTCTGTGTACAGGCTTGCTTTGTGTAGGTTTGGTGTGTGTGTAGATTTGGTGTCTATGTTTAGTGTGTGTGAGTGTATATATGTGTGTACATTTGGTGTGTGTGTTTAGGTTTGGTGCTTGAATGTTCAGTGTGTGTAGGTTTGGTTTGTTTGTGCGTGTATGTAATTATGGTGTGTGTATGTTTAGTGTGTGTGCGTATGTGTGGTGTGTGTGTTTAGTGTGTGTAGGTGTGGTGTGTGTGGTGTACGTAGGTGTAGTGTGTGTGTTTAGTGTGTGTGTAAAAGTTCTGCGTGTGTAGGTTTGGTGTCTGTAGGTTTAGTGTGTGTGTGTCTGTAAAGGTTTGTGTGTGTGATATGTGTTTTTAGAAGTGTGTGTGTGTGTGTGTGTGTGTGTGTGTGTAGCTAAGTATAGGTTTATATATATGTCAAATCAGAAACACATGAGACCTACACACAGTGAACAGGCCTGTAGAGACGCTGTGCACACCACCAGAAAACTGAAAACACAAAAAAAGACAGTAAAACCAAAAATACTCTGTTGCAAAAAGAATAATAGTAAACAGCAAGTGCCAGTAAAAAAAAGTTTAATATGTTTTTTACAAAAAAATGTATATTAAGCTGCTCCACCAAATCGTCAAGGTATACCTGTTTCAGAGCAGAAAACGGGTATACCTTGACGACTTGGTGGAGCAGCTTAATATACATTTTTTGTAAAAAACATATTAATAGAGTTGAGAAATACTTTCCGATATCCAAAAGTATCGGAATCGGAATGGTATCGCCGATACCCAAAAAATATCGGCGATACCCGATACCGATACCGGAAATCCAATGTAAGTCTATGGGAACAAAATATCGGAATTAAAAAAAACCCATTCTTGCCTTGTTGGTTAATTGTACATGAAGGAAAACAACAAAGAGTAATGTCAAATGTATTGGGGAAGGTTGAGGAGACATTAAAGGCATAGATGTTTAACCCAATCAAATGGAATAGCATAAATATTTTTTTTTTTAAAGATGTTCGGATTGACGAAGAAATTGACAATGTTGTTAACGTTTTTTCTATTTTGGCAAATATGTATATTTCACAACTTCCATGCTCTTCACCTTTTTAACTTTTGACACACTTTCTCCTTCATAATCTTCAGCAGCATCATCTTTTTCATCAAATTATTCTTCATCTTCACCTTCTTTATCTTCTTCTTAAACTTCTTGCTATTCATCTTTTTGTTAACATTACTCATATTCTTCTTATTAAACTATTATTCTTATTCATATTCTACTTCATCTTCTTCATCATATTCTTATTTTGGACAGAGATTCCTGTACTTGTAATCTGTCAAAGTATGAATTTTTCATCCTTCCGTTCTTGCTGTCACAAAAGATTTAAATTACAACAGTATTTGTCCGTGTTCAGTTTAGCCTGCAGCAGCAGGCATTTTCCAGGGGCACCACGAGGAGGAACGGACTCACCCCATACACTGCTTAGTCTTCTTCTGCTTATAATTTAGAGCATATATTTTGCTCTTCATTTTGGTCTTATACTTCATGTTCTTCTGCTTTTTGATCTTCTGCTTATTGTTCTTAAGTCTCTTGTTCTGTATCTTGTAGTTTGTCTTAACCTTCTTAGTCCTGTTTGGTAATCTTTTATTTCTTCTTTGTGATGGTGTTTAGGCTGGTTGGCTTGATGCTCGTTGTCCTTGTGGTGGTCATCTTCTTCGGGGTGGTCATCAGGGTCGTCGTCTTCATTGTTGGAGATCCAGAGTGATTTCCCAAAAAAACATTGAAAAAATCTTCAATTTGTAAATGTAGCAGAAGGTACAAGAGCCAATGCAAGTAACGAGGACCAGCTGACTGTGCTGGAACCCGGAGGGGCAGCAGAAGGAAAAGAGCCAATGGCACAACCGAGGACCAGCTGACGTTACTGGGACACGGTTACTAAGCAGGAGGTACCTGTGCTCCAAAGCACTACCAAGGACCAGCAGACGTTGCTGGAACTCGGATACCGAGATGGAGGCACCTAGGCCAAAGGCACTGCGGAGAACCAGCTGACGGTACTGGAACCCGGACGGGTAGCAGAAGGTACAAGAGCCAATGCAAGTGACGAGGACCAGCTGACTGTGCTGGAACCCGGAGGGGCAGCAGAAGGAAAAGAGCCAAAGGCACAACCGAGGACCAGCTGACGTTACTGGGACACGGTTACTAAGCAGGAGGTACCTGTGCTCCAAAGCACTACCAAGGACCAGCAGACGTTGCTGGAACTCGGATACCGAGATGGAGGCACCTAGGCCAAAGGCACTGCGGAGAACCAGCTGACGGTACTGGAACCCGGACGGGTAGCAGAAGGTACCCATGGAAATTTAAGTTGACAGGCCGCGAGCCGGCCGCAGTTACCGAATCCCACAGTACTACAGTGGGTGATTGTCCTATTGTCACAACGGAAACAGCCTTTATTTGCATATCCCGCAGCACACATAGGAAGCACCTAAACTCCAGGCACCATAGAGTCGGCTAACCCGACCGCAACACGACAGGACAACTTATTGGAGGCTAAGTGACGTTTACACTGACAGGAAACAGATGGCGTGCTGTAACCAGTCTGGGCAGGAGTGAGTACCCGTGCCAATGACACTTCCAAGCAACAACTGTCGGTGTTGTAGCCCAGGAATGAGAAGACAACAGGGTGGAGGCAGCAGGACTGTTTGCCGTACACACAGCAGGGAAACAGCTGACATTGCTGAACCCCAGTAACACAGGAGCAAGTGTTGACTGTGCTAACAGCACTTCCTAGCAACAACTGGCGGTGTTGTAGCCCAGGGATGAGAAGACAACAGGGTGGAGGCAGCAGGACTTTTTGCCGTTCACACAGCAGGGGAACAGCTGACATTACTGAACCCCAATAACACAGAAGCAAGTGTTCACTGTGCTAACAGCACTTCCGAGCAACAACTGGCGGTGTTGTAGCCCAGGCATGAGAAGACAACAGGGTGGAGGCAGCAGGACTGTTTGCCGTACACACAGCAGGGGAACAGCTGGCATTACTGAACCCCAATAACACAGGAGCAAGTGTTCACTGTGCTAACAGCACTTCCGAGCAACAACTGGCGGTGTTGTAGCCCAGGCATGAGAAGACAACAGGGTGGAGGCAGCAGGACTGTTTGCCGTACACACAGCAGGGGAACAGCTGGCATTACTGAACCCCAATAACACAGGAGCAAGTGTTCACTGTGCTAACAGCACTTCCGAGCAACAACTGGCGGTGTTGTAGCCCAGGCATGAGAAGACAACAGGGTGGAGGCAGCAGGACTGTTTGCCGTACACACAGCAGGGGAACAGCTGACATTACTGAACCCCAATAACACAGGAGCAAGTGTTCACTGTGCTAACAGCACTTCCGAGCAACAACTGGCGGTGTTGTAGCCCAGGCATGAGAAGACAACAGGGTGGAGGCAGCAGGACTGTTTGCCGTACACACAGCAGGGGAACAGCTGGCATTACTGAACCCCAATAACACAGGAGCAAGTGTTCACTGTGCTAACAGCACTTCCGAGCAACAACTGGCGGTGTTGTAGCCCAGGCATGAGAAGACAACAGGGTGGAGGCAGCAGGACTGTTTGCCGTACACACAGCAGGGGAACAGCTGACATTACTGAACCCCAATAACACAGGAGCAAGTGTTCACTGTGCTAACAGCACTTCCGAGCAACAACTGGCGGTGTTGTAGCCCAGGCATGAGAAGACAACAGGGTGGAGGCAGCAGGACTGTTTGCCGTACACACAGCAGGGGAACAGCTGACATTACTGAACCCCAATAACACAGGAGCAAGTGTTCACTGTGCTAACAGCACTTCCGAGCAACAACTGGCGGTGTTGTAGCCCAGGCATGAGAAGACAACAGGGTGGAGGCAGCAGGACTGTTTGCCGTACACACAGCAGGGGAACAGCTGACATTACTGAACCCCAGTAACACAGGAGCAAGTGTTGACTGTGCTAACAGCACTTCCGAGCAACAACTGGCGGTGTTGGAGCCCAGGGTCAAGGAGGATGTTTAAATACTAGATCAAGTATTTTCCTTGTTACGTGTCAATTAAAAATGTCTATACTCCAAACAAGAGAAATATACCTTTAGTACCATAAGATGATGATTTTACTTAAAAAAATATATGTAAATTAATAATTTACAAACATAAACGCATACATTAACATGTTGAAAAGCAATGCAAACCACAATTAAAATAGGTTAAATAATCTGCTATACGGTTTAAAATAAAAGCATACAAGTACATATCAAAATCCATTAATGATGGCTAAGTAACAGTATGTACACCATTTCTATTGTGTAGATAATGAATGGCTGACTTAAAAACATAATCAGCATTACAAGTTATCTTTGACATTCATAAAAGTTTACATTTGGTGAATAATATCACTAAAAAGTTTTTAAAAATATCTAAAATTTCCATCATGTAATACTGATAATATGTGCCAATCATTTATATTAACAAACAAAAACTTTAAAAAGTGCATAGTGCATAGTCAAAACAGCTATTTATGCCTGACTGTGGACTTGCAAGCATGACAACGGATAGATAAGGTATATATAGATGAGACTACATAGCCACAGATGTTGAATGGCGATGTAATACTGTACCTCAATAAAGTGTGCGTTACTACTACATCCTTTTTTTTATATAGCTTTATAAAAGGTTACGTGCATGTATGGTTGCGCCTTTGTTTGGACGCACAGACTGGCTTCCTGCTGTGACGCGTTGGGTATTGGAGCGTCTGTGCGTCTTATGACGCAGACTAACATTCACGGTGCGCATCGTTCATCATCGCAAGCGTACCGACAACACAAAGGCGTTGTCATGACTGCTTTACTCAGTAAACATGCACCTATGATGAAACATACACGCATGTGCCCTATTACATAACAAGCTACAAGAAAAACGAGTGTGAGGTGTGACACAGCTGTTTTGTTAAGGTACAGTATTATATCGACATTGTACAGGTGTCGCTATTCAGTCTGATAAATAGATATCATTCACCTATTCTATCAGTTGTCGTTCTTTCAGCACCACTTACAGGTATATATTTTGCTATTGTGACTATGCACTATTGACTTTAACAAGGTAATGCATGATTTTTGTTAGCGATTATCATGTTTACATGACGGACCTTTATGATATGGGCTGTTAACTTTCTAATTAAATATGTATTTTTTAAAATGACACAAATATAAGTAATGTTGAAGAGGACTATTCCTACATGCATTGTTTGCACAATATTACAGGTGTACATCACGTCCCTTAATCAACATTGGATTATTATATTTACTTGTATGCTTTTATTTAAAAGCCAAGAACACTGAAGTCTAACCTTCGCACTGCAGCTGTTGTCAAAGTTCAACCCACATTATGCACTTCCAACATTGCAGCATTTGAGTCATGATGTGAGTTGGATTTGTCTAAGCTATGGAGTGACAAGGTTGACCATCAGTATCCTATAGTATAAGTAGGCTTTTGTGTTAGCATTTGTTTTCGACATGTGCATATCTGAAATAATATGTCACAATTATTTTGTTACAGATTTGTGACAAAGACTAATCATTTTATGGTTTTAAAGCTGACGTTTCAAATGTTTACAGCTTAGAAATCAGGGTGTAGCCTCATATCTATGTGTAGCACTAGACACTTTGACATGTCATGCTTTTTTCACCATGTGTAGGTAGCTAGCAGTAATTTTTGCCAGACACACAGCAGGGGAACAGCAGGCGTTACTGAACCCCACAAACACATCAGCGATTGTTTTCATCTGTGCATCTAACACTTCTGAGCAGCAACTGGCGGTGTTGAAGCCCAGGGTCAAGGAGGGTGTAGGCAGAGGCCTTGTATGAGATGTTTGAAGTTGTAGTTAGCAGCAGTAATTTTTGCCAGACACACAGCAGGGGAACAGCAGGCGTTACTGAACCCCACAAACACATCAGCGATTGTTTTCATCTGTGCATCTAACACTTCTGAGCAGCAACTGGCGGTGTTGAAGCCCAGGGTCAAGGAGGGTGTAGGCAGAGGCCTTGTATGAGATGTTTGAAGTTGAAGTTGTAGTTAGCAGCAGTAATTTTTGCCAGACACACAGCAGGGGAACAGCAGGCGTTACTGAACCCCACAAACACATCAGCGATTGTTTTCATCTGTGCATCTAACACTTCTGAGCAGCAACTAGCGGTGTTGAAGCCCAGGGTCAAGGAGGGTGTAGGCATAAAATATTGAGTTATTGCCTTGTTACGTGGCCATTGCAAATGTATGTACTTCAAACAAGAATAAATGAAGTTTTACTAGGACAATAAAATGATGAATTTCAATTCCAAGAATAGAAAAATATTTAGACTTGAGAGTCCTCAGTGGTTGATACCGTTTAATGGCTAACTGAAAAGATGGTAACAAATTCCAAGCTTTCGAGACTACTCAGGTCTCTTCATCAGGCTAAGACTAAAACAAAAAATGAAGAATCACATATTTCTACACACAACAGGACACAGGAATAGGTAAGACAAGTGAGGGAGGGACAAGTGAGGGACCGGCAAATGAGACGGGAGACCGGAAAAAATAAATGGATATTACTGGCCAAACACTTGTATGCGGTAAGCAGATAATGGAATTACTGGTATAAAATTCTTCAATATGAGAAGATACAAAGGTTTCAGAATATAAGCTCATCATGATTGACATCTTAGTGTTGGAATGAATAGATCACAGGATTATGTCATCTATATCAATTAAGGATCTGGTTTGTCATCTTCTAAGCATAAAACTTCTTCCTTCAGGGGCATGAAAACAGAAAACCAGACCCCAATCAGAGGGCAATAAAACTTTCTATCCTTATCTAGGAACTGTTCCAATATTTATGTTCATCCCTCTGTCATAATGACAGTTCTGCTACACGTGACTTACTTGTCTTACCTATTGCACTATTCCTGTGTCCTGTTGTGTATAGAAATATGTGATGCTTCATTTTTTGTTTTAGTCTTTGCCTGATGAAGAGACGTGAGTAGCCTCGAAAGCTTGCAATTTGTTACCATCTTTTCAGTTATCCATTAAAAGGTATCAACCACTGCGGACTCTCAAGTCTAAATATTTGTCTATCTACTGGCTAACACGGTACGAAGATACACATGTTTCCTAACTTCAAGAATAAAAATAAAGACCCTGCAAATATAAACTCATATATGCACATGCCAACAAGAAATGGAACAACACACCACCCAAAAAATTGGTTACAAAATATAGTGTTGTAAATTTAAGAATAAAAGTCCATTTTTGTATTTATGAATAATGCTTAAGGAACGCTATGTTAAACCATAACATAGTGAAGACAATGGATTTTGTAATAGTCACTCATCATCATCATCATTGCAATTTAGATGTGACAGTCACAGACATTTCAATTATTTAAGTTAATAAAATCGTTACTTTGTACAGCATGTATGACATGTCCAGCATGGACTCATCAATGTGATGACGCAATAATGTATGATAAAAAATAACCATTTAAAAAAACATTATGCATTGTCACAATGTAAGTGTGTGCCTGCAAGTGTAGGTGAAACAAAGGCTACGGATAGCAAAGGTATATTCTATGTCTGTATCAGAAAGTGGACAGCCTCTGATGGGTAATGGCGATGTTATACTGTACGTCAATAAAGTCTGCGGCTGCAATCATGCATTTTTTGCTTGTACAGTGTTGAAGAGGGTAAAAGCATGTCTGGTTGCGCAAGGCTTTATCCGTCAACACTACCTTCCTACTGTCACGCGTAGGGTAGGGTAGCGTGTGTCAATTAGATGACTCTATAAAATGTGACGTTACGCAGCGTTATTGTGCCCTAGGGACGCCAAAAATACGACAGCAGTAATCATTACTGTCTAATACTCCACCTATGACCAACAAAAAAAGCACGTTCCCTCTTTAACAATCTACAAGACTAACAAGCATAATGGTTGACGCTGACTTTATTGAGGTACAGTATTACATCGACATTGTCCATGAGTAACTATGCACTGTGATACCTATATACCATTATTAATTTATATCTGTTGTGCATGTTTCAACAGCACTTTCAGGTATAACTACCTATTGTCAGTATGCATGATGCACTTTCTAGATGTAATAATTTATTATTGCACATTATTACCAGGTTTAGATGCTGGCCATTTCATATATGGTGTGTGAAGTTACAGTTGGCATCAGTATGTGTATTTTATAATGTCTGTCATAAATAAAACTCGTGATGATGATGATGAGGATTTTATGATTCGTACATCCATTGACTGCATTATCTTACAGGTACAGATAAAGTTCCTTAAAAAGCATTAATTGATAAGTATGAAATGTACTTTTATGCATTAATTTCAAAAAGTGAACACTATGTTTTAGTTTTTGTTACCATTTCTAATAGACATGTGCAGATATGCGCTGTGATGACAAATTATTATTTGTCCATATTTGTTATAAAAATTTATCATTCTAGGCCTGGAAAACTTCACAATTTCCTGTTTTAAGCATAACAATCAGGGTGACGGCTCTTCCCTATTTGGAGCATGTTCCACATGGGTTTTTCGGTGCATGTGTAGGGAACAGGAGACTTCTTGCCGGCCACACAGCAGGGGAACAGCTGGCGTTACTGAACCCCACTAACACTATAGCTTGTGTATTGGTCTGTGGACATGACACTTCTGAGCAGCAACTGGCAGTGTTGTAGCCCAGGGAGTAGAGTTCAGGTGGTAGAAAGATGAACATAACAGGAGACATGGATAACGTTGCGAACCAGTTATTTAATCTGAAAACGGACAGACAAATTCTGGCGAGATCCATGCCTTGTTCATTTTCAGAAAAGTAAGCCGGTCTACATTATCGGAGGATAGTCGCATGCGACGGTCTGTTAGTACACCACCTGCAGCACTAAAGACGCGCTCCGATAATACACTGGCAGCAGGGCAAGCCAGCACCTCCAATGTATACTGGCTAAGCTCTGGCCATGTATCCAGCTTAGAGACCCAAAACTTGAATGGGGAAGAGCCATCTGGGAGTACACTGAGAGGGAAAGACATGTAGTCTGTCACCATCTTACGGAAACGTTGCCTCCTGCTGACTGGAGCCGTCTCGGATGGTGTAGACATTTGTGGCGCTGCCACAAAACTTCGCCACATTTGGAATATACTGGTCTTGCCCTGTGCAGAGGCGCTGCTTGTGCTCCCTCTTGTTGCAGAGCTGTCTCCACTGCCTCGACGCACAGAGCTGCTTTGTAAAGCACTAGCAGCAGCAGTGCTCTGGGCTGGAATGGAGAACATTATGGATTGCACCAGTGTGTCTTGGTACTCCCGCATTTTACGCTCCCGGTTCAACGGTGTGATGAGGCTTTGTAAGTTGTCCCGGTAGCGAGGGTCTAGGAGGGTGTACACCCAATAATCAGACGTGGTGAGAATGTGGGCGATGCGGCGGTCGTTTCTCAGGCACTGCAGCATGAAATCAACCATGTGCTGCAGACTCCCAACTGGCCAAGAAACGCTGTCCCCTGCAAGAGGCGTCATCTCTGCCTGCTCTGCATCACCCCACCCTCGCTCTACATACTGACTAGAGCGTTGTGTACCTCCCTCTGGAGCGATGTCTTCCTCCTCCATTGACTCTCCTCATCCTCCTCACAAAGTGAGCCCTGCCCAGCCCTTTGTGAGGAACCACGTTGCGCTGACTGTCCAGAAGGTGATGGAATTTGTGACTCCTCATCCTCCACCTCTTCCAAAACCTCATCCCTTAGTGCTTGCAGTGTTTTTTGAAGCAGGCAGATAAGGGGGACAGTCAGGCTGACTAGTGCATCATCTGCACTCGCCATCCGCGTTGACTCATCAAACGCACGCAAAACGTGGCAGATGTCCTTCATAGAGGCCCACTCAGTAGTGGTGAAGTGTGAACGGCGCAAATTGCGAGTTGATTGCGCCTGATGCAGCTGATACTCCATTACTGCTGGCTGCTGCTCACACAACCGCTCCAACATATGTAACGTGAAATTCCACCTGCTGGGTACGTCACATATGATGCGATGTTCAGGAAGGCGAAATCTGTGTTGCAGAGCTGCAATGCGCGATCTGGCCATGCTGGAACGTCGCAAGTGAGCGCACTCTAGGCGGACCTTGTGCAGCAGTGCATCAAGATCCGGATAGTCCCTCAAAAAACTCTGCACGACCAAGTTGAGCACATGTGCCAGACATGGTATGTGAGTGAGGTTGCCAAGGCCCAGAGCTGCCACCAGATTTCGGCCATTGTCACACACTACCAAGCCTGGCTGGAGATTCGCTGGCAAAAACCACACGTCGCTCTCCTGCTTGATGGCATTCCAGAGCTCCTGCGCTGTGTGGCTTCGATTCCCCATGGGAATTAATTTCAGAACGGCCTGTTGCCGTTTGGCCACGGCTGTGCTCATATCGGTCGCATCAGGTAAGCGTCCACGGGTCCATGTGGAGGTAGACCGTGACGGCTCCTGCAGCGATGATTCTGAGGAACTGGAGTAGGAGGAGGAGTCAATGTGGACAGACTGGATTCCTGCAATCCTTGGAGTTGGCAGAACACGTACAGCGCCACTCGCAAGATCTGTACCCGGCTCCACAACATTGACCCAATGGGCAGTGAGGGAAAGGTATCGTCCCTGGCCATGGGTACTGGTCCACGCATCGGTGGTCAGGTGGACCTTGCTACTGACGGCGTTTAGTAGCGCATGTTTAATTTTTCCCTCAACATGCTTTTGCAGACCAGGGACGGCTTGCCTGCTGAAATAAAATCAGCTGGGCACATTGTATTGTGGGACTGCCAATGCCATTAAGTTACGGAAACTGTCAGTCTCCACCAGCCTGAATGACAGCATTTCAAGGGACAGGAGTTTTGCAATGCCAGCATTCAGAGCCTGTGCTCGTGGATGGTTTGCCGAGTATGGCCGTCTTTTATCCCATGCCTGTGCTACCGATGGCTGTTTTGTGGCCTGGGAGTGTGAGGATGACAGGGAACTTGCAGCTGTGGGTGGAATAACACTGGGTCTCTGGACAACAGTGACAGAGGTTCTTCCATGGCGATCCTGTGAGGAAGCCGAACCAGCTGTGTGTGAGCTGGAGGAAGAGGCTCCAACACGAGCTGAAGATGTAGGTGCTGCTGTAGGTTGGCCTACATCTCCAGTGTGTCTTTGTAACTGAACCACGTGCTTTGACCGCACATGTTTCCACATATTTGTGGTATTAAGGTTACTGACACTTTTACCTCTTTTTACTTTTTGATTACACAGCTTGCATTTGACATAGCAAATATCATCTGCAAGTGTGTCAAAAAAGGACCACGCAGTGCAAGTCCTGGGAGCGCCCGTTTTGGCTGTTGGAAGAGAACTGCTACGAACGGGTGCCAAACTGGAGGCTACAGGCAACCGAGTCTGCAGCCTACCTCTCCCTCCTGTTTGGACCGTTGGGGCAATCTCTTCCTCAGAGCTGCTACCACCACCTTCCTGTTCCTCACGCCATGTTGGGTCTTGGACCTCATCATCTGCACTACCCTCTTCCAACACCTGCTGCTGTTGGGTGGTCTGGCCAGCACCATGCTCAACAGAAACTGGCACCTGAGTCTCATCATCATCAGATGCGTTCTGCGGTGTGCTGACCATCGGCACTGGCTCACCCGCCTCTTCACATTCAGAGAGACACAGCTGTTGCGCATCACTGCATACTGCCTCTTCTTCACATTCCAGAATGCTGCTTGGCTGGGCCCCTGTTTGCAAGCCAACAGATTCTGAGAACAGAAGCAGAGACTCAGCTGGCTCCTTTACAGAGCTCTCTGAATGCCTGGGCAATTTGGCAGGCGGTGAAGAGACAGATGGTTGTTCAACAGTGCTGTGGTCCTGAGAGGAGGTGGAAGCAATTGAAGTCGATGCATTGGCTGCCATCCAACCAACAACGGCTTCAATTTGTTCTTCCCGCAGCAGGGGGGTACGCCGAGCTCCTACAAAAGTGCGCATAAAGGAACGCTCACAGGGAAAACTGGTGGATGCTTTGTCACTGGGTGCGGCAGCAGCCACAGAATCCCCACGTCCTCTCCCTGCTGAAACTCCACGGCCACGACCACGTGCCTTACTCCCTGCCTTCTTCATCTTGGTACATTGATAAAGAAAGTCAGAAAAGTTATAAGGCCTAAGTGTGGTTATTCCTCAGAGACTGCAGTGAACACTGCAGACAACTGTTCAGTAGCTGTGAAAGGCCCCTTTGTGTACTTCTATAGTGTTTGCAACCAATGTATTGTATACGGATGGAAGCGCGTCACACTAATAGATTAGATTTTTTTCAAATATAATGGAGCAGCACCAATTTGAGAAAAATGTGAAGGATGAGGCAGTGACACACGCTCAGCAGACTACAACCAGCAGTGGTTGCAGAACTAACTGGAGCGTAATCTGCACTCAAAAAATGAAAAGCTCACAGACTGCAGTGAACACTGCAGACAACTGTTCAGTAGCTGTGAAAGGCCCCTTTGTATACTTCTATAGTGTTTGCAACCAATGTATTGTATACGGATGGAAGCGCGTCACACTAATAGATTAGATTTTTTTCAAATATAATGGAGCAGCACCAATTTGAGAAAAATGTGAAGGATGAGGCAGTGACACACGCTCAGCAGACTACAACCAGCAGTGGTTGAAGAACTAACTGGAGCGTAATCTGCACTCAAAAAATGAAAAGCTCACAGACTACAGTGAACACTGCACACAACTGTTCACTATCTGTGAAAGGCCCCTTTCTGTACTTCTATAGTGTTTGCAACCAATGTATTGTATACGGATGGAAGCGCGTCACACTAATAGATTAGATTTTTTTCAAATATAATGGAGCAGCACCAATTTGAGAAAAATGTGAAGGATGAGGCAGTGACACACGCTCAGCAGACTACAACCAACAGTGGTTGAAGAACTAACTGGAGCGTAATCTGCACTCAAAAAATGAAAAGCTCACAGACTACAGTGAACACTGCACACAACTGTTCACTATCTGTGAAAGGCTCCTTTCTGTACTTCTATAGTGTTTGCAACCAATGTATTGTATACGGATGGAAGCGCGTCACACTAATAGATTAGATTTTTTTCAAATATAATGGAGCAGCACCAATTTGAGAAAAATTGGAAGGATGAGGCAGTGACACACGCTCAGCAGACTACAACCAGCAGTGGTTGAAGAAATAACTGGAGCGTAATCTGCACTCAAAAAATGAAAAGCTCACAGACTACAGTGAACACTGCACACAACTGTTCACTATCTGTGAAAGGCTCCTTTCTGTACTTCTATAGTGTTTGCAACCAATGTATTGTATACAGATGGAAGCGCGTCACACTAATAGATCACTGTTAATTTCTATTGAATGGAGCTGCACCAATTCCACAAAATAAAATAAAAAAAAGAGTCAGTGAGTGACACGTGCAGATGCCTACAAACAGCGGTGGATGCAGAGCAAACTGCAGCGTCACCTGCACTCTCACACACACACCTTGCACAGAGCTGTTAAAACAACACTGCAAGGCAAAAGGAAGCTTTACACAGCGGTTGGTGATAGCCTGCCTACAGCACAGTACACTAAATCGCAATATCTAACTGTCCCTCAGAGTCAGCACAGCAGCGTTCTGTCCCTTACTGAATTCACAGCACAGTGACGCTAAAATGGCGGCGGCGCCTTTTATAGTGCATTCTGACATCATTTCAGCATCCAATCACAGCCATGCCATTAGTTAAGATGACCGCAGCATTACAGGATGTGCCCACACTTCGTAGGATTCCTCATTGGCTGACTAAAATCACATTGCCTCTCAAAGAATTATGGGAACTTCTGATTCCGGTATACGATATATGGAAAATATACAGCGAATATCGGCCGATACCCGATACTTGCGGTATCGGAATGCTCAACACTACATATTAACCGAATACCCTTGTTTTTCCACTTTTTTTTTACTGGCACTTGCTGTTTACGATTATTCTTTTTACAACAGAGTATTTTTGGTTTTACTGTGTTTTTTATATATATGGCAGTATCCGCATGTGTATGGGCATTTGCATACATGTCTGAATTAGCATGGATACAGTCTGGGTATATGCTGACCTCTTATTCTAAAGTTTTCCCGTACCCTGTATATACAAGTCATTTATCTCCTCCTCAGATATATAGCTATATATAGTGAAGCCTAGAGCGCCTATAACTTTCTTCTGAGAACAAGTTTCAGCTCAGATGCAATATTGCAGATTCACTCATAAAATTGCTGGAGCCTCTCCCTCCACATAAAGTAGAGTCAGAAAGTGCTAAGGTGGATTATGTGCAAACTTCATGTCTCCTGATTCTCCGCCTTATATAACTCTGGACCACAGCCCCCATAACTCATCATAAAAAGAGGAGTAAGAAGATTGTGTGATAGACTCCAGAGGAGCCGGGATGAAGATCTACACCCCATATATATGTATATATATATATGTCCTGGTGCTGAGGAGGCTCTGACACCTCAGTCTCTCGCGGGGACGTCTTGGAGGAGTCAGTTCTGTAATTTGCAGAGGAGCATCCTCCTCCTCATCCTCCTCCTCCCATAAGTGGGGCTTTTACTGTGCTCATTGATGAGTGAAAGTCGCCCCACATGTCAGGCTAAAGGCAGTTGTTGGGCTCCTAACAGGACACAGCGTCTTGTAAACATATGCGCTGAGCGGTGCATGCAGATGGCGCCCGGATAATGGGGCAGCTCCTCGTATAAAGCGCGGGCGCTGCTGCTGCTGCTGCCTTCAGTGCAGCCACCAGACTGCGGCCACACAGCGCCGGGGATTGTTTGTTACCGGTTTAATCCTATTAATTAAAACGTTAACCTGATTGGGTAGAAAGCTGTGTCCCGACAGGCAGCTCCGCCATAATAACCTACTCAGAGCTAATGATGTAAAGACTCCCCGGCTGAGGCTGAGGCTTGATGGCTCCAGAAATCTCTTGAAGGTGAATCCAAGCAAGATAAACGGCGCCGGAGCTTCGTGTGACAATGCCTGAGCGGAGGACACCAGGCTGGAGCTGAGCACCTGGGAGCCCGCGACCTTCTCACTCCTCCAGCCCAGACACCTCCAGGAGGCAGGAGACGCTGCCAGCAGCGCCGTGCCACCGTCCGCCGCCACAAGTTCTTCCCCCCGCTCGGGACATGGAGAGGGCGCTGAAACTGGCAGAAGAAGACTTGTTCCACAAGACTCTGGGCGCTAAGAGGATGGAGTCTGCCTTCCGCTCCCCGCAGGGTCTGGACCTGTCCCAGCCCGGAGACCGCTCCCCGCTGCACTGCTATGACGGTCCGGACCCGGCAGAGCTCCTGCGCCACCACCAGAGCTCCGCGCTCCCGCCGGGGGCTACCGGAGACTCCTTAGCGCTGGCGGCGGCCAGCATGTGCGCCACGTTCGGGGCGGACGGCGCGGGCAGGGGCATCGCATCCATGGCGGAGAGCAGCGGAGGAGAGGAACAGAGCCCCGACGATGACAGTGACGGGCGCTGTGACCACCGATCCTCGCAGCCCGGGATGAAGTCAGACGCGCCCCTAGGACCCGGCGGAGGGAAAAAGTCTAAAGAGCAGAAAGCCCTGCGGCTGAACATTAACGCCCGGGAGAGGAGACGCATGCACGATCTGAACGATGCCCTGGACGAGCTGCGAGCCGTCATCCCTTATGCCCATAGCCCCTCAGTCAGGAAGCTCTCCAAGATAGCCACCCTGCTCCTGGCCAAGAACTACATCCTCATGCAAGCCCAGGCGCTGGAGGAGATGAGAAGACTGGTGGCTTATCTCAACCAAGGTCAGGCCATCTCTGCTGCCTCCATCCCCAGCTCCGCTGCCGCCGCCGCCGCCGCTGCTGCCGCTCTTCATCCTGCACTGGGCGCCTACGAGCAGGCGGCTGCCAGCGCGGGCTACCCGTTCAGCACCGTGGCCAGCTCCTGCCCGGACAAGTGTGCCTCTTCAACAGCGTGTCCTCCAGTCTGTGCAAACAGTGTACTGACAAGCCTTAACAGCCAGAAGAGCCGAAGCCTAGCCCAGCTGATGCCACCAGGTGCCCAGGACTTGGTGCCACCTAGACCAGGGACAACTCCACGAGAAGGTGAAGAACTTCTGAGGCTTCTCCATTGTGATCTCCCCTG
>JARQOD010000006.1:363537931-363610966 GCA_033576555.1 Oophaga sylvatica
AACAAAAGCAAAATAAATGTTTGTGTTTTTTTTTTAATTAAGAACAAAAAAACTAAAGTTAAAATAGGAATATTAAGTAATATATCTGTGTATAATACATTTACTAATAATGTGTATTTGCAACATTGCCTGACTTGGTTCTTCATGATAAAATTATTCTTGCAGGTAATGAATCATTCTTAAATGGTTCCTGCTGTGAATGAATAGTTAAGCAGACTGTGGCATTTATATACTATATCATATACTCATTTAATTGCCAGAGAAGAATTCAGTAAAATGGTAGATAGAAATAAAGAGAAACATCTGAGCACATAGGTCAGAAATAAAAAGTTAGAGCAGTAAAGTGAACTAAAGTCTTAAACATATATTTGTATTTCCCATCCAGTGCCCTGTAGGTTGTAATCTGTAACTCACTATCTCTGCTATAATGGCCATCTACTACATTTTAACATTTTTTTTACATATAACTAAATTGCTCTGAGTGAGTAATAAAAAGGAAAAGCCATTTCTGTGATTGCTTTTATAGATACAATCTTATAAATGTGAACAAAACTGAAATTAATTTACTATATTAATCTCAAACCCATTGTACCTGCAGTCATGCACCAGGATGGAAGTGGTTAATCCCATCCTTAGTTATAGCTACTTACACTTGTCCTTCCCAGGCTCATTCCCCAGACCTGTAATAAACTATCAGACAAATTTATGATGTGTTTCAGCATTTTATGGTGTTATTTATGCATTCATATATGCATATAGGCAGTGTGAGGAGAGGATAACACACTGAAACTCCACACACTCCACACAATACAAATGCATGTCAAGGGCTAGTAAATTTGCTTGAAATGTGCTCAAATCTGCCAAATAGTCAGGTGAAAATATAAACAGCACAGAAAATCAGCAGACAGAGGAGCCTGCAGCTCTAATGATGCCGCCCCTATAAAATACACCTACAGCCACTGAGATCAAGTGATAGGAAACTGACAAGCTGGGGTTAAGATCCTGCCAACATTATATACATATATAATCATCAGCTCATCTCCTCCAACTAGGTCATAATTAATAGAGAGCAGAGAGCTGTGTGACCGGCAGTCTCAGTGCTGCACCAAGTGCTTGTGGATCAGGGTCTTACCAGCACTCTCTCCAGGTGACATACACTAAAGACCTAGATCTCACCCAGATTACACATAGGAGATCAAGTATTAATATAAATATGTAATCCATAGAAATCTACACAAATCTGTTCTCAATATATCAGCAGAGAACAGCATGATTACTGCTCAGGCTTAGTGTGTGTGAAAATGCACATTATATATATCTGTGTGTGTACGTGTATGATACTCTAAAGGTTATCTATCTATCTATCTATCTATCTACTATCTATCTATCTATCTATCTATCTATCTATCTATCCCATATCTATCTATCTATCTATCTATCTATCTATCTATCTATCTATCTATCCATATCTATCTATCTATCTATCTATCTATCTATCTATCTATCTATCTATCTATCTATCTATCTATCTATCTATCTATACTATCTATCTATCTGTCATCTATCTATCATCTATCTATCTATCTATCTATCTATCTATCTATCTATCTATCTATATCTATCTATCTATCTATCTATCTATCTATCTATCTATCTATCTATCTATCTATCTATCTATCTATCTATCTATCTATCTATCTATCTATCTATCTATTATCTATCTATCTATCTATCTATCTATCTATCTATCTATCTATCTATCTATCTATCTATCTATATCTATCTATCTATCTATCTATCTATCTATCTGTCTGTCTGTCTGTCTGTCTGTCTGTCTGTCTGTCTGTCTGTCTGTCTGTCTGTCTATCTATCTTTCTAGTAAAAAATAATAATTGTCTGCTCATTTAAAAGATGTGATAATATTTCTAATTGACAATTGCATGTGATCAGATCTCTAATCGTTCTGGAAGATGCTGGTGACTCTTCCCTAAGCCTGGTGTGTTTGAGTGGCATATTCCTCAGCCAGATTCTGGATATTGTGCAGTCCAAAAATCTCCATCTGGTGCAAATGTTTATTGCATCTAAATTGTGTGACTAGGTTTTTTTTTTCAAAATGTGGTCAGTAAATGTGTTGTGATTTTTCAAATTTGGCATGTGTAGAGGATTCACTGTACTCCATGCCTTGCTTACTCCTCCATAACACACTAACTGACAGTTATCTATTTATGTAAAATATATTTAGATATATATGTGTGTATTTATGCACTATTGCAATAATACTAGTATGGATAGTGTAATATTAGTTACAGTTCATTATAATCTCAAATTTTATTTATTGATTTACTGTTATTGGAAGATTTTTCTTTTATGCAGTTGGCTTTTAATATGGACGTTTATACTGATGCAAGTTGGTCAACATATATTTATGAGTATACCATGCAGAGCGGATCTCACATTTTTTGGAACTTATACCACAGGGGTGTATATATATATATATATATATATATATATATATATTTGAGCTCTGGTCTGTCCTATATGTCCACTTGTTTTGGTGGGGTATGCATATGGTTACACATATGTTGGTATATAGTGACTGCTGAGCCCGGCCTCCAGAGCTGTCAGGGCTTTTGGCATTTGAGCATGTGTTTTAGTAACTATGGTGCACACATTGGTCCATTATGTTTGTTTGATTGTCTTCGCTCCGTTAGAATATTTTTAGTCCTTGATACATGAATTTGTGAAGAAAGTATAGTCTGTAAGCATTATCACTCACTTATTTACAATTGCAGAATGCTTTGCACAGTGGAATTTTGCACTTTGTGTAATATAATATTTATTTGACATGTAGTATATCTATGATTAGATGCATACATTTGTTAATGGTGTCTTCTCCCTTTACAGCTTAGGTTCTATCACAGTGCTTTGCTGACAACCATCATATTTTTGTGGCGTGTTTCTATTTGCGTTTTTTTTTTTATTTTTTTTAAATTTTTTTTGTGTTTGTGCCAAAAACACTGTGGCTAGACGCGACATTAAAGTCTATAGTGAAATGTAAAATGCACTGCGTACAAAGCGCTTTGTTTTTTGTATTTTTTTTTGGCTCTTTTTGCGGCATTTTGCTCAAAACAAGTCAGGTCTTGGGTATTGCATTGTTCTCAATACTTGTGATAAATGCTATGAAAAAAGTCAAATTGTAAAATAGAATAGAAAATTCATGAGCAGATAGATGAATAGAAAATTCTGCTATTAGACAATATATTATTAGACTGTAGTAAAGAGAATACATTCCATGAACACATAATAATGAGACATTTTGGGCTGCACCTGTACGTGTAAGACTTTGCTTTGGGCCACAAAGTTATTATTGGATATTTCTTAGCATTATATATCACAGCACTGTAAAATATGTGAATGATATATATTAAATTATTATTATTATTATTACTGTTATTTATATACCTTTATAAGACATCTTTATGGAAAAGATGGATTTGAAAATAATGGGGATATTTAGCCACTATTGAAATGTAAAAAAAACCCTAAGTACTACTAAAACTACAACTACTACTATTATTATTACTACTACTACTAATAATAAAATAAGTACTATCCTCCATACCAGTCCCTTGTCTCTCCTGTACCAATGCTTCCCAGACCCCCCACCAGTCTCTTTACTTTCTGATTGGTCCATAAAGACATATGAATACTGTAACTGCACTGACCAACCCATTACCGTTTGGCTCAAGCACATGACCGATTTTCTCATACGAGCGCTAGCTGTGGTTTTCACGGATAGCATTCGTACCTATGATATTCTATGGGGCTGTGCACAAGTCTGATTTCTTTTCTTGGACCAACTGGTCCGCAGAAAAAATTGGAGACATGTCCGATTTTGATCTGAGCGTCGGATCAAAATCGGCGATGCAAGTTGATGGGAGTCTAAGTAGTAGACAAAAAATGTAGAGGAGGTAATCTGGTTTTGCTCCCTTTGCATCAGGAGGAGAGGAGCCGATGACTATAGATATTAGCCAGGTCGCATTTGTGAACTGCCTATTTTTTGTAGGATAGGACAGGTGCGCATTACTTACAGCTCGTAGATATGAGCCAGCAGATATCTGTAGATGTGATTACTCCTAGTCTCATTCACATTCTGATGAAAGTTTTCTTTGAAAAGAATGTTATTTAGTGATGAGAGAACGTGCTAGGATAAGATGTCATCCAATCATGCTCGGGTGCTAACCGAGTGTCTTTGGCGTGCTCGAAAAATATGTTCGAGTCCCCGCGTCTGCATGTCTCACGACTGCTGCCTGTTTGTTAGGCAATCCCTGCATGTGTTGAGGCTGTCAATGTGTTGAGGCTGCTATTTTTCGAGCACGCCAAAGTCACAAGGTTAGCACCCGAGACCCGAGCATGCTCCGATAACACCGTATCCAAGCACGTTCACTCATCACTACTTTTATTAGAAGGCTAATGGTGCATTATTAGGCTACCTCCACACAAAGTTTTTTTTGTAACATTAAAGTGATTGACATCTATCATAAAATCTTGGTCCCCGGACACAGTTTGCTATATAAAAAAAAAAAACACTCTTTACTCACTGTCCCAGGTCCAGTGGTGAGTCTCTGCCGCTGCTCCCGGCATCTGATAATGGCTACAGCTCTGACGTTACGTCAACAGCACAGCTGCCAATCAGTGAGCTCAGCGCTCTTGAATCTTCACATATACATGAAACGGTCAGAGCTAATGAGTTCACCGATTAGCTGCCATGCTGTTGACAAAACGTGGACACTCAGCATTGAACCTGGGGACAGTGAGTAAAGCATAGCTTGATTTTTTTTTATCAAACCAACCGAGACCAAAATTTTTCCAAAGAAGACAGCCCCTCATAAAACTACTAGTTTTTCATGGGAAATCAATTCATGAAACATTCATTTTTTTGGTGAGTTTTTGCAGTTTTTTTTAATGAAGCATTTTTTGCAATTTTTTCATTGGACAGTGCCTTGTTCGGAGCAAATTCCCTCAAAGTAGTGACATGCACTTTTTTTTTCTACTGGGTTCTTTTCAAAACCTCTTCAGCAAAAGAAAAACAGCTCTAAAAAAGTCATCTTAACAGCTGAGAAATGAATAGTCAGAGTTTTTCAAATGTTTGTAGTGGTTTTTGGGGAGGATTTTGGAGAGGATCTGCTGAAAGAACTTAGTGAATAGCCTAGGAGGTGATCGATGAAACACAGCTCTGTTACATGGCAGTGTGCATGGGGCCCTGTTGTTTCAAGTGGTACTGGCTTCTCCAGGGGATACTGGTGGAAGCTTAAAAAAGCAGATGGGCTAAGCTATAAATGTAGATATAATAATGCTTAAAACTGCATAAAAACAGAGTTCAAGATCGATCAAGATTCTATTTTTGGGTGTAATATTAAGTAAATTTTAATAAACCAACTCAGAACCCTTAGTAATTAAGCCTCTAGGCTTTATTCATACCGTGCAGTTTTTGAGTGCTTCATATAAGACCAGTGCAAGGATATGATTACAAAAGAAAAATGTAACCATTTCTTATACTTTTTCTTTCCTTCCTCCTCTCAATTTTTGTTTTAAGTAGCATTGCAAAAACTGTACTACAGCGCACTAAATTAAAGGGAACCTGTTACCATAAAAAATGCAGCGCAATCTGCAGGCACCATGTCATAGAGCAGGAGGAATGCAGAAGATTGACATATAGTTTCGTAAGAAAAGATTCAACATACCTTGCGTTTTCTTCTTTTAAACCTCTGCTGCTTCTCTTTCTGGGATTTTCGGTCCAGTGGGCGGTGCTATCAGGGAGTGACAGATAGCTGTCAGTAACTGAGAGGACCGCCTACTGGACAGTCTGTGGACAGGAGTCTTTTATAAAGGAGACTATGTAAGACAGCTGTCTTTAATGCAGGTAACGAGTTGATTAGGAGCGTGTAACTGGTCTGTAGGAGCCAGAACTCTTAAAGGGAATCTGTCACCCTAAATTGGCGGGATATTTAAATGATGGCAGTCAGGTCAGATGGGCGGTGTTTTGGGTACTTGCCTTAACATGTTGTTCGCCGCTGTCTCCATTATTTCTGGGAATTGTAGTCGTTGCCCTCCATATAACGCGCCTGCGCATTGCAATCTGCGGGCAAAGCATACTGCGCGTGCGCAATTCAAGATTGCAATGCGCAGGCGCGTTATATGGAGGGCAACGACTACAATTCCCAGAAATAATGGAGACAGCGGCGAACAACATGTTAAAGCAAGTACCCAAAACACCGCCCATCTGACCTGACTGCCATCATTTAAATATCCAGCCAATTTAGGGTGACAGATTCCCTTTAATGGTTAGTAGGGGATCAAATACTAATTTCTCACTGCAAAATGTAAATAAATTTCTATAATTTATACAATGTGATTTTTCTGGATTTTATTTTTGATATTTTATTTCTCAATGTTAAAATTAACCTACCCTTAAAATAATAGACTGTTCATGTCTTTGTCAGTAGACAAATTTGCAAAATCGGCAAGAGATCAAATACTTATTTCCCCCTCTGTAAGAAAATTGCACCTACTGTGATACATGGAGGAGGCTCGATTATGTTTTGGGGCTGCTTTGGTGCACATGGCACAGAGTGTCATGAATGTATGCAGGGTTTAATGAACTCAAGATTATCAAGGCATTCTGGAGTGAAATGTGCTGCTCAGTTTCAGAAAGCTGTTTGAGATACAAGTCATGGGTCATACAACAGGATAATGATCCAAAATACAGCTAAAGACATCCAAAAATAGCTAAAAGCAAAGAATTGGACTATTTGAAGTGGCCTTTTTACAATACCTGATCTAAATCCTATTAAACAACTGTGTAAGGAACTGACACCTGCAGTCCGGGGAAGGCCCCTTCACACCTGACACAGCTGAATCTATCCGCTCATGAGGAGTGGGCGAAAATACCTGTGAGTAGGTGCAAAAGTCTCATTGAGAGTCACAGAAATTATTTGTTTGCAGGGATTGTCTCAAAAGGTTGCCCAACAAAACATTAAAGCGAATCTGACAGCTGACACATCCTGCCCAATCCACGGGCAGCATGGATCACTCCCTGGCTGCATAATCTAAGACAGGTATTTTTTGATTCTGAAATACTGCAGTGCTTCAGAGAAAAACATACTTTAAAAGCCACTGGCGAGCGTGTAGATTAGTCAAACAGGCGGTTCCCCGGCAGCTTCTCTCCGCCCACTGGATTGACAGGTCAAGTTAAGCGCTCCTTCATTTTTGTCCAGGCCAGTTTCATTGCTTTTTTTTTGGTTCTTTTCAGGTTTATTCAAACTTCAAAATCAATGTCTGATTTTCATTAGTTGATATTCAGTAAATTTACATTGAAAATTACTTCTGTCATTTATTTCAGCGACCATCTGTTTTTTTCCCTACTTCAATAGAAGGGTGCCAACAATTTTGTCATCGTCTGTATATTATTACATTTCATTAAGTCCTAAAAAAGTGTTCTAAAATGTTTATTTCACAAGCAATACATGTATTTACTGAAAAAGACATAACAGGAGCTGCTGACAGACCCTCTTTCAACACAGCCTTAATATTACTATGATTTATGTAGCATCATAACTGTCTATGTTGGTGCAATGCCATAGATTTCCCTGTATTCCTATGTAAAACTAGTAATAATGCTCATAATATCATAACTAGTTAAGAGTTATGTACAACTCAGGTCTGCTACTTCTGTAGTAGAAGAAATGTCAGAAGACATATCTTATTATGTACATATTATTACCAGCAATTCGTGCATTTGCAGACCCTCTTGTCAATGTTGACATGTTTAAAATAAGGAAACAGTTGCAAGCTATTTCCACTGTCAGGTATTTTTTTTTATAAATATATTTTTATTGAGCATAAGAGAATCAATCGATATTCATACATCGATATCAAAGAAAACAGTAAATTAGCTTGCTGGCCCTTATACACACGTGGTCAAAATTGTTGGTACGACTCGTTTAATGACAATGGTCACAGAAATAACTTGAATTTGACAAAAGTAATAATAAATCAAAAATCTATGAAAATGAACAAAGGAAAGTCAGACATTGCTTTTCAACCATGCGTCCACAGAATTTAAAAAAAATAAAACTCATGAAATAGGCCTGGACAGAAATGATGGTACTCTTAACTTAATATTTTGTTGCTCAACCTTTTGAGGCAATCACTGCAATCAAGCGATTCCAATAACTGTCAATGAGACTTCTGCACCTCTGGACAGGTATTTTGGCCACATCTCAAGAGCAAACTGCTCCAGTTGTCTCATGTTTGAAGGTTGCCTTTTCCAGACGTCATGTTTCAGATCTTTCCAAAGATGCTCAATAGGATTTTGGGTCAGGGCTCATAGAAGGCCACTTCAGAATATTCCAATGTTTTTCTCTTAGCCATTCTTGGGTGTTTTTAGCTGTGTGTTTTGGGTCATTATCCCGTTGCAAGACCCACAACCTGCGACTGAGACCAAGCTTTCTGACACTGGGCAGCATATTTCTCTCTAGAATCCCTTGATAGTCTTGAGATTTAATTGTACCCTGCACAGATTCTAGACACCCTGTGCCAGATGCAGCAAGGCAGCCCCAGAACATAACAGAGCCTCCTCCATGTTTCACAGTAGAGACAGTGTTATTTTCTTGATATGGTTCATTTTTCCATCTGTGAACATAGAGCTGATGTGCCTTGCCAAAAAGTTCAATTTTTGTCTCATCTGTCCATAGGACATTCTCCCAGAAGCTTTGCAGCTTGTCAACATGTAGTTTGGCAAATTCCAGTCTGGCTTTTGTATGATTTTTTTTCAACAATGGTGTCTTCCTTGGTCATCTCCCATGAAGTCAACTTTGGCTCATACAATGATGGATGGTGCGATCTGACACTGATGTTCCTTGAGCTTGAAGTTCACCTTTAATCTGTATAGAAGTTTTTTTGGGCTCTTTTGTTACCATTCTTATTATCCGTCACTTTGATTTGTCATCAATTTTCCTCCTGCGGCCACGTCCAGGGAGGTTGGCTACAGTCCCATGGAGCTTAAATTTCTGAATAATATGTGCAACTGTAGTCACAGGAACATCTAGCTGATTGGAAATGGTCTTATAACTTTTACCTTTATCATGTTTGTCTATAATTTTCTTTCTAATCTCCTGAGACAACTCTTTCCTTTGCTTCCTCTGGTCCATGTTGAGTGTGATACACACCATGTCACCAAACAGCACAGTGAGTATCTGTAGTCCTCTATACAGGCCCACTCACTGATTCCGAGATTTTAGCCACCGGTGATGCTAATTAGTGGACACACCTTGATTTAACATGTGCCTTTTGTTACATTATTTTCAGGGGTACCATCATTTCTGTCCAGGCCTATTTCATGAATTTTTTTTTTTTATTCTGTGGACGTATGGTTGAAAAGCAATGTCTGACTTTCATTTGTTTATTTTCATAGATTTCTGATTTATTATTACTTTTGTCAGATTCAAGTTATTTTGTTCACCATTGTGGGTTTTTATGTCATTAAACGAGGGGTAGCAACAATTTTGACCACGTGTGTAAGTATTCAGACAGAGGAATGCGTAAAGAAACACATAATAGTGCAGAAAAAACTACAGACAAATCTCCCATTTGTGACAAATCATAAAAAAACTTGTATCTCAGAAAAGATATCCACTGTGCAGTCGTGTTACACATGGGTGGACGGCACTAATTGCTGAGAACGATAGGAGAAGGAAAATGTTAGATAACTTGTGTGCTTCTAATATCTGCAGGTGGGTAGGTTAGCAAGTATTGTCAGGTTTTGAAGTATGTCCACCTAGTACACAGCTTAAAGAGGTTGTCCACTACTTTTTCATTGATGACCTATCCTTAAGATAAGTCAACCTATCTTCAGGTTGGTTCATCAATGTCTAATCGGTTGGGGTCCGACTCCCAGCACCCCCGCCAGTTAGCTGTTATCGGTGTCAGCGGCGGCTACCAGTCAAAACGGCTCGATTGAGGAGCTGCTGTCTTATTATTATTATTATACATTTATATAACGCCATTTACATGTGAAAAGGGGAAATATAGACAAGTACAGTAAACATGTGTAAGACAAGGCACGCACAAGTACAGAAGGAGAGAGGACCCTGCCCTAGAGGGCTCACAGTCTACAGGGATGGGTGAGGATACACTAGGAGAGGGTAGAGCTGGTTGTGTGATGGTTCAGTAGATTGAGGATCATTGCAGGCTGCAGGCTTGTCGGAACAGGTGGGTCTTCAGGTTCTTCTTGAAGGTTTCCGTTGTTGGTGAGAGCCTGATGTGTTGCGGTGATGAGAGTCTGATGTGAGAGTCTTCTGATAGAAGTGACAGCAGGGTACTACATATCTGCCTCCTAATGATTTGAATAGAAGATGATGGAGCAGCTCTGCATTTGAGCATGTCTGTCTGGTGGCTTCAGCTGCTGACACCGAAATCAGCTGATCGGCGGGGGTGCCAGGGGTCGGACCCCAACCAGTCAGACATCGATGACGTATCCTGAGGAAAGGTTATCAATGAAAAGTAGTAGGCAACATCTTTAATAGCTCTGTCTTCAATCCTGCACCTGGAATATTTTTTATTGAGCCAAACCTTTACATTTGGGAATGAAGAAGATGGAGTGATATCTAAGACTTCCATCAAAGTGGGATTAACAATTTAGTGGCTGTGATCATGTATTAGGCTAGGCTGTTGCTTTTGGAATGGAAGGTATTTAAAGTCATTCAGAGGAGAACAGGAGAGTAATTCAGAGTTCTGTGCTTCACAGTGATTTTATTAATAGTAGCGGAAACGACCCCAAAAGATTGGAATGCTGAGGCAGTTGTACCTGATGTGCATTATATCACCTCTTTCAGATATTGTGAGTCACTTTATGTTGAAATATTAATGTATTTCAAATAAAGATAATTTACATGTAGGCATGACCATGTGCTGTGCTCCAAACCATCATCCCATCATATATTTGCATAATCATTTTCACTGCTTTATAGAGTGATGCATAAAATATACAATTGATAATTATTAAAATACAGCACTTAAAAAATGGCATCAGTGTTACCAATTTTTTTCAAGTTGAATTGGTGTACTAATGGATGCAAAGCAGTATAAAAGTTCTTGTAGATTTTTTTTCTATTTTGCCTCTCTGTTGCAGAAATATTAGCACTCAAAGTATTTGCACTTAAACAATTATTTTTTTTAAGTTCAATAAGGCATTACCACAGAAATTTCAGTGGGTGCATGTACTTTTTCTTTTCCTGACACTGACCAATCATAAGCAGGAAGCAACACAATGGGGAAGGAACAGGCTAAGTTTCAGAAATGTGCTGGAATACAGCAGATCTGAGTGTAATTAATTTGCAGCTTTCATACAGTACAGACCAAAAGTTTGGACACACCTTCTCATTCAAAGATTTTTCTGTATTTTCATGACTATGAAAATTGTAGAATCACACTGAAGGCATCAAAACTATGAATTAACACATGTGGAATTATATATTACACTTTACAAAAAAGTGTGAAACAACTGAAAATATGTCTTATATTCTAGGTTCTTCAAAGTAGCCACCTTTTGCTTTGATTACTGCTTTGCACGCAGAAAAGGTGAACAGATGAACTCTACATGCCTAGTTCCCACCGTGAAGCATGGAGGAGGAGGTGTGATGGTGTGGGGGTGCTTTGCTGGTGACACTGTTGGGGATTTATTCAAAATTGAAGCGGTGAGCGGTCCAGCTCACCCCAAACCATCTCGATTGGGTTCGGGTCTGGTGACTGTGGAGGCCAGGTCATCTGGTGTAGCACCCCAATACTCTCCTTCTTGGTCAAATAGCCCTTACACAGCCTGGAGGAGTGTTTTGGGGTCATTGTCCTGTTGAAAAATAAATGATGGTCCAACTACACGCAAACCGGATGGAATAGCATGCCGCTGCAAGATGCTGTGGTAGCCATGCTGGTTCAGTATGCCTTCAATTTTGAATAAATCCCCAACAGTATCAACAGCAAAGCA
The DNA here is from genome assembly GCA_033576555.1 of Oophaga sylvatica. NCBI lineage: Eukaryota > Metazoa > Chordata > Amphibia > Anura > Dendrobatidae > Oophaga > Oophaga sylvatica. The sequence goes on from JARQOD010000006.1 coordinate 363,549,975, forward strand.
CCCCCACATCATCACACCACCTCCTCCATGCTTCACGGTGGGAACCAGGCATGTAGAGTCCATCCGTTCACCTTTTCTGCATGCAAAGCAGTAATCAAAGCAAAAGGTGGCTACTTTGAAGAACCTAGAATATAAGACATATTTTCAGTTGTTTCACACTTTTTTATAAAGTATAATGTATAATTCCACATGTCTTAATTCATAGTTTTGATGCCTTCAGTATGATTCTACAACTTTCATAGTCATGAAAATACAGAAAAATCATTGAATGAGAAGGTGTGTCCAAACTTTTGGTCTGTACTGTATCTCATCTCTGACGGTCAGTAGGGGGGAAAGATGGGGCTGCAGAGCTGAGTCTCATTACAAACACTTCTAGCAGCTTTTCTCTGCTCCCAGTTCTGCCATTCATAAGTTGGCATCCACATACAAGGGGAAAAAGAACACTTCCTCACTGCAGATTAGAAGAACCTCTGTGTGACACATAATGACACAGTCTGCTCTCCTCACTTCAGAGTGACTATTACATGTGCTGAAGCACAGCAGACATGAGTATGATTGACAGTTTTCATTGACAGCTGTCAGTGTGGTGGGTGGGGCAGCACAGCAAAGTTGTCATCGATATACTTACTTTATCAATGCTAATGTGTATTTGGTCTTGCCAGTAAAGCTAATTTGAATTTGAATTTGAGAGGAGAGCTACTGGAAGTATTTGTAGTGAAACTCAACTTCAGGAGTACCACCCCTTCCCCCACAGTGACTGACAGAGATGAGAGCGGAAACCTGTCAGTTACTCACACTCAGGTCTGCTGTGCTTCAGCACGTCATCACTCTGCAGTGAGGAAAGCAGACTGTTTGTCATTACATGTCTCACACTGATCCTGTTCTAAGCTATTGTAGGGGCAGGTTCTTCCTCCTCAATGTGTTGTAGATTGGTCAGCAAAGAGGAATAAATACACACCCACAATGATATATCTCTGGTAATGCCCACTTGGACTTTAAAAAAAATCTGTTTAAGTGGAAAATACTTTGATTGCTAATACTTCCAGAATGGAGAAGTGAAATGGAAAAAATATTTTTTATTCTGCTCTGAAGCCACTATTACATCATGTGGCCAGTCCAACATGAAAAAAGGGTTAAGTGTCTTCTTTAAGGCCCCCACATACATTAGATGACAGTCAGTCAAACCTGCTGATTTCAGTGGGATCAGCCAACCATGTGATGTGTATCAGGGTCTCACAACTCTTCCCTGACAGATAATGTCAAGGGGGATGAGGGAACCTTTGGCCAAGTAATATTTCATGTGCATGACCAACCTTAATTAGGTTGTCCACTACTGCAGAATCCCTTCTTAAATGCTGCAGTGTCCCAAATAAAAACAAACAACACATACCTCCCAGACAAGCCTCAGGAGACAACGCCTACGTTCCTAGCAAGGTTTTGGTTTAGGGGGCAAGGATGTGTTGTTTGTATTTTATTTGTGACTCTACATTAAAGAAGGGGTTTTGTGTGACTGAAGACCCCCTTGTAAGTTTTTAAAGGAAATCTGTTAGCAGATGTTTGCCATGTAATCTGGCAGCAGCAAGAGGTAAACACAGAGATCCTAATTCTGGGTCTGGGCCTAATTCTGGGTATACTGGGTACAGCTGTTATGACAGATCACAGTTTTCTCTGCTGCAGATCTAGTAGAGCTCAGTTGTTGAGTTGTGTGTAACCTGCCCACACCAAAGCTTTATATGTGTGAATTAGGTTGTTGAGTTTAGGTCAAGGAACCCAATGCCGGCCCAAGCATTGCGTCCGGACCAATAGAATTTCATTCATCCACTGATCCATATACGTATCCATTTTAAAAATGGATCCATGTATCCAGAATGTGAGACTCACAGCATGTCCTTTTGTCATGCATTTTGAGGATCAGACTTGGCCATTAAAGTTTGTCGAGAATAGATCTATAAAATAAACAGATAAAACAGAAAAGACGTACTTTGTACTTCATATTTGTACTTCATATTTCTATCTGAGTTTGATCCATTTTTAACTGATCCATAGCCAAGAGTCATGGGATAGGATAAGTTCAGTTAGTCTACTTGCTTCAGAGAAAAAAAAAAATGAGAAAAAATGGATGCAATGAGGAGGATACGTGACACAAAATTGGTCTATTTATCTTGGATGGTAATGCTCACAGAGATGTGTGACTGCAGCCTAAAGGTCTTGTCACACTAAACGAGATTGCTAACGAGATCGCTAATGCGTCACCGATTTCATGACGCAGTAGCGATCTCGTTAGCGATGTCACTGTGTGTGACATGTAGCAGCGATGTGGCCCCTGCTGAGATGTCGCTGATCGCTTATGAACGTTCTGAGCCGTTTTTTGGTCGTTGGTGTCCCGCTGGTCAGCCTGAATCGCTGAGTGTGACACCCTTTATGAACGACTTCACCAGCGTCACAGGTGGGACTAGGTTTTCCCAACGACCGCAGAGGTCGTTATACAGATCGCTGATGAGTTGTGTTTGGAATCTAACTAGCGATCACATAGCGATCTCACCAGCGATCTCACCAGGTTGTGTCGTTGTCGTGATCGCTGGTGCGATCGCTAAGTGTGACGGTGCCTTAAGACCTCATTGAGATAGCTGTGATTTTTCTAATATATAAAAGCATGGACTGATGTTTTGAATCCGATTTTTATCAGTATATGGTCAAAGTTTCAGCTTTTACCATCAATGTTCCGTCAGTTATTTTTCACTGCTAAAAAAAAAAACAAACCTGCAAATCTTCTCCTTTCCATTATAATACTAGACGCAGAGCGCACACTGATGCCACCCATTTGCTGTATGTGATTTGCATGGACCAATAGACTTGGATGGATATTTTGATCTGTGATTACGATCAAAATTAGACATAGCTACATGATTTTTTTGCTCATGCGATGTCCATAACAAGACATAAAATGTGAGCAACACTATAAATTATAATGGGTACTAGTTCTATCCTTGAAAACCATGGAAAGAACACACTCGTGATTCATGGACTTCTGGATGAGGCCTAAGAGAGATTATAGTTCATGCCAATGTTTCCTGAATGAGTCTGTACATGTGGTAATGCTGTAACTTACACTTTCGGTAGGATTCCCACTGTGTTATGAGTGCTATCTAACTAAAGTGATATTCCTTTCTTCCCTTAAAGTCTATTCTTTCTTTTATAGCTGAACGTATAAACAGATATATTTGATTTCTATGGATATTATTGCTTTAATAGGACTAAAATTGACACATAAGTGCATTAGCATTTATTAGTTTATCAGCTTCATCATGATCTGATTTTTCTGGGTCTGTCATGATTAGCTGCTTTTTTTAATCAATTAAGTCAATTGTCATCAGTTTTTCAATCGGTTTAGATTTGTTGCAAAGCAAAAAAAAATACCATATCACCAAAATCTCAGCCGTAAGGCCCAGCACACAAGCATGTGATATTTCCTTTATGTGGTTCCAGGAGAGGGAAGAGCTAGAGAACTGTCAAGCTTTGGAATAACTTCTCTGATCTTACAGGATTGTATCCATTTCTACTTTTGACATTAAATATCTGCTTATGTATGGCAGCATAATACATTTGTATCATCCTAAGGCTGGGGTCACACATTCGTCGATTCTCCCATGCATAGACTTGTATGGGTGCGCATGATCCCATCATCGGATGCACCCGCATCATGCTGGGATTGTTTCCTCATGCCGAATCGACATAAGAAAAAAATTGCAGATCTGCACTGCCCCATAGTATAATATTGGGACGAGTGCTGTCCTATAAAACATCTGATAGCACTCGGCCGTGTTATATCACTGCCTGACTGCGACCTATGGCCCCCTTCACACATCGGTGTTTCCAGTATGTGTTCGTTTTCACATGTAGCGGAGATATGTACACAGGCACACCCATTATAATCTATGGGACTGCGTTCATGACACTTTCCCTGGTTCATCACTTTAAAAAAAATCCCATGCAGGTCAGCCATAGTCCACCGAATCCGACAAACTCCATGTGAATCCAGTGAAGTCCATCAAATCCTCTGTACAAAGACTATGGAGTCTTGTTCTAAGACCCCATGGTCTTTGTAAACAGCCACTGCTGATAACAAAGAAAAAAAGGGAGAAAAGACCGACTCACCTGTTATGCATGTGTTGTGGGAAGCACGGACCACGTGCAGTCGTCACGTCAATACATGGAGCAAAATGGAAAAAAAAAATCCAGCTTCCAAAAACGTCCAATTTATTGTGATAAAAGCAAAGTCCAGTCAAATGAGAATCACAGAATAGTGAGTAGCAGGCAACGCGTTTCGAACAGTAACTTGTTTCTTTCTTTTTGAGAAAGAACAAGTTACTATTTGAAACGCGTTGAGAAAAAACAAGTTACTGTTCGAAACACGTTGCCTGCTACTCACTATTCTGTGATTCTCATTTGACTGGACTTTGCTTTTATCACAATAAATTGGATGTTTTTGGAAGCTGGATTTTTTTTTTCCATTTTGCTCCACTGCTGGATAACACTGCACTGTGTAAAACCCAGCGGCTCTGAACAGCAGTGATATCAGTAACATTACCGCTCATCAAAGTCGCCGAGTCACGGGTCTGGTGCTTTTCCTGAAGTATCTTCTTTTTCCTGAAACATCTTCTCTTGCAACTGTTTTATTGTTTTTTCATTGGCTTCGCTGCCTGCATATTTTTTTTTGTAAACTACCTTATATATAAAGTATAGTCCAGCCAAAAGGACCATTCACTTCTATTAACCGCTAAAAAGCTAGCAGTTAAAAAAGCTAAAATAGACTGAACATATGCACATCAAGTCATTTTGACATTGCTGTGCAAATGCTCATTCCTTTTAACATTTATTGAGAGCCTTTTCAGGCAGATTTAAGGTGGAATCTGCCTGAAAAAGACTTTGCGTTCATATACCCTTAATCTGCTTGTGGTGCACTACTGCAGTGCTGAAGCACATTGAAAATAGGAGTGGTCTCAGTCTGTGAGGTCTGTACAGACTGTATGACTGTGAATTGATTGAAATAATCACAATTTTTTTTATTCTTTACAAACTGCAAACAAGGAGAGCAGTTTAATACCCTCTGTCCTAATTTTGCTTCTGAATAAAAATCCTGAAACCAAGGCTTGTGTGACAGAGAAAGTGTGCTTCCTGATGGGCAAGACATATATTTTTTATTCTATGATTTTTGTAGAAAAAACTCAAAAGAAAAATCTCTACATACCAGAAATTTAAATGCAATTGGCTACCTTCCAAAGTGTGCATGTTGCAAAAATAATATTTTTAATACTTTCTTGTTGTCATAGTACAATATTAGAACTGAGCACAACACCCCGATACAGAAGCCTGCTGAAGGTTCTTTCTTTTGGGAGCCCACCTAACGTTTCTTGTCCTGTCCTTTTGCTAAGGGCCAGGGGGAGTTATTTTTCAAAAAGATCTTGAAAAAAAAGACACATTTTAATTTTTGAATACCCGTTTTAATAGTCCAAGTTAGCAACGTCACAACTATACTGGATGACGTTACTTCAATTTCCTTTCCATGCATGAACCTATGTGTAGCTACTTAACAACATAGCATTTTAGGGTTACATCGCTTTTTGGTCATAGGGGGGATCATTTTAATTAAAAAAAACATTTATGACTTTTTTACTAGACAGTAGTGATGAGCGAGTATTCTCGTTGCTCGAGTGGTCTCCGAGTATTTGGAAGTGCTCGGAGATTTAGTTTCTGTTGCCGCAGCTGCATGATTTGCAGTTACTTGACAGCCTGAATACATGTGGGAATTTTCTGTTTGTTAGGATATCCTTGAATTACCAAGTGCAAGTCATAATTGATTTCCTTTGCCAATAGAATGAGTATCAATGGTGAGGAAGCATAGGGCATAATGGGAAATGTGTCATATCACTCATCTCAGTCATAGCAAGATGATGTAGCCTCTGGCAGTGACACAATCAGCTTGAGTTGATGTTCTGTTGTTAACCTTCTTTTTGTGAAATTAAATTTTATTTTGTCTGCATTTGTGGTGACTTTCCCCAGTAGCACCCTGTGCAGGACTGGTTCCTGCACAGGGCATAGTTCAAAGGGGAAATTGTTGTAACTTATCAAACAAAAATTCTTGGAACTCTGTTAATGCAACTTCTTTAATAAAATGTTCACATTTCATTAACATTGTTAATGATTTTTGGGGTTCGCTGAAGTTTGGTAATAGAACACTGCGCAGAATTGGGTCCCTCATAATCACACAAAGTTTATATTGCATGCTGCAGGATGTGGAGAAAGAGGAGAAGTAAAAAATGGGGCTGACAGTCAGAGTGAAAATTACATCAACGACACTAGCCATGGCAATCAACCAACGCAGCACAGCAGGGTGATGAAAGTGAGCCAACAGGCCACTCTGTCGTGCTGACAAGTAATGCAAGTTGTATGCTGGAATGTTTGTGGGGTGACATGCATTACCATCAAGCAAACTGATAACTATTGTATAGCCATGCTTTTATAAAAGGAACTGAGGGGAGCTGTAGCTTCGACGAGTTCGGTACAGACGGGCCGGATGCTTCACCGGGGGCCACCAAACGTAGTGATTGATGAATTCAGTTCTGAGGAGAAGCAGGCTGAAGGAAGTATCATTATGGTGAGGTCAGGCCTGGAAGGAACTGGGGAGCAGTCAGGGATGGTCCAGTCCAGGCAGGTACTGCACAGAAGTGACAGTAAAGCAGATAGATGAGGAAATTAAAAACCTGTTGTGCCAACTGTGGATGTAACGTGTGAAGAGTTAAGTAAAGAATGTGTTCAAGTTATTTTGGACTGTGTCTCCATTACTGGGGGTCTCAAAGAAGAGGGACGTTGATGCCTGTGAGGTGCTCAGGAGAAGTGGAATCTGGAGATGCAGGTACGCCGGAGGGAAGAACACCGTTTCATGTAGGGGAAGGACTGGACATGGATGTTACAGTAATTCAGGTCACGACGCCAGTCCGGGCCCTCCCTTACAACAGCACTTTAGCTACAACACAGCAGCAGCAATTGCAGTATACAGTATATAACATGCAGGGCCGGACTGGCCATCTGGCAATTCTGGCAAATGCCAGAAGGGCCTGTCTGGTTGTGGGCTGCTTTGTCTGCTAAGTTGTTAACTGAATTGGTGTTCCCAAGACAACCATACTGTTAACAGTTGTGACTAAGCACAAACTTGCTGACTCTGTCACTTACCCAGCAGGCCACAGGTATCATTAGAAATATTGGTCTTGTAGCAAATCTTGTTTTCTTCCATCCAGGGTAATATTAGTAATATATCAACATCTTGTGCTTGGAGACGGGGACGACATGGGCCTGTGTGATTGCAAATGCCAGGGCTGAATTTCAGTCCCAGTCCGTACCTGATGACATGATGGAACTTTGCCGCTGCCCAAACCTGATGCACATCAGCAAACTGAATCGCACCACCTGAACAGCCAGGTTCAGGCGCACCTGCATTGTGTCCTTTCTTAATAAGATACCTTGAGCCTCAATTCTATATATTTCTGAGTCATCAGACTGTAGTGATGAGTAGTGTTGAGCATTCCGATACTGCAAATATTGGGTATCGGCCGATATTTGCTGTATCGGAATTCCGATTCTGAGTTCCGATATTTTTGTCATATCGGATACCGGAATCGGAGATTTCCGAGAAAGTCTATGGGAGTTTCTGTGTCACAGAAAGAAGTACGTGACACAGGAACTTCCCGAAACTGTCACTGTCAGTGTCGGTCGAGTCTGTCAGGTGTCAGGACTCAGCAGAGTCCGCACTTACCTGGCAGAAGATCCCCTTCCCCGGTGGTCACGTCCTCCTGGATGGCCGCCATTACCCTGTCCCTGGCGGTCACGTGCAGAATCTCGCGATAACTGCAGTGACTGCCGGGTACTGGGTAATCTCGGCCAGCTGTACTCTCGCGACAGCTGGCCGTAAACCAGTCCGGATGACGTCATCGCTGGGGAAGCCGCAATGGTAAGCAGCTCTGCTCTATGTGGATGTCAGGCTCAGCCTGTCATCCAGATGTAGCAGAGCTGGACTCGTCGTGGGACACTCGTGATTTTGGACTGCGTCGGCAGGGAGTATTTGTGTTGGTTTATTATTTTTGTTTTTTTACAGGAGAACGATGGCGTCGCAGGAATGAGAGTGAAATAAAATTAATGAAAACTGTGTGGTATTTTATTTCATTAAAATACTTTTTTCTTGCTGTGTTTTTTTTTTTTAAATTTACAAACTATGATTAATAATGGATCGGTGTCTTATTGACGTCTCTCCATTATTAACCGGGCTTATTGTCACCGATCAATCAAAGGTAACATTAACCCCTTATTACCCCGCTTGCCACTGCTACAGGGCAAGTGGGAAGAGCCGGGTAAAGTGCCACAATTGGCGCATCTTTGGATGCGCCATTTGTGGGGCTGCTGCAGTCTGGTATTTTTAGGCTGTTGAGGGCCAAAATCCATGGGCCTTGACAGTCTTTTAATACCAGGCCGCAGCAGTCTGCATTTTACTTGGCTGGTTAACAAAAATAGGGGGATCCCCACGCCATTTTTTTTTCGAGGGGATTCCCTATTTTTGTTAACCAGCCAAGCTAAGCAGACTGCTGTGGCCTGGTATTATCAGGCTTGCAAGGTCCATGGATATTGGATCCTTACCAGCCTGAAAAACCAGGCCTCAGCAGTCTGCTTCACCTGGCTGGTTAACAAAAATAGGGGGGACCCCACAACATTTTTTTTCAAGGGGATCCCTATTTTTGTTAACCAGCCAAGATAAGCAGACTGCTGTGGCCTGGTATTATCAGGCTTGCAAGGTCCATGGATATTGGCCTCTTAACAGCCATTTTTTTTTTCGAAGGGATCCCCTATTTTTGTTAATCAGTTCACTTCAGGTCAGCCGTGATTCCCTCTGACGTCACTGATGCAGTGCGGTGTCCCTGGCTGACCTGAAGTGAAAGTGGGAAGCAATCAATTATGCTAACCACTTCCTCTCCTGTCAGCCAGGAGAGGAGATGATTCAGTCGGGGGTTTACTGTGAGACTGTCAGCATTAGCTGCAGTCTCTACAGTAAACATTAACCCTTTCAGAAGGATTACATCGGGGGACCTGACTGAACATCGGATAGGTAAGAATAATGTTGCTTTATTATTTTATTTTATTTTTATTACAGGTGAACAAGGGCTTCGCAAGGAATGGCAGTAAAATAAAATATTGTCAAAAACTGTGTGTTTATTTCATTAAAATGATTTTTAATTAAAGTGTGTGTGTTTTATTTTTTTTTCATACAATAGGATTAATAATTGATAGTTGTCTAATTGACAGCTCTCAATTATTAACCTGGCTTAAACTCACCTTTCAATAGCAAGGTGGCTTTAACCCCTTATTAACCTATTTGCCACCGCTACAGGGCAATGGGAATAGACGGGCAAAGTGCCAGAAAGGGCGAATCTAATTATAGATTTGCCTTTTCTGGGGTGTCTGGGGGCAGATGTTAGTAGCCGGGGGGGGGCAAAAATAATGGTCCCTCTCTGGGCTATTATTATCTGCCCCCACTCGCTGGCTTTGTCTGTCTGGTTGAGAAAATAGGGCGGGAGCCCATGCATTTTTTTTCAACAATTTTACACCTCATATATATGTATATACATGTCATTGAATTTGTGACACACATATATATATATATATATTTTATATTTATAGTTCATACACTTCTACATAGTATAATAGCCGCTAATTCAATTGCCGGCTTTTGTGAAAATACAGAAGCCGACATGAAATGACACATGGTTTACATAGAGTTAACCATGTCATTTCATGTTGTTTGATATATTGTTTTCACTAACAATTACATGAGTGTATGTGTGCAAATTTTGACACATGTAGGGTTTAATTAAAGGTGTAAATTCGTAGCAAAAAAATCCGTTTTTTTTACAACAAATTACACCTTTAATTAACCCCTACATTGGCTGGCCGCACAGCATCATCAGTGGTATAAGAGACCGAGTGCAGCCCTGCTCGCCGACCCGTTCACATATCTGTGCGGGGCTCTGTGCAGGGCTGTGCCGGGCTCTGCTGGTGCTGTGCAGGGCTGGGCCGCTGCTGTGCGGGGCTGTGCCAATGCTGTGCGGGGCTGTTCCGGCCTCTGCCGGGCCTGTGTGGGGCTGTGCCGGCCTCTGCTGGTGCTGTGCCGGGCTGTGCAAGGCTGTGCTGGCTCTGGCCTCTGCCAGTGCTGTGCGGGGCTTGTGCCAGCTCTGCTGGCTGTGCAACATATACAACATATAACATACAGTACATACTCACCGCACACACCTAATTCCCCGAAGCCTTCGTCTTCTGCAAATAATATTAAAATAATAAACACAACCGTATACTCACCTTTCCGCCATAATCCATTAATAAAGAAGGTCCGACGTCGATCTCCCGTGGAGAGCTGCCACATCAGCTGATGCGACAGCTCACCAGGGGCTCCAGCGATACAGTTACGGAGATAACCCTGTGCCAGGAGGTTACAGGAGTTCACCTGTGACTTACGGCAGCACTACAGCATGGGAATTTTCTCACACAGCAGTGCTGCCGTAAAGTGAACTCCAATGACACACTGCGGGAGGGTTATCTCCGGTCAGTGAGTCATTGGAGGCCCAGTAGAGCGGTCACATCTGCTGATGTGGCAGCTCTCCACGGGAGATCATCGTGTGACACTCGTTTTTAAAGAGGGACTGCGTCGGAAAGGTAAGTATAGGTTGGTTTGTTTTTTAAAATTTTTTGCAGATGATCGATGGCTTTGCTAGGATCTGGGAGTACAATAAAAATTCTCAAAACTGTGTCATGTTTTATTTCATTAAAATTCTTTTTTCTGGCTGTGCCTTTTTTAACCCTTTATTAATATATTAATAATGGATAGGCGTCTTATTGACGCCTTTCCATTATTAACTGGGCTTAATGCCACCTTACATTAGTAAGGTGACATTAACCCCTTATTACCGCATATCCCACCACTACACGGGAGTAGGAAGAGAGGGGCTAAGTGCCAGAATTGGCGCATCTTATAGATGCGCCATTTCTGGGGTGGCTGCGGGCTGGTATTTGTAGCCAGACCTGACACCCATAATGTGGTGGTGCACCATCTTGCTGGAAAAACTCAGGGTTTCAGGTTCGAGCATTCCTAGATGAACACTCAACTGGAAAGTGGATTGGTTGTCGTGGGCCAGTCAAATGGCCACCAGGGTCTCCCAATCTGACCCTCTTAGACTTTTATCTTTGGGGTCATCTGAAGGCAATTGTCTATGCTGTGAAGATATGAGATGTGCAGCATCTGAAACAGTGGATACTGGAAGCCTGTGCTAGCATTTCTTCTGCTATCAGTGTGTCAAGAGTGGGAGAAGAGGGTTGCATTGACAATCCAACACAATGGGCAGCACTTTGAACACATTTTATAAGTGGTCATAAACTTGTAAATAACTCATGAAAAAATAAAGTTACTTAAAGCCAAGCACACCATTGTTTTTCTTGTGAAATTTTCAATAAGTTTGATGTGTCACATGACCCTCATTCCCATTGAAAAAACTAAAGTTGGATCCAAAATGGCCGACTTCAAAATGATCACCATGGTCACCACCCATCTTGAAAAGTTTCCCCCCTTCCATATACTAATGTGCCACAAACAGGAAGTTGATATCACCAACCATTCCCATTTTATGTAAGTGTAGCTATACGAGGCCCACACTGTTATATATATATATATATATATATATATATATATTTATCATTTTTTTACTTTTTATTTTAATATTGTATAGTGAGTCACTTCTTCACAGTTATGTTATCACTGCAGAACAAAGTGAAGACTGATGGGGAGCCGGGCTCCCGAGGAAAAAAAGCGGGAAGGAAAAGGTAGTGTCAGTTTTGCTTTTTTTATTTTCCCAATATGTTATGCAAAAAGGTTCCAAGGTCGTCCCAAAAAATGTCAATGCTTTGTTGTGCAGCACAAATTGCGGCTGTTATAATGTGTGTTTGTGGTCTGCAATAAAGATTTTAAACATTTATTTGGCTTTGTCTTGGATCATTATTGCATATTGGACTCCTATAGTGGATCAAGATGGAATCCGCCAAGTTAACAGGCCTAAAGCTCACACAATACCAAGTTATTTAACCCTCCTCAAAACCCCTTTAATAGCTAATTTAAAAGTAAACACTATAATACAAACTCAGTAAACGCAGAACATCTTTTTAACGAAAATGCAGGCATATTATGTCAACCACTAGTTTTCCTCTTCTGAAAGAGATTCTGTACTTTATCTTGGAGTTGTATTTTGAGGTTCAGAAACAGTTGTGGCAATGTAAATCATGAAAATGCAATGCCTCTGAAACCTCTTTGAAATGAAACAGCAGCACACAATGATTAAAAAGCATTGCCATCAAAATGTTTATCCTCCTAATATATTGCAATCATCATATTATATAGCACTCTTTAATTACTTTTGCTCATTTGCCCTTTTACCTAGATAATTCTTCTCTTTTCCATTAGGGCTCTGGCATCAAGTGATTAAAAACTGACTAGCTGAATCCTTCTAAGCTCTATGTAGAAACAGGAGGTCAATTTTCATGACTCATGAGTCACTGCAAAAGTCTCTAACGGGGGTGGGGGGGGGTGGGGGGGGAGGAGCAGGGACCGCTAGGTAAGGAGTTGAAGAGGGGGATTATAAATACTGGCACAAGAGACTTCCTGTTTCTACATAGAGCAGAAAAAAGAGAATAATTACCTGGTAGAAAGGCAAAATGAGCAACTGTAAGTCCACAGTGCTTTATAATATGATGATAAAAACTTTCATGGGAGGAGAAGTGCTTCTTTAAAATAATGTTTCCTCTTCAAAAAGAGATTCTGCTGTTATTTGCAGAGCTACTACAGAATTACTTTTAGATGATGCTCACACAGAGTTATTTGAGATTTTTTGGCAGCAGTACCGCTTTGAAAAATGCCTTCAAAAATACTTGGAAAACCCTGGCAATTAATCTCTTTTGTAAAACCACTTTCCTATTCATTTATTCAGTCTTTTGAGTATATTTTCCACTTAAGGTTTTGAAAACTGACTGGTTGAAAAAGAAAGCGAATGATACTTCTTTGAAGCAACTCCTGATGGAATCACTCCACACTTGGCACTGTCCAATCAAAAGGTGGCAAAATTTGTTGCAGAAACAAAAAACCTCTTTAAAAATCCTTCAGGAAATGAAAAACTTCTCCAAAAAATAATCCCGAAAAGTAACATATCTTGAAGCCTTTTCCAGTATAAAACTCATTGGGTCTGATTCATCAAAGCTGATGCCTGATGAAGAGACCTGAGTAGTCTTGAAAGCTTGCAATTTGTTACCATCTTTTCAGTTAGTCATTAAAAGGTATCAACCACTGAGGACTCTCAATTCCAAATAGCTTTGATGCCAGAATTCTGACATAAAAATACACTCTGTGTGCACATAGCCTTAGAATAACTGAGAGAACGTCTGACTGATACCAAGGACTCTCCGAAGAACGATGGTCTGGAAGTAACAAAGCGAGATCAATGGAAGAAAAAGGCATTCTAGAAACAGTGGATACCGATTCAAAGTCAGTTCAAAATGTAATCCAGAAACAATTTCATATAAACAGCACATTTTCTCAAATCATATCGATCTTTCAAATTTTTCATATCTATAAATTTGTCATGTTCCCACATCTGTAAATTCATTAAGTTGGACACGTTCTCATTTATTACATACGTCACATTTTTATTCATTGAAATCTATTATTAATTATCAGAGAACTTATCAAAAATATTGTATATAATGTATTACTATAAATCATAATCCTAATAATAACAAACACGTATTCCATATATCATACATCATTTAATCCCCAGTCATCATATGAACACCCAGACAACAACAAGAAAAGCAACTCTTTTTATGAAAATGTTAATAAACCAGACCTTTTTTAGGCTAGTTTGCTGGACGTGAGATATAACTTTTAATATTTTTTGCTTTATGTTCAACTGATGCATTGTTTAGGCAATGATAATTTTCATCTATTGTTAATTGTATTCCATCCGCATGTCCATATTGTGACACCTGATTTAAGCGTTGACAGCAAATGTACATTGTTATGTTTCGGTAGCTGAGGAGTGCAGGTAAAAAGGCAATACACCAGAGCAGTTGGAATCTATGGGATTGCAGTACCCTGACTAACCACCGCAACTAGAGGCAGCCGTGGAGCGTTCCTACGTTGGTCCTAGACGCCTCGTCACAGCCTGAGAAACTAACTACACCTAAAGATAGAAATAGGAAAGCTATCTGCCCCGGAGCAGAACCCCAAAGATAATAGAAAGCCCCCAAACATGTAATGGCGGTTAGACAAGAGGAAATACTGACACAGAAAGAAAATAGAATGAGCAAACGCTGGGGCCCAAACTATCTAAATAGAAAAGGACAGGAAGGGTACTTACTGCAATCCCAGAAAACCCTGAAAAACACCAACTCTACTAATTTCAAAATCACCTGAGATCACACGACCTCTACCACCTAAATTAGCTCTCTGGTGTAACAAAATAAAAACAGCAGCCACTGAAAAAACTGGAAAAAGCAAAAGAACAAAACTCAGTGGCTGAACTAAACTGAGAAGGCAGAAGCCCCCGGAGGGACCCAGAAGGCCCGCAAAGAAGTGCAGGACAAAATGCAAAAATATAGCAACAACACAAAAGAAGAAAAATTCTTATCTGGTAGCAGGAGATGCAGACACGACACAGCAGGCTACAAGGGAAACTGGAATGAAGGATTCAGACCAGAACAATTGATCACCGGCAACCCTGATGGGAAAATGACTCCCTTATATAAGACCAGTCAGTAACACCTGATTCCCAGTCCTCACAATCTTCACTAGTACCGCTTGTAACCACCAGAGGGAGCCTCTGCTCAGAACTCATCTCAAACCCATTCACAACAGTACCCCCCCTTGAGGAGGGGTCACCGAACCCTCATTTGAGCAACCAGGTCAGTCAGGATGAGTTCTATGATACGCACGGATAAGTCTCCTAGCATGGATGTCCGAAGCAAACACCCAAGAATTGTCTTCCTGACCATAACCTCTCCATTTAACCAAATACTGGAGTCTTCGTCTAGAAAAACGAGAATCCAATATTTTCTCAACCACATACTCCAGATTGCCCTCAACCAAAACAGGGTCAGGAGGCACAGTAGCAGGAACCACTGGCTCAACAAACCTCTTCAACAAGGACTTGTGGAACACGTTATGGATCTTAAATGTCCCTGGAAGAAGCAAACGAAAAGAAACAGGATTAATAATCTCCATGATCTTATAAGGTCCAATGAACCTAGGCTTAAATTTAGGAGATGCTACTCTCATAGGAATATTCTTTGAGGACAACCAGACCAAGTCCCCCACTTTAAACCGAGGACCATCAGTCCTATGCCGGTTAGCAAACCGCTGGGCCTTCTCCTGAGAGAGGGACAACCTCTCCACTACCTGGTCCCAAATCTGTTGCATACGCTCAACAACAGAGTCAACACCTGGACAGACAGAAGCTTCCGTCTGTCCTGAAGAAAATCGAGGGTGAAAACCAGAATTACAGAAAAACGGAGACATCAAAGTGGCAGAGCTAGCCCTATTATTAAGAGCAAACTCAGCCAAAGGCAAAAAAGAGACCCAGTCATCCTGATCAGCAGACACAAAGCATCTTAGATAAGTCTCTAATGTCTGGTTTGTTCTCTCAGTTTGACCATTGGTCTGAGGATGAAATGCCGAGGAGAAAGACAATTGAACACCCAGTTTAGAACAAAAAGTCCTCCAAAATCTGGAAAAAAACTGGACTCCTCTGTCAGACACAATGTTCTCAGGAATTCCGTGTAAACGAACCACGTGCTGAAGAAACAACGGCACCAATTCAGAGGAGGAAGGCAACTTAGGTAATGGCACAAGATGTATCATTTTGGAAAACCTATCACAAATTACCCAGATGGTGGTCATTCTCTGAGAAACAGGAAGATCGGAAATAAATCCATAGAGATATGGGTCCATGGTCTCTTGGGCACAGGCAATGGCATCAACAAACCACTAGAGCGAGAGCAAGGCTTGGAGCGAGAGCAAGTCCCGCAGGACTGCACAAATTCCCTGACATCGCGAGACAAGGTAGGCCACCAAAAGGACCGACTAACCAAGTCTCTGGTACCAAAAATTCCGGGATGCCCAGCCAATGCGGAACAATGAATCTCAGACATCACACTCTTTTTCCATTGGTCCGGGACAAACAATTTTCCAACAGGGCAGCGCTCGGGCCTATCCTCCTGACACCCCTCAGAGCAAGTCTCAAATTGGGCGAGATGGCGGAAAGAACTACACCCTCTTTCAAAATAACAGAAGGATCAGATAACTCAGGAGAGTCCGCAAGGAAACTCCTCGAGAGGGCATCCGCCTTAACATTCTTAGTGCCAGGAAGAAAGGAAACCACAAAATTAAAACGTGTGAAAAACAAGGCCCACCTGGCCTGTCTAGGATTGAGTCGCTTGGCAGATTCCAGATAGACCAGATTCTTATGGTCCGTAAGGACCACCACCTGATGTTTGGCTCCCTCCAGCCAATGTCTCCACTCTTCAAAAGCCCACTTCATGGCCAATAACTCCCGATTACCCACGTCATAATTACGTTCAGTAGGAGAAAATTTTTGAGAGAAAAAGGCACAAGGGTTACTTTTAGAGGTCTCTGGATCTTTTTGGGACAAAACGGCACCTGCCCCAATTTCAGAGGCATCAACCTCCACCTGAAATGGCAGAGAAACATCAGGCTGCCGTAGAACAGGAGCAGAAGTGAATCTCTGCTTAAGTTCCTGAAATGCAGAGACTGCCTCAGGAGGCCAATTCACCACATCAGAACCCTTTCTGGTCAAATCAGTTAATGGTTTAACAATAACCGAGAAATTACCAATAAATTTACGATAAAAATTGGCAAAACCCAAAAATCTCTGAAGAGCCTTTAATGAAGTAGGTTGGACCCAATCACAGATGGCCTGAACCTTGACCGGGTCCATTTCAATAACAGATGGGGACAAAATGAATCCCAGAAATGAGATCTTCTGTACGCCAAAAAGACACTTTGATCCCTTCACATACAGAGCATTATCCCTCAAAATCTGGAACACAGTCCGAACATGTTTCACATGAGAGTCCCAGTCATTAGAAAAAATCAAGATATCATCCAAATAAACAATCAGAAATTTGTCCACAAAATCCCTGAAAATGTCATTCATGAAGGACTGGAAGACGGAAGGGGCATTAGTGAGCCCAAAGGGCATCACTAGGTACTCAAAATGCCCTTCAGGGGTATTGAATGCCGTCTTCCATTCATCCCCGTGCTTAATGCGAATAAGGTTATACGCCCCCTGAGGTCAAGCTTGGTAAACCAAGTAGCGTTTTTCACCCTGGAAAACAGGTCAGAAATCAAGGGTAACGGGTATTGATATTTCACAGTAATATTGTTCAAGAGACGATAATCAATACACGGCCTTAATGAACCATTTTTTTGGCCACAAAGAAAAAACCGGCACCTAAGGGTGAAGAGGATGGTCTGATATGACCCTTCTCCAATGATTCCTTGATATAAGACCGCATAGCGTCATGTTCAGGTACAGACAAGTTAAAAAGGCGACCTTTAGGGAATTTACTACCCGGCACTAATTCAATAGCGCAGTCATAGCTCCTATGGGGAGGTAAGGATGCAGATATACTTTCGCTAAACACATCAGAAAAATCAAACAAAAAGTCAGGAACATCCTGAGCTTGGGGGGAGGCAGAAAAAACAGGAGTGTTGGTATTAACACATTGGCAGCCCCAACTGGTTACAGACACAGATTTCCAATCCAAAACAGGATTATGAGACTGTAACCAAGGGAAACCCAGCACGATAATGTCATGCAGATTATATAGAACCAAAAAATTTGCAGCACTCCTGGTGATCAGGTTCAACCCTCATTATCACCTGAGTAGAAAACTGGGGTTTATTCTCAGCCAAAGGGGTAGAATCGATCCCCAGTAGGGGAATAGACTTCTGTAGGGGTATCAAGGGAAACCCACAACGTTTAGCAAAATCATAATCCATCAGGTTAATAGCTGCTCCAGAATCAACGAAAGCCTGAGCAGAAAATGAGGACAGAGAGCATATCAGAGTGACAGTTAATAAAAACTTAGTCTGAACACCACCCAAGACAACTGAGCGTGCAAAACGTCTTCCCCGCTTAGGGCAGACTGAAATAGCATGAGAGGCATCACCACAGTAGAAACATAACCCATTGCGCCTTCGAAACTCATGACGCTGTGCCCCAGACACCACTCCATCACACTGCATGGGCTCAGAAGCAGGTTCACAAGGCAACACCACTCCACGCATACTTCTCCGCTCACGCAAACGTCTGTCAATTTGAATCGCTAATGACATAGAATCATTGAGACCAGAGGGGACAGGGAATCCCACCATAACATCCTTTACATTATCCAACAGACCCTTCCGGAAAAGGGCCGCCAAAGCGTCGTCATTCCATTTGGTCAGGACTGCCCACCTACGGAATCTCTGACAGTATAACTCAGCGTCATCAAGCCCTGATTTAATGCCAACAAGGCTTTTTCAGCTTGATCAGTGACATTAGGCTCATCGTACAATAACCCCAAAGCCTGAAAAAACGCATCAACATCACTCAAAACAGGATCCCCAGGTATCAGGGAAAAAGCCCAATCCTGAGGATCGCAGCGCAGGAGAGAGATGACAATTTGAACCTGCTGCGCTGCGTTTCCTGAGGACTTAGATTTTAAGGCAAAAAACAATTTACAATTATTTTTGAAATTCTGAAACTTAGCTCGATCCCCTAAAAACAAATCTGGCATGGGGATCCTAGGTTCCACAACAGGCAACCCAGCAAGATAGATAGCAATACTCCGAACCTCAGTGGCAAGCTGATCCACACGGCCAGACAACTGTGCAAACTCCATTGGGAGAAAAGATCCTCCCCAGCACCCAGAGATACAGAGGGAAAAAAAAAAAAATGCAACAAACAGAAAAATATCTCTGACAACTCTGACAACCTTTTTTCTATCACAATATTTTTTCCCTTCTGTGAGTACCATACAATTTTCAATTTTTTGGCCGGTGATACTGTTATGTTTCGGTAGCTGAGGAGTGCAGGTAAAAAGGCAATACACCAGAGCAGTTGGAATCTATGGGATTGCAGTACCCTGACTAACCACCACAACTAGAGGCAGCCGTGGAGCGTTACTACGTTGGTCCTAGACGCCTCGTCACAGCCTGAGAAACTAACTACACCTAAAGATAGAAATAGGAAAGCTATCTGCCCCGGAGCAGAACCCCAAAGATAATAGAAAGCCCCCAAACATGTAATGGCGGTTAGACAAGAGGAAATACTGACACAGAAAGAAAATAGAATGAGCAAACGCTGGGGCCCAAACTATCTAAATAGAAAAGGACAGGAAGGGTACTTACTGCAATCCCAGAAAACCCTGAAAAACACCAACTCTACTAATTTCAAAATCACCTGGATCACACGACCTCTACCACCTAAATTAGCTCTCTGGTGTAACAAAATAAAAACAGCAGCCACTGAAAAAACTGGAAAAAGCAAAAGAACAAAACTCAGTGGCTGAACTAAACTGAGAAGGCAGAAGCCCCCGGAGGGACCCAGAAGGCCCCCAAAGAAGTGCAGGACAAAATGCAAAAATATAGCAACAACACAAAAGAAGAAAAATTCTTATCTGGTAGCAGGAGATGCAGACACGACACAGCAGGCTACAAGGGAAACTGGAATGAAGGTTTCAGACTAGAACAATTGATCACCGGCAACCCTGATGGGAAAATGACTCCCTTATATAAGACCAGTCAGTAACACCTGATTCCCAGTCCTCACAATCTTCACTAGTACCGCTTGTAACCACCAGAGGGAGCCTCTGCTCAGAACTCATCTCAAACCCATTCACAACAGTACATATTGTTGTTCAGCTTGTCGGAACTTGGCCCTAAGAAAATTATGGATGTGACTGGCTCTATGCGTTTGCCAGCACGGAGATGGTTGCTATTTTGATGCAATAGTCTGGACTATAAATTGATCCGGCATGGTGCATACTGCACTTTTTGGTCCTTGCGGAAAATCAG
Organism: Oophaga sylvatica; assembly: GCA_033576555.1. Taxonomy (NCBI): domain Eukaryota; kingdom Metazoa; phylum Chordata; class Amphibia; order Anura; family Dendrobatidae; genus Oophaga; species Oophaga sylvatica. The sequence continues at coordinate 363,570,190 of JARQOD010000006.1, forward strand.
CCATATGCACTAGTGATGAGCGAGTATACTCGTTGCTTGGGTTACCCGAGCACGCTTGGGTGATCTCCAAGTATTTGGAAGTGCTCAGAGATTTAGTTTCTGTTGCCGTAGCTGCATGATTTGTGGCTGCCGGACAGCCTGATTACATGTGGGGATTCCTTAACAAACAGGCATTCCTCACATGTATTCAAGCTGTCCAGCAGCCACAAATCATGCAGCTGCAGCAACAGAAACTAAATCTCTGAGCACTTCCAAATACTCGGAGACCACCCGAGCATGCTCGGGAAAACCCGAGCAATGAGTATACTCGCTCATCACTAATGTGCACCATTGCATCGGCTAAAAGGGGTCCACCCGCTCTCTGTGTTCTGACCATGGTACACACATTTGTATAATACGCTTGTCTGAATGAGGTCTTAAACTGAGAGCTAATAAACAAGTCCTGTACCTGGTGAGTTGGAGATGATCAAAATAGGTTTGAGGAAACCTTTGTTTCTATTCACTGACAACAAAGTATGAAAAGGGTAAAAATGAAAGAGTAGAATAAGGTATTGCAAAATGGTTAATTATATAGTGATTAGGTTATATTACTTAAAGCAGAAAACCCCTTTAAGGGGCCATCTTTAGTGTTTTGACCCATCAGAAAGATACAAAAAGTAAAAAAATATGAGCGCATTCTTTCCATAAAATGCTTAGTTATTTGGATTTTCAAATCCCCTGCCCTCCTAAAAAAACTTCATGTACAGTCCCAATGGGTGCTGAAGTTCCCCTGACCAATAAAAAGCTTCACAGAAACTACAACAACCTGACAGAAGATGACTACTCAACCCTTAAAGTTACTAAGGATTATTCTTTATTATAATTCTTTTTTTTTATGGGAAATGCTATTAATGACATTTAGCCAGCTGCCCTAAGCGGACGCAGACAACCACTAATCTAAGGACCCTGTCATCTTACAGTGTAAAATCATAATGCTTTCATGAATCAACCTGTCAAAATTATTTCCTAAACAGCAATATTTTTTGGTGTTTTTTTATATTTAATTTATATAATCACTGTTTTATTTTTTATATATAAATTAAACATTTTTTGCCAAAGTAACAGTAATTACTTTTTTATTCTTTACATTTTCAGTGGCCTTCAGTATTTAGTTTTAAAGTGCACATTGACAGAAAAAAATCCTAAAACTCAAGGTCATTGTTTTTTTTTAGCATTTTCAAGCATAACGGGGGAAATTTATCAAAATGAGTGCAAGGAAAAATAGGGAATGTTGTCCATAGCAATCAATTGGTTTTCTGTTCTCAAAGTCAGAAAGCCTCCGTGACACAAGAACAGCAATCTGTTGACCTCCAGTGTTTCCTCTGCACTGGCTCTGATACCTGTAGCCCTGTCTGCTTATTGCATGAGACCAATGCTCTCTGTATAAAAAGCCTGAGTCTTTCTTCCTGTCAGTAGCTATGGGGCATGGAAGCCCAATAAATGTAATATACTAAAACACCTGTTAAAAAAGCTGCCTGCTTGTGTCTAAAGACCATGAGCTCTCACAATAAGTAATCCTGAGATAAAATCACCAAGTTTTAATGACATTTAAGTGTACCTAACATTTACTATAAGCTGCCATTTGTGGGTAAGTGAACAATGTCACTATATCTCATCATTAAAGTGTCCATTACTAGGACATCCCTTCTCACTCTGAATGTTTGACCCTGTTAAAATAAAAACACCTACACTCACCTCCTGTTCCAGCGGGATCGGCAATCGCGTTCCCATGGGTCATGTGAGGTTGTTATGTCATGTGAGCCCTGCACCCAATCAGTGACTGGCCCCTCACTTCCTGTTGATTACTTATATGTCTGAAGGAGGGGACAGAGACACCAGCGCTGATTGGGCTCAGGGCTCACGTGACATAACTTCACGTGAGCGCCAGGAATGTGAGTGCTTACACCGCTGGAACGATGCTGTCATGGGAGGTGAGTATAAATGTTTTTAATTAACAGGGGCAAACATTGTGAGAAGGGGTTGTCCTAGTAGTGGACAACCCCTTTAAATGGCTCATTTGTTGCATTTTCCATCAGTTTCCTCCTCTGCAAGACCCATCTGTAATGTTCAGTTGTCCCTGAACTCATCTTCAGAGTGAACTGAGACTAACTGCCATGATGTTTTCCCTGTATAGCACACCCAGAGAAAAGGATAACCGGATCCCCTTACTCTCTATAGCAAACGCATAGAGGACATTCTACTCTTTCTACCAAATGTCTCCTTCTTCCATTAAATGCATACACTGGAATATTTCCCAATGTATAGATTTTATGTATGGAAGACTATCATTGGTCATCAATAGAGATACACTATAACCAATACCAAATGGCATATAAGGTTTTTTTACTGGACTTCATTGTGTTTTATAATGCAGCTGGTTATGCTATTCCATACAGCAAAAATACATAAGCTCCCAACATATTATGCTGAAGACAGACCAAATTGGTTTATGTCTGGTGAATGAGGGTCTATGGATACATTTTACGTATGCATTGGGAGCTTTCTTGGGGCAGAGGATGACTGTAGACTGCCAAGTGTAGAGTGGAGGAAGCCTTATAGTGCAGTAATGAGCAGTACTGTGCAGTATTGCTGTGAATACAGCCCTGGGATGAGACAATTAGACACTAGCTAGAAGCAGCAGTGTCTGTTTGTGTTCCTTTAATTCTTTTTCCAGTCGTTTCCCCTTTCATTAACTTCTATAGAAATCAATTATAACATGATGTATTAGTAAATTGAAAACTGAAGGTGGATAATAGCTGTGATTCAGAATTGAATGATCAGTGCAGGAGACAGGGAGTAAGAATAGGAGTGGGAGGAGTAGGAGGGGGAGGGGGCATAGAAGAGGGAGTAGGAGAGGGAGAAAGCAAAGGAGAGGGAGGAGTAGAAGAGGGAGGAGGCATAGGAGAGGGAGGAGTAAGAGAAGGAGGAGGCATAGGAGAGGGAGGAGTAGGCAGGGAGGAGGCATAGGAGAGGGAGGAGTAAGAGAAGGAGGAGGCATAGGAGAGGGAGGAGTAGGAGAGGGAGGAGGCATAGGAGAGGGAGGAGTAAGAGAAGGAAAAGGCATAGGAGAGGGAGGAGTAGGACAGGGAGGAAGCATATGAGAGGGAGGAGTAGGAGAGGGAGGAAGCAAAGGAGAGGGAGGAGTAGAAGAGGGAGGAGGCATAGGAGAGGGAGGAGTAAGAGAAGGAAGAGGCATAGGAGAGGGAGGAGTAGGACAGGGAGGAAGCATAGGAGAGGGAGGAATAGGAGAGGGAGGAAGCATAGGAGAGGGAGGAGTAGAAGAGAGAGGAGGCATAGGAGAGGGAGGAGTAAGAGAAGGAGGAGGCATAGGAGAGGGAGGAGTAGGACAGGGAGGAAGCATAGGAGATGGAGGAGTAGGACAGGGAGGAAGCATAGGAGAGTGATAAGTAAGAGAGGGAGGAGGCATAGGAGAGGGAGGAGTAAGAGAAGGAGGAGGCATAGGAGATGGAGGAGTAGGACAGGGAGGAAGCATAGGAGAGTGATAAGTAAGAGAGGGAGGAGGCATAGGAGAGGGAGGAGTAGGAGAGGGAGGAGGCATAGGAAAAGAAGTTGTGAAGGGTTCATTTTCTGTAATAAGATATATTAGAAATTTTCTTATTTTCGCTTACACAATTTTTTAATTGAAAAATACGATTAATAAGTAACTATTTAATGTAAGCATCCACCTTTTTAACATCTGTTATAATTTCTGCACTTAGTAATTTCTTCATATATTGTGACATTTTCCTGATTTAGAGATCCCATAGCCATATACATAAATGAAAAAGAAATCTGTCTGCCTACAGTTGCCATTAGACAGAGCTTAAGAGCACTGCTTTACAACTGAGTTCAGTGTAGAAACATGCAGTATAGTGTATGCAGTATGCAGTAAAGACTTTAAAGGGAATCTCTTATCAGGTTTTTATCTACATAATCTGAAAGCAGCATAATGTAGGGGCAGAGACCCTGATTCCTGTATGTGTTACTTATGGTGCTGCTTGTTACAATTTCAACAAAATCAGCATTCTATCAGCAGGAGATTATCAATAGAAGACTAGTTGCCTTGTGTCATGTAGTCTTCCAAATCCATAAGCTATGTATAACCCTACCCCAACCACTCATTGGCAGCTTTCTGCCTATGCACAGTGTATACAGAAAGCTACTAATCAGTGATGTGGGCGGGGTTACATGGAGCTCAGCATTCAGATAACTGGTGGATCTGCAGTAGAGAAAATAAATCTAAAAAAGTAAACAGCAACCAGCTAGTGAAACATCAGTTGAATCAGTGTCTCTGTCTTTACATCATGCTTGTCTCAAATTACATAGCAAAAATGTGGTAACAGATTCCCTTTAAACCACACTATTGGAAACTCCAGGACTTTTAAAACTTTATATTAAACTAAAAACTGATATCCCAATGCAATAAAGATATAACAAAAGGAATCAGAACAGAATTTTGCACCTAGTATGCTTAAAAAAACAAAATTACATTCACTCTACTTTTTTTAAAAATTTAAGCTGAATAGTGATTGGGAACAGATGTCACTGCTTTTGTAGAAAATAACAGCATATACAAAATTAGTGTCATACAACTGGGTCCACTCCGACAACCCTGCTCACAGTCAGTACTTGGCTGACACTGACAATTAGAACTTGGGAGACAAGAAATGGTCATTTCCGAAGATAAAATAGTTTTCACTTTGGGTGGAGATACCCTTTAAATATATGAATTCTTAGCAAGCAGAAATTAGAGGATTTGGTAACTTTTGGGGGGCAGTTTTGTTAACTTAAATGCATACGTCGTATATTGTGGGCAAAAACATTTTTCATTTGGGTCTAATTATAAGTTTTGAATTTTTGCACAATTGGCCTTCTAAAATCTGCATGTTGCTGATAAATTGGAATCTGTTAATCACATCATTCTTTGATCTGTCTTTTTTGAGCTCATCTGTGCTGATTTATGACCACAGATTAAGTCAAAGTTAAGCTCAATTTTTTTTATTATAATTCAGCTAAGAGGAGCTCAGGACAAGACAGATACAAGAAGTACAAACTTTTCTGTGAGAAGAAACTGACTGATAGATTCTCAGTTAATTTTTTCAGCAGCCAGAATTTTGTAGGGAAACAAAGAGACTGTAAATTTTTTAATGAAACCCAATTGCTAAATAATTTCTAGCCTAAAATACACACATTTACGTTAAAAATCTGTCCCAAGAGTGTCCTTATCCAATAAAATGTCCGCCTGTCAAAAGTCTAGCACGGCCATTTTAACTATGAACTAGTCCTACAATTTATGTAAATTTCTAGTTGTCTTAAGTAAAGGGTATGCCACACTAAACAACATCGCTAACGGGATCGCTAAAAAAGTCACTATTTAGCGATCCCGTTAGCGATGTTGTTGTGTGCGGCATGCAGCAACGACGTGGCCCTGCTGTGATCTCGTCCGTCGTCCTGATCGTTCCGGACCCTATTCTGATCGTCGGCGTCCCGCTGGGTAAGTATATATCACTGAGTGTGGCACCTTTTTTAGCGATTTAGCGGTACTTTTGTACCGCTAAAGTCGTTAAGGAGATCGCTAACCGCGATAGCGTCCTTAACGACATCGCTAAATGTGGCCGACACTAGCGATATTGTAAACGATCCCGCTAGCGATCTCATTAGTATGCGACGCTAACGAGATCGTTAGCGGGATCGTGTAGTGTGGCAGTACCTTAAGACATATGTGTTAAAAAGGCAATGAATAAAATTTTCTAACTTGATAAATTACAATGCTATGTGGAGTTTTCATTTCTTCCTGATTTCACAGATTGTCCTATTGTAAATTTTTCAATCCAACGAGGACATGGAATTAGACTGATCATAAATTGGAGTATAAAGCACAATAGAGAAATAGGAAATCAATCATAAAATTTCCGCGGCTTATAACTAAAGTCCACATCAGAATCAGGCAGAAGTATTCCAAGTCCCGAGCGACTGTTATCCTGGCCAATTTGCTTGTAGTCAAGTAGTTCCATATCCAGATACACGACAAGAACGGCAAGAAACTGTTTTATTTCATTCACTGCGAAGAAACGGCCAGGGCATTTGGTGGCTCCAGAACCAAATGGCATCAGGAAGGTTTTGAGTTTTTTACCCTTTTTGAAAAAGGCTGTTTTTTCCTTTCCATCCTCTACAAAACGATCATATTTATATTCCTGGAAAAAAAATTTCTATATTTAATTGTACAAATAAATGTATATATATATAATTATATTAATTATTTGTCTATTTACAAAAGAAACTCAGGCACTTTAAGTTCAATCATCTATTACTGTGAAATTTTGGCCCCTTGGATGTTCATCAAACTTGACTGGAATCATCATCAGATACACATATAAGCTTGTTAGAGAAGCCATGGACGCTCCATTCTGAAGCTACTGAGCACTGCTGAGAAATGTGTTAATTCAGTCAGCCCCTTACATACAAATGTTCACAAACTCTTTTTTGATCTTTTTCTCTCCTTTCTTTTTCTTTCTGTGAACCACTTATGTTTTCTCTGCTCTTCTTGTGGAGCTGCAAGTTCAGAGCTCAATGGGATCACAGCTGATGCATTCTGTGAGGTAAAACAGGAAGGAAAATGTTTTACATCACAGACAGAATCAGCTTGTGATCCCCAGCTGTAAAGTCTGTATACTCTCTTTTGCTTCTCCCACTGCCCAGGAGATGTGGTATGATCAGACCATCTCCCTGCATGGTCAGACACGGCCATTACACAGTACACAGCAGGGGCACATTTATAAGATTATCTCAGCACAGGAACATTTTTTTTAACACATCCAATTCTGGATTTTTTTTAATTCCAATATCTACTGATTAAAATGTACTTTATTCATGAGAAAACCCATTTAAGTCTCTATAAATAAAAATCATGTGAAAATAAACCAAAAAAGAGGGCTCCATGTGAAGAATGTCACAGCATATAAGTGAAGGGTTAAAGTGTATTCAACACACTTCTGGTAGTTGTGCCAGGCACAACAATGATGTTAGGTGGTGAAATGACAGTTGTGCTAGAGCGCTACAACACCTTCTGCCCGCTCCTGGAGTCCTTCTCATGAGCCATGATACAGTGAAGAATGATGACAGATTGGCGGTGGAAATCCACAGGGCACCACGCTCTGAGTCAGGAACCAACCAGGTCAGATGGGAGAAGTCGATTTATTTAACACAACATGTTTTAGGGACTATCTGTCCCCTTATCAGGTGATTACAAAATGTATACCACGATCAGTGCTTTAAAAAGACAGGCACTGACGTGATTGGTTGATAATTAATTGCATATGCATGCTTTAAAAAACATCAATATTCATAAAACTTAGATGATTGCAAATCATATAGCACAAGACAATAATAAAAATCAATCATACACTAAAAATAAAATTGTAACGAAACGTAATTGAAACGTAAATTATCAAGCCTTTTTTGTGATACATAAGGAAATGCCTCAACAGGCAGTTTCAAGGATGACAGGAGAAACTTGTGAGGTTTATCAACATCTGACCTATGGTACGTCATTCGCAGCTTACCTGTTGGAATGTGGTTGCAGTCTCCAATATCTGGGACGCACCACGCAGCAGAATAAATGGCCACAGGCAAAACATCAAAAATGGAATAACCAATCATAGCCTGTCAAGACATTTCCTAATAGATCACCAAAAAAGGCCTAATAATTTACATTTGATCATTTTTGAATATATACCCAAGACCAGTCCAGATCGGATACAAGGCTGAATAACAGAGACTCTTTCTGGATATATAAATTGACTACTTTTCATCCAGAGGGGCTTGAACTTTAATATTGAGCACACCCATTGATTGAACATCATATAACTTAGCTAGGTGGGACACTGATTAATATAAGTATTACATTTATGGGTTCTGTCTAAAAACACAAATAAGTCCTCCTGCTAAACAATCTATGATCCAAATGTAATGGAGCCGCCCAGGGGGATGGGATCTTAGGAGTATTTGAATTGTATAATATTTGTATAATAATTGTATTGTATATTATATATATGTATATATATATATATATATATATATATATATATATACAGGGGTTGGACAAAATAATGGAAACACCTAACGTTTTGGCATCATAATCTTTGAACATGTTATAAACATGCAAACCGTGACATATGGTAATGTTTTGTAGTTGATTATTTGTGTTATGTAATATAGGTATGTAAATTAACTGTTTGTTTTGCATAAATGTAAGAACATTGATGAGAACCTGATACCAATGGCAGACCTCTCGGACTTTCAAAGAGGCCAAATTGTTGGTGCTGGTATGGCAGGCGCTACTGTAACCGAAAGTGCCCGAATGCTTGGCGTGTCAAGAGGTACTGTCTCCAAAGTAATGACTGCGTTTGAAAGAGTAGGAAAAACGTCCGCAGCAAAGCACAGGTCCGGCCGAAAGTCGAAGTTGACTGAGAGAGACCGTCGGACTCTAAAGTGAATTGTGAGAGAGGATCGCAAGACCACGGCTCCGGAAATCACTGCTGAGCTCAATGAACACCTACAGAACCCAGTTTCCACGAAAACTGTTCGTCAGGAGCTGAACAAATCTGGATTCCACGGAAGAGCTGCAATTCGAAAACTGCTGCTCTCAATGACAAATGTTTCCAAGCATTTAGAGTGGTGAAGAAACCTCCAGAATTGGTCCCTCGAGCCGTGGAAACATGTGATATTCTCAGACGAATCATCGTTTACCCTATTTCCGACCTCCGGCCGCGTGTACGTTTGGAGACAGCCGAAAGAAGCATTCCATCCAGACTGCCTTCTCCCAACCGAAAAACATGGCGGAGGTTCTGTGATGATCTGGGGTGCTATTTTGTGGAGATCCGCCGGGCCAATGATATCCCTTCATGGAAGAATTAACAGCCGCAATTATTTAGGCATTTTGGGCGACCAAGTGCATCCTATGGTTCAAGCACTGTTCCCGGAGGGGAACGCCATCTTTCAGGCTGATAATGCACCAATTCATACAGCTAGAATCGTTAAAGCATGGCACTAGGAACATTCTAATGAAGTTGAGCATCTCATCTGGCCCCCACAATCCCCAGACCTACACATTATTGAGCATTTATGGTCGATTTTCGAGATTCAAGTTAGACGTCGATTTCCGCCGCCATCGTCGCTCAAAGAACTGGAGGGTGTTTTAACTGAAGAATGGGCTAAAATTACTTTGGAAGCAATTCACACCTTGTATGAATCTATACCTCGGAGAATTGAGGCTGTAATCGCCGCAAAAGGTGGACCTACAACATATTAAACTAACTTTTGTTGATGTTTCCAGGTGTTTCCATTATTTTGTCCAACCCCTGTATATATATTATATATATATATATATATATATACACACTCAGGGAACACTCAAATAACACATCCTAGATCTAAATGCATTAAATATTCTCATTGAATACTTTGTTGTGAACAAAGTTGAATGTGCTCTCAACATAATCACACAAAAATCATCAATGGAAATCAAATTTTTGAATCAATGGAGGCCTGGATTTGGAGAGACCCCCAAAATGAAAGTGGAAACAAGTCAAAATGAAAATCAAAACAAGACAAAATTAAAGTGGAAACAAGTCAAAATAATGCTCAGTATTGTGTGTGGCCTCCTTGTGCCTGTATAACCTTCCTACAACGCCTGGGCATGCTCCTGATGAGTTTGCGGATGTTCCCCTGAGGGATCTCCTCCCAGACCTGGACTAAAGCATCCGTCAACTACTGGACAGTCTGTGGTGCAACGTGACGTTGGTGGATGGAGCGACACATGCTGTTCCAGATGCGCTCAATCGGATTCAGGTCTGGAGAACTGTCAGGCCAGTCCATAGCTTCAATGCCTTCATCTTGCAGGAACTGCTGACACACTCCAGCCACGTGAGATCTGGCATTGTCCTGCATTAGGAGGAACCCCGGGCCAACCACACCAGCATATGGTCTCACAAGGGGTCTGAGGATCTCATCTCGGTATCTAATGGCAGTCAGGCTACCTCTGGCGAGCACATGGAGGGCTGTGTGGCCCCCAAAGAAATTCCACCCCACACCATTACTGACCCACTGCCAAACCGGTCATGCTGAAGGATGTTGCAGGCAGCAGGTTCACACTCAGCACATGTGACAGACATGACAGAGTCTGGAGACGCCATGGAGAGTGATCATATAAATAGCCCACTCAAAAAGTTTGCCTCATCACTGAACATAATGTTCTGTGTAAACTGAGGGTCCTATTCCAATTTTTGTTTTGCCCATTCTGCAAATTCAGCGCGCCGATCTGGGTCATCCTCATTGAGATGCTGCAGCAGCTGGATTTTGTAAGGGTGCCATTTGTGATTAGCTAATATCCACCGAAGGGATGTTCGACTGATGCCTTATATATGTAGATGTAGATATCTATAGATATCTATATCTATAGATATCTACATCTATATATATAGATATAGATATATATATAGTATATATATATATATATATATACTATATATATATATCTATATCTATATATATACACGGCTCTGGCAAAAATTAAGAGACCACTGCAAAATTTTCAGTTTGTCTGATTTTTCTCTTTATAGGTATTTTTTGAGTAAAATGTAAATTGCTCTTTTATTCTATAAACTACTGACAACATGTCTCCGAATTTCCAAGCAATAAACGTTGTATTTATTTTCAGAAAATGAGAAATGGTTAAAATAACGAAAAATGCAGTGCTTGCAGACCTCAAATAATGCTAAGAAAACAAGTTCATAATCATTTAGAAACAACAATACTAATGTTTTAACTCAGGAAGAGTTCAGAAATCAATATTTTGTGGAATAACCATGATTTTTAATCACAACATTCATGCGTCTTGGCATGCTTTGCACCAGTCTTTCACACTGCATTTGGGTGACCTTATGCCACTCCTGGTACAAAAATTTAAGCAGTTCTTCTTTGTTTGATGGCTTGTGACTATCCATCTTCCTCTTGATTACATTCCAGAGGTTTTCAATGGGGTTCAGGTCTGGAGATTGGGCTGGCCATGACAGGGATTTGATGTGGTGGTCCTTCATCCACACATTGATTGACCTAGCTGTGTGCCATGGCGCATTGTCCTGCTGGAAAAAACAGTCCTCAGAGTTGGGGAACATTGCCTGAGCAGAAGGAATCAACTGTTTTTCCAGGATAACCTTGAACGCGGGTTGATTCATACATCCTTTGCAAAGATTAACCTGCCCAATTCCAGCCTTGCTGAAGCATCTCCAGATCATCACTGATCATCCACCAAATTTCACAGTGGGTGCAAGACACTGTGGCTTGTACTCCTCTCGAAGTCTCTGTCTAACCATTAGACGACAAGGTGTTGGGCAAAGCTGAAAATTAGTCTCATCAGAGAAGATTACCTTACTCCAGTCCTCTATGGTCCAATCCTTAGGGTCTTTGGCAAACTTCAGCCTGGCTCTCCTTTGCATCTCATTGATAAAAGGCTTTTTTTTCTAGCTTTACATGACTTGAGCCCTGCCTCTAGGAGCCTATAATGAACTGTTCTTGCCGTGCACTTCACCCCAGCTGCCATTTGCCATGCCTTTTGTAGGTTACTTGATGTCATTCTGCGGTTGCTGAGTGACATTCAAATAAGATAGCGGTCATTCCGGTCAGTGGAGAGTCGTTTTCACCCTTCCTTTTGAGGTTCTGTGGTAGATTCTGAAAAAAAGCTAAAAATAAAAATTCAGGAAAAAACAAAAAAGCTTAACTAATTTCCATAATGAATGGATTTTATTGCTTCTTGACCATGTTGTAATGGATTGCCGTCTTAGAAATTTTAAGGATGGAGGCAACATGACGCTCACTGTATTCCTCTGCTAGTAAAGCCAGAATTGAGCCCTTCTTTTCCTCACTCAAGACTTTTCTTTTTAACTCCTTTGGCATGGCTGCAAGTTATTTTTCACTCCTATTACTTTTTGGACATTACTAGCACTTGTTTTGCCATCCAGCTTGTCCTATTGCAAGAGAATTGTGAACACCACAGCAGTGTTTTTTATACTTTCCTACGTTAAATAAGATTTGGTTCAAGTGATCACCTAATCAGAAGCACATTAAGTAGAATGAGATGTACTCTGGTTGGAATTCAACTGACACTGGAATGGAATGGCTGTCAGACATGTAGAGAAGCTGATTTTTACAAAACTGTGCGGTGGTCTCTTATTTTTTGCCAGAGCTGTATATATATATATTCATATTTTTTCTCCTCATTCTAACAATTAATTTTAGTGTATTATTGATTTGTATTATTGTTTTGTTCAAATTTTTTTTTAATCATTTAAGTTTTATGTATATTCATGATTTTTAAAGCCTGTATGCAATTAATAACCAGTCATGTCAGTGCTTGTCTCTTTAACCCGTTAACGACCAGAGGTATTTTTGGTTTTGCACTCCATGTGAGGGCTTGCTTTTTGTGGGACGAGTTGTACTTTTGAATGACACCATTGGTTTTACCATTTCAAAAAACTGACTGTCACATCCAAAAAAAAACTATTGTGAACATGTGCTTAACCTAGAGTCACCAACTCATATACACTCAAACACAAAGGCAGCACTCTGGAGCACCATAGCATGCAAATATGAAATATGATTTGAATTACTGCATTAGAAATATGAAAAATTGAGAAAGCTTAGCACATAAAATGGCCAATTTATGTGTACCTGGAAGCCACGTTAAGGCATTTCTCGTTTTCCAGGACCTTGTTTGAGTAGCTTTAACATGTCGTGTACTCGAAAATGGGAAAAATTGAATTTGCAAAAAAAGTGCAATCCCACAGTGTTTTTTTGGTTTTTTTTCAACATGTTCACTAAATGCTAAAGCTAACCGGACATTATGATTCTCTAGGTCATTATGAGTTCATAGACATCAAACATGTCTACGTTCTTTTTTATTTAAGAGGTGAAAAAAAATTCCCAAGTTTGTTAAAAAAAAAAAAATTGCGGGTGTAACGTGAGAAAAATGGAAAAGTTCACGGGGTATGGATACTTTTTCAAGGCACTGTACATCTGCACAGGTTGCATCAATGTTATGTCTGCCCCTAATCTAGTTGTTAGATGTAAAAATATTAGTGTCCAAAATTGATTTTTCAGCTGTATAGTATTGAACTAACAATGCTTACATAAGCTGCACAATGGGTGAGAAAACAGAACTGAAAACTATATTACAGTAAACACTTAGCACATACAACAGGAGCCCACAGTCTGTGAAATCACTCTCGGCATGCACAGAAAATTACACAGAATAATTTCAGAAAATCCCTTTGCCAGGTGATCACATCCCAATCACAGTAGATAAAACCTACTGTATTATAGACGAGTCTCAGAGTTATTTTCTGCAAGAAACTTCATGCAACAACTTAATTATCGATAAGGTAAATAATTCACCTCAATTAAAAGCTGGAGAAAAGTAACTAAGCTAACATAAATGTGTCACAATACGCTTTGATGACGTGTTTTTGCATGCTAAATCATTTTTCATATGTCCATCCGCACCTAAAGAGACTAAAGTCACAGAAGTTGGCTAATTTTTCAGTTGCTTCTTTTAATTTCAAGATTTATTTTCTGACATGGACATGCATGTGAACCTGCAAATTCAGAGCTCATTGAGTATTTCCTGAAAAAAAGAATTCTTTTCTTCTCGGCTATTTTCTACAATGCTAAATTTGTTGTGTACTCAACTGAGTAAAAATAAATATGAGCAACAATAATACAATCCATTGCTGCATTTTAACCCCTTCACCCCTAAAGCTTGTTTTCATCTTCATGACCAGGCAAAATGTTACAATTCTGACCAGTGTCATTTTATGTGGTAATAGCTCAGGAGCGCTTCAATAGATCCTGCTGATGCTGAGAATGTTTTATCATAATATATTGTACTTCATAATAGTGGTAAAATTTGTTCAATATGACTTGTGTTTATTTGTGAAAAAATCGGAAATTTGGCAAAAATTTAGCAATTTTCAAAATTTTAATTTCTATGTATTTTAACCAAAGCGTTATGTCACAAAAATAGTTGATAAATAACATTTCCCACATGTCTACTTTGCATTAGCACAATTTTTGAAACATAATTTTTGCTTGTTAGGAAGTTAGAAGGGTTAAAAGATGACCAGTGATTCTCAATTTTCGAACAAAATTTACAAAACCATTTTTTTAGAGACCACATCACATCTGAAATGACTTCGGGGTAGATATGACATAAAATACTCAAAATTGATACATTTTAAAACTTGCACCCCTCAAGGTGCTCAAAACCTCATTCAAATAGTTTATTAACCCTTCAGATGCTTGACAGGAGATGAAGCAATGTGGAAGGAAAAAAATGAACATTTAATTTCTTTCACAAACATTTTATTTAGACCTAATTTTTTTTTATTTTCGCAAGGACAACAGGAGAAAATAGACCACAAAATTTGCTGCGCACGCCGATACCCAATATGTGAGGAAAAACTACTGTTTGGGCGCACGGCAATGCTTGGAAAGGTAGGAGCGCCATTTGAATTTTTGACGGAAAAAAATGACTGGAATTGAGAGTGGACGCAATGTCGCGTTTATTTAAAGAGCACCTGATGTGCATAAACAGTGGAAAACCCCCACAAATTACCCCATTTTTGAAATTAGACCCTTAAAGGAATGTATCTAGATGTGTGGTGAGCACCTTGAACCCCTAGATGCATCACAAACATTTATAAGGTTGAGATGTGAAAATAAAAAATGATCTTTTTTTCCACAAAAATGGTCTTTTAGCCCCAATTTTTTATTTTCACATAGATAACTGGAGAAATTTCAACATACAATTTGTTGTGCTATTTCTTTTGAGTACACCGATACCCCATATGTGGTTGAAAACTACTTTTTAGGTACAGTGCAAAGCTCAGAAGGGAAGAAGTGACATATTGGAGTTCAGATTTAGTTGGAATGGTTTGAGATTGCCACCTCACATTGACAGAGACCCTGTGGTGCCACAACAGCAGAAACCCCCCATAAGTGATGTAATTTTACAAACTAAACCTCTCAATGAATTCATCTAGGGTACAGTGAGCATGTTGACACTACATGCGCCTTACAGAAATTTAAACTATTGGGTGGTGAAGAAAGAATAATTATATTTTTACCATCAAAATGTTGTTTTATCCCCAAATTTAATTTTTTTTTCTAAGGGATAGTAGGAAAAAAAAGAACCTCTCAGTTTGCTGTACAATTTCTCCTTATTGTGCCAATACTCTACATGTAATCTGAAACTAGTTTTCAGGTTCAGTACAAAGCTTAGACGCGAAGGAGTGCCATATGATAGTGCAGATTTTGCTACTATGGTTTGTGGGTGCCATCAGGGCCGGCGTTAGGGGAAGGCAGACCAGGCAGCTGCCTAGGGCCCCCACTCCCCCAGGGGCCCCCAGCTAGCGGCACATCACACAGCCGCTATGGGGCCTGTGAGGCGGGGGGCCTGCCTGCCCCCAGCGCCGACTCCCCCTGCCGCTGCATTGAACTATACTATACCGGCGTCATAGACGCCGGTACAGTTCAAAGCAATGATGGAGGAGAGGGAGTGTCAGCTGACGTTCCCTCTCCCATCATTCCCCGCTCTGCCTCTGACACAGCGGTGCGCGATGACGTCATTGCGTACTCACTGTGTACCAGGCATTGCTGGCTGAGCTAGGAGACAGCCGGGAGTAGCGCGGGCGCGAGGAGAGGTGAGGAGTGTGTTTTTTTTAAAGTAACAGTGAGTACTGGACTATGGGGGCCATTCTAGGGAGGGGAGGGGGTGTTATATACCATGTGGGGCTGTGTGCTGTTTACCATGTGGGGCTGTGTGCTGTATACCATGTGGGGCTGTGTGCTGTATACCATGTGGGGCTGTGTGCTGTATACCATGAGGGACTGTGTGCTGTATACCATGTGGGGCTGTGTTCTGCATACCATGTGGGGCTGTGTTCTGTATGCCATGTGGGGCTGTGTGCTGTATACCATGTGGGGCTGTGTGCCGTATACCATGGTACTGCCAAATATTCTATGGAGGGGCTGCATTATACTATTAGAAGGGGGCTGCAATATATTGTATGGTGGGGCTGCGTTATACTCTGTGGGGTGGCTGCATTATACTCTGTGGGGTGGCTGCATTATGCTCTATAGGGTGGTTGGATTATGCTGTATCGAGGACTATGGGGAATACATTATACTATATGAACAACTATGGGGTGCATTATACTATGGGAAGTGAATTGTATGTAACACCCCTTCAGGGCTACCACGGTACGCTGGGTGTTATGGGGGGTCTCACCTCTTTAGGGCGCAGTGCCTCCACCCGAATCTTGATTGGAGCTCTCTCTAGGACTGCAGAAGGACTGTTATCTTCTGCCAGGGACTGATTCGGGAAACCCCTGCCTATAGCTCAGTACACACTCACCCAAAACAGGAGTAAAACTGTTTAACTGGTTTATGGATATGCAGCAGAAATGAAGTGTATTTAAAGAAACAACATGCAATACAGGTAACGGTGCTCTATAAAAATCATATACACATCACAACCTAATTCTTTCCCCAACCCTACAAATTTAACGTAGCAGGGTTCCCCTTTTCTTGTGTTAACCCAGTCCAAACGTTGGGGCCCAGTTGCCGCGGATGTTGGCGCGCAAATTTATAACCGTTGGTGCACTTAGATGCTCACGAAGGTAAATAGTCTGGGGCGTAGTGTACTCACTGTAACGGGCTGGTTGAACCACAAGTCTCGAAAAGGGGCACTCACGGTGCGTCTCCACCGGTGGTAGTTTTCCCTGGACCCCAACTGGGGGCGGCAGGATTCAGGCCTTTATACGGTGGGAGTGCCGGTAGAACTCTCCGAGTCCTTAATGTTGCTTGCTTCACCTGATGACCGGGCTGCGCTCTCTCCAGATTCGCAGGTATATCAGAGGGGACTGGAACGCTCCGCTCTTTAGAGGAATACAAGTCCACAGCGCTCCATCTTTTACATGAACCATCCGCTCTCTCACTTTCTTTCACTTCCTCTCCAGCTCCCTCCCCCAAGTTCCTCCTCCCTCCTATCCCTCCAAGCTGTGTCATCTGACTAAAACAAGGGTCCATGGGAATTGTAGTCCCCCGCAGCTCAGGGAAAAAACCATTAATGTCTGAAGGTCCCTGTTTAACAGCAGCTGCAAAACTCTTCTTAGTGTCTGTAAATCCCAGTATACCAGTAGCTGCTCTGACAGTTCCATGTGCAGGTGTTACATTCTCCCCCTGGTGAGTCATTGAAAGTGTCCCATCACGACATGAGGACTCACCACCTGAAACATGAATGGGGGTTAAGGCATCCTGACTAACACCAAATTTACATGCATACAAACCACCTCCTGGACACATGGAAGATACCGAGAAATAAGGCCAAACAGAATTTGAATTTGGGTGTATCAACCTGGGGACCTCAGTGGTATGTCCCATTCTGTCATAAGTCAACATCATGGGTGGCCTAATGTCCCGCTTGGGACGAGTGTGTACCGAGGGGCCCACCTCCTCAGTCCCCGACTCTTGTCTCTCAAGAACGGGCTCCACCAGGTGAATCTCTTCATTCAATAAATGTCCCTCTTCTGAACTTTCCTCCAATTGTGGGCGGGGTGCACTCGCCTCCTGACAAATGTCCCTTTTCTTTGTTTCTACTTCAGGGGTCTGGTTTTCAGGGTCTACGCCCATGGGGCATGGGTCCTCGATCCACCTGTAGCTCCATTGACAGTCAGGTCCCCATTCATCCCCAGACTCGCTGTCACATCCTCCTGAGGCAACTCCAGTCTGGGGTGGGTTTTTACACCTTGGACTTCTCCTATTGCACTGAAGAGTTGTATGACCTCCTTGAGTTGGCAATGGGGGTAAAGGGATGTTTTTTCCCACAGGCAACAGATGATGTCGATGATAGGTTTTAACAGCTCCACCCCCTTTTTCGGGCTTCACTCTGTAGGCCGG
Organism: Oophaga sylvatica; assembly: GCA_033576555.1. Lineage (NCBI taxonomy): Eukaryota > Metazoa > Chordata > Amphibia > Anura > Dendrobatidae > Oophaga > Oophaga sylvatica. The sequence continues at coordinate 363,588,241 of JARQOD010000006.1, forward strand.
AACACCGGGCAACTTCTCCATCACCACGTAAGGGTCAGGACACCACCGATCAGCAAGCTTGTGCTTCCCAGGAAGGCCCAAAAGCTGAATAAGAACTCTGTCTCCAGGTAGTAAAACTTGTTCTCGAACCCTACAGTCGTAGCGAGTCTTATTGCGCTTCCCTGACCGACCAGAGGCCTGCTCTGCCAATTTGTAAGCTTTTGTCAAATCTTCTTTTAGCTGGGACACATATTTTAAGTAGGTCTTCCCATTAGAACGGTCAATGGATGTCCCAAAACTAATATCCACGGGTAGTCGGGCTTTTCTTCCAAACATGAGGAAATAAGGAGAATATCCAGTTGACTCATTTGTGGTGCAATTGTAGGCATGAACCAACTGGCTCACATGCCTGCTCCAGTGTCCCTTCTTCCTGGGATCTAAAGTGCCTAACATGTTCAGAAGGGTACGGTTGAATCTCTCAGGTTGAGGATCCCCTTGGGGGTGATATGGCGTGGTTCTGGATTTCTTGATCCCACAGAGAGCGCATAGCTCCTTGATTAGTCTACTTTCGAAATCTCTTCCTTGATCGGTATGGATGCGGGCAGGCAGCCCGTAATGTACAAAGAACTTCTCCCATAATGTTTTTGCCACAGTAATTGCCCTTTGATCTTTAGTGGGGTAGGCCTGGGCATATCGGGTGAAATGGTCAGTGACCACTAACACATTACTGACATTGCTTTCATCAGGCTCGATGGAGAGGAAATCAATGCACACTAGTTCAAGTGGGCCATCGCTGGTAATGTTCACAAGGGGGCTGTTCTCAAAGGCAAGGTTTTTCTCAACACACACCGGGAGCATGATTTGCAGTATTCTTCAATATCCGCTTCCATGCGAGGCCAATAGAATCGGTCGGCCACGAGACTCGTAGTCTTTTCGATGCCAAGATGTCCATGGTCATCATGCAGGGACTTCATGACCATCTTCCGAAATCGGGTGGGTAACACCAGCTGCCTGCGGACTCCTCCCTTCTGGCCCCTTGTCTCTCGGCATAGTAGCCCATTTTTTACTACTAGCGACTCTAGCTGCCGAGTCAGCAGGACAGACTCCTCTGTTCTTAATGCATTCTTTTCGGGCCTCCAGCCCCTCTTCACCCACCATCGAACTACCCCCACTGACTGATCCTCCTGCTGCGCCGTCCTGACTTGATTATGAGTCAGTTGAGGGAGAGAGTCTGGGGTTACATTTGTCACTCGACAGTACGACAACGGGAGCGCTTCGCTAGATGCTCCTAAGAATTTAGCACAGCACTGCAGAGTGAGGGCATCAGTTCGATGTCTATGGCACAGAGTCTTCACCTCAGGGGCAGGGACCTCTATCCATCCTCCTTCTTCTTCCTCATTTAAAGGTTCACTAGGCAGGCGAGAGAGTGTGTCTGCATCAATGTTACTGATCCCTGGTCGATATTTTAAGCTGAAATCATACAGAGAGAGTGCGGCAAGCCACCGGTACCCCGTGGCATCCAGTTTTGCTGTGGTTCTCACGTAGGTTAATGGATTGTTGTCGGTATGAACCACGAAGCGTACACCATAGAGGTAGTCATGCAGCATGTCCACTACAGCCCATTTCAGAGCCAGAAACTCCAGTTTGTGAGCTGGGTAGTTGCGTTCACTGGGAGTCAATCCTCGACTAATGTAGTAAATGGGACGTAGACAGCCATCATGGTCCTGATAGAGAATCCCTCCTAGTCCGTCGAGAGAAGCATCTATATGTAACACATATGGTTTACTGGCGTCTGCATAGGCCAACACTGGAGTTTGGGTCAAACATGACTTCAGTTTCTCGAATGCCTCGTCGCATAAGGGTGTCCATCTTTCCCCAAAAGGTTCATTAACTCGGAAGTAGTCTCTTTTCCCTGACCTTGAGGGGCGGGCTGTCCCGCCGGAAGGGGGATACCCCTGGGTAAGAGCAGTTAATGGCTTCGCAATCCGAGAGTACTGGGGTACAAATCTTTGGTAGTATCCACAGAATCCTAAAAAGGACCTAAGCTCCCCCAGCTTGGTGGGCTTAGGCCAGTTTACCACAGCCTCCACTTTGGCGGGGTCGGTGGAAATTCCTTCTCTGCTGACTATGTGCCCCACATATTTCACAGTCGTCTGGCAAATCCGGCACTTATCAAGGGACAACTTCAACCCAGCCTCCTTCAACCGATCCAGCACCTTGAACAACCGCTGGTTGTGTTCTTCCAGAGTCTTCCCAAAAACAATAAGATCATCGAGATAAACCAAGACCTCACGTAAGTGCATGTCCCCCACTACTTTGTCCATACATCTCTGAAAAGTGGCCGGAGCACCTGTCAGTCCTTGAGGCAGTCTTTGAAACTCGAAGAACCCAATGGGGCAGATAAAAGCGGTCTTCTCTTGATCTTCCTTTGACATGGGTATCTGATAGTAACCACTCCGGAGATCTAACACAGAAAACCATTGGCTCCCTTGCAGGCAATCTAAAGCTTCATCAATTCGGGGCACAGTGTACTGGTCAGGAACCGTACGTTTGTTCAAAGTACGATAATCCACACACATCCGAATAGCTCCATTTTTTTTCGAGCAATCACAATGGGGGAAGCATATGGGCTACTAGACTCTATGATGACTCCTGTGTCTAACATACCGCGTAGATGCTGCCTAACATCTTCGATATCCGCCGGGGCCAATCTTCGGGATCTCTCTCGGAAAGGCTTTTGATCTTTCAACCGAATGCGATGCTCTACTCCTTGGGCGAGGCCCATGTCCCATTCGCCCAAGGAGAAAGCCGCCCCCCGCATCATCATGCCGTCGATGACTAGCCTCCTCTCTTCTCCTTTCAGCTCACTTCCTTCAAAACAAGGGTCAAAGCTTTCAGGCTGCAGTTCCCTCTTCTCCTCCTCCGTCCTCACATAGGCTTCCAGACAGACTGGATGGATGGATAGGGTCTGCGAGTACTTTTCTCCCCCAGCTTCACGACACCACTGAGCTAACGTATGGAAAATGTTGGCATTTGTTCCCACTATGACAGGTGTGGGTCTCTCATCTGCCTCTGCCTCCGGGCAGATTAGCGCTATAATGGGTATCTCTTTATCCACTCCAACAACAGTCTCTGGGAATCGTAGTGTCACGGACACGTATCCTCGGTAGGGATAGCTGTGTTCACTCAGTCCCCACACCACGAGTCCAGACAGCGGTTTCAGAGGCACATTGGATAAATATCTTTTATACCATCCTTCAAAAATGATGGACACTTGAGATCCGCTATCCAGCAATACTGAACAAGATTTACCATTGATATATGCGGGGACATGCGGGGCTGGTCCCACTAACCCTTCAGGCAGTGTTTTCGATGAGGCACTATTGGATGGAGAGGTAGAGTAGGTCTTAGTTGCTGATGGGGGCTCAGTATAGGGTTCTACTGGCCCCCTTTCCCGTTTCCCGACTGCCTCGGAGGGAGGTGGGGAGAATGTGAAGAGTTCTTTGAGCTCCACCTCTTTGGACACTGACGAGCTATATGGCCCGGACTCCCACAGACAAAGCACCCTTCTGGTTTCCTACTTTCTACTCTACACAGGTCATCATTCTCTCTTCCTGAAGCCAGGGTCTGCTTCTCGGCTACCTCTGCAGCACTTTGTAACCGCTGTATTGTCTTGGCCTGAGCACTTAACAATTGAGTAATCTGCTCCCCCTGTTTCTCGATGACTTTCAGCAGTTCCCTCTCTCGGCAGTCGGCTGCTGGCTTCAAGGCAACAGTAGTCACCCGAGGGGAGGTCTTCTCTCTTGCGGCCAAAATAACCTCTTCCTTGCGAACTTCCTTAAGCAACTCATGAAAAGAACCAGGAATCTTCTCTTTATCACAAGACCTCATCCGCTGAGCAATTGGATCATGAGTGAGAGCTCCTCTGAGTACTTGGTCCAGACGACACTGATCAACTTCTTTAGGGCTGACTCCACCTTTAGATACTATTCTATGAACCATCTTATCCAATCGGTATAGATAGTCGGACATCTTCTCATCTGGTTGTTGGTAGGTGGTACGAAGTTTATAGAGTAGATCAGTAGCATCTTCAGGGGACCCAAAAGCATCTTCTAAAGCACTCATATAATCTTGATAAGTTGCTAGTGGCTTGCTCCGCCAAGCAGCCTGCACCACTTCCATAGCAGTACCCTTCAAACTTTCTACTATTCTCTGCTTCTTCACGGCATCAGTGCACTGCCACTCTTCTAAGCACAGTAAAGTGACATCCCTCCAAGTATCATATTCTTCTTCTCCAGCAGGGTGGGGAGGGCACCCGAGAAGGTTCTTAAACGACGGTAGTTCCCTTCTGGCTGCATCTTTGCAAACTGACTGACTAACTTTTCCATAGCTGTCATAAGCACATCAACAGGGGCCGCTGTCTCTTCATCAGATGCATCACAGAGCTCACCACTCACTGCAAAGCTTTGTCTAGCTGTAACATCCATCTCTTCACACCACAAATATACTTCTCGCTCTGTTAAAGTCTCCATAGTAAATACTCCTGTGTTAGTTCTGTATCTCAGCAGTGCCTCCACTGTAACACCCCTTCAGGGCTACCACGGTACGCTGGGTGTTATGGGGGTCTCACCTCTTTAGGGCGCAGTGCCTCCACCCGAATCTTGATTGGAGCTCTCTCTAGGACTGCAGAAGGACTGTTATCTTCTGCCAGGGACTGATTCGGGAAACCCCTGCCTATAGCTCAGTACACACTCACCCAAAACAGGAGTAAAACTGTTTAACTGGTTTATGGATATGCAGCAGAAATGAAGTGTATTTAAAGAAACAACATGCAATACAGGTAACGGTGCTCTATAAAAATCATATACACATCACAACCTAATTCTTTCCCCAACCCTACAAATTTAACGTAGCAGGGTTCCCCTTTTCTTGTGTTAACCCAGTCCAAACGTTGGGGCCCAGTTGCCGCGGATGTTGGCGCGCAAATTTATAACCGTTGGTGCACTTAGATGCTCACGAAGGTAAATAGTCTGGGGCGTAGTGTACTCACTGTAACGGGCTGGTTGAACCACAAGTCTCGAAAAGGGGCACTCACGGTGCGTCTCCACCGGTGGTAGTTTTCCCTGGACCCCAACTGGGGCGGCAGGATTCAGGCCTTTATACGGTGGGAGTGCCGGTAGAACTCTCCGAGTCCTTAATGTTGCTTTCTTCACCTGATGACCGGGCTGCGCTCTCTCCAGATTCGCAGGTATATCAGAGGGGACTGGAACGCTCCGCTCTTTAGAGGAATACAAGTCCACAGCGCTCCATCTTTTACATGAACCATCCGCTCTCTCACTTTCTTTCACTTCCTCTCCAGCTCCCTCCCCCAAGTTCCTCCTCCCTCCTATCCCTCCAAGCTGTGTCATCTGACTAAAACAAGGTCCATGGGAATTGTAGTCCCCCGCAGCTCAGGGAAAAAACCATTAATGTCTGAAGGTCCCTGTTTAACAGCAGCTGCAAAACTCTTCTTAGTGTCTGTAAATCCCAGTATACCAGTAGCTGCTCTGACAGTTCCATGTGCAGGTGTTACATGTACTACATGGATGACTGGCGTATTATACTATATGGAGCACTATGAGGAGTGTACTGTATTATACTATATGGAGGACTATGGGGAGTGTATTATACTATATGGAGGACTATGGGGCACATTATATTATATGGAGGACTATGGGGTGAAAACTGTAGATGTGCTGCTGATAACATGACACTGTATAGTAACATAGTAACATAGTTATCAAGGTTGAAGGAAGACTTTAAGTCCATCTAGTTCAACCCATATCCTATCCTAACCTGCCCTAACATGTTGATCCAGAGGAAGGCAAAAAAAACCCAAGTGGCAAACAGTAAGCTTCACATTGGGGAAAAAAATTCCTTCCCGACTCCACATACGGCAATCAGACTAGCTCCCTGGATCAACGCTGTATCTAGGAAACTAGTGAATATAACCTGTAATATTATACTTTTCAAGAAAGGCATCCAGTCCCCTCTTAAATTTTAGTAAGGAATCACTCATTACAACATTAGACGGCAGAGAGTTCCATAGTCTCACTGCTCTTACAGTAAAGAATCTGCATCTGTGATTATGGCTAAACCTTCTTTCCTCCAGACGTAGAGGATGCCCCCTTATCCCCGTCACAGGTCTAAGAGTAAAAAGATCATTAGAAAGGTCTTTGTACTGTCCCCTCATATATTTATACATTGTAATAAGATCACCCCTAAGCCTTCGTTTTTCCAAACTAAATAACCCCAAGTGTAATAACCTGTCTTGGTATTGCAGACCCCCCAGTTCTCTAATAACCTTGGTCGCTCTTCTCTGCACCTGCTCCAGTTCAGCTATGTCTTTCTTATACACCGGAGACCAGAACTGTACACAGTATTCTAAGTGTGGTCGCACTAGTGACTTGTATAGAGGTAAAATTATGTTCTCCTCATGAGCATCTATGTATGGTGATCTGTTAGTGATCCATTAGTGATCATTCTGTCCCCATCATTCTTTCTCAGCCGGTGGAAAGAGGCCAGAAACAAGTGTTGAACGACTTCAATATTGTCGATCACACTCATTTAGCAGCCTGACCTCAGCGCATGAAAATACAATCAAAATGCTTCTGTGTGATGTGCAATATGTTAGCATTTGGGGAACCATTTTAAACTTTGCCTAGGGCCCCACTTTACCTAAAACCGGCCCTGGGTGCCATGACCCACTGGGAGAGCACCTGAAGTTCCAGAACGGCAGAAGCCCCCATAAGTGACCCGATTTTACAAACTACACCTCTCAACAAATTCATCTACAGGTGCAGTAATCATATTGGCACTATAGGTGTTTCACAGAATTTTATAGCATTGGGCAGTGAAGAAAAAATTACATTTTTACCACAAAAATTTAGTTTTAGACCTAGATTTTACATTTTTACAAAGGGAAATGAGTAAAACTGGCACCAAAATTAGTCACTCAATTTCTCCTGAACGTGGAAATACCCCATATGTGGCTGTACAGTACTGCTTAGAAACAATGGCAAGACCCGAGAGGAATGGAGCGCTATTTGCGTCCTGGAGTGCAGATTTTTCTAGAATAGTTTGCAGACTCCATATACAGAATCCCTAAGTGCTAGAAGAGCAGAATACCCCCATCAAGTGACCCCATTTTGGAAATTATATCCCTTTGGGAATTTATCTACAAGCATAGTAATGTTTTTTTTGACTCCATAGGTGTTTTCCAGAAACAAGAAGTGGTGGATGTTGCTGAGTAAAAATTGCAAACCTGCTATTGTAGTGCCCAGTACGTTATGCCCAGCTCATGCTTCTGGAGACTTGCACCCGTAAATTAGGCGGGCTCTGATAACTACAGTAATGCCAAATAGGTGGACGATAAATGTGGTTTATAAAAAAGAAAAAGGAGCAGCATCCATCCAGGTGAAGAATATAAAAAATCTTTATTCTGCCAAATGTAATAACAACGTTTCAGCTATATTGTAGCCTTTTTCAATATGGCCGAAACGTTGTTATTACATTTGGCAGAATAAAGATTTTTTGTATTCTTCACCTGGATGGATGCTGCTCCTTTTTCTTTTTTATGGACTTTGGTGTTCGTTGGGATCCATGAACCAGAGCGTGCATCCCTGACTTCCTCCGTGTGCTGTCTACTATCTTCTATCTTGGTGTGCTAAATGTGGTTTAGACACAGAAGGGTGGGGGCATTTGGATTTGGAAGTGCAGAATTTGTCGGATTTTTTTTGAGGGGGCGAGGAGCTACAGTGCATTTTCAGAGTTTTTGTACAGACAGTAACCTGGAAGCCCCCTATATTTCCGTTAACAGTTGACAGACCTGAGTGGGGACTTGGTTTTTTGGGGATTGAGTTGAAGCTTTTATCCTGCACGCTACGCTGAGCAATTATATCGGTGCTTCCATCTAAATCTCTGAATGACGTGATTCAGGTGAAACCCCCACGGAATCCATTCACTAGAATGAGGCAGTAGAGTTGCTCTGTACTCCTCTAGCCTCTGTTCAGCATTGTCCTCCTGCCAGACTATAGGCCAGACGGCGTCCACAGTGCCTCCATCTGTCTCATTATAGGGAATCTTCTGCCGGGGGTTCTGTCTGAATCACGTATTTCAGAGATTTACACGGAAACTCTGGTGCAAGCCTCAGCATAGAGCGCAGGGTAAATGTGAGCCGAGCCTTACTGCGATCTTTGGGAAGCAGAATGAATAATTCACCAGCAGGTCAAGAATTGGCTTTAATTATTTTTTAAGTTGTTCCTCTTGTGGTATAAGTGATTAGTTGATTAGTTGGTACAATTACAGTGATACCAGATTTACATTGTTTTTTTTTTTTGTTTGGCTGCTGTTACACACTAAAATAGTCTTTTTTTTAAAAAACAAAACGATTTTTGCATCTCCATACTTTAAAATCTATAACTTTTCCATATTCCTACTGACAAAGTCATTTGAAGGCTTGTTTATTGCTGGATGAGTTGACATTTTTATTGATACCATTTTCGGGCACATGACATTGTTTGATCACTTTCTATTCCGATTTTTGGGAGACAGAATGAACAAAAAACAGCAAGTCAGGAACTGTTTTATTTTTTATGCCATTCCACGTGTGGTAAAATTGACAAGGCAGATTTAGTCTTTGAGTCAGTATGATGACAGCGATACCACATTTACATAATTTTTTTTATGTTTTGGGCTTTTACACAATGAAAACTATTTTACAAAAAAATAATTATTTTTGCATCACTTTATTCTGAAAGCTATAACTTTTATTTTTTGCTCTGATTGAGCTGTATGGTGGCTTATTTTTTGCGGGACAAGATGACATTTTCATCTATACCATTTTTATTAACATTTGTCTTTTTGATTGCATTTTATTTCTCTTTTTGCTCTTTATGTTCGGTGGTGTGATGAAAAAGCATATTTTTTTCATTCTTTTTTTTACGGTGTTAACCGAAGGGATTAAGTGGTGGGGCAGTTTTATAGGTTCCAGAGGTGGTGATACCAAATATGTGTACATTTTTGTTTATTTTTCTTAGAAATATCTATTTATGGGTACGATAGATAGATAGATAGATAGATTAGATAGATAGATAGATAGATAGATAGAATTTTTAATTATAATTTTGTGATTCTTAAAAACATATGTTTAAATTTTTCAAACTTTTTTACTTAGTCAAAGTCCCATAGTGATACTATCAGCACTCTGATTGCAATTATAAAGCATAGCAATACAGGAGCATTGCTATGCTTTATAAGTGTCAGGGCTGCACTGACACAGTTTAGATAGATCATGCACTGCGCACAATCTAATTAACTTGCTGGTTCTGGTGACCCGGATGTTGTCATGATGACATCGGGTCACCATGCCAATGATTGTTCCCTTGCAATGACGTCGCGTGGGCGCTGATCGGAGTGCAGAGGGAGCCCTCTACCTCTGCCTGCCTTCCAAATGCTGCGATTGATATCAATATAAAATATTTGTAACTATGTTGCAAAGCTCCTTTCCTTTTTTTCACCTTTCAGATACATTGGCATAAATAAAAACAGTGATTTAAAGTTGGATGTAGATTTTGATGCATGCTATTCTTTTACAATAGTGTAGTATTAGTATTATTCAAAATATTGATCTAAATGTGCACTAATCTTCCCCAGTTACAGGATATATATGTTTTATTCCTAAGTATTTTGCTTTTATTAAAAAACAATATCGCTTTAACAAAAAACCTAGTAAGGATTAAGTACACGATTATAGAAATACAGTATATACATAAGCACTTGGCAAGCGTACGTGGGCAGCTGTATTGTATGCCATTGGTTCTGGTTAATGGACAGCAGTTTTAAGAACATACTAGGCTGACAGATGGTTAATAATCTAGTATACATTCCTGTTCACAGGAAAAAATGAAAAACAGTGATAAATATAGCTAATTATACAGTACATATATGTTAAAGGTTAATTCTAAATCATGAATTTAAAATGAAATGCTAAATACTAAGTATAATTTTGGTAATTACATCATCAACATCACAGTTTAAACAATCACAATTTCCTGAAAATCACAATCCCGGTTAATTACAGAAGCAAATTTGATTATGAGTGCAATGAAGTTGTGGTAATTGGTGGAAAAAAAGACCTAAGATGCAGGATGGAACATAGCTGTGATACATTTCACAACATTTCTGACAACATTGTTATCATATTATCCCCAAGTGTTCCAACATATACAAAAAATGCATATACAAATACAGTACAGAATATAGGCTACATGACATGTGTTGTGGTCGTTTGGTTTCATATTTTTATGAGCAAAGTGTAAATATATTCTTTTATTGGTACAAAGTCAACACCAGACCTATTGTGATCAGCAGTGGACTTGTGTTAGTGTGACATCATTAACTGACTGAGACAACATTTCTGTTGGAATGATGTCATCAGATGTTCCTTTAAAGGGAAACTGTCATCAGGCGTTTGCTAGGTAATCTGAGATCAGCATCGTGTAGGGGGAGAGACCCTGATTCCAACAATGTGTCACTTACTAGGCTGCTTAATGTAGTTTAGATAAAATCACTGTCTTCTCTGCGGCAGATATAACAGGTCTCTGAATGCTGAGCCCTGTATAACAAACCCACGCCACTGATTGGCAGCTTTCTGTGCACACTGTGCATTGCCAGCAAGCTGCCAATTAGTGGTAGGGCAGGGTTATACAGAGGAGGAGGACTATATGGCAAGAGACAACTTGTCATCGAGTGATAATCTCCTGCTGATAAAACACTGATTTTGTTGAAACTACAAGTAGCCTAGTAAGTGACACGTAGCTGGAATCAGGGTCTCCATCCCCACATCATGCTGGTCTCAGATGGGATAGAAAAAAAACTGGAGATAAATTCCCTTTACATGCTGTTGTATTATTAGAAAACATTTATTGAAATGTTTAATGAGTTGCTATTTGGTTAATGACTATTGCAAAAAAGAGAGATCTTTGGATCGAAACGTTGCCACAAGAGGCAGAATAAAATGTGAATTATTTTTCACCAACGTTTGAGGCGCTGTCTTTTCTACTATTTGGTATTGCAAAAAAGTTGACTTCTTAAGTGAAGTTTAGCTTTTATTGATTCTATATTGAGATTCATATTACTTTTTCAGATTTTTGTGAATTGAGATGACTAAAAAATGGCAATTCTGGCATTATATCTATTAAATAAATAACTAGATATTTTAATAGTGAATTATAGTAGATCATTATGGGAGCTACAATAACGAATATATGTTTTATAATTCTCATTTTTTATGTAAGAAAATAATAAAAGGGAAATTTTTTCTTTTTCCTTTAAATATTTTTGAACATTTTTGAACATTTTTTTAAATATTTTTTGTAGCCAACTCGTTTTACTGCTTTTAAGCATGCAATATAATTTAATATTTCAATGTTTTGTCCCGTCAGCATTCACTTATTAATCCCTACCAGTAGCAGGACTTAAAGATAACCTCCATGACAAGATAACCTCCATTGTGTTCACAGCAAAGCTTATTGCAGTTGATCAGTGGGAACGTCGAGTGTCCAACGCTCACGGATCTAATACTGATGACCTCTTATCCAGAATACTGGTCATTGATATATTGTGACTGAATGGACTCCTTTAATAAGAGGCTTACATGGCAGGTCTGGTGGTCTTCATAAGGCCCCCAATTGCCAATGACAATCTATTGGCTCCACACACTCATACTAAGGTGATAGGGTAAGTGGCAGTTGTAGTTCCTGAACAAATGTGACATATAAGTGACATGCATGTACATAACTTACATAGATCCATGAGAAAACCTTGAAAATATCAAGCGTATGTTCCAAACATTACTGTAATATAGGATGCCTATGTTCCCATCTCCCTTTTAAGCTCATGTTGTCAGTGTTCCTCAACTACAGTTCTCAAGAGCCATCTACAGATCATGTTTTCGGGATTTCATTAGTATTGCCCAGGTGATAATTTGATAATTCCATCATCTGGGCAATAATAAAAAAAATCCTTATAAAGGAAGAGTTGAACAGATGTTTTTTCTTTTCCAAAAGTTAGATAAACTCTTTTAATGTGATGGCATTCGAAAAAGTTATTTCCATATTTTGTGGTGGAAGAGATAAGTTAAAGGGTGGGATAAACCGGGTAGAGTAAAGTTAGCCAGAATATGAATCCTGATATGGATACATAAAAAAAAATCTGGATAGCAGTCAATTGAAGAGACATTTCTTTTTTAAATACTGACATCACATGTTCTGTATATGGGCAGCATGGTGGCTCAGTGGTTAGCACTGCAGGCTTGCAGCACTGGGGTCTTCAGTTTAAATCCCACCAAGGACAACATCTGCAAAGAGTTTCTCTGTTCTCTCAGTGATTGTGTGGGTTTCCTCCGGGTTCTCCGGTTTCCTCCCACACTCCAAAGACATACTGATAGGGAATGTAGATTGTGAGCCCCATTGGGGACAGTGATAATAATGTCCGCAAAGCGCTGCGGAATATGACAGCGATATATAAGAAAACCATAATAAATAATAATAAATTCATGGCAGAAATATTGATACATTAAATATTTGCCTTTGACCATACATATCACTCATTCTTGTGATGTCTCTGTTCTACCACTATTCAAAGACAATGTGGTGACTTAAAGCTCTGGCTACAAAAAGCACCAAAGTGCACACTTTATGTTTTGTATTATTTTTTTCTTAAAGGGCTTGTTTTTGAAAAATGGAAGCTCCAAGTTGGAGTTGTGAAGGAGAGAGCAAATTCAGTAGAATGATGTTAATGATAATGTGTCATTGAATGTGGAAATGCTTTTTATTAGGTCAACTGCTATTTTTAGAGGAAAATATGAGCAATTTTTTTATTGTGATGTCCAATGAACTGACAAAGACAAACTGGCCTACAAAGTCTGTGTTAGGTCCGTGGTGGTTTGTGATAGATTCGAATGGTATTTAATTTTTGCTCAAATTTGTCAAAATCTTCGTTCATCAAAATGTGGATTGTCAGATGAAACGAAATAGAGACACAATTAAATTGGACGTTTTGACCTGTCCCGCAGCTTTATCAGGAGTCGCTGAAAATGATTTGCAACTTATCTTCCTGTGAGTGCAGTGGATACGTCTTCATAAGATAAAAAAAATGGGAGAACCCTTTGTATGACCTACAAATCTATCTCTTGAGCTTTGAGTCTAGCACTTTAGTGCTCTTTGAGCTCTGAACTTTAAGCGCTCTTTCAAATGTACATGATAATCGGTCCGATGTTGGATCGCAATGCAAGTACTGGTCACACATCTCCTGATCCTAGTGTGAGAGCTTCATAGAAATACATGAAGCTGTCACGCTCGGGTCATGAGTTGTGCGGCCAGTCCTTGCATTGCGATCCGACATCGGACCGATTATCATGAACATCTGAAAGAGCCCTTAGCTCCACAACCAGGTTTATCAGAGGCAGAGATGGATTTTTGAGTAAAACAAGCAATTACAATTCAACTAACAGCACAGTGCACCTAAAACTCTCCAGGTACAAATCGAAAAACATTTTTCCATGACAAATGTGCATACAAGCTGTCAAGAAAATTGGTCACCTTTTTATAAAATGTATTTATTAACTGCTCTCTCAAATTCAATGTTGTCACTTGAATCTGATTAAGATTTTTTGTGTGGATTCTGCACCTGCGATCCACAGCAAACTACAGTGGTGTAAAACAAATCACTGCAAATTTCAAGGCATGCTGTATTTTGCTGTGAATAGGTGGTTGACTTCTTGATGTGGATTTAATTTCAGATTTGCTGTAGATTGCTTCCTAGTTAATCCTCTTTGTGAGGAGATAGTCACACCACTTGTTCACCTATTTCTTTATACTATACTAGCTATTGAACCTGTTCTACGCCCAGGTGGTGAGCATTTTTATTGGTATATGGTCTCCCATTCTGGTATGTGCTGCCCCCCTCCTATCCTGGTATGCATGGCACCCCTCATCCCTATCCTGGTATGCATGGTTCCCCTCATACCTATCCTGGTATGTATGGTACCCCTCATCCCTATCCTGTTATGCATGGCCTCCTAATCCCTATAATGGCATGCATGGCCCCCTCATCCCTATTCTGGTATGTATGGTCCCCTCACCCCCCAATGCTGTTATGCATGATCCCCTCACCCCCCAATCCTGGCATGCATTGTCCCCTCACCACCCCAATCCTGGAATGCATGGTCTCCTCACCCCCCCAATCCTGGTATGCATGGTCCCCTCCTCATCCCTATCCTAGGATGAATGGTATCCCCTCACCCCCCAATCCTGGCATGCATGGTACCCCCTCATCCGTATCCAGGTATGTATGGTCCCCTCATCCCCCAATCCTGGTATGCATGGTACCCTCATCCCTATCATGGTATGCATGGACCCCTCACCCCCCAATGCTGTTATGCATGAACCCCTCACCCCCCAATCCTGGCATGCATTGTCCCCTCACCACCCCAATCCTGGAATGCATGGTCCCCTCACCCCCCAATCCTGGTATGCATGGTCCCCTCCTCATCCCTATCCTAGGATGAATGGTATCCCCTCACCCCCCAATCCTGGAATGCATGGTCCCCTCATCCCCAATCCTGGTAAACATGGCACCCCTTACCTCACAATTCTGGTATGCATGGTCCCCACATCCCCAATCCTGGTATGTATGGTACCTCTCATCCCCAATCCTGGTATGCATGGTACCCCTCCACCCCTATCCTGGTATGCATGGTACCCTCATCCCCCAATCCTGGTATGCATGGTCCTCTCACCCCCCAATCCTGGTATGCATGGTCCTCTCACCCCCCAATCCTGATATGCATGGTCCTCTTACCACCCTATACTGGTATGCATGGTCCCCCTCATTACTATCCTAGGAAGTATGGTACCCCCTCACCCCAATCTTGGTATGCATGGTCCCCTCCTTCCCAATCCTGGTATACATGACACCCTTACCTCCCAATTCTTGTATGAATGGCACCCTTACCTCACAATTCTGGTATACATGGCACTCCTTACCTCCAATTCTGGTATTGAATGGTCCCCTCACCCCAATCCTGGTATGCATGGTCCCCTCACCCCAATCCTGGTATGCATGGTTCCCTACCCCCCTATTCTGGTATGCATGGTCCTCTCACCCCTATCCCGGTATGCATGGTCCCCTCATCCCAATCCTGGTATGCATGGCCTCCTAATCCCTATAATGACATGCATGGCCCCCTCATCCCTATTCTGGTATGTATGGTCCCCTCACCCCCAATGCTGTTATGCATGATCCCCTCACCCCCCAATCCTGGCATGCATTGTCCCTCACCACCCCAATCCTGCAATGCATGGTCTCCTCACCCCCCAATCCTGGTATGCATGGTCCCCTCCTCATCCCTATCCTAGGATGAATGGTATCCCCTCACCCCCCAATCCTGGCATGCATGGTACCCCCTCATCCGTATCCAGGTATGTATGGTCCCCTCATCCCCCAATCCTGGTATGCATGGTACCCTCATCCCTATCATGGTATGCATGGACCCCTCACCCCCCAATGCTGTTATGCATGATCCCCTCACCCCCCAATCCTGGCATGCATTGTCCCCTCACCACCCCAATCCTGGAATGCATGGTCCCCTCACCCCCCAATCCTGGTATGCATGGTCCCCTCCTCATCCCTATCCTAGGATGAATGGTATCCCCTCACCCCCCAATCCTGGAATGCATGGTCCCCTCATCCCCAATCCTGGTATACATGGCACCCCTTACCTCACAATTCTGGTATGCATGGTCCCCACATCCCCAATCCTGGTATGTATGGTACCTCTCATCCCCAATCCTGGTATGCATGGTCCTCTCACCCCCCAATCCTGGTATGCATGGTCCTCTCACCCCCAATCCTGATATGCATGGTCCTCTTACCACCCTATACTGGTATGCATGGTCCCCCCTCATTACTATCCTAGGAAGTATGGTACCCCTCACCTCCCAATCTTGGTATGCATGGTCCCCTCTTCCCAAATTGGTATACATGGCACTCCTACCTCCCAATTCTGGTATGCATGGACCCCTCACCCCAATCCTGGTATGCATGGTACCCTCACCCCTATCTGGTATGCATTGTCCCTCACCACCCCTATCCTGGTATGCATGGTCTTTTCACCCCTATCCTGGTATGCATGGTCCCCTCATCCCCTATCCTGGTTTGCAAGGTCCTCTCAGCCCTAGATCCTGGTATGAATGCTACTCCTCACCCCTCTATCCTGATATGCATGGTCCCCTCAACCCCAATCCTAATATATGCATGGTCCCTCATCCCCCCAATCCTGGTATGCATGATCCTCTCACTCCCCTATCCTGGTATGCATGGTCCCTCTCACCCCCTTTCCTGGTATGCATGGTCCTCTCACCCCCTATCCTGGAATGCATGGTCCCCTCACCCCCTATCCTGGTATGCATGGTCCTCTCACCCCTATCCCGGTATGCATGGTCCCTTACCCCCTATCCTGGTATGTATGGTCCTCTCACCCCCTATCCAGGTATGCATGGTCCTCTCACCCCCTATCTGGTATGAATGCTACCCTCACACCCCTATCCTGGTATGCATGGTCCCCTCTCCCCCAATCCAGGTATGCATGGTCCTCTCACCCATTTTCTGGTATGCATGGTCCTCTCATCTCCTATCCTGGTATGCATGGTCCCCTCACCCCCTATCCTGGTATGCATGGTCCTCTCACCCCCTTATCCTGGTATGAATGGTCCCTCACCCCCAATCCTGGTATGCATGGTTCTCTCACCCCCAATCCTGATATGCATGGTCCCTCAACCCACCCAATCCTGGTATGCATGGTCCTCTCACCCCCCTATCCTGGTATGCATGGTCCTCTCACCCCCATTTCCTGGTATGCATGGTCCTCTCACTCCCCTATCCTGGTATGCATGGTCCTTTCACCCCCCTATCGTGGTATGCATGGTCCTCTCACCCCCTATCCTGGTATTAATGGTCCCATCAACCCCCAATCCTGGTATGCATGGTCCTCTAACTTCCTATCCTGATATGCATGGTCCCCTCACCCCCCAATCCTGGTATGCATGGTCCTCTCACCACCCTATCCTGGTATGCATGGTCCTCTCACCCCCAATCCTGGTATGCATGGTCCCCTCAACCCTCCAATCCTGGTATGCATGGTCCTCTCACCCCCTTATCCTGGTATGCATGGTCCTCTCACCCCCCCTTTCCTGGTATGCATGGTCCTCTCACCCCCCAGTCCTGGTATGCATGGTCCTCTCACTCCCCTATCCTGGTATGCATGGTCCTCTCACCCCTCCAATCCTGGTATGCATGGTCCTCTCACCCCCCTATCCTGGTATGCATGGTCCCCTCACCCCCCAATCCTGGTATGCATGGTCCTTTCACCCCCTATCCTGGTATGCATGGTCCTCTCACCCCCCAATCCTGGTATGCATGGTCCTCTCACCCCCTATCCTGGTAGGCATGGTCCTCTCACCCCCCTTTCCTGGTATGCATTGTCCTCTCACCCCCCCTTTCCTGGTATGCATGGTCCTCTCACCCCCCTATCCTGGTATGCATGGTCCTCTCACCTCCCTATCCTGGAATGCATGGTCCTCTCACCCCCTATCCTGGTATGCATGGTCCCCTCATCCCCCTATCCTGGCTTGCAAGGTCCTCTCAGCCCCCTATCCTGGTATGAATGCTACCCCTCACCCCCCTATCCTGATATGCAAGGTCCCCTGACCCCCCAATCCTGGTATGCATGGTTCTCTCACTCCCCTATCCTGGTATGCATGGTCCTCCCACCCCCCTTTCCTGGTATGCATGGTCCTCTCACCCCCCTATCCTGGTATGCATGGTCCCCTCACCCCCCAATCCTATTATGCATGGTCCTCTCACCCCCTATCCTGGTATGCATGGTCCTCTCACCTCCCTTTCCTGGTATGCATGGTCCTCTCACCCCCCTATCCTGGTATGCATGGTCCCCTCACCCCCTATCCTGGTATGCATGGTCCTCTCACCCCCATATCCTGGTATGCATGGTCCTCTCACCTCCCTTTCCTGGTATGCATGGTCCTCTCACCCCCCTATCCTGGTATGCATGGTCCTCTCACCCCCCCATCCTGGTATGCATGATCCTCTCACCCCCCTATCCTGATATGCATGCTGCCCCTCACCCCCTATCCTGATATGTATGGTCCCCCTCACACCTATTAAACTGCACACATACAAAAAAAAACATTTATACTCACCTTTCTACCCTGTGCTCCAGCACTGTCCCATTCTGCCGGAGGTTGGGGGAGGAGAGCCTCCGCAAATGTGTTCTCAGTAAAATGGCTCCGTATAGCACTATGCGCATGCGCAATTCCAACACTGCACTCCTGGCATGGTCTCTGGTGAGAAGAGAAAGCGCCGCGGCAACGCTCCTCCAGGTCAGGTAAGTTTGTAAGTATGGCGCCGGAGATCGCGGTATGCATTCAGTGTCTACGCGTACCGCGATCTCCGGCGCCATGCCCACTCCTCTTACCTTTAACCGCTGTATGCCTTCTTCTGTCTGGAGCCAGACTGCGCAGTCTCGTCGTAGTTGCACAGTCTATAAAGGCTTCGGACAGAGTGACGCTTGTAGCGTTCTATTATAGATGACGTTAAAGGTGATATGTCAGCAAGTTTTTGCTGTGTAATCTGAAGACAGCAGGAAATAGGGGCTGAAGCACTGAATTCAACAATGTGTCACTTAACTGTGTGCTGTTATTTACATATAATAAAGGTTTTATCACTAGGAGATTATCATTGCCAGTTCTGCTATACATGGGCTGTTAGTCAGACTCCGCCCCCTGCTGTGATAAGCAGCTCACTGTCAATAGAGAGCACCATGCTCTTGCTCTGTGCATACAGAGCAAGAGCATGGTGTAGGTGTTGGCAGCTTTCTGAGCTCTGATGCATTTTACAACAAAAACTGCTGCATCCAGTAAAGTAACAAATCACTGGAATCAGGGTCTCTTTTTCTACATTATGCTGCTCTCAGATTAGGTATCAAAAATATGGAGACAGATTCCCTTTAAAAAAGTTGGAGCAAGCATTATTGTGTATGACACCACCTGTAATTGACTTCAGTGATATTATACCACGCCATGTATGAACCATTCAATCAATGTTACGCATCAACTTTCCCTGGCAACACTAGTTGATCTATTACACTGTAAAGTAAGTGTTATATTCATTCTATTCCTCAACCAACTTTCACAATTAGCAAAAAAGACATTCCTATTCCTCATGATGTATGTTTTTCTCCTTTTTATGTATATTTATTCCTTTTAATGAAATAGCTGATCAATTAATGGTCAGTTTTGACTTGCACTTCACATCTTGATACCATCAGCTGTCAGCACATAACTTGCCAATTTCATTATTGTCTCATAGACAAGAGCTCAAGTAAAGATGATAGCAGATGGTTATGTAATCTGCCTATTACAGATTGATAAAACATCTCTGAAACAAACCCTTTTTATATTACAATTTAGGAGTTAATGATTATACAGAACAATGGGAATTTTATATCAGGTGACTTATACATCATATCTTTTGTTCATCTAATCATGATAAATGTAAAAACTTGTGGTGAACACTGAGAAGTGTCTGTTCTATGCTACAGTTTAGTAGCAGCGACAGATGCATGAATCTTTATAAGCTTCTTTCATATATTCAGTACAGATTTTATTAAAGCAGAGGTTTAATTTTTAATTTCCTCTGCCTAAAAACCTAAATGGTATTCTTCTTCTTCATATTTTATTTGCGCATTAAAGATATATTTCTATACACCAGTACATTATAGAGATAGGGAGTTAGGGATTTATTTATTCTAGAAAGTTACAAAAAAATATTGAAGCAAAAACAATAATCATATTTTTATAATACATTTTTTTAAATAAAAATCACAAACCAGTAACATACAACTATCTTGTGTTCCTGTAATTATAACAACTTCTAAAGTGCAGTGAAAAAATGATTTATGATGATTTGTCACAATTGTTTTTTTTCTCCATTTAACTCATAATGAACGCTACTTAAATGCTGTCTGAGTCACAAAATGTGCATATACATGTGTTTTGTGTAAAGACTGTCCATATTTTAGATATGCTGGTGAATATGTGATTGTGTACACAGGATATGACTGTGACATGTGTGCATGTGATGCATACGTAATATGTAAATGTGTGCAAAATATACAATCCCAATTCCCAAAAAGTTGGGGCATTGTGTAAAATGTAAAGAAAACTAAGATGTAATGATTTGGAAATCTCTTATAATCATATTTTATTTACAACTGAACATAGATCAGTGATCATAAGATGAAAGTTAGGGCTCGCTCACACTTGTGAAGAATCAGATTACATTTGGACCCATGTTATTCTATGATTATGTGCTCATCTGCTTTTTTTTCAGCTCTGATCAGATCAAGATTGGACTGAAAAAAACATGCAGCATGCTGCGATTCTATGCAAAATTCAGATCGTATGCACCCATATAAGTCTATGGGTGTATGTGAAACATCACAGTGCATTCAGATATCACCCGAGTGCACTGCAATTACTGCTGACGCCAGCAATGGAGGAGATGGAGAAATTAATTTCTCCGTCTCCTTCGAACCTGTGCTCTGATTCTCTCACCCTTGCAGCAGAGCTGTAGCTGAGTGTCATTAGCATATCGCATTGGATGCCATACGCTTGTGTGACTCTGGCCTAAAGGGTATGCCACACTAAACAATATCGCTAACGGGATCGCTAAAAAACGTCACTATTTAGCTATCCCGTTAGCGATATTGTTCAGTGCGGCAGCTTCCAGCGACGAGCTTCCTGCTGTGATCTCGCTCGTCGCTGGAATCGCTCCGGACCCTATTTCATCGCTGGCGCTCCCGCTGGGTAAGTATCTAATCGCTGTGTGGCACCTTTTCTTAGCGATTTAGCGGTACTTTTGTACCGCTAAAGTCGTTAAGAAGATCGCTAACGGCGATAGCGTCGTTAACTATATCGCTAAATGTGACCGCATTTAGCGATATAGAAACAATCCCGCTAGCGATCGCATTAGTATGCAACGCTAACGAGATCGCTAGCGGGATAGCTTAGTGTGGCAGTACCTTAAGACATTTTTTCACTTTGAAAGAGCTAGCTAATTTAGAAATTGATGGCAGAAACACATCTCAAAAAAGTTGGAACAAGGTCATGTCTACCTTTGTAAACCTAAAATCCAGATCCATGTTACGCAGTGGTGAAAACAATCACCTGATTACTGCACATACCTCCAAGTGCAAATATGACAAAGAACAGGAGAAAAAGACTGGAGTTTTATAAACAAATTATCAAAAGGTTTTATTAAACAAATATTGCTGACAAAAACATAGCATAAAAACGTATAACTAGATGTGTGTTTAAAAAAGACACCAAAAAGTTGTGGACACCCACATCACCTTAACATGGTATACACATTGTAATGTTAATAGATCACAAATAGGTGAGAGCATATAAAGTACCAAAGTATTGTTAAAGTCATATATCCTGAATAACAGGTCTCTGCCATAATAAAAGACCGCAGTACTGTGCCCACGATCTCAGGCCAATGTGTCCATACATAGCCTCACTAACCATACATGGTCATATACTATGGCAAGATCAGGAACAAAAAACCTCACCTAAATGCAGGATGTCACACAAATATGCCCCAACGTACGTTTCGCTTCTTGTATGTCTCGCTTTCTCAAGGGGAAGTGTGAGATTGCAAGCACTGAAGGACCTTAAGTATCCATAGTGATTGGTCATGTGACCATCACATGCTGACCCACATGAACGCTGCATTTGACGGCGCATGTGTGCAACGTCATCAGCCCGACCCACGTGACCCGGGCCCGCCCAGCCACGCCCACAACGGACGCTCAATGCAGAGCATCAGTCGTGCGCCGGCGAAAGGCTGTGCCGGATATCGTGGGGCGGTGACAGGTGACTATCGCACGCATGCGCACTGCAGTATTAACCAATGGTATGCATCATGAAGATAAAACATTCATTACAAATACAATTTCCCATCAATGTGTATCTTCAGCGGCCCAAATTCATCTGTGATCTTTTCATTCCAAGTGGAAATTCATCTTTTATTTCCTATATCACCAGATAGTTTCTGCCATTCATAGTAAGCCAAGCATATGAAGGAAATTAGTTCTTTTTTTCTCCACATGGTCCCGCAGCACATGTATTTAGAAATGAAAACTATATATAGAAAAACGTAAAATAATTAAAAACATATATACAACAACACACAGAAACTTTAAAAGGTGATGCAAAACAAAAGAACAAACATAGGAACGAATGGCGGATAATCCTGCTTTTTTTTTTTTTTTTTAAGAGATCAGGGATTCTATACCAGACGATAATGATCATTATTATCTGTAAATATATTTTTAAATTCTTAATCCCTATCTCACAAAAATGGTGCGAAATTTAGAGCCTCGTTTAATCCTGCGGGTCGGACTGTATCCAATGTAACTATCCACTTTAATTCCCGTTGTGCTAGGAGTTTTTTCACATTACCCCCTCTAATGCCCGAATGCACAACCTCAATCCCCCTCACCTTGAATGAAGTAGGATCACAATTGTGTTCCATCCTAAAGTGACGGGGAATTGTCTTGAGGTTT
>JARQOD010000006.1:363611066-363629059 GCA_033576555.1 Oophaga sylvatica
CCCTGACAACTTGGGGCAACCTCACACCACCCGGTCCTGACAATAAGGACTTGTCCAGTAGTAGATAACCCCATTATAAGCAACTTAAATTAAGCTAAAACAAACCCTTTTAAAAACTAGTATTCAGCTAAACTAATAATTGGTGAGTCCTGCTATTTATCCTGCTCTGTACTGTTAAGGTCATAAAGACAAAATGGGATTGGCGTTTCTGAGGTTAGAAAAAAAAGTCTATTGTTTTCTCTTAAATAGCGCCATTTTTGTTCATTGTCTATGGCAGGTATTACAGCTCAGCTTCATTCTCTTGAAATTTATTGGGGCCGATTCATCAAGATGGGTGTAGCACACAATCACACTCCTCCAGCCATGCAGGAGTAAACGGTGCCGAATTTATTAAGAGGCGCACGCCACATGGATTCCACGCCTCTACTAAGTGGCCTCCGTGTGCTGCGCCATGGACTGGAATAGCACTTCTGACATACAGAAGCCGTCAGATTCTATGAATTTGCAATCCTCAGCTGTCAGTGTTACCAAGGCTGGCTATCAAGAATAGAGGGGTCCCCATGTTTTTTTTTTTAATTATTTAAATATATAATAAAAAAAAGACAAGGGGTCCTCCCCATTTTGACAACCAGCCTTGCTAAAGCAGACAGCTGGGGGCTGTTATTCTTAGGCTGGTAAGGGGCAATAGATATTGCCCCCCAGCCTAAAAATAGCACTCCGCAGCCGCTCCAGAAAAGGCACATCTATTACATGCACCAATTCTGGTGCTTTGCCCAGCTCTTCCCACTTGCCCTGTAGCAGAAGGAAGTGGGGTTCAAATTTGTGGGGTTGATGTCTCTTTTGTTTTATCTGGTGACATCAAGCCCATGGATTAGTAATGGAGAGGCATCTATAAGACACCTATCCATTACTAATCCTATAGTTGTACTGTAAATAAACACACAGCAAAGTATAAAGTCCTTTATTTGAAATAAAAACAAAACACACTTTTCCTTTTTTATTTAAAAATAACAAACACAGTTATACTCACCTAACACCCCATTCCGTTGAAGCCCTCGTCTCCTGTAATATAATAAAAATTAAAAACAACAATATCCCTCACCAATATGCAACCTTCCAGGATATTAGAATCACTGATGAATGAGCTGCTGCTGGCGAAGCATTAGCGAGCAGCAGTGACCTCAACGAGGTTACCGCAGGTCACTGAGGCTGCATTCCCAGCTGTGCCAATGAACTGCTGTGACCACCCTCCAGTGAGATCACCGCTAGCACAGTGAGAAAAAGTCTCACGGTGCAGAGGTGAGTTCACTGCAGTTCACAGGGAGAATTTCACTGCAGTGAACTCGCCTTTGCACCATGAGACTTTTTCTCACTGTGCTAGCGGTGATCTCACCGGAGGTAGGTCACCGCAGTTCATTGGCCCGGTTGGGAATGCAACCTCAGTGACCAGAGGTAACCTCGATGACATAACAGATAGGTGTCTTGTAGACACCTCTCCATTACTAATCTGTGGGCTTGATGTCACCAGACAATACAAAGGTGACATCAATCCCACAAATATGAACCCCACTTGCAGGGCAAATAATTAAAAAAACAGCTTGGGAACCCCTCTATTCTTCATAACCAACCTTGCTAAATCTGACAGCTGAGAGTTGCAGTCCCCAGCTGTCAGTTTTGACTTGCTGGTTAACAATAATACATGAGAACCCACGCTGTTTTTTAAAAAATTATTTATTTAGAGCATAGGCGCTGACTGATGAATACTCCCATCAGTCTCCGCCTGCTCTGACTGGTATTAGTAGCAGCAGGCATTGGCTGATGGAAGCAGCAGTCCCATCAGCTGACACCAGTTTCCAGAGGTAAACTTTATACCTCCAATCACAGCTGTCAGCTCACACTGTCAATTGACATGGTGGGAACCGCTGCTGTCTGAACGGCGATAATGATTATACCGCAGTTCAGAAGCAGTGTATTCCGCACTGTCATGCACATGACAGCGTGGCAAACACTGGATGTTCAGTCCCCCCATTCAAGTGAATGGGGTCTGGGTTCGAGTTTGAGTCCGGGTACTGTTTTGGTACCCAAACATCCATATAGTTGTGCTCAAAAGTTTACATACCCCTGCAGAATTTTTGCTTTCTTGGCCTTTTTTTCAGAGAATATGAATAACACCAAAACTTTTTCTCCACTCATGGTTAGTGGTTGTGTGAAGCCATATATTGTCAAACTACTGTGTTTTCTCTTTTTAAATCATAATGACAACCCAAAACATCCAAATGGCCCTGATCAAAAGTTCACATACCCTGGTGATTTTGGCCTGATAACATGCACAGAAGTTGACACAAATGGGTTTGACTGGCTACTAAAGGTAACATCTTCACCTGTGACCTGTTTGCTTGTAATCAATGTGTGTGCATAAAAGCTGAGTGAGTGTCTGGGATTCAGACAGACTTTTGCATCTTTCATCCAGCCACTGACATTTCTGGATTGTGAGTCATGGGGAAAGCAAAAGAATTGTCAGCGGATCTACAGGAAAAGGTAATTGAACTGTATAAAACAGGAAAGGGATATAAAAAGATATCCAAGGAATTGATAATGCCAGTCAGCAGCGTTCAAACTGTGATTAACAAATGGAAAATCAGGGGCACTGTAAAAATAAAACCATGGTCAGGTAGACCAACAAAAATTTCATCCTCAACTGCCAGGAAAATTGTTCGTGATGCAAAGAAAAACCCACAAAAAACATTAGCTGAAAAACTGGACTCTCTGAAAACTAATGGTGTGGCGGTTTCAAGATGCACAATAAGGAGGCACTTGAAGAAAAATGGGCTGTATGGTTGAGTCGCCAGAAGAAAGCCATTACTGTGCAAATGCCACAAAGTATCTCGCCAACAATACGCAAAACAGCACAGAGACAAGCCTCAAAACTTCTGGAACAAGGTAATTTGGAGTGATGAGACCAAAATTTAACTTTTTAGCTACAACCATAAACGTTCCATTTGGAGAGAGGTCAACAAGACCTATTATGAAAGGAACACCATTCCTACTGTAAAGCACAGAGGTGGATCACTGATGTTTTGGGGATGTGTGAGCTACAAAGGCACAGGAAACTTGGTCAAAGTTGAAGGAAAGATGAATGCAGCACGTTATCAGCAAATACTGCTGTGCATGAGAAGTACGTGGACGTTCCAACATGACAATAATTCAAAACACAAGGGCAAGTCAACCTGTCATTGGCTACAGCAGAACAAAGTGAAGGTTCTGGAATGGCCATCTCAGCCTCCTGACCTCAATATCATTGAGCCACTCTGGGGAGATCTCAAGTGCGCAGCTCATGCTAGACACCCAATAATTTACAGGAACTGGAGGCTTTTTTCCAAGAAGAGTGGGCAGCTTTACCATCTGAGAAAATAAAGAACCTCATCCACAACTATCACAAAAGACTTCAAGCTGTTATTGATGTTAGAGGGGGCAATACACGGTATTAAGAAATGGGGTATGTGAACTTTTGATCAGGGTCATTTGGATGTTTTGGATTGTCATTATGATTTAAAAAGAGAAAACACAGTAGTTTGACAATAAATGGCTTCACCCAACCACTAACAATGAGTGGAGAAAAAGTTTTAGTGTTATCATTCATATTCTCTAAAAAAAAAGGCCACGAAAAAAATTCTTCTGTGGTATGTAAACTTTTGAGCACAACTGTAGGTCCGCCCATCTCTAACAGGAACCAGTTTAATTTTCTGACTTTAATAATTGCAAAATTGTAATAGGCCAGCTATCCAGCAGTTTTATTTGGGCACTGAATGTCTGTATGATATGGGTTACATAGTATACAATAATGGTTGTAGTACAAGTTACTACATAGAGCACCAAGTGGCCTATGAATAACCCAGTCTGTGCACTTGGACAAGCTGAATGGCCATATTTAGTGTTGAGCGATATTGCTCGATATCTAAAAATATCGTATCGAAATTGTATCGCCGATAGCACTAAATATCGTCGATATCCGATTTCGATACCGGAAGTCCCATGTAAGTCTATGGGAACAAAATATCGCAACAAAAAAAACCCTTTCTTTCGTTGTAAACACAAAATATACACACATAGAATACATATATATATATATATATATATATACATGTCATTGTGACATATATATATACATATATTTATAGTTTATACACTTCTACATAGTAAAATCTACTCTAATTCAATTGCCGGGTAAAGACGTGACATACCCCATAGAAGTCGACGGGCTCGGTGCCGAGTACCCCGAAAACCTCTGGCTCTGTGCGACTCAACTTGGGCGTCACGAACAGGATTCTGTAGCTCGCTATAAGCGAGTCCTGTGTGCCTGAATTGCACTGGTTTTGTGCTTGAGTATTGCTAAAATCATCAGAGAATGTATTTGCCATTTTTCCGCCATATCTGCGTCACGACGAGGCACTGGTGAA
Source organism: Oophaga sylvatica (assembly GCA_033576555.1). Lineage (NCBI taxonomy): Eukaryota > Metazoa > Chordata > Amphibia > Anura > Dendrobatidae > Oophaga > Oophaga sylvatica. The sequence goes on from JARQOD010000006.1 coordinate 363,615,524, forward strand.
GAAGAAGGGCGTGCTCTTCGTGGGTGTCACTCACTCAGTGGCGTGAAAACGATGGCTGCCCACTGTAAATGGTACTGCAATGTAACATCGTGCCCCACAGCTCTGGAGTTCCGCCTCCTCATCCTCCTCAGTGTGCGGAAACTAACACGAAGGTCCCGCCTCCCTACAAAAGAGGGGCCCTCTCCAGATATGACATATGTGACTTGGCAGAGATGGCTAATGGACACGACGAGCAGAAGTGGGAAGGGATGGAGCAGTCAGAGCTCTCCCCCCACGGAATCACCGTTGGGCACCCGGCCTGTAAACCCTCCTACGCTGCAAGAAGCGGAGGATACCCTGAGAGGCCTGGCCCGGCACCGGGAGGAGGTCGCCAGGATGGAAGCCAGCTGGCGTGCCCTAAAACTAAACTTGGAGCGGCGCCAATCCCTCTTACCTGAAGGTGAGGCACCCGTTATAGTAGAGGAGCCCTTGCAATGTGATCCGGTTGACGTTGTCGCAGTGGAGGCACCCGTTCCTGCAAAAACCGCAGCACCGTCAGCACCCCAGAACCCGCTGTCTGCCCCCATCGCTGAGACAGAAGAAGCGACACCCGTCCTCATGGAGGAGGCCGCGCAGGCACCAGAGCACTACCTGCCTGTACCGGAGCCCCGACTGTCATCTGATTTAGAGCCGTCTGCTTCCTCCGCAGGGGAGCACCGCCAGGACTGGGGGGCGACAGGAGAGCTGCCGCAAACTGGACACTGTAAGCTGCAGTGGAGTGGTGGAGACATGGAGCAACTGGTGGAGGAGAATTACAACCGGCGTCAGGAGGAAGAGTGGAGACGTTTGGAGCGGGAAGCAGAGCGACAAAGGGAGCAGCGAGAAACCCTAAAACTTCGCCAACGTCACCTGGAGAAGGACCGGGCAGATAAGGACCGGATGAGAAAGGATAAAGGAACCCTGAGTGAGCCGCGGCGTAAGGGTGCAGTACGGAGCTTTAAATTGAAAGGTGGGTGGGGCTTCATCAAGGAGCCTGGACTTTATTTAGAAGTCTTTGTGACCCGGCGGGACGTGGAGGCTCACCTCCCAGAAGGACACCCGGTGAGGGACCTGTTGCCAGGAGACTTGGTGACTTACACCCGACACTGGGGTTACAATGGGTGGTACGCCCTAAATGTTACCAGGTGCGACCCCTACTCCCCAGTGTGTCAGGAACCTGTGAGACCCTCGAAGCCTTCAGCCTCCGACATCCAGGCCTCTGCAAAAGTGCCCACCCCACGCCGTAAATCTCCCCAGCCTCCCTCAGTGGTCTCCTCAGCAGCCCCAGCTATGGACATGATAAGTATAGCTGGCCCGTACCCGGCGCCTGTTAGGCCCCCTGGGGTTCGTACAGTCCGTGACATAGGGCTCCAGACCCGGAGAGAGATGAAAGAGGTGGCCACACAGACCCAGATAGCGGGTCACGACTTGACTGTACAGGCCACACGACGTCATCAGGTCCTGGTGGTCCTTGGTGTCTCGGATGTTTGGCAAGCACCAGAAGAGTACCAGGTGGTACCTGGAACACCCCTGCCAAAGAAGTCTAAATAACCCGGACAGGGTCCCTGTATGTAAATAAATAGTTAAATTGTTTATGTACCCGGACGGGTGAATGTTCCAAAAAATTTTTTTTAACTTAATAAAAAAAAAACAAAACACAGTTTTCATTTCTTTTATTACTGTCTCATCCTGCTGCGACGCCATCGATCTCCTGTAAAAAAATGAAAAAAAAAAAAAAGTATACCACCTGACCGACGCAGTCCATAGTAACGAGTGTCCCACGAAGATCCAGCTCTGCTACATCAGAATGACAGGCAGAGCCTGTCATCCCGGCGCAGCACAGCTGATTACCTGCTTCCCCGGCGGTGACGTCATCGGACTGACTGCTTTACGGCCGGGATTACCCTGCAGTCACTGCAGTTATCGCGAAAAACTGCATGTGACCGCCAGGGAGAAGATAATGGCGGCCATCAAGCAGTCCAGGACGTGACCGCCGGAGATCTTCTGCCAGGTAAGTGCCGCTGACTCCTGACAGACCCGACCGACGGACACTCACAGTGACAGTGACAAATCCGATTCCGGTATTCGATAAGACGAAAATATCGAAACGAATTATCGAAAGGCCGATAGAGCTAATATCGGCCGATAGCCGATATTTGCATTATCGTATCGCTCAACACTAGCCATATTAAATTATTGAAATAATTTAACAATAAAGATAATTTTACCATGTCCTGCTTAAGCAATACAAAGTAAATACATATCATATTTCTACTCCCCTTAAATCTTTCTACTAGCCCTTATTTTATAAGGATATTCCAATCTCCACCTTATATTCCATTAATGTATGATATTTACTTGACTCACTTTTCGAAATCAAGCATCGTCTTGCACCTCTAGAAACAATCTTTCTGCTCTAACTTCTACCAACTCCAAAAATTGACCGAGCTCCAATAGAAGCATATCCACTAGATATGCCATAAGTGCCCAAAATGGGAGTACTCCTTTTACAACATAGCATATACAAATTAGTACTTTTCAAGTAGTACTGACTGAGCCTATCTTTTCCTGCAAGTGGTTATGAAAATTATTTCACTAGAGTTATAGCCTACAAGTAGGACCAGGATGAGTGCACCTATATGGACACAGCTGTAGACAGAAGCTGTGGGGAAAAGCACACACAGTAGAGTTATCCTATTTAAAGGGGTTTTTCCACAAACAAGTTAATTTAATCAACATTGCAATCAATAGATCTTGAAATAATAATTTCCACAATTGGATGTAGTTTAAAAAATGTTCCTGTGCTGAGATAGTCTTATAAATGTGCCCCTGCTGTGTACTGTGTAATGGCTGTGTCTGACCATACAGGGACATGGTCTGATCATACCACAGCTCCTGGGCAGGGGAGGAAGCGAAAGAAAGTACACAGACAGGACAGCAGGGATCACAATGATTCTTTCTTTCATGTAAAACATGGCTTAAATACAGGCAGTGAAATATTTTGCCTCACAAAAATAATCTTTTATGATCCCATGCATGGTCAGACACGGCCATTACACAGTACACAGCAGGGGCACATTTATAAGATTATCTCAGCACGGGAACATTTTTTTTAAACACGTCAAATTGTGGAAGTTATTATTATTTCAAGATCTATTAATTAAAATGCATTATGTTCATGGGAAAATCCCTTTAAGGAGAAGAGAAAAAAAGTAAAAAGGTGTTCCTCACCAAGGGGATTGCGTGGTGCCTCTTTTTGAACAGCGCTGAAACTCATTGAGTGAGAACTATCATTGAACTACATTGCAGCAAGAGATTCTTTCCCATCCATGCAGCTTATCTTCAAAGTGTTTTTATTCCCTATACAATAGTAGAAAGGGATATACGGATAAATCTGCTTCACTGCACTGCACCGATGTCAAGAAGATATCCAATGGAGATGATGGGTTTGAACTAAGTGCAGTTTTATTAATCTGCGCATTTAGGAGTTGAATAAACTTCTTCATCAGGATACAATACCCACAATGCATCATCATTTTTTTTATCTGATGAAGGGGTTTGTTCAACTCTGAAATGTGCAGATTAATAAAACTGCTCTTAGTTCAAAAGTATTGGATATCTTCTTGACCAGCAGAACAGCAGAATTATCCATATATCTTTTTTACTATTGCATTTACTGCTGGTTTGACTCCAGAGTACGGAGTAGCAGCAGCCAGTATCTCTACCTGCCTAGGAGTGGTGCCTGATACATCCCAGCTAGGTGAGCTATACCTTACAATTTACAACGTTTATTGCCCGGGTGATGCCCTATTGTGTGCTTTCTGTCACTTTTTATTCGGAGTATATGGACACACAACTGAATGCTGATGGGTGACGCACCACCTGGACATTTATCTGATATCTCCATAGCTGCATCCACTTTTCTCACCCAAGGCATACTATATATTGATAATTCAATATTTCCCATTGATATGACACCTGCGTTCTAAAATGCATTATATAAATTCCCATTACAATAGCATGTACTGCTACCAAGTAAAACGGCACACGATGATATAAAACCGACTCATATTCTGATTGTAACTTCTACGTTCTCAGGGCAATTAAATAAATGTTGGCCATTACTTGGGAGTTTAAGCCACCGCCGATTATTTCTATAGCTATAAAATAATCCACAGACATAGACAGTGCACATTTAGCCTCAAGTTTTTGATATTCAATGTGCAATTGTCATTTTTTCTGAAGGGACCAGCAGTCCAAATCATCACTAGTTTTTTTTTTTACTAGCTACAAGCCTTTCCACCTGCAGGGCCATAAATCTGTGACTGAATATGGACAGATTACTTCCAGAAGAAGGAGTAACATTAGAAAATGTATGCACTGTAAAAGATTCGGCCTGTGCATTGTGCCCGGAGACTGATGACAAGCTCAATTTGAATATTTACCTCGGGATCCTCGAAGACCTCAGGATCTTTGTGCAGCGTTGGAGGATACATGGCTACAAAATCGCCTTTCCTTAGATTCACTGACTGGTCATCCTCCAGCTCCAGAAGAAAATCCTCTTGAACCACACGAATGTTCATAGACGCGGAGCATAATCGCAGTGACTCGTTGATAGCACTACCTGGGAAATAAAAAAAAAAAAATAAGGATATGACAATGATTCCGTTATGATTTGCTCAGAGAATATATCACGAGTGACTAGACGGCCCCACTGGGCTCCATAACGGGAGTATATTCTCTGCGCTGAGGTTACAGGCAAATCACATTGGAGGCAAAACACTGCATGTAATCCACATAAAGGGTCTCAATTACAGTTTACAGTGGCTTATAAATTTCCAAAAATTATAGCCAAAGGAATTTTGTATGGAAACATTTCTAGCATACCTTTCTCATTTATGGGAAACCTGCACAATCTAGAAGCCTTGCCAATGAGATAATTAAGACCGCATACAAAATACCATTCATTTACATAAGGAACGAGCAATCCTGGGACATGTAGCACTGACCTACCTAAACTACATCTCTCATCATGTTCCCAGCCAGACGGGTGAAATCCTAGATTTTGGTAAAATATTCTTTAATGAAAGATATATATTTACGCAAATGTACGAAGCATCATAAGATGTTTTAGAAGTCGAATGTCCTTGCGTTCCCACTGGCCTTCACCTTTTTGCTCCTAGCACGACAGATTTTATGGGTAATTTCCAGCAATTTATCCTGGCAGTTTGAGGAGAAGTCCCAATGGGATTAGTATGAATAATTTGCATAAATCATTGTGATCGCAGGCATATCAGCATGTAGCTGCTGTCTAAATCTGCATCTCTCGTGTAGTAATCAAACCTGACTGTTCTTCCAGCAGCTTATATTGGGGCCATAATGGGGCTTGATCTCCTCTAATAATGGGCTTTTAAAACAATATAAAGCAAATAAAGTCATTTTTTTTGGCAGAAGCAGGCGCCAAATTAAAAAAGGGTGATAGAGGGAAATAAGTATAAGCAACGTGTTAATAATGCAAAAGGGTTAGCAGATCCCCAAGAAAAAAACGACGAATGTGAAAAAGATAATAACAAACGTCTTTTCAGTAAATATTAAATCTGTTGCAGCATGCATAGCAAATAAAGTGGCCTTGGATGCTTTCTCGCAGGAGGTTTTTCCTTAAGCGTGCATTTGTCTAAAGAAATGAGGCTGCGGTCAGCTCTGTGTGGCCAGCGCTGTGATTCAATGTGACGTACAGTGAGTCTGTGCATATTCTTTTGGACTGCCTTCGTTACTATAATCAGGCAGAGTCAAATCGGCTTGTTGGTGACGAAGCCAGGGAACAACTCTGGTTCCAGAATATGGCCTCTACTGCGGATAGCCACAAGGCACCTGACACGATAAATTTCAACTGGCAGCGCTCTGGCAACGAAAAACTTTACACGGTACAAATCAATAGTCCCAGCCTCCGTTTTTTTTTTGTGTTCCTGCTGTCTGCAGACCTAAAAATACGAAGATGATAATGCAATTGGAATATATGTTTTTAGAAATGGTAGCTGACATATGTAGCAAAATTATTTACCCCGGGAATTCAGCGAGGGCGAGAAAGAATAAAAGGATAAAAATATATATATATATACGCGAACCTGCTGCTACTGCTATAAAATAGCTGGTTTCCATTTTATAGCCAGGGTAATGCGGACATATCATATTGGTTGACAGTTTTCCAGGGAGCGTGGCAGTCTGTGCCCAGTGCAGTATCACAGATGACAATTGGGTAAGCATATCTTAGGCAGAAGTTAATCACAATAATAGAGCGCACAGTGTGGCGTAGCAGTCAGATCGTAAATGACAAATCTGTTTTACCTTCCAGTACCAGTTATGTGTGGAAGACGAGCTTGGCTGTAGCTCTGAGCGATCATGCCGATAATTATTAGATGACAACAGTAATGAGTCACATTATGATCACCGAAGGACGGGGGGAATTATTTAGGTCTGTTGACTAACGCATTCCCCCCCTTCTTCCTAAATCCGAGAGAAAATGCTCAATATTCGGCTCAACCTGCGCAAATATCAGACGATATACAGTGAATGGAATCACAATAAACCTACAGCCGCCTCTCACACTTGTCATAGTTCAGCAGGCACCAGCGAGTGCTACTAACAGACCAGCTGGGTAGCTCGGGACGCCTTCCATTCTGCACCACGAGGTACAGTAAATTATCTTGCACAGTACAGCAACATCTGTTTCTGTGCTTGTGCCGAACAAACAAGGCAATTTAAAGAATACCTAGGGATAACCAGGCAGCAAAAGAACACGACCCTTACCCCCTCTTTCTTTCTTACACATTTCGTTCTTGCGTTTTACTGCTACAAAAATACAGTAAACACCAAACTCATCAAAGACAATTGATTTTCTTCTTTGTTTCCACGAATCACTTCCAGGCCGTTCCATCTTTTTTTTTTTTTTGCAGTCTTCCATCATGACTATGATTAGACTTTTCGTTTTAACGTTCGTATAAATAGTGAGCCTTAAAACGTTATTTGCTATACTTAGTTCACGTGCCTTCAAGCATTTGTCTTCCAATTTCCACTGAATAAATGCGTACTAATGAGAAACAGAGCAAGCTGCTGAGGCAAAACTGGGTGACTTGAGTCTGGCCTGCCACCAGCTTCTGATAGGCAGGCAAATTGAGTTAAAATGAAAAGTCTTGTCAGCCCAAATACAGTACAGTAGCCAGACAACGAGCTGTCAATCACTCGATCAAACAAGGGACTGCAGGTAATAAAAGGTCATTGGCTTCATTAGCAGATTTGGCTATTGTCAGTAAGTTAATTTTAATTAACCTGGATAGAAACAAGTCAATAATGCAGATGATAGGAGAGGTGCAAACAGTTGTAAAATGGATTATGTCTTCATGTTTACATAAAGTACATTAATATAATAATATGATCTATCATGCAATATTATGTAACCTAGGCACTGTATTGATGCAATTGTAGAAAATTAACAATACAGCGGTAGCTTAGGATTGTCCTGCTGAACCTTTCTTATATCCATTGTAAATATGTAACAAAAATACCATATTGAAAAGAATCCCGCACTCGCTGGTATATGATTTTTAAGCAGAAAATTTCTTTAATAAGCTGGTCCAACTTTAGTTTACAAATAAGTGATGTTTCGGTCATTTAGACCAGGGGTCCCCAACTCCAGTCCTCAAGGCCCACCAACAGGTCATGTTTTCAGGATTTCCTTTGTATTGCACAGGTGATGCAATTTTCACCTGGGCAATACTAAGGAAATCCTGAAAACATGACCTGTTGGTGGGCCTTGAGGACTGGAGTTGGGAAACCCTGATTTAAACAATAAAGCGCAGGACCTTGGTGGTGATTGCAGAGATACAGAGGTGGAGAAAGCGCCACTAACATCGTGCAGAGGACCGGCTTCCTCTGCAGTATATATACTGTGGTAGATCGGCTCTTTCGGCTACACACAGACACACAGACGGGAACACTGTCTCTCTAAGTCTCTCACTGGTTTATTAAGGGTGTTGCATAAACCAGTGAAAAGTTAGCAAAAAATAAACACGGCCTGTCTGGCCTAAGTAAAAACAAAACATAATTTACAACACAGTCCCTGTTGCTGCGGGGATCCTCCCGCTCAGGGAACAAACATATCATGGTTCAGTCATTAGCCCATACTATAAACAGAGCTATGGAGCTCTCACCTCCAGGCACACCGAACATCTAATTATTCAAAAGACTTGCTATTTAATCTTCTAAACGCCACCCTGGGTTGAAGATATGGTGAACAACCTCCCACTTGCTCTTCAGTTGTTCACCTTAAACCTAGCCCTTAAAATGGCCAATTAACCCCTCTCAACACTTAGTGTGCTTAAGCAAAACTTCTAGGTTTCAAATCACTGAAGCTAAAAGCCTCTGTGAAACATATCTTCCCTCCAGTACTTTGCCAGTGACTTTGTCACACTACATACATGAAATCATCTAGTGAGTGCCGGAATCTTTTCTATATATTAGAAAAGGATTGGGACCCTGTCCGAGCATCCACCTTACTTAGGAGTGTCGTTCTCTCCTATTATAATATGTAACAAAAATAGTCATCAATTTGTTTTAATTGTATTATTTTCTGAGGGGTTTTCCCCTTTGGAAAATCTAGACATGCCCACTCTAATATGACCATCTTTAACTCCAATCATGCAGTGTCCAATTGTAAGAAATGCAAATATAGCAAGAAATATGCATCATGCTGGTAAAAGTCAAAGATTGTTCTGAAGAATCAGAGAAAATTGTAATAACATTTTAATGGTTATCTATAATTGTCTATCCTATGATCAAATAAAGCAAATATCATGGTTTGGCTAAATTCCGATTCCGAGAAATATTGTACAAGGAAGTACCAGGATGTCCAGATCAGCCACAGATCTCCTGACCTGATCCTAACTGCCCTTTCCGTGCTTATGAGGTTGTTGAGTTTGAATCAAGAGAATCACGGTCAGTCCAGACATCAAGGTCCATGCTCCAACCATTTTTCACGAATATGTGAATTTGGTCTCAAATTGGATACATGCCTAACAAATGTGAAGATGGTACTTTATTTTTTGCCAAATTCACGTTTTGGAAAAATCTGTATATAATACTGAATGCATTGTGGATTTTAAAATCTAGGGAAAAGCTGCAATTTGCTCAAATAATCTTCATCAATGCAGCAAATCCGCTTTCAGATCTGTATGGCAATAGTAGTTTAAAGGATATGGTCTTATGGACACCACTGGGGACAATCTTTTTTTTTTCCTAAATACATGTATTTAGAGTTAAAAATATTTTTTTGCTATCAGATTTTGTTAAAAATGTTGCACCATTTGCCAGTTACAGGCTTTTAGTTTTTCTTCATATTGCTGGTCACAGAATAAGTTATCTGAGAATCCATCAGCTTGTTCTGACTTGAGAGTTTGTAACTCTTAAATCTGTCTTTTGGAGGACTTCTCAGCTGATTTATGACCAAAAGTTCAGCTCAGCTTTGATGTGGTCTGTGATCATAAATTAGTACAGACCTGCTCACTGAATCCATCTCACTAGGTGGGCCATAACAGGAGCCAGGGTATTTGGGTTGTGGTTAGACTTCCACTCAGTAATCTTTAGCTGGGCCAGGTAGGGATGTATTTTAGTTCAAAGTAGCAATGCAGGCCATCGCAAGAATTGAAAATTGTGGGCACCAATAAAAGATCTCCAACTATAACTTTATTGGTCTTCTCTTATGGATCAAAGGTAGTTTTGGTGCCTCCCAAAGCTTCATGGTCTGGGTGCAACTCCCTGTACCCACTAGGAACACATCCCAGACTCCATGAATTTTTTATTTATCCTCTCACTAGTTCTCCTATACAGAATTCACATCTGACAATTCTTGGTATAATTCTCTTAGGTCACATAGTCTCATTTTGACCCAACTATGAATTACATAGCATTATGTTCTGTTATGGGGTCACCAGCTCAGTCACCGGAGCTTTCTGTTTGATACAGTCTCATAGACTTTATACCTTTAGTCATCTAAACACATGTTTAAGAAAAGTATTTATAAACTTTGTTTTCCTTATGCAAATTAACCTTTTGTTCATCAATTTTCAGAGTTGCAATAATGTGTGTGAAGAAAGACACGCGCATGTGTGATATTTGCAGAGAGTTGGCGATGACACAGATTCTTGCAAAGCATGTTATCACGCCCATAGGGGCCTAATTAAGTGCTGAGAAGAACCACTAGTCTGGGGAAACAAACACCCCATCCACTGGTGAAAAGGTTCATTTGCATAAGAAAAATGGAGTTTCTAAATACTTTTTTTAAACATTTGTTTAGGTGACTAAGGGTATATGTCTCGACCCGCCACCACAATTGTGGATTACCAGGGCAATGGGGTACTCAGAGCCGAGCCCATGGAAGTCTATGGGGTTGTCACAGGTAGCTGTGGCTCGGTCTGTGGCCCTGGCGGTCTGGCGTATGTTGGGGAAATATTTACAGGGGATAGATTTATATACAGTTCGTGACGCCACCTGTAGTCTTCTGGTAATTTGTACCAGCGCTGCTGTAGATCTCTGAGGGGATGGTGAGGCAGCTAGATGTCGGGTCCCCTACAGGTGGGACTGGTCCCTCAAAGTCTATGAAGTTAGTGAAGTCGGGTGCAAATAAATAACACAGTCTCACACGGTCAGCGTCTTTCCATACCTTTACTTGTAAGATGTTCAGGCAGGTCCCAGGGAGGCTGATCCAAGGAGAGTGTATTTTGAGACAGCAGCTGGACAAGTTAGGGGCCTCCTTTACTTTCAACACGATGAGTACAACCAGCCTGAAGCGTAGTTCCCTCAATAACTCCAGCTAATCCATAGCTGTACTGCCCAGTCAGTTTTGTGGTAGGAGCCTTCCTGTGAGAGAGCTGAATTCCTATCTTGCTGATCAGGCTCAAAGTCTTCACTCCCCCTGACCCCAGTTACGTACTGACTATTTGGGGCTGTTTGCCGCGACCTAAGGTCCGGTAAATCCCTGGTTTTCTTACCACTATGCTTGAAGCTAATAGTGATCCTTCGGTCCCCAGTGACCGGTTACAATGTGCAGGACTTCTTCAATCCAAAAGCACTTTTCCAATAATCTTTCCACTGTGCCTTTCGCCTTGTCCTCGCTGGTAGCATAAACACTCACACTTGCAAAAAGTCGTATAGTCACTCCCTTCTTCTCTTCCTTTAGAGTTAGTTCCAGATTCTCAGTTATCCACTAGGCAGGAGCACGTCTCTGAACCTTTCACTGTCCTTGAGACAGGTGACTGAAGTAATTCTGCACTAAGCTTCTTCTTTCTTTGTCAATGTATTCAGGTGAGGTACAGCTCTGACCAGGCTGAGGTGATCTATATCTCGCCCGTACTGGCCTCCACTTTCTGAACTGCTGCAGAACCAGGCTGGAATGCTTCCTCCCTCCTAGTCCCAGCTAGACTCCACACGTCTGCTCCGTCCGAAGACAGGAAACTGACTATGCTCATCACTCAACCAATACACCCTGACCACTCCCTCACAAGTAACCACACTACCCTAAGGGTGTGTCTAGTGTATGTTGAGTGAATGGGTATTGAGCATTAAACTGCTGGCTCGCCACACACTCTCCAGGGTACTGCGTGTGCCTAACACCAGGGCTACACATTCCCCCATGGTAAAAGACAGCACTCCCGGGCTGTAAAATACAAAGAGACAGTTTTGTTTATGCATGAAAACATCAACATTAAACATTAATTCGTCCCATCCGGGAGGTGAGGATGTCTTGAACGTTGCGAACAATAACATTATAGAGAAATACAAATATTAAATAGTATTCAATAAATATACAGTATTCTTGTGAAGGACCCGCACCAAACCTTCAACGTGGGTCCTGGGTGGGCTGCAGGACATCCGGATGCAGACCTCACTCAGTGCCACACCACACGGGTTTTTGTATTCAGAGGTAGTTGTGCTGGTTTTATGTAAAACCAAGATAAAGCACCGAAGCGCAACTATATACAAATAAGTTCTGGGCTGGCACAGTCCTCAACCTCAAAGTCCATTGTTAAACGAAGACACAGATATAATATCACATTATAATAATACTAAAGTGCAAACTTTTTCTGGTTACCCAGCCGGGCATTCTACTGTTAGAAATATATATATATATGTTATATACGTTATACTCTTCAACTTGTGCAAAAATTTGTAAAACATTCTTAAACTTTCTACAGTATTACTTATGGTAGACCCTATATGGATCTCACCGATTCTTCTTTACTATTTATTAATTTTCAAATACACTTTCCACCCCGGGGGCTGGAACAATGCGATGGTCCCTAGATCCCATTACTAACAAATCATGCGCTGCTATTAGGGTCTGGGTCGCCACAGTTCTCGTGCGAACCTCTAGGGGCGCAACGGGTACATTCTCCTCACGAGACACCGATTGCGTTTCAATCACAGTTAACGATATGGACCGTGTCATGGATTGCGATTGAGACTGGGTCGCTAGTTGCGATGTAGATATTGCTTTAATTTGCGATGAACTTGCAGGGGGCGATGCTGGGGCACGGCCGGATACTGCTTGAGCTGGAGACGGGGACGCTGCGGTAGTGGTGACGTTACCTGCGTCTGGGACGGGGTCACGGACGATGGTGACGTTAAGGGCATACCATCCCTTCATTCCCCAGTGCCGTGTATACGTGACAATGTCTCCATTTACTAAGTCCCTCCCGGGATGGCCTTGCGGTAGGTGGGATTCTACGTCCCTGCGACTAACAAAGACCCCTGGGTAGAGGCCCGGTTCACGGATGAAGCCCCAGCCCTTCCGGAGCTGGAACTCAGTCACACACCCCTGCCGCCGCGGTTCCCCAGGTACCTTTCCTCTTTGACACTCTCCTTGCCGCGATCAACTCTGCATGTTGCCCCCTGCGTTCCGCTGAGCTTCCGCTCTTCCCCTCTGGCTTTTTTGCTTCTCCCCACGACGCTGGGCCCCTCATATCCCCTGGGGGGTGTAGGCACTCATCCAGGCGCGCCCTTTTTTGTCCCACGAATCGTAACGACGGACAGGACCCCTCCGGTTCCCTGTCGGGGGCCGACACTCTGCGGCCTCCTGGCCGGGGGGGCGTTCCGGAACTTGGGGGTACCCCCCAACCTCCTTTGCCTCCCCGCTTCACCGGTGGGGCAGGACGGGATTTTGGGGGCACCTCCTTTTCTCCCTTCGCCTTGGGGGCAGAATCTTCGGTAACTGGAATCGTGGGGGGGGCGTTTAGGGGGGAGATCACCCGGGGTCCCACACCCCCGCGCCCAGGGTACCCGGCGCTCTCGATCTCTTCAAATCCAGGGTTGGGGGGACCATCTTTTTCGGCCCTCTTTTCTTCCTGAATTTTTAGCAACCCGCTGCAGGGCAGGACCACGGAAACCCGGGGCTGGTGGCAGCTTGGGTGGGGCACGGGGGCCCGCCTTCCCCCTTCCCTGCTCGGCTGCACACCCCCCTCCAAAACC
>JARQOD010000006.1:363629159-363712801 GCA_033576555.1 Oophaga sylvatica
AAATTTGAGAAGATCTTCACAGTTTACATTTTGGCAAATTTGCTAATCTCTAATCTGTAACAGTGTGTTTGTCCATCAAAGCAGTTTACATGGAATGATAATGATAATGAGCATGGCAATATCAAAAACGTGCGCAGATTGCATTAGTTAAAAACAATTTATTACCATAAACTTATAGATTAATAGTGGTTATTATTGGTTGTATCATCCAAATTTGCTCGTACTTCAATTGGCAAAGGATCGTTTGGATAGATGAACTAAATCAAGGGTCTCAAACTCAATTTACCCGGGGGCCGCTGGAGGTAGAATTGGGTGAGGCTGGGCCACATCAGTTTTCCACAAGAAAAGCTCTTACTAAACATTCAAATGTTATGCTACAATACCAGGATCTGTGATTTACTGTTTCGAGGTCAAGAGCTCTCTGATGCGATGTTGCTGCCTGTCTCGCTGTCTCCTCTTTTGACACTGCAGTGTGGTGGACAAGAAAACATTAACTGGTTAACGCAAGAAGTCATTCTCCTCCAGTGCTCATTCTCCCCAGCGCTCCTTCTCCCCCATTGTTTTTTCCCCAACACCCTCGTTGCTTTTCCCCATCATCCCATCATTGCTTTTTCCCATCACTCCCATCATTGACTTTTCCCATCATGCTTTCCCCCATCACTCCCATCATTGCTTTTTCCCCCATCACTCCCATCATTGCCTTCCCCCCATCATTGCTTTTCCCCATCACTCTCCTACACCTACAACACACCACAAAACACACACACAAACACCACCTCTCACCTGTCCGCAGCATCAACCGGCGCCCACGCTTCCTCGCTCTGACACTGGGCCGGCCACTGAATGAGCGTTATCCGGCGGCGCTGCTCTCTGTGTCAGAGACAGGAAGCGCGGGCATCGGGCAGGAAGGATCATTTGCAGCTCCGCTCCTGCTTATTTTGTCTTGCAGGCAGCGGAGCTGCTGGGATCGCCCTGCCTGCCGCACTGAGGGCAATTGGCCAGGGGCCCCCGGAGCCTGGGCCTAGAGAAACTGGCCAGTTTGCCCTCAATATTAGCCGCCTGCAGGGCCCCCTGGAGCCTCTGGGCCCTGATGCAGCCGCAACCAGTTGAACGGCGGTTATGTCCGCCATGGTCTAGCCTCATCATACTCACCTCCACTCTCCTGCTGCAGCTCCGATGGTCCAGCGCCGACATCTCTTCCTGTATGAGCGCGCTGTCACACGTCACGTGGTACCGCTCATTAAGCTCATGATATGGGAGACAGGCCTATGAGAGTGGAGTGGCGTCCATATTCATGACCTTAATGGTGTGGTACTACGTGGTGACTTGGATTTCACAATGCGAGACTCGGCCGTGTTTACGATGTGTGATCCCGCGAGGTGAGGGCCGCAAAACTATTATCCCAAGGGCCATGAGGTGGGGCCAAAAATATTGTCCCGAGGGCCGCAGTTGGCCCCAGGCCGCGAGTTTGAGCCCACTGAACTAAATGTAAAATGTAGGAAAGTAGCTATTCTTTTCTTTCAATCAAGAAGAAAAATGCTGTGGTCCTTTGAAAAGGGAAAATGTCCTTTTGTCACCACTTTCACTTTTCATGCACCTTAAATGTACCTCATAACCCTTCAATCTAGCTCACTTATGAGAAAATGTATCACTCTGTAACTTACATGTGCTGTAGTAATGCTTTCAGTTTGAAAATGTTCTGTATATCTCCTGCTTCCATTCAATTTTACTTTTACTTTATGACTTATAAAACCAGTATTAAGAGGTCAAAAGGGCCAATCATTTACCATTTGACATCAATGATGGCTTTTCCCAAGTAGAAACCTTCCTTTATGGTCCGGAGTGGAAAGTAAAGTTACTCTGTAAAAGTTCATATACTAGAGTTGGCACTTTATGTATTACATTGCTGGCCTCCATCTGGATGGTTTTCCATGTAATGCTACCTAATTAACTAGACTAGCTTCCCAGTAGCATTCTCAGCTGATCCCAAGGAATGACAAAGACTGAACGATTTTGCACAAGTTTAGATCATTTAAAAAAAGGGTTGCCTTTGTGGGAATAACACTTTAAGTGAGTATGTGTGGGGAGTAAATAAATTTTTTTCTTGATTGAAAATAATAATAAAAAAATTGTGTATATTATCTCATATACCGGTATGTATTTTTACCAACACTAAATAAACTCCTAACAGTCCAATTTCCCACTGCGCAATGAAGTCACTTGGACATGTGATTTGTGAACATGCAAGTCAATCATGGCATGACACCATCACTGCAGCAGGAAGTAAAGACCAGAGGGGCCCCCCGAAAGTGCTGAATGGGAACGTCAACAACATCGATTAACTGAATATTTCTTCTTTATATTATTTATAATTGATGTGATGTCATACTTTTATGACCCAAAAAAGACAGAAAGTATTCTAGGAGTGACACCTTTATTGGCTAACCTGCCTGAAAAAGCCTCTGCGCTCTGAAGCTGGCCAAATATATTTTTTTCTGCAACTAAAAGTGTCACTCCTAGAATACTTTTGTCTTTTATGGGCATAAAAGTACTTACCTCAATCTTTCTGGCAAAAAAAGGGGTCACGATATAATTTTTCATTGTACATCAAAATAATTATTTTTTTTCCGTAGGCAAACCCTTTAAATAATGAGTAATTGATTTACAGTAAATAGTCATTTTTAAAACTGCAAACAAGCTAAAATGTAGTGCAGAAGTCCAATTTTCAGATCAGAGGGTCTTGTCCAGTCTGACTTTCACGTGAGCTACAATCCTGTGCTAATTTATTTTACAGATTACGGCCAAGTTTGTGCAAAAATTTAATGGTTTACCCTAAAACCCCTGAATCTGCATTGATGGCAGACTATTTTTGTCATGTTGCTATAGCAATGTTTATAAGAAAAATAACACTAAAAGGAGCCTATAAACCTCTGATTAATATTTATATCATTTGTATTAAACCCTAAGCAGATGCTTGGATTCAATCAAGTTAATAGACACTTTTTTTTTTAATTATTGTTAAATTCAGATTTAGCCCTTTGCCTTTTACTGTTAACTGCTCAATCTGTAATGTTTACATGCAACAAAAGTATCTGCAGATATAAACTACCTAATTTATAATTGATGTAAATGGGTATTATCGCGTCAATTAGGCAGCTGTGTCCTCCACCTTCTCAGTAAACACAAATGTGTTAGAAACTGAGTGCGCTGCTCCATCGTGCAAGGATGATAAAAAACAAAAAAAAACACCCTAAATAAATTACCTAGCAAAATCAGGCTGTCCAACTGTTCTCTGGTGATATGGATGTCATAGTTTGGTCCCTTCTTTTGACCTGTTGACTGCAGCAAATGGTCAATTTCGTCACGCACTGCTGCAAGTGCTTCTGGGTGCTTCACGAGGTAGTACAAGGCCCAGAATGTTGCCGGAATCGTGTTCCCCACAGAGGCCCAAAGGAAGGCGAAATGATGTGCTGAAAATAAGTGAAAAGGAAGATTAATAGCATTTATTACACTGATTAGATTTGCAGTGTGCTAATTAAAAGATGTTAGGACACAGACCCAGCCAAGGATCAGTGAATGCTAATGAGGACCAATAGGCTTCTGAAGTCTAATTTTCTGCTTAATGAGAATAGTTTAAAATGTAATGTCTGTGGGAGGGGGGGAGATGTAGTAAGGGGAGTATATTGCAGCTCAGTTATAATCTTTCTCATTATCACTATTAAGTATCTTGCTTTACCACCTCAGCAAAAAAAAAAAAATCAATTATTATATATGGTTGTTTGAGAGTAAAACATTTTATCATGAGCCAATTAAAAAAGGCATAAAAAAATGTTTCAAGGTCGCAACGTAATTTTTTTTTATTTCAAAGGTCTGTTATAAATTATTTTGCCTAGTACACAAAGTAGTCATTTCCTTACCTGCTTTGTCACGGTCTTTGAGCACATCGTATTGTTCCAGGATGTCTTTCCGGGCTTCGATAACTTCGGCCTGGTCATACCATTTGTCCATTTTTTTAGGCATGAAGAAACGTATCAATTCTTCGCGGAATATTCTTGGTATCTCCTAGCAACGCTATTGGTATGTTTTATAACAAGATAGGGGAACTTGGCATCAAACTTTGTAAATTTTTCTCTCATTTCACTAATAACTTTACGACCATCTGCAACAGGATCTTTTCCATAGAGTGTCATAAAACTGGCTTCGAACATGATAGAGCAGCAGAACTGGTACATTTTTTCTGTTTTCCAATCTGTTGCTTGTGAGAATTTCCATTTGAATACATGTTGGAGATTTTTCATCATGCTGTCAGTAAGTTTGTCCAAAGCCTTACCCTGCATGATTTTATATATTTTGTGCATATTATCAGTGAGCTGGGGGTACTGTGCTTGTGTCAGGCGTGGGTAGTTGAACGTCCTGGATGCCATTTCATGGGAAAATTCATGGAAGTCAAGTTTCTTGCCATGTCTAATGACATACTGGAACTGGGTTGGATCCATGATAAATGTAATATATCTGCCTGAGAGAAAACAGATCACTGGCGTCAGTTTCCTGACATTATTATCTAAATCAATAACAAATACACTTAATAATTGCATGCCAAGAAATACAATTTCATTCAGCAAAAGGATTTGTAAAGATAAGTTGCCAACTTTTTAATATCATCTGCAGAGATACCGCCTGGTGGGAGCTATAATGTTTGCTATAATGTGTTGCGAAACCAAGGAGTACTACAAGCTCAAAAATAACCAAAGATGGGAATAAAAAACATCGAAAGAAAAATATATATTGAAAAAATGAATTAGAATTCTTAAATAAAGAAACACACTGATACACTGAGCAATAAACACTTTAACCACTTCATGCACCGGAATTTTTTTTTTCTTCTTGTTTGCGCTTTTGTTTTTTTTTCTGGAGAAAAAGGGCAATGTTCTAGCTCCTATGGTAAAAGTCTAAATCTTTTATTTGAAACATTTAAAGAAAACATATACCGTATATACTCGAGTATAAGCCGACCCGAGTATAAGCCGACCCCCCTAATTTTGCCACAAAAAACTGGGAAAACTTACTGACTCGAGTATAAGCCTAGGGTGGAAAATGAGATTATGCCCTATATGCTGCCCATGTATTATGCCCCCATAGATGCTCCATAGATTGTGCCCCCATAGATGCTCCATAGATTATGCCCCCATAGATGCTCCATAGATTGTGCCCCCATATATGATCCATAGATTATGCCCCCATATATGATCCATAGATTATGCCCCCATAGATGCTCCATAGATTGTGCCCCCATATATGATCCATAGATTATGCCACCATAGATGCTCCATAAGATAGTGCCCCCATAGATGCTCCATAGATTATGCCCCCATAGATTATTCCCCATAGATGCTCCATAGATTATGCCCCCATAGATTATTCCCCCATATATTATTCCCCATAGATGCTCCATAGATTATGCCCCATAGATTATTCCCCCATAGATTATGCCCCCATAGATTATTCCCCCATAGATGCTCCATAGATTATGCCCCCATAGATGATCCATAGATATTCCCCATAGATGCTCCACAGTATAGACCTCAATTGCTGCTGCAACTGAAAAAAAAAAAAGACATACTCACCTCTCGTCGCTGGGGGCCAGGTGCCGGTGTCCTGAGCAGGCGGGGACACCGGCGCGCTATGGGGGACAGGTGCCGGTGTCACCGCTCGCTCAGGTCCCGGCACCAGCGATATTTACCTGTCACCGCTGAGCGCCGTCTTCCGGGTCCTCCAGCAGTCAATGATCAGGCAGAGGGCGCTGCGCACAGTAACTACGTCATCGCACCCTCTGCCTGAACATCGCAGCAAGAGGACCCGAGGACACAGCGGAATGGGACAGGTAAGTATCGCTTATACTTACCCTTCCGCCGGCGCGGTCTCTGCCCTGCTCTTCTCCCACGGTCCCGGCGCCTGTGTTCAGCGGTCACGTG
Source organism: Oophaga sylvatica (assembly GCA_033576555.1). Classification (NCBI taxonomy): domain Eukaryota; kingdom Metazoa; phylum Chordata; class Amphibia; order Anura; family Dendrobatidae; genus Oophaga; species Oophaga sylvatica. The sequence goes on from JARQOD010000006.1 coordinate 363,635,132, forward strand.
CATATTCATGACTTTAATGAGCGGTATCACTGATGGCTGAATACTGGCGCCGGGACCGTGGGAGAAGAGCAGGGGCTGCAGAGACCGGGCCGGCGGAGGGGTAAGTATATAGGACAGCTGCGCTCCCCCGCCGACCCCCTGGTATATGACTCGAATATAAGCCGAGAGGGGAACTTTCAGCCCTAAAAAAATGGGCTGAAAATCTCGGCTTATATTCGAGTATATACGGTAGATGCTCCGGGAAGGATGAGAAGACAGGAGGTAACAAGCGACGCGTTTCGATCACCTCAGTGATCTTTGTCATGACCTTTAACAAAGATCACTGAGGTGATCGAAACAAGTCGCTTGTTACCTCCTGTCTTATCATCCTTCCCGGAGCATCTACATGTTTTTTTTAAATGTTTCTAATAAAGGATTTAGAATTTTACCAAAGGAGCTGGAACATTGCTTTTTTTTCTCCATTTGATTGTCTACGTCTGACTAGGACGGATTCCATGCACCTGTTTCCAATTTTCGGTTAGCTGTCTTTCTTCTTTATATTTTTATTCCTCCCCTTCTTCCCAGTGCTATAACTATTTATTTTTCCATCAACATAGCCATATGAGGGCTTGATTTGACAAGACTCGTTGTAGTTTTGAATTACACTATTTTTAGAACCATATAATGTACTGAAAATGAGAAAAAATAATCCAAGTATAGTAAAATGGTATGAAAAAAAATGCAGTTTAGCCATGGGTTTTTAGGGATTTGTTTATACGATGATCAATGTGTGATATTAACCTCTTTCTGACATCTGACGTACTATCCCATCCATGGTACCTGGGCCCGTATGACTGTGGACGGGATAGTACGTCATATGCACATATTCATGACTTTAATGAGCGGTACCACGTGACCGCTGTAGGAAGGAAGAGCTGCCGGAGATAGCAGGAGAAGAGGAGAGGCTGCAGAGACCGCGCCGGCGGAGGGGTGAGCATACCGATATTTACCTGTCCCCGTGCCACTGCTGCTCCCCTCTGTGTCCTCGCGTCCTCTTGCTGTTATGATCAGGCAGTGGGCGCGATGACGTTGTTAGTGCACGCCGCGCCCTCTGCCTTATTCACTGCCGAGGACCCGGAAGGAGGGAGCAGCGCGCAGTGGTGGACCGGGGATCGGTAAATATTGCAGGTGCCGGGGTCCTGAGCGAGCGGTGACACTGGCACCTGGCCCCCATTGTGCGCCGGTGTCACCGCCTGCTCAGGACACCGGCACCTGGCCCCCAGCGACGAGAGGTGAGTATGTCATTTTTTTTTTGCAGCAGGCCGGGAGCATAAGGGACGTATACTATGGGGCATAATCTGTGGAGCATATGGGGGCATAATCTGTGGAACATATGGGGGCATAATCTGTGGAACATATGGGGGCATAATCTGTGGAACATATGGGGGCATAATCTGTGGAACATATGGGGGCATAATCTGTGGAGCATATGGGTGCATAATCTGTGGAACATATGGGGCATAATCTGTGGAGCATATGGGGCATAATCCATGGAGCATATGGGGGCATAATCTGTGGAACATATGGGGCGTAATCTGTGGAGTATATGGGGGCATAATCTGTGGAGCATATGGGGGCATAATCTGTGGAGCATATGGGGGCATAATCTGTGGAACATATGGGGCATAATCCATGGAGCATATGGGGGCATAATCTGTGCAGCATATGGGGGCATAATCTGTGCAGCATATGGGGGCATAATCTGTGGAGCACCATATGGGGCCCATTCTATGGATCATCTTCTGGGGGCATAAACCTTTATGGAGCAGCATATGGGGAGTATTTTGTATGGAGCATTTTATGGGGCTCCTGATTCAATATGGATATTCAAAAACCTTTACCCTACTGATGTCTCAATTAATTTTACTTTTATTGGTATCTATTTTTATTTTTGTAATTTACCAGTAGCTGCCTCATTTCCACCCTAGGCTTATACGCGAGTCAATAAGTTTTCCCAGTTTTTTGTGGCAAAATTAGGGGGGTCGGCTTATACATGGGTCGGCTTATACATGAGTATATACGGTATTTTTATATAAAATTGTTTTTATTGTATAAAAGTGCCAAAACATAAAAAATGATATAAATGAGGCATCGCTGTAATTGTACTGACCCGAAGAATAAAACTGCTTTATCAATTTTACCACACGCGGAATCATATAAAGGCCCCCCAAAAGAAATTCATGAATTGCTGGTTTTTGTTCATTCTGCCTCCCAAATATCGGAATAAAAAGTGATCAAAGAATGTCATGTGTCCGAAAATGGTATCAGTAAAAACATCAACTCGTCCCGCAAAAAATAAAAACCTCACATAACTCTGTGGGCCAAAATATGGAGAAATCATAGCTCTCAAAATGTGGTGATGCAAAAACATTTTTGCAATAAAAAGCATCTTTTAGCGTGTGACAGCAGCCAAACATAAAAGCCCGCTATAAAAACCCACTATAAATAGTAAATCAAACCCCTCTTTATCACCTCCTTAATTAGGGAAAAATAATAAAATTAATAAATATGTATTTATTTCCATTTTCCCATTAGGGATAGGGCTAGGGTTAGGGTTGGGATTAGGGTTAGGGCTAGGGTTAGGGGTGTGTTGGGGTGAGGGTTGGAGTTAGAATTGGGGGGTTTACACTGTTTAGATACATCAGGGGCTCTCCAAACGCGACATAGCGTCCAATCTCAATTCCAGCCAATTTTGCATTGAAAAAGTCAAACGGCGCTCCTTCCCTTCCGTGCTCTGCTGTGCGCAGAAACAGTGGTTCCCCCCAACATATGGGGTATCAGCGTTCTCAGGACAAATTGCACAATAACTTTTGTGGTCCGATTTCTCCTGTTACCCTTGGGAAAATAAAAAATTGGACCTGAAATAATTTTTTTTGTGAAAAAAAGTTATATGTTCATTTTTTTAAAATATTCAAAAAATTCCTGTGAATCACCTGAAGGGTTAATAAGCTTCTTGAATATGGTTTTGAGTACCTTGAGGGGTGCAGTTTTTAGGATGGTATCACTTTTGGGTATTTTCTATCATGCAGACCCCTCAAAGTGACTTCAAATGTCATGTGGTCCCCCCCAAAACATGGTGTTGTAAAAATGAGAAATCGCTGGTTAACTTTTAACCCTTATAACCTCGTACCAAAAAAAAATTTTGGTTCCAAAATTGTCCTGATGTAAAGTAGACATGTGGGAAATGTTATTTATTAAGTATTTTGTGTGCCATATCTCTGTGATTTATGGGCATGAAAATTTAAAGTTGAAAAATTGCAAAATATTCAACATTTTTGCCAAATTTCCTTTTTTTCACAAATAAACGCAAGTTATATCAAAGAAATTTTACCACTAACATGAAGTACAATATGTTATGAGAAAACAGTGTCAGAATCGCCAGGATCCATGGAAGCGTTCCAGAGTTATAACCTCATAAAGAGACAGTGATCAGAATTGTAAAAATTGGCCCGTTCATTAAAGTGCAAATCACCCTTGGGAGTAAAGGGGTTAAATTATTTGGCACCATGACTTTTTAGGTCAGTATGATTAAGGGAATATTAAGGATGTTGTCTACCTTTGGGGACATTTACTTAAATGTACAGTACAGACCAAAAGTTTGGACACACTTTCTCCTTCAACGATTTTTCTGTATTTTCATGACTGTGAAAATTGTAGAATCACACTGAAGGCATCAAAACTATGAATTACCACATGTGGAATTATACATTACACTTTACAAAAAAGTGTGAAACAACTGAAAATATGTCTTATATTCTAGGTTCTTCAAAGTAGCCACCTTTTGCTTTGATTACTGCTTTGCACGCAGAAAAGGTGAACGGATGGATTCTACATGCCTGGTTCCCACCGTGAAGCATGGAGGAGGTGGTGTGATGGTGTGGGGGTGCTTTGCTGGTGACACTGTTGTGGATTATTCAAAATTGAAGGCATACTGAACCAGCATGGCTACCACAGCATCTTGCAGCAGCATGCTATTCCATCCGCTTTGCATTTAGTTGGACCATCTTTTATTTTTCTACAGGACAATGACCCCAAACACACCTCCAGGCTGTGTAAGGGCTATTTCACCAAGAAGGAGATGTGTGGGGTGCTTCGCCAGATGACCTGGCTTCCACAGTCACCAGACCTGAACCCAATCGAGATGGTTTGGGGTGAGCTGGACCGCTCACCGCTTCAATTTTGAATAATCCCCAACAGTGTCACCAGCAAAGCACCCCCACACCATCACACCACCTCCTCCATGCTTCACGGTGGGAACCAGGCATGAAGAGTTCATCCGTTCACCTTTTCTGCGTGCAAAGCAGTAATCAAAGCAAAAGGTGGCTACTTTAAAGAACCTAGAATATAAGACATATTTTCAGTTGTTTCACACTTTTTTGTAAAGTGTATTGTATAATTCCACATGTGTTAATTCATAGTTTTGATGCCTTCAGTGTGATTCTACAATTTTCATAGTCATGAAAATACAGAAGAATCTTTGAATGAGAAGGTGTGTCCAAACTTTTGGTCTGTACTGTATATATTTGGGGGGGCTAAAAACATTTTTTTGGTTTCATGAAACATTTTGTAACGTTTGGCATTTACAGGCTTTCCTGTACATACAATCATTCAACTTTGACGTACAAACTTTCTATCAGACCATCATAAAAGGCAGATTGGTCGACTCTCAGGTAACTCATTCAGCAGTCAGCAATATACAATACAACACAAATGCTAATTGTGCAAAATTTTAAATGAAACCAATTGCAAAAATAATTTTAGCTATGATAAAAAAATATGGACAACCCCTTTAAACTTGCATATATATATATATATATTAGTGGATTAGCAATCACCGTTTTTGGTAAAAAAAAAAAAGTGTAAAAGACGTTCCACTAGCATCAAGGTATGCCCAAATCGGGATGGTACTAGCCTCTATTATTAAAACCTTACCATGTGTCAATGTGAAGTCATGTTTTGCATGCATAACAACTTATACTGCAGTTCTTCCTTTTCAGTTAAGTTTCAGGTTTTTACACTTAGTTCAGGTAAAGATGTGGCCCCACTTTCTTTCAGCTGAACATTACGTTTATATTGCTTCCAATTTGCAGGGTATCTGTATTTGGGACCTGATCCTGTTCAGCTCTTATTCACATTGACTTCACATTGACACATGGTAAGGTTTTAATACTAGGGGTTAGGACCATCCCAATATAGATACACCTTGACGTTGAAGGGATAGCTTTTATGCTTTTTTAACCCGGGGGTAGTCCCCTGTCACATGATCACCGTTATTCACTGAATAACAGCTATCACAAAAAAACAGTCCGGTTTTCCATTCATTTCTCTCTCCTCTGATATGATGTCTTGTATGTACACTCAATTAATCCGTATGATGGATCCACTTCTTATGATCTTCCGGTCTGCAGCACAATTGCAGGAACTATGCCAGCCTTGATCCAAGGATTGCATGTGAGTACAATGATAAAAAAAAAAATTCCCTTTCTCGGCGCTTCCGGAGGACAAGGATAGTTAGAGGATAAGATAATTTGCTCAATAGCAGATTTATTAGGACACTTTAATAAGAACAAAACAACACGTTTCAGCCCACAATGGCCTTCATCAGGTATAATATGTTCTTTTTAGATATGATATGACTTAGAACACCAGAGGAGAGAGGAATGGGGTCCCCGATACATTGGTACCTCCACCATCCCCGGATCCTCCTGCTCCCCCGGCCCTCAGCACCATCTTCCTGGAAGAAAATGGTGGGTGCATGTGCAGTGCACCCGCCGAGATCTGCCAGCCAGTACCCGGCAACAATAGGAGATTCGTCCTATTGGTCATTTTGATCGCTGTGTTAGACCCTATCACAGTGATCAAAATAAAAAATAGTAGATCAAACCCCCTCAATAAAAAATAGTAAATCAAACCCCCCTTTGTCGCTCCCTTAGTTATATAAAAATAATACAATTTAAAAATTGTAATTTTTTTCCATTATTTGCAGTTAGGGTTAAGGTTGGGGTTAGGGTTTGGGTTAGAGCTGGGGTGAGGATTTTATTAGGGTTAGGGTTGTGTTTGGGTTAAGGTTGGTGTTAGTGTTGGGGTTAGGGCTCGAGTTAGGGTTGTGTTAGGATTAGGGTTGTGTTGGGGTCAAGGTTGGGGACAGGGTTGTGTTGAGATTAGGGTTGTGGTTAAGGTTGTGGTTAGGTATGTGTAGGGTTTAGGGTTGGGTTTAGGGCTGTGTTAGGGTTGGAGTTAGAATTGTGGTGTTTCCACTGTCTAGGCATATCAGGAGGTCTCAAAATGCGACATGGCAGCATCCGCCAGCGATTCCAGCCAAAAAAAAGTCAAATGGTGCTGCCTCCCTTCTAAGCCCTGCTATGCTCCCAAACAGTGGATTTCCCCCCACATATGGAGTAACGGTGTACTCAGGAGAAATTGCTCAACTAATTTTGGGGTCCATTTTCTCCTAATATCCTTGTGAAAATAAAAAAGTTTGGGTCTAAAATAAATTTTTCTGTGAAAAAGGTAAATATTTTTTTTTCCTTCCACATTGCTTTAATTATCGTGAAGCACGTGAAGGGTTAATAAACTTCTCGAAAGTGGTTCTGAGCACCTCGAGTCTTGCAGTTTTTAGAATTGTGTCACTTTTGGTTATTTTCTGTCATGTAGACCCTCAAAATCACTTTAAATGTGAGGTGGTCTCTAAAAAAAATATTTTTGTAAATTTTGCTGTAAAAATGAGAAATTGCCTGGTCAACTTTTAACCCTTATAACTTCCTAACAAAAAAAATTACAGTATGTTTCCAAAATTGTTCTGATGTAAAATAGACACGTGGGAAATGTTAATTATTAGTGATGAGCGGCTATGCTCGTTGCTCGGGTTTTTAACTGCTAGACAGCCTGAATACATGTGGGGATTCCCTAACAAACAGGCAATCCCCACATGTATTCAGGCTGTCTAGTAGCCGTAAATCATGCAGCTACGGCGACACAAACAAAATCTCAGAGCAGTTCCAAATACTTGGAGACCACCCGAGCATGCTCGGGAAAACCCGAGCAACGAGCATACTCACTCATCACTATTAATTATTAACTATTTTATGTGACATGACTCTCTGATTTAAGGGTAGAAAAATTAAAAGTTTGAAAATTGCTGTTTTCTAAGTACCCTATGTAATTTATATGCACTATAGCTTTTACTCATTTACTTACATCAGGGTGTGTCTTCATTTTGTTTCTGTCTTAAGTTTTATCATTAAAAAGCAGAGGTCAGAGTCGTTACAAATAGATGCTGGCTGTAAGACATTGCAAACATGTGCCAGGTACGATGTGGACTCAGTTGCATACATACTGTTGCATCCTACATCGGGAAAGGGTTAAACAGTGTCCACATAATACTGTCAAATATTAGTTTCATCTAATAAAACAGTGGTAGTAACGAATGAAAAGTAGATAGATTGAGGAGAATGTGTCTATTGTGGAGGGGGTTGTCCTTCTGGAGGACTTTCCAGAATGATTACGGCAATACCAAATTTGTATGTATCATTTTTTTTCATTTTTTTTATTACCATTTACAGGGAATGTGTTAGCAGGTTTTTTAATCCGAGAGCAGTATAATACAGGGGAAGAAAGCCTGATTCCAGCGATGTATCACTTACTGGCCTGCTTGATGTAGTTTTGATTGAATCCTTGCTTGCCTGTTGTAGATACAGCAGTGCTAAGAGTTTAGGGCTGTGTATTACCTCGCGCACACTGTGATGTTGTTACTATATATGTGATTGGCTTGCTGTTATTCTTGTTTCAGTTTCTGCCTAGTAACAATGATGTAATGGGGAGGAGGAGACTAGGCAGGAGCAGGAAGTCCTGGGTAAGGGGAGCAGGAGAGACGGAACGAAAATAAAGTATGGCTGTTTAAACCTACCATCCAGCATCTCTGTGTGGCCTTCTGGAGTTCCCTTCATCTGCACAACAACACCACAACTGGCGACGAGGAAGCGTTCATCATCAGCTAAAGGTATTTCAGCTCTACAACAATGGCCTGTTTACCTGCCTTCCCTGCTTTTGATGTGCATCAGTCCCCAGCTAACCTAGCAGCATGTTGGGAGAAATGGCTGAAGCGTTTTGATATATTCCTACAAGCCATGAACATATCAGATGATACCAGGAAGAAAGCCATGCTATTACATTATGCAGGGGAACAAGTCTATGATATCTTCACTACTCTGCCTAATACAGGAGAAGACAAAGACTATGAGCTCAGTAAGGCAGCATTAAGCAAGTATTTCTCCCCACACAGAAATGCAGCATTTGAAATCTTCAAGTTTAGACAATTAAAGCAGTCAGCAACAGAAAGCATTGATGAATATCATGTCCGACTACGGCACCTTGCAGTTTACTGTGAATTTACAGATGTCGACAAAGAGATCCAAATGCAGATTTTACAAGGCTGCATCTCCTCTAAGTTACGGAGACAAGCACTCAGAGATCCCACCATGACTTTAGCAAAACTGCTTGAAACAGCACGTGTAAATGTTACCGCCGAAAAACAAGCTAAACTCATAGAGAACATTGAGTGCGAGGCGGAAGCACCATCTTGTATAGCAAAGCTGACACAGAGACCGCCTGTGCCTCGTATGCAGGGGGCAACTTGCTACAACTGCGGAGGGTCATATCCTCACCAGAATGTCTGCCCAGCAAAAAGGGGGGACCTGCCATAATTGTGGAAAACAAAACCATTTTGCAAAAGTGTGTAGATCCAAACCACAATCCCCTCATTCCACAGTACAACCCAGGTCACAGAAAATCCAAACGCTGCAGCTTACTGACGAGCCTCACAGTACTTATCTATTCTCAGTGACTGCAGAGGGATCTCAAACACTGCACGCACTTACCAGTCCAAGGCGACTTATCCCGATAAATGGTAGTCCGGTGGAAGCCCTAGTAGACACGGGGCATCAGTAAACATCATCAGCCGTGCAGTCTATAGCCAACTCCCGAACAGACCTGCTCTACAAAGCACTAGCCTAAAGATTTTTCCTTATGGTTCAGCATCTGCACTACCCCTGGGTGGCAAATTTCAGTCAGAACTTGCAGCTGACGGGAAGTCCATCACCGACACTGTATATGTAGTAGAGTGCTCCGCAGACACGCTTCTCAGCTGCAGGAGTGCTATATCTCTGGGTCTGGTCAACCTGGTCAATAGCGTCACAGGTCCTTCGGCCCAACACATCATGCAGAGATACCCCAATCTCTTTAAAGGTCTCGGTAAGCTAAAAGACATTCAGATAAAATTGCATATTGACCAGTCAATACAGCCGTCTGTTCAACCTCACAGGCGCATCCCATTTCATGTCCGCAAACTTGTGGAGCAAGAACTGCAGGATCTGGAAGCGTCTGATGTTGTTGAATGAGTTGAAGGCCCGACTCCTTGGGTATCGCCCATTGTTGTTGCACCAAAACCAAAGCAGCCTGGTAAAATCCGGCTATGTGTGGATATGCGGCATGCCAATTTGGCTATTCAAAGAGAAAGGCACATCACGCCCACTATTGATGACATTATCACAGACCTGAATGGTGCAAAAGTATTTTCTAAAATTGATTTAAAATCAGGTTATCATCAACTTGAGTTGCATCCAGATTCCAGGTACATTACAACTTTTAGTACCCATGTGGGCTTACGACGATTCAAGAGGTTGAACTTTGGTATCTCATCTGCGGCAGAAATATTTCAGAACGTTATCAGTCAGGTTCTATCTGGAATAGCAGGAGTTCTAAACGTCAGTGATGACATTCTTATATATGGTACCACCCAAGAGGAGCATGACAGTCACTTAGAGCAAGTGTTTCAGAGACTGCAAGCCTGCAATCTAACTGTCAATCCGTCAAAATGTGAGTTTAACCAAAAGTCATTAAGCTTCTTTGGATATATCTTTTCGGAGCAAGGAGTTTCAGCAGATCCTCAGAAAGTTGCTGCCATAAAGTCAGCTAGCCAACCTCAAAATGTGTCAGAGGTTCGCAGTTTTCTAGGACTAGTCACGTACTGTGGGCGATTTATGCCTGATCTGGCCACGATCTCCGAACCCCTGCGACTACTCACGAAAAAAGACACTCCTTGGACATGGACTACTGAACACCAAGCAGCATTCGATTCCATGAAGTCCAGTCTGACTGGCGACACCGTCATGGCCTATTTTGACCCTCTAAAGTCCACAGAGCTGATCGTGGACGCTAGTCCGGTGGGCCTGGGTGCAATTCTCACACAAGTGTCCAAAGAAGGCAACGTTTCTACCATTTCCTATGCAAGCAAAGCCTTAACAGAGACAGAACAACGCTATTCACAAACTGAAAGGGAAGCTCTTGCGGTTGTGTGGGGATGCCTTCATTTTCATCTGTACCTTATGGGACATAAATTCACAGTGATAAGCGACCACAAACCGCTCATTCCGCTTTTCAACAAACATTCTTCAAAGCCTCCCCCACGACTTGAACGCTGGTTGCTCCGCCTACAGAACTACCAGTTTCGGTTGAGATACGAGGCAGGAGCTGGTAATCCGGCTGACTACTTTTCGAGACACCCAACACCACAAACTACCAAGGACGACATCCCAGCAACTATCCTTGCAGAGGAACATATCAATTTTATTGTTGCACATTCTGTGCCAAAAGCTATGACTATGGAGGAAATACAACAAACGGTGGATTCCGATCACCAACTTCAGTTAGTTATAGAGACTGTTCGATCTAAAGATTGGAGCAATTTTCTTGCTGAAGCCCGACTCCAAACACCGGATCAAACAACCTACTTGACAGCCTTCTTTAATGCACGACATGATCTCTCCGTGTCTGATTCAAATCTACTGTTGCGTAACTATCGGTTGGTGATACCCCAGAAACTTCAAAGCAGAGTACTGGATCTGGCCCACGAGGCTCATCAAGGGGTGGTGAAAACAAAGCAATTACTGAGAGAGAAAGTCTGGTTTCCAGGACTAGACAAAAAAGTAGAGGCACTCATTGAAAATTGCATACCTTGCCAAGCAACTACAATTGACCATAGACACGCACCCATACAAATGACACCCCTGCCAGAGGGCCCGTGGTCTGCTGTTAGTGTTGATTTCTGTGTTTTACCGGATCACTCCTATCTGCTGGTTGTCATGGATGACTATTCAAGGTTCCCAGTCATTGAACATGTTTCGACAACCTCTGCCAGGGCTGTTATACCAAAATTAGACAAGATCTTCTCGGCATATGGCATACCGGAAACAGTGAAGTCCGACAATGGACCACCTTTTAATAGCACAGACTTTCGATCATTCGCAACCTATCTTGGTTTCACTCACAGGAAAATAACTCCTTACTGGCCTCAGGCCAATGGTGAAGTGGAACGGTTCATGCAATCAATCAACAAAACTTTGAGGATCGCTACCATGGAGCACAAGGACTTACAGCAAGAGTTACACAGATTTCTTAGACAGTACAGAGCTACACCCCATTCTACTACTGGGATACCACCTGCCACTGCGCTGTTCAACAGGTCTATGCGTGTCAAACTCCCGAGCGTTCCGCAGAGCCCTGTTCAAACCCCAATTGCTACTAAGGATGCCATATCAAAACAGAAGATGAAGAGGTATGCAGATAAGAGCAGTCATCGTTGCAATCCACCCGAAGTATTGGTGGGAGATTGGGTCCTGGTAAAAAGGCTAAGACCTAGAGACAAGTTTGCATCACAATACTATCCTGAACCCTTTCAGGTCACACAAGTCAAAGGCACCATGGTTACTGCTCAAGATCACGGTCGCCAGGTCACAAGGAACGTGTCCCATTTTAAAAAACTTTGCGACTATGTCCCAGAAACAGACGAGGCAGATAGCGATGACGTCCTGCCGGATCCCAGAGCTCAGCAGTTCCAAGGGAGGATACCTCAGGGGACTCAGAAAGTTCATCTGGGACTGTGATGTCTCACCGCTATCCAGCGAGGGCAAATCGTAGACCGCCAGCCCACCTCTTGGACTATGTTCTGCAGTAAAAAGAAAAAAAAAATAAATCCTTCGTACTAATGTGAACTTTTGGACCGTTATCCAGTTATAATGTTGTTTTGTTTGGTGAGAAGAGGAGAGATGTGATGTTGTTACTATATCTGTGATTGGTTTGCTGTTATTCTTGTTTCAGTTTCTGCCTAGTAACAATGATGTAATGGGGAGGAGGAGACTAGGCAGGAGCAGGAAGTCCTGGGTAAGGGGAGCAGGAGAGACGGAACGAAAATAAAGTATGGCTGTTTAAACCTACCATCCAGCATCTCTGTGTGGCCTTCTGGAGTTCCCTTCATCTGCACAACAACACCACACACACCACTGACTGGCAGCTTCCGGCGTACACTGTGTACTGTCAACAAGCTGCTAATCAGTGTTGGGGGCAGGGATATACAGATTAGCCTGACTGCCTGGCACATGAGATGTAGTCCTGTATTGCTACTATCCTGCTGATAAAATATTGATTGTTTCCAACAATAACACACTGCCTAATAAGTGACACAATAGTGTAATCAGGCTCCTGTGCCCTATATTATGCAGTTCTGTGATTATATAACAAAAAACCTATCCCATTAATGAGATCCATACCTTTTTGCTTTTCAGTCAAATGATCTCTGATAGGCTCTGTGCAATGCTTGCTTTCTCTTGTGGTACTGCAGGAAAGTACAACATTTAGGGGGTGATTCATCATAGTGTTGATGCCAGAAAACTGGCATAAAACACTTTGAAAAATTACAACATTTTTGTGCGACGTGAAGTTGCGCAAAAATCTTGCGACTTTTGGCATTTTCGCACTAGTTTCAAGCATCTCGGCCAAATGGGAAAAGCTAGGGCAGGACAGGGCTATATTTGTTTTGAATATCTGAAATTTGCTGTGTTCAAGCCATAAGCAACATTACTTTAAAGTGAACCCTTTACATTTAGAAATAGTGATATGGCCGTATAGGCGACTGTCCTCCAATAATAATGATACCTTGCCTGTAGAGTTCTGATGCGTCAGTCATGAGAAATGAAGTGTAGAAGCTACATGCGAATATGCCTGAACGTGCACTGTATTTGTGATAATGCGTCTTGCGTGGCAGCAAATTAATGGGAGTCACAAACTTTCCCTGCATTCAGCTATTTAGTCGTAGGATTCATACAATTTTGCATTTATTTCTACTTTTCTTACAGAAAAATAAATAAAATGTTCCCTAACTGATTGGTAGTCCTCTATAATTAGTCATGATATATAGTTTAACAACTATGAATGTCTTTCTACATGCAGCCATATTATCCAAAATAATAAACATGCTACTAGATTCTGCCTGTGTTAAAGGGACCATCTGTTCCAAAATATATTTGTGAAGCCAAGTACTACTTTGTTTTAGCAGTCTGCTTTTGTATTTGTGGAATTCACGCTAAAACTGAAATTGCAGCATTTACGGGCATACATTCATTGACAGAGAACTGTCGAAATTGCAGTAATTCACGTAATGTAACATCCTTATCTACAGTAGGTTAAATTCCAATGATCTAATTGCTACAGACAATTTTAGAGATCCAGTTCGGAGGCCATGTTCACACGTAGCCTAAATGCTGCGCTCTTTCTGCTGCTTTTTTTTCTGCAGGTGTCAGCACCAGACAACGCAGTAACAATCTTCTCTGATTATTGCGTGTCTGCGGAGTTTCTTTAATGCTTTTTCCTCCTTATTGATGTGATTTTTGGGCAGATATGAAGCTGCATTTTTAACGCTTTTTTAACAGTACAGAAAAGCTTTGATTCTGAGCTTAAAAATGCAACGGCGCTCTACTCTTCATACTTTTTTTGTTTTTCAGAAAAAGCCTATAGAGAAAAAATGCACCAAAACTGCAGAGTTCAGCAGCGTCTTCAGACCACAGAGGGCAGAGATTTCATGGAATCACATCCACATTGCCTTGAAATTTAGACCATGTTCACATGTAGCGTAAGTGCTGCGTATTTTCTGCTGCTATTTTTGCATAAAAATTCTGCTGTGTTTAACTGTCCAAGCAAAGTGGATGTGATTTCACGAGAACTGAGCCCGCTATTAGAATTCAAAAACAGTATTTTACATTATGCAAAAGTTAGTATTTATCTCTACGCTTGTCTCTTCACCTGTTTTACAGGTGCACTGTTCTTCCTTTCCCTTTTCTTTTCTCGTCTTTCCCATTTCTTTTCTTTCCCTCCAACCTTTTAAATGTTTTATATATAAGATATCTTATATGTGTTTCGTAACCCTATTCCCTTGCATATCCTGTATATACCAATCTTTTTCATTTTCCTTCTATGCTTTTAATTTTTTCTTCTTCCCTTTTTCTTATTTTCCTTAATAAAGCATATTTTTCCTTAACCCTTTCGACCCTTTATTTTGCCTATATCCTTCATCCCTTTAAATTTTGCTTTTTATTTTTACTTTGTTCTTGTATGCGTCTATATTACTGTGTATTTATAATATGTCTTCCCCCTTTTTATTTACCCAATTTATGTAAAACATCCTTAATAAAATCTACTTTAACAATAAAGACGTTCACAATGTGCCCAAGGACGCTGCTGAATTGTGCTGTTTTGGTACTTTTTATTCTCTAGATGTTTCTATGTGGAGTCTTTAAAAAACTGCAGTAAATTTTATAAGTGCAGAATCAAAGCTTTTCTGTACTATAAAAAGCACATTAAAAATGTGGCATCACATCTGCACCAAAAATGCATCAAATAATGAGGAGTAGATTGTTATTGTGTAGTTCGTGCAGACTTCTGAAGAAAACAAAAAACAGTATTTTTGCAATGTGTAAACACATCCTTACAGACACAAACATGTTGGATGTCATATAGTGAAGCTACAGAAAGATGAGAATGGGAAGAAAAGAACTAAGAAACAGCATGGGTGAAAAAACCTGGGTATACTAATAGATCACAGGCTTTAGGTGAGTCAACAGCGTAATGCAGCAGCAAAAAAAGGAAAACACAGTTCTGGGATGTATTAAAAGAAGCTTAGAGTCTAGAGCATGTCAAGTAATTATCCGCCTCTACTCCTCCTTGGTCAGGCCTCATCTGGAATACGGTGTCCAGTACTGGGCATCACATTTTAAAATAGACATTGAAAAACTGGAGGAAGTTCAGAGAAGAGCTACCAGGATGGTGAGCGGACTGCAAAGTATGTCCTACGACGAACGGTTAAAGGATCTGGGAATGTTAAGCTTGCCAAAAAGTAGGCTAAGAGGTGGCTTAATAGCTGTCTACAAATATCTGAAGGGCTGTCACAGTGTAGAGGGATCATCCTTATTCTCATTTGCACATGGAAACACGAGAAGCATTGGAATGAAACTGAAACGGAGAAGATACAGATTAGATATTAGAAAAAGCTTTTTGACAGTGAGGGTGATCAATGAGTGGAATAGGCTGTCACGAGAGGTGGTGAGTTCTCCTACAATGGAAGTCTTCAAACAGAGGCTGGACAGTCATCTGTCTGAGATGGTTTAGTGAATCTGGCAGTGCACTGAAGAATGATTTGGACACAATGACCCTTGAGGTCCCTTCCAACTCTAACATTCTGTGATTCTATGAGAAAGTTCTGGCGGCTCCAACTGTGAATGAAGGAACAAAAAATAAGCCAACAAAAGACGAGCAGGACGCACAGATGACGTGGCACCAGCCCTGAGGGATCAAAAGCCTTGCCAGGGACACCGGAAGTTTAGAGATTTGTGCCCTCCTGTCCAGCTGCCATGTACCAGAGACCCATGAATCCATCTGCTCATCTCTAGTCACAACTGTCCCAGCTACAGCGGACAGTCCTGGATTTGGGCCAATGCCCTGCAGTCTCAAGTGAATTTCCATCACTATCAACCCCCCTTTGATAACTCATCGTGCAACGGCAGAAAGAATGGTAAATTGGCATGGATTGGGGTATGACCAGGGACGTGGCCACAATTTGCCGCAGTGCACTATGCGCTCTGCTCTGCATGATCTGTCCTTCTTTATGTTCTTCAAAAGTTAGGAAGTATGCTGGTGGATAAATCGTCCAGGAAATATTGAATCTAGTTGGATGAAGCATGTTGGGTGGGTTATGCTGCTGGAGTAAATTGATTCTTCAACAGTGGTAATAAAAAGTTTTTTTTCATGCACAACACAATGCTGGTACAGTGTTGAAACGTTGTTTTTTTCGTGCCTACGCAGGAGTTTTGCCTGTCACCTCTGTGAGGTGAGCGTAACCAGCAGTTACACACTATCCCTCCATAGGGTATTACTTTTATTTTTAATTTTTAAAATTAAATAGGTAAAAGAGGGGGGAGTGCTTTTTCAAATTAAGAACATAATTCAGGCTGTGTTTGTTTTCCTTCACTGCCCAATGGTATAATATTCTGTGACACTCCAATGGTTTCAATATGTTCACTGCACCCTTAAATTAATTAATTGAGAGGAGTAAATTGTAAAATGGGGTCACGTATAGGGTGTTCAGCTGTCCTGGCACCTCAGGGGTTCTTCCAGTGATTGTCTGAATCACGTATTTCCTAGATGTACACAGAAATCCCGATGTAAGTGCTCAGCGCAGAAAGCAGGATAAATGCGAGCCGGGCCTGACTGCAATCTTTGGGAGGCAGAATGAACAAATCAACAGCAGGTGATGAATTGGTTTTATTTTGTTTTTCATGCTGTTCCTCATGCGGTATAAGTGATTAGATGACTTTATTCTTCGTCTTCAAATATTCAAGCAGCTGACAGCACTCGGGAGTTATCAAGGATGCACGTTCAGAAGTTCGGGGATCCAAACGAACGAAGTCCAACAGAAAAAAAGGAACAGCATCCAATCCAGGTAGAAGTATGAAAAAACTTGATAAAGGCCTAACAATGGCCGAAACGTCGTGTTTTATGGTGGCTGAATAAAGTTTTTTCATACTTCTACCTGGATTGGATGCTGTTCCTTTTTTTCTGTTTTATTCTTCGTCTTGGCATGATTACAGAGATACTAGACTTATATAAGTTTTTAATGTTTGTCTGCTGTGACACACTAAGGCTAGTTTCATACATCCGATGTGCGCCTGACGGCGCCCCCGGCATTTAGCCGCAGCACCGCATCAGAAAACCTGATGCGCCGCTTGCGCCTCATGCGTTTTTTTGCCGGATGGTTTCTGATGCCCGGAGACATCAGGGGAATCTGGCAAAAAAAAAAAAAAAGTTACATGCTGCGTTTTGTCCGGCCGCCGGAATGTACATTTCCACCGCATCCGGACAAAATCGCATACGACGCATTGACATGCGGCGCCATCCGGCGCTAATGCAAGTCAATGCAAAAAAACCCGCAAGCGGCGCATCAGGTTTTCTGATGCGGCGCTGCGGATAAATGCCAGGGGTGCCGTCAGGCGCACACCGGATGTGTGAAAGAGGCCTAAAAGGTGCTTTTTTTTTGCAAAAATAAGTTTTTGTATAGCCATATTTTGAGAGCTTACATTTTTCCATATTTCTGCTGATAGAGTAAGGTGAGGGCTTGTTTTTAGTGGGATGAGTTGACATTTTTATTGATACCATTTTCAGGCATATTACATTTTTTGATCGCTTTCTATTCTGATTTTTGGGAAGCAGAATGAAAAAAGACAGCAATTCAGGAATTTTATTTTTTATGGCATTCCGTGTGTGGTGAAATTGATAAGGTAGATTTATTCTTTGGGTCAGTATGATTACAGCGATACCACATTTATATCTTTTTTATTGTTTTGGCTATTTTATAGAAAAAATATTTTTGCATTGTTTTATTCTGAGAGCTAGAACTTTCTTATTTATCCACTGATGGATTGATTTTTGGGGGATAAGAGGATGTTTTCTGCGATACCATTTATATTTACATTTGACTTTTTGATCACTTTTTTTCACTTTTTGTTTGGCGATATGATGAAAAAGCAAGTTTCGCTTTTATTTTTTTCTTAACTGTGTTCACTGAAGGGGTTTACTAGTGGGATTGTTTTATAGGTTGGGTCATTCCGAATGTGGTGATACGAAATATGTGTACTTTTATTTTTTTCATAAAAATATTTATTGGTACAATTTATATTATTATTATTATTATTTTGGGAATTAAAAAAATATATTTTTACAATTTTATTTTACTTTTTTTTACTTTGTCCCACTATGGGACTTTGACTTTCACAGCTCTGATAGCATTTCTATGCTTTATGACTGTCAGTGCTGCTCTGGCACAATTTAGTTAGATCATGCACTGCGCATGATCTAACTAACTTGCTAGCTCTGGTGAACCAGAAGTCATCATGACGGCATTGTTCACCACGGCAATGATCGGCTTTTCGAGATGACATCACATGGGCACCGATCGAAGGACAGAGGGAGCCCTCTCCATCTGCCTGCCTTCTAAATGCAGAGATCGATATCAATTGCAGCATTTAAAGGGTTAAACTGCAGAGAGTAGTGCGGGCTCCGCTCCTGTCAGTGAGTGCCAGGTATCAGCTGTCATGTGCACGCAAAATTACCTCGATATACCCATATGTCCAAAGTCAAGAAGTACTTCCCAACATAGACGTATGGATACGTCTAAGGTCGTGAATGGATTAACAGCATTTGGACAATTACCTGATAGAAATGGGATTTGAGCACTGTTCAATTATTAAAGTAATTTGTAATGCATGGCTGTTTGATTTACGTGCTTTCACTAAACATTAAATATTCTTCTTACCTTTTTTCTAGGTAAAGCAGGCATGCCTGCTTCTGTTACAGCAGACGGGCTCTTTCAGCCTGACTAGAGCGGGTAAAGAACTGGAGGTTCAGCAGTCGGAGACCTGCGTGACAATACTTGGCATGGTAACAGAGGAGAAGGAAGAAGCAGCAGATGCAGTTGATGGGGCGCCTGATGGTTGTTGAGGTCTGCATTTCAGTGCAGTGATATTGCCATAGTAACGCATGTTGACTGTGCATGTGAAGGTTCATGCATGTAGTAGTCAAATTATTGCACTTTTTCTCTTAACTCAGTTTTTTTTTGCAAAGTGGGCAGATAACGTGAGTTGGCTCATCCTTTGCAGTGTCAAAAAAGGCCCAGGCTAGGCAACCCTTTCCGCCCCTGTGAGCTGCAGCCACACGAACGCTGCTGGTCACAGCCACAATTGTGGCTGAGGATGTTTTTCTTGTGGCTGCATGACTCTGTATCTGCACAATATGGCACAACGTAATCTTGCCATCCTTCTCCTCCACCCCCTCAGATTACCTACTCTGCTGCGTGCCTCTGTGTTCACTCCAAGTGGGATCTGCAACCTCCTCATCATCTGTGTTATCACATTCCTCACCCTGGGAGTCGACCTCCTCCTCTTCTTCCAGCACTGACAGCAAAGTACAGTCTGCTTGAGCCTCAGATATCTGAGTCTCAACAGGATCACCTCCCCCTGGGGGTAACATCTGGTGATGAGGGTCAGAATGCTGCTCAGACCCTACTTCACCCTGCCCTGGATTCAAGCTAAAAAAAATGTGAGCATCAATGCCGATGATTTCCTCCTCTTGACTCTGTGAAACTTTGGAGTACACTTCTGATGCCCATTGGTATGAATGTATGAACAGCTCTTCAGACTCACCCATCTGTGGTTCCTTACAGTCAGTTGGGCTGTTGGAGAGTTGTGACATGGGGTAAGCAAGGGGAATTTGCATAGAAATTGGTGCAAAAAGGAATATGAGTAGTGTCAAGATGCATGGTGATGATTACACAAAGCATGGGCACATATGATCAATCAAAAGTCTAGTGATTTAAACAAAAAGAGTGAATATTACGAAGAAATACTTTTCAAATAGTTACAAGTAGAGGTGTGCAGATCTGACAAAATTTGTATTCACCAAATCGTGCAGATTTTACCATGCAGATTAAGTTTGCAACAAATTTATCCTGAATAAATTGAATGTCCCTTATTATGCTCTGGAGTCTGTCTCTCAGCATCTCTTTTCAATAACATTGCACACTGAACTCCCAGACATCTTGACTCAAAACAGGGACTTTAAGATGATGTTGTGATCTTATGATACATACAGTCAGGGCCAGAAATATTTGGACAGTGACACAATTTTCGCGAGTTGGGCTCTGCATGCCACCACATTGGATTTGAAATGAAACCTCTACAACAGAATTCAAGTGCAGATTGTAACGTTTAATTTGAAGGGTTGAACAAAAATATGTGTTAGAAAATGTAGGAATTGTACACATTTCTTTACAAACACTCCACATTTTAGGAGGTCAAAAGTAATTGGACAAATAAACATAACCCAAACAAAATATTTTTATTTTCAAAATTTTGTGGCGAATCCTTTGGAGGCAATCACTGCCTTAAGTCTGGAACCTATGGACATCACCAAACGCTGGGTTTCCTCCTTCTTAATGCTTTGCCAGGCCTTTACAGCCGCAGCCTTCAGGTCTTGCTTGTTTGTGGGTCTTTCCCTCTTAAGTCTGGATTTGAGCAAGTGAAATGCATGCTCAATTGGGTTAAGATCTGGTGATTGACTTGGCCATTGAAGAATGTTCCACTTTTTTGCACTCATGAACTCCTGTGTAGCTTTGGCTGTATGCTTGGGGTCATTATCCATCTGTACTATGAAGCGCCGTCCAATCAAGTTTGCAGCATTTGGCTGAATCTGGGCTGAAAGTATATCCCGGTACACTTCAGAATTCATCCGGCTACTCTTGTCTGCTGTTATGTCATCAATAAACACAAGTGACCCAGTGCCATTGAAAGCCATGCATGGCCATGCCATCACGTTGCCTCCACCATGTTTTACAGAGGATGTGGTGTGCCTTGGATCATGTGCCGTTCCCTTTCTTCATCAAACTTTTGCTTCCATCATTCTGGTACAGGTTGATCTTTGTCTCATCTGTCCATAGAATACTTTTCCAGAACTGAGCTGGCTTCTGGGGGTGTTTTTCAGCAAATTTAACTCTGGCCTGTCTATTTTTGGAATTGATGAATGGTTTGCATCTAGATGTGAACCCTTTGTATTTACTTTCATGGAGTCTTCTCTTTACTGTTGACTTAGAGACAGATACACCTACTTCACTGAGAGTGTTCTGGACTTCAGTTGATGTTGTGAACGGGTTCTTCTTCACCAAAGAAAGTATGCGGCGATCATCCACCACTGTTGTCTTCCGTGGGCTCCCAGGTCTTTTTGGATTGATGAGTTCACCAGTGCTTTCTTTCTTTCTCAGGATGTACCAAATTGTAGATTTTGCCACTTCTAATGTTGTAGCAATTTCTTGGATGGGTTTTTTTCTGTTCTTGCAGCTTAAGGATGGCTTGTTTCACCTGCATGGAGAGCTCCTGTGACCACATGTTTCCTTCACAGCAAAACCTTCCAAATGCAAACACCACACCTCAAATCAACTCCGGCCCTTTCATCTGCTTAATTGAGAATGACATAACAAAGGGATTGCCCACACCTATCCATGAAATAGCCTTGGAGTCATTTGTCCAATTACTTTTGGTCCCTTTAAAAACAGGGTGGCACATGTTAAGGAGCTGAAACTCCTAAACTCTTCATCCAATTTTAATGTGGATACCCTCAAATGAAAGCTGAAAGTCTGAACTTCAACTGCATCTGATTTGTTTTGTTTCAAATTCATTGTGGTAATGTCTAGAACCAAAATTAGATAAATGTTGTCTTTGTCCAAATATTTATGGACCTAACTGTATGAGCAAGGACATCCTTGGTCCAGCCGCGGATTGAAGTCCCAGCCTACAGTACACGTTGGAAGGTTGTGATCATGTGCATGGACAGAGATGGCCTGGTGACTGCCAAAAGTTTTGGAGTAGCATGAAGAGGCCTGGGGTTTTCAGTGTGCGGCAGTGGTAAGAATCAGCCCCGAGGACTATACAGAAGATAGTGAGCAGTGGAGGTGGCCGGAGAGGTGAGCAATGATGTGAGTATTCCTTTTTTGTTTGTTTTTTAACTTTTTGGCAGCCCTATATGGTTCAACAAAATGGTTCAACAAAATGCCAGCCAGCCATTCTAGAGATTACAGATTTTTGTACAATTTGAGAATTCACTTTATCTTAAATACATTTGCCCATCTCTAGTTATCACTAAAGATTAGAAAATTGAATAGATGCAAAACAAATTGAAGTTGAATTCCATTAAATTAGCAGGTCCAGGTTAATTAAAAAATATGCAATTGGATTTGCATGAATTACCAAAAATAGTAGCTGCCTTTTTACAGATAGCAGAAGATTGTACAAGAAACAGAAAGCTGACATGACCTCAGGTGTGACCACTTGGGCTTCGACATAATGCCTTGTAGCTATCACAACTAGAGTTGAGCGATACTTTCCGATATCCTAAAGTATCGGAATCGGAATGGTATCGCCGATATCACTAAAATATCGGCGATACCCGATACCGATACCGGAAGTCCCATGTAAGTCTATGGGAACAAAATATCGAAATTAAAAAAACCCCATTCTTGCCTTGTTGGTTAATTGTACATGAAGGAAAACAAGAAAGAGTAATGTAGAATGTATTGGGGAAGGTTGAGGAGACATTAAAGGCATAGATGTTTAACCCAATCAAATGGAATAGCATAAATATTTTTTTTTTTAAAGATGTTCGGATTGACGAAGAAATTGACAATGTTAACGTTTTTTATATTTTGGCAAATATGTATATTACACAACTTCCATGCTCTTCATCTTCACCTTTTTAACTTTTCACACACTTTCTCCTTCATAATCTTCTGCAGCATCATCTTTTTCATCAAATTATTCTTCATCTTCACCTTCTTTATCTTCTTCTTAAACTTCTTGCTATTCATCTTTGTTAACATTACTCATATTCTTCTTATTAAACTATTATTCTTATTCATATTCTGCTTCATCTTCTTCATCATATTCTTATTTGTGACAGAGAATCCTGTACTTGTAATCTGTCAAAGTATGAATTTTTCATCCTTCCGTTCTTGCTGTCACAAAAGATTTAAATTACAACAGTATTTGTCCGTGTTCAGTTTAGCCTGCAGCAGCAGGCATTTTCCAGGGGCACCACGAGGAGGAACGGACTCACCCCCATACACTGCTTAGTCTTCTTCTGCTTAGAATTTAGAGCATATATTTTGCTCTTCATTTTGGTCTTATACTTCATGTTCTTCTGCTTTTAGATCTTCTGCTTATTGTTTTGTGTCTCTTGTTCCGTATCTTGTATTTGTAGCACAATCTTGTACCAGCTGATGTTACTGGGACACGGTTACTAAGCAGGAGGTACCTGTGCTCCAAAGCACTACCAAGGACCAGCAGACATTGCTGGAACTCGGATACCGAGATGGAGGCACCTAGGCCAAAGGCACTGCGGAGAACCAGTTGACGGTACTGGAACCCGGACGGGTAGCAGAAGGTACAAGAGCCAATGCAAGTAACGAGGACCAGCTGACTGTGCTGGAACCCGGAGGGGCAGCAGAAGGAAAAGAGCCAATGGCACAACCGAGGACCAGCTGACGTTACTGGGACACGGTTACTAAGCATGAGGTACCTGTGCTCCAAAGCACTACCAAGGACCAGCAGACGTTGCTGGAACTCGGATACCGAGATGGAGGCACCTAGGCCAAAGGCACTGCGGAGAACCAGTTGACGGTACTGGAACCCGGACGGGTAGCAGAAGGTACAAGAGCCAATGCAAGTAACGAGGACCAGCTGACTGTGCTGGAACCCGGAGGGGCAGCAGAAGGAAAAGAGCCAATGGCACAACCGAGGACCAGCTGACGTTACTGAACCCCAGTAACACAGGAGCAAGTGTTGACTGTGCTAACAGCATTTCCGAGCAACAACTGGCGGTGTTGGAGCCCAGGGTCAAGGAGGATGTTTAAATACTAGATCAAGTAATTTCCTTGTTACCTGTCAATTTTAAATGTCTATACTTCAAACAAGAGAAAGATAACCTTTACTACCATAAGATGATGATTTCATTTAAACTAATATCTAGATAAATAAAGAATTGACAAACATAAACACATACATTAACATGTTGAACAGCAATGCAAACCACAAAATAAATTAGTTAAGGAATCTGCTATACGGTTGTACATAAAAGCATACAAGTACATATCTGAATCCATTAATGATGGATAAGTAACAGTATGTACACCATTTTTATTGTATAGACAATGAATGTCTGACTTCAAAACATCATCAGCATTACAAGTAATCTGTGATATTACTAAAATGTTCCATTTGCTGAATAATGTCACTAAATATTTTATACAAAATTATACAATTTCCATCATGTAATACTCATAATATGTGGCAATAATCATTTTTATTAACAAACATAACCTTTAAAAAGTGCATAGTGCATAGTGAAAATTGCTATTTATGGCTGACTGTCGACTTGGAAGCATGACAACAGATAGATAAGGTATATATAGATGAGACTGCATAGCCACAGATGGTGAATGGCGATGTAATACTGTACCTCAATAAAGTGTGCGTCACTACTACATAATTTTTTTTATATAGCTTTATAAACAGGGTACATGGATGTATGCTTGTGCCTTTGTTTTGACGCACAGACTGCCTTCCTGCTGAGACGCATTGGGTAGTGAACAGTTGTGTGCAGTGTTCACTGCAGTCTCTGCGGAATAACCACACTTAGACCTTATAACTTTTCAGACTTTCTTTATCAATCTACCAAGATGAAGAAGGCAGGGAGTAAGGCACGTGGTCGTGGAGTTTCTTCAGGGAGAGGACGTGGGGATTCTGTGGCTGCTGCGGCCCCCAGTGACACAGCATCCACCAGTTTTCCCCGTGAGCGTTCCTTTATGCGCACTTTTGTAGGAGCTCGGAGTACCCCCCTGCTGCGGGAAGAACAAATTGAAGCCGTTGTTGTTTGGATGTCAGCCAATGCATCGACTTCAATTGCTTCCACCTCCTCTCAGGACCACAGCACTGTTGGGCAACCATCTGTCTCTTCACCGCCTGGCAAATTGCCCAGGCAGTCAGAGAGTTCTGTACAGGAGCCAGCTGAGTGTATGCTTCTGTTCTCAGAATCTATTGGCTTGCAAACAGGGGCCCAGCCAAGCAGCATTCTGTAATGTGAAGAGGGAGTATGCAGTGATGCGCAACAGCTGTGTCTCTCTGAATCTGAAGAGGCGGGTGAGACAGTGCCGATGGTCAGCACACCGCAGAACGCATCTGATGATGATGAGACCCAGGTGCCAGTTTCTGTTGAGCATGGTGCTGGCCAGACCACCCAACAGCAGGTGTTGGAAGAGGGTAGTGGAGATGATGAGGTCCAAGACCCAACATGGCATGAGGAACAGGAAGGTGGTGGGAGCAGCTCAGAGGAATAATAATAATATTTATTTATATAGCGCCATCATATTCCGCAGCGCTTTACAGTTTAGCAGTTTCAGAACACAAGTCATAAGTAACAACGTTAACAATACAATAATTTAAGCTAAATAAGTCGCCCCTGCTCGTGACAGCTTACAATGTACAATGAGATGGGGGAGATACAAAGTATAGGTGTTTATATACAATGGTGCATTTACAATGATGTTCCAGCCATCTTAAGGGACTGAGGGATGGAGATAGTGAATGGGCTAGAGACACACACACACTTACACAGAATACATAGAATGACTTTGATTAGTGAATGTGATAGGCCGCTCTGAACAAATGTGTTTTGAGGGAGCGCCTGAAACCATGCAAATTGTGGATAGTCCTAATTTCTTGGGGTACAGCATTCCAGAGGATTGGCGTAGAGCAGGAGAAGTCTTGGAGTCGGGAGTGGGAGGTACGTATTAGTGCAGAGGTTAGTCGAAAGTCGTTTGCAGAGCGCAGCAGTCGGTTAGGCCGATAGATAGAAATGAGGGAGGAGATGTAGGAGGGGTGCTGCACTGTGGAGAGCTTTGTGGGTGAGAACCAGTACTTTGGTTGAAAGCTGGGAGAGGCCTAGAGAAATGGTTAGTGATAGAAGGAAGATAGAGGAAGACATTGCCCCAACGGTACAAACAGGAGGGAGAGTTAGGCTGCAGACTCGGTTGCCTGTAGCCTCCAGTTTGGCACCTGTTCGGAGCAGTTGTCTTCCAAAAGTCAAAACGTGCGCTCCCAGGACTTGCACTGCGTGGTCCTTTTTTCACACACTTGCACATGATATTTGCTATGTGAAATGCAAGCTGTGTAATCAAAAATTAAAAATAGCTAAAAGTGTCAGTCACCTCAATACCACAAATATGTGGAAACATGTGCGGACAAAGCACGTAGTTGAGTTACAAAGACACACTAGAGATGTAGGCCAACCTACAGCAGCACCTACATCTTAAGGTTGTGTTGAAGCCTCTTCATCGAGCTCACACACAGCTGGTTCTGCTTCCTCACAGGATCGCCATGGAAGAACCTCGGCCACTGTTGTCCAGAGACAAACTGTTATTCCACACACAGCAGCAAGTTCCCTGTCATCCTCACACTCCCAGGCCACAAAACAGCCATCGGTAGCACAGGCATGGGATAAAAGACGGCCATACTCCGCAAACCATGCACGAGCACAGGCTCTGAATGCTGGCATTGCAAAACTCCTGTCCCTTGAAATGCTGTGATTCAGGCTGGTGGAGACAGACAGTTTCCGTAACTGAATATCATTGTCAATCCCACAATACAATGTGCCAAGCCGATTTCATTTCAGCAGGCAAGCCGTCCCTGGTCTGCAAAAGCATGTTGAGGGAAAAATTAAACATGCGCTACTAAAAGCCCTCAGTAGCAAGGTCCACCTGACCACCGATGCGTGGACCAGTACCCATTGTTATGATCTGCTACAACCAGTAAGGAAAGAAGGGAATTCTGTCCCTACAATACAACTAAGCTGAATCCCTACGATGTAACGGGGAACCTGATCCTGCGACCAGACCCGCTAAAGTCCTCATCTAGTGTGAACGAAGACCTATAGTTGCGAGGGAGTAATCCCTACAAGATCTAGGGACTGTGGAAAAGGTGGACACCTCCTAACATAAATTGTAGCATGGATAATTAAACAGAAAAATAAATACTTTGTGATCCTAACATCAAGCAAAACTGACAGATTAAGGCACCTAAGCACCCGGCTAGCTTAACAGTAGATAATACAATGAAGTCAAGCAAAGCCAGAAGGGCGGAGCCAGACTAAATAGGGAAAAAAGGTCATGTGACCAGCAAACTGAAACAAAACCTAACAAGAGGGTTCTAACACCCATGGCCAGGGACAATACCTTTCCCTCACTGCCCATTGGGTCAATGTTGTGCAGCCGGGTACTGATCTTGCGAGTGGCGCTGTACGTGTTCTGCCAACTCCAAGGATTGCAGGAATCAAGTCTGTACACATTGATTCCTCCTCCTATTCCAGTTCCTCAGAATCATCGCTGCAGGAGCCGTCACGGTCTACCTCCACATGGACCCGTGAACGTTTACCTGTTGCGACCGATATGAGCACAGCCGTGTCCAAATGTCAACAGGCCATCCTGAAATTAATTTCCATGGGGAATCTTAGCCACACAGCGCAGGAGCTCTGTAATGCCATAAAGCAGGAGAGCGACGTGTGGTTTTTGGAAGAGAATCTACAGGCAGGCTTGGTAGTGTGTGACAATGGCCGAAATCTGGTGTCAGCTCTGGGCCTTGGCAACCTCACTCACATACCATGTCTGTCATATGTGCTCAACTTGGTGTGCAGAGTTTTTTGAGGGACTATCCGGATCTTGATGCACTGCTGCACAAGGTCCGCCTAGAGTGCGCTCACTTGCGACGTTCCAGCATGGCCAGATCGCTGATTGCAGCTCTGCAACGCAGATTTCACCTTCATGAACATCGCATCATATGTGACGTACCCACCAGGTGGAATTCCTCGTTACATATGTTGGAGCGGTTGTGTGAGCAGCAGCCAACAGTAATGGAGTATCAGCTGCATCAGGCGCAGTCAACTCGCAATTTGCGCCGTTCACACTTCACCACTACTGAGTGGGCCTCTATAATAAGAATAATAATATTATTTATTTATATAGCGCCATAATATTCCGCAGTGCTTTACAGTTTAACAGTTTCAAAACACAAGTCATAAGTAACAACGTTAACAATACAATAATTAAAGCAAAATCAGCCGCCCCTGCTGGTGAAAGCTTACAATCTACAATGAGGTGGGGGAGATACAAAGTACAGGTGTTTATATACAATGGTGTTTTTACAATGATGGTCCAGCCATTTTAAGGAGTGAGGGATGCATGGAGATAGTGAATGGGCTACACACACAGAATTACACATAGAATGACTTTGATTAGTGAATGTGATAGGCCACTGTGAACAAATGTGTTTTGAGGGAGCGCCTGAAACCATCCAAATTGCGGATAGTCCTAATTTCTTGGGGTAGAGCATTCCAGAGGATTGGCGCAGCGCGGGTGAAGTCTTGGAGTTGGGAGTGGAGGTACGGATTAGTGCAGAGGTTAGTCGAAGGTCGTTTGCAGAGTGCAGCAGTCGGTTAGGCCGATAAATATAAATAAGGGAGGAGATGTAGGGGGGTGCTGCGCTGTGGAGAGCTTTGTTGGTGAGAACCAGTAATTAGAATTGGATCCTATAATGAATGGGCAGCCACTGCCAGTGTAATGAGTGGCGAATAACTCTATGAAGGATATCTGCCACGTTTTGCGTGCGTTTGATGAGTCAACGCGGATGGCGAGTGCAGATGATGCACTAGTCAGCCTGACTGTCCCCCTTATCTGCCTGCTTCAAAAAACACTGCAAGCACTAAGGCATGAGGTTTTGGAAGAGGTGGAGGATGAGGAGTCACAAATTCCATCACCTTCTGGACAGTCAGCGCAACGTGGTTCCTCACAAAGGGCTGGAGGACTTTCAAAGTACCATGCTGTATCAACAATTGAACCTCCAGAGTCGCTGTCTATATTTTCATAACCATTACAAACTTTTAATGTATTTACAAAGCACATAATGTACATTTTTTGTCTATCCTTTTGTAATGCTATTGTGTTTCCATAAACTGATGTTACAGAATTATGATACAAAGTTTTTAAATTTTGAGTTTTAAATTTTGTAAATTTATATGTATTTGAAGGACTTTGTGAGGAGGATGAGGAGGAGTCAATGGAGGAGGAAGACATCGCTCCAGAGGGAGGTAGACAATGCTCTAGTCAGTATGTAGACCAAGGGTGGGGTGATGCACAGCAGGCGGAGATGACGCCTCTTGCAGGGGACAACGTTTCTTGGCCAGTTGGGAGTCTGCAGCACATGGTTGATTTCATGCTGCAGTGGCTGAGAAACGACCGCCGCATCGAACACATTCACACCACGTCTGATTATTGGGTGTACACCCTCCTAGACCCTCGCTACCGGGACAACTTACAAAGCCTCATCACACCGTTGAACCGGGAGCGTAAAATGCGGAAGTACCAAGACACACTGGTGCAATCCATAATGTTCTCCATTCCAGCCGAGAGCACTGCTGCTGCTACTGATTTACAAAGCAGCTCTGTGCGTCGAGGCAGTGGAGACAGCTCTGCAACAAGAGGGAGCACAAGCAGCGCCTCTGCACAGGGCAAGAACAGTATGTTCCAAATGTGTCGAAGTTTTGTGGCAGCGCCACCAATGTCTACACCATCCGAGACGGCTCCAGTCAGCAGGAGGCAACATTTCCGTAAGATGGTGACAGACTACATGTCTTGCCCTCTCAGTGTACTCCCAGATGGCTCTTCCCATTCAAGTTTTGTGTCTCTAAGCTGGATACATGGCCAGAGCTTAGCCAGTATGCATTGGAGGTGCTGGCTTGATCTGCTGCCAGTGTATTATCGGAGCGCGTCTTTACTGCTGCAGGTGGTGTACTAACAGACCGTTGCATGCGACTATCCTACGATAATGTAGAACGGCTTACTTTTCTGAAAATGAACTAGGCATGGATCTCGCCTGAATTTGCCTGTCCGGTTTCAGATTAACTAACTGGTTGGCAACGTTTTCCATGTCTCCTGTTATGTTCATCTTTCTACCACCTGAGCTATACTCCCTGGGCTACAACACTGCCAGTTGCTGCTCAGAAGTGTCGTGTCCACAGACCAATACACAAGCTATAGTGATAGTGGGGTTCAGTAACGCCTGCTGTTCCCCTGCTGTGTGTCCGGCAAAAATTACTGCTACCTAGCTACACATGTTGAAAAAAACATGACATGTTAAAGTGGCTAGTGCTACACATAGATATCAGGCTACACCCTTATTTCTAAGCTGTAAACAAGTGAAACGTCAAATTTAAAACCATTCAATGATTAGTGTTGGTAACAAATCTGTAACTAAATAATTGTGACATATTATGGCAGATATCCACATGTCTAACACAAATGCTAACACAAAAGCATACTTATGCTATAGGGTACTGATGGTGAACCTTCTCACTCCATAACTTTGACCAATCCAACTCACATCATGCCTCAAATGCTGCAATGTTGGAAGTGCATAATGTGGGTTGAACTTTGACAACAGCTGCAGTGCGAAGGTTATCCTTCTGTGTTCTTGGCTTTTAAATAAAAGCATACAAGTAAATATAATAATACATTGTTGATTAAGGGACATGATGTACACCTGTAATATTGTGCAAACAATGGATGTAGGACTATTCCTCTTCAACATTACTTATATTTGTGTCATTTGAAAAAATACATATTTTAGTTAAAAATTAAAAACCCATGTTCAGTAGCTGTGAAAGGCCCGTTTGTGTACTTCTATATTGTTTGCAACCAATGTATTGTATACGGATGGAAGCACGTCACTGTAATAGATTTGAATTATTTTAAATAGAATAAAGCAGCACCAATTTTAGAAAAATGACAAGGATGAGCCAGTGACAGACACTCAGCAGAGTACACGCAGAGGTGGTTGAAGAAGTAAATGGAGCGTGATCTGCATTTTAAAAAAAAAATAAATAAAAATACCTCACAGACTGCAGTGAACACTGAAACACAACTATTCACAATCTGTGAAAGGCTACTCCTTTGTCTACTTCTATAGTGTTTGCAACCAATGTATTGTATACGGATGGAAGCGCGTCACACTAATAGATTAGATTTATTTTAAATGGAATGTAGCAGAACCAATTGGAGATAAATGAAAAGGATGAGCCACTGAGACACGCTCAGCAGAGTACAAGCAGCAGTGCTTGAACAAGTAACTGGAGCGTGATGTGCACTCAAAAAAGTAAAAAACACAGACTGAAGTGAACACTGAAACACAACTGTCCACAATCTGTGAAAGGCTACTCCTTTGTGTACTTCTATAGTGTTTGCAACCAATGTATTGTATACGGATGGAAGCGCGTCACACTAATAGATTAGATTTTTTTCCACTAAAATGGAGCAGCACCAATTAGAGAAAAATGTGAAGGATGAGGCAGTGACACACGCTCAGCAGACTACAACCAGCAGTGGTTGAAGAACTAACTGGAGCGTGATCTGCACTCAAAAAATCAAAACCTCACAGACTGCAGTGAACACTGAAACACAACTATTCACTATCTGTGAAAAGCTCCTTTCTGTACTTCTATAGTGTTTGCAACCAATGTATTGTATACGGATGGAAGCACGTCACACTAATAGATTTGATTTTTTTCTAATATAATGGAGCTGCACCAATTCCACTAAATAAAATTAAAAAAAAAAAGAGTCAGTGACACGTGCAGATGCCTACAAACAGCGGTGGATGCAGAGCAAACTGCAGCGTCACCTGCACTGTCACACACACACCTTGCACAGAGCTGTTAAAACAACACTGGCAAAATGAAGCTTTACACAGCGGTTGGTAAACTAGCCTGCCTCAAGCACAGTAGTACACAAAATCGCAATATCTAACTGTCCCTCAGAGTCAGCACAGCAGCGTTCTGTCCCTTACTGAGTTCACAGCACAGTGACGCTAAAATGGCTGCGGCGCCTTTTATAGTGCATTCTGACATCATTTCAGCAGCCAATCACAGCCATGCCATTAGTTAAGATGACCGCAGCATTACAGGATGTGCCCACACTTCGTAGGATTCCTCATTGGCTGACTAAAATCACATTGCCTCTCAAAGAATTATGGGAACTTCCGATTCCGGTATACGATATAGAAAAAGTATCGGAATTAAGTATCGGAATTCCGATAACGCGAATATCGGCCGATACCCGATACTTGCGATATCGGAATGCTCAACACTAATCACAACACATGGTATAGTGCAGCCAATTAGGAGGGACTATGCTACCCAATATAATAGCCTAGGCAGGGAATGCAGCAGCCATTTAAGGTGATTTAAGATTAGTGTTAGTTAAGTGAGAGCATGTCAGAGGTCATAGCTCAGAAAATGAGATAGGAAGAGAAAGACATAAAATTTACACAAATACTCCATACATTAATGTACTGTATAATTGCAGCAGTTTAGAAGATGAGTGCAGTGCAGTAATACAGTTAATTTAAAGAGTAAGAAATGAGAGGTTATAGCAGCAGTGCCAGACTAAACATAATTGATCAGTAATATGGTGTAGCTGGCATCTATTCTGCTGCATTTAAATTACAATAAACATTTTTTTCTTCGTTCTTAATGCACTAAAAAGAAACAGCAAGGCAGAACTTTTTTTTATAAAAGAAATAATTCTGAAATCAGTGTCAGAGACGTTGTACTTGCTTGTCACAAGTGACAGAACTGAGTTTTTTCATTCTTGTGTAATCCTTTCTGTGAATGTTATTTTTTTGAAATACAAAAGAAACTTCTCCAAAATCCAAACATTTAACTGTAACTTTCTACCTCACAAAGTGTGAGTGTTGCAAACAATTTAGTTTTTTGCACATCTGTTTAACCAGTCAAATTTTACATCTCTACTAGTGTTGAGCGATACGATACTGCAAATATCGGGTATCGGCCGATATTAGCTGTATCGGGCTTTCGATTCCGAGATCCGATATTTTCGTCATATCGGATACCGGAATCGGGATTGTCACTGTCACTGTCAGTGTCCGTCGATCGGGTCTGTCAGGAGTCAGCGGCACTTACCTGGCAGAAGATCTCCGGCGGTCACGGGCTGGACTGCTTCATGGCCGCCATCATCTTTCCCCGGTGGTCACATGCAGTTTCTCGCGATAACTGCAGTGACTGCTGGGTAATCGCGGCCGTAAAGCAGTCAGTCCGATGACGTCACCGCCGGGGAAGCTGGTAAGCAGCTGTGCTGCGCCGGGATGTCAGGCTCTGCCTGTCATTGCGATGTAGCAGAGCTGGATCGTCGTGGGACTGTCGTTATGGACTGCGTCGGACAGGTGGTATACTGTTGGTTTGTTTTTTTTCTTTTTTTTACAGGAGATCGATGGCGTCGCAGGAATGAGTGTATAATAAAATTAATGAAAACTGTGTTGTCTCTTTTATTTCATTAAAAGACTTTTTTCTTGCTTTGTCTTTTTTTTATACATTTAATAACTTTGGGATTAATAATGGATCGGTGTCTTATTGACACCTCTCCATTATTAACCGGGCTTATTGTCACCGTGCAATCAATGGTGACATTAACCCCTTATTACCCCACTTGCCACCGCTACAGGGCAGTGGGAAGAGCCGGGTAAAGTGCCACAATTGGCACATCTTTTGATGCGCCAAATGTGGGGCTGCTGTAGCCTGGTATTATCAGGCTGTTGAGGGCCAAAATCCATGGGCCTTGACAGTCTTTTAATACCAGGCCGCAGCAGTCTGCATTTTACTTGGCTGGTTAACAAAAATAGGGGGACCCCTACGCCGTTTTTTTTTCGAGGGGATCCCTATTTTTGTTAACCAGCCAAGCTAAGCAGACTGCTGTGGCCTGGTATTATCAGGCTTGCAAGGTCCATGGATATTGGATCCTTACCAGCCTGAAAAACCAGGCCTCAGCGGTCTGCTTCATCTGGCTGGTTAACAAAAATAGGGGGGACCCCACGCCAATTTTTTTCGAGGGGATCCCCTATTTTTGTTAATCAGCCAAGATATGCAGACTGCTGTGGCCTGGTATTATCAGGCTGGCAAGGTCCATGGATCTTGGCTCCTTAACAGCCTGAAAATCCAGGCCTCAGCGGTCTGCTTCATCTGGCTGGTAAAAAAAAATAGGGGGGACCCCACGCCAATTTTTTTCGAGGGGATCCCCTACTTTTGTTAATCAGCCAAGATATGCAGACTGCTGTGGCCTGGTATTATCAGGCTGGCAAGGTCCATGGATCTTGGCTCCTTACCAGCCTGAAAATCCAGGCCTCAGCGGTCTGCTTCATCTGGCTGGTTAACAAAAATAGGGGGGACCCCACGCCAATTTTTTTCGAGGGGATCCCCTATTTTTGTTAATCAGCCAAGATATGCAGACTGCTGTGGCCTGGTATTATCAGGCTGGCAAGGTCCATGGATCTTGGCTCCTTAACAGCCTGAAAATCCAGGCCTCAGCGGTCTGCTTCATCAAGCTGGTTAACAAAAATAGGGGGGACCCGACGCCATTTTTAATTCGAAGGGAACCCCTATTTTTGTTAATCAGTTCCCTCTGACGTCACTGATTGTGTCCCTGGCTGACCTGAAGTGAAAGTGGAAAGCAATCAATTAAGCTTTCCACTTCCTCTCCTGTCAGCCAGGAGAGGAGCTCATTCATTTGGGGGTTTACTGTGAGGCTGCAGCATTAGCTGCGGTCCCTGCAGTAAACATTAACCCTTTCTGAAGGATTACACCGTGGGACCTGACTGTGCATGGGATAGGTAAGAATAATTTTGCTTTTTTATTTTATTTTTATTACAGGAAATGGTTTTTGCAGTCAAATAAAAGATGGTCAAAAACATGTGTCTTTATTTCATTAAAATGATTTTTAATTAAAGTGTGTGTGTTTTATTTTTATTTCATGCAATAGGATTAATAATTGATAGTTGTCTAATTGACAGCTCTCAATTATTAACCTGGCTTAAGGTCACCTTTCAATTGCAATGTGGCTTTAACCCCATATTAACCCATTCGCCACCGCTACAGAGCAATGGGAATAGACGGGCAAAGTGTCAGAAAGGGCGAATCTAATTATAGATTTGTCTTTTCTGGGGTGTCTGGGGGCAGATGTTAGTAGCCAGGGGGGGGCAAAAATAATGGTCCCTCTCTGGGCTATTATTATCTGCCCCCATTCGCTGGCTTTGTCTGTCTGGTTGCGAAAATAGGGCGGGAGCCCACGCATTTTTTTTAAACATTTTTACACCTCATATATATATATATATACATGTCATTGAATTTGTGACACATATATATATATTTATATTTATAGTTCATACACTTCTACATAGTATAATAGCCGCTAATTCAATTGACGGCTTTTGTGAAAATGCAGAACCCGACATGAAATGACACTTGGTGTACATAGGGTTAACCATGTCTTTTCATGTCCTTTGCTATCTGATTTGCACAAACAATTACATCAGTCTATGTGTGCAAAATTTCACACCTGTAGAGGTTAATTAACCCCTTCCCGACCCATGACGCCACATAGGCGTCATGAAAATCAGTGCCAATCCGACCCTTGACGCCTATGTGGCGTCATGAAAGGATCGCGTCCCTGCGGGTCGGGTGACCGGGGTCACTGAAAGGTCACCCGACCCGCCGGCACAGGACCCTTTGTGCTTCACCACAGTGGGGTTGGCTTAACCCCCCCGTGGCCACGATCGCTCTGATTGGCTGTTAAAAGTGAAACAGCCAATCAGAGCAATCTGTAATATTTCACCAATATAATTGGTGAAATATTACAATCCAGCCATGGCCGATGCTGCAATAGCATCTGCCATGGCTGGACACCGAGCCCTGACCCCCCACACGGATTCACGGCGGCGATCGGCCGCCGCCACCGAAAGATGGCAGCGGTCGGTCACCGCCGTCACTAAAAGCTCCCCTCGTCCTGGCCTCCGCTGCCCCCACCTTCCGATCCCCCCCCTCACTTCCGACCCCCATACTCACCTCTCCCGGTCCACCGATGTCCCTGGATCCTTCCCGGCGGCTGCCCGGGATTCTTCATGGGCGCCGCCATCTTGGAAAATGGCGGGCGCATGCGCAGTGCGCCCGCCGGCCGGCGCATGCGCAGTGCGCCCTGCCTAGTCAAAAAATTTATTTTGATCACTGTGATAAACTGTCACAGTGATCAAAATAAAAAAAGTAAGTGAACCCCCCCGTCATAGGTAGGGAAAAATAATAAAGAATTTTTTTTTTTCCTATTAGGCCCTGTGCACACGTTGCGGATTTTGCTGCGGATCCGCAGCTGATTTCTCTGCTGATCCGCAGCTGATTTCTCTGCTGATCCGCAGCTGATTTCGCTGCTGATCCGCAGCGGATTTCGCTGCTGATCCGCAGCGGATTTCGCTGCTGATCCGCAGCTGATTTCGCTGCTGATCCGCAGCTGATTTCGCTGCTGATCCTCAGCTGATTTCGCTGCTGATCCGCTGCTGATTTCGCTGCGGATCAGCAGCGAAATCAGCAGCGAAATCAGCTGCGGATCAGCAGCGAAATCAGCTGCGGATCAGCAGCGGATTTCGCTGCTGATCCGCAGCTGATTTCGCTGCTGATTTCGCTGCTGGTCCGCAGCGGATTTTGCTGCTAATCCGCAGCTGATTTCGCTGCTGATCCGCAGCTGATTTCGCTGCTGATCCGCAGCGGATTTCGCTGCTAATCCGCAGGGGATTTTGCTGTGGATCAGCAGCAGATTTTGCTGCGGATCCGCAGCGGATTTGGCGCTGCGGATCCACAGCAGATCCAGAAACCATGTACAGTACAATGCAAATAAATGGTAAAAAAAAACGCTGTGCACATGCTGCAGATTTTTCAGCGTGGATTTGCTGCGGTTTTAAATCCGCAGCATGCCAATTCTTTGTGCGGATTCCGCAGCGATTTTACACCTATTCCATTATAGGCATAAAACCGCAGAGAAAAACCGCAGCAAATCCGCGCTAAATACGCAGGTAAAAGGCAGGTCGTTTTACCTGCGGATTTTAGAAAAATCCGCAAGTGAATCCGCAACGTGTGCACGGGGCCTTAGGGTCAGGCTGGGTTCATATTGCATTATGGCAGTCCGTTAGATGGACTGCGTTTCACCACGGTATAACGCGGTGTAACGCAGTCCGTTAACGCTGCCATTCACCCCATTTGTGTGCGCATCGCAACGCATGCCATGAAGCGGCATGCGTTCGCGACGTGTCGTCATTCAGTGATGGAGCCTTGGACGCAGGCTGCAGCGTCTGGGCTCCATCACCGCTAGCACAGATGAATCATCGCTGATTCCTCTGCACTAGCAGGTATAGCATAATGCGATCGCGTTATGCTATACCGTTACCAGCCCGTCAACGCTACGTGTTGAACGGGCTGGTAAAACGCAATATGAACCCAGCCTTAGGGTTAGAACTAGGGTTAGGGTTAGAACTAGGGTAAGGGTTAGAACTAGGGTAAGGGTTAGAACTAGGGTTAGGGTTGGAATTAGGGTTAGGGTTGGAATTAGGGTTAAGGTTGGGATTAGGGTTAGGGTTGGGATAAGCGTTAGGGGTGTTTTGGGGTTAGGGTTGGGATTAGGGTTAGGCTTGTGGTTAGGTTTATGGTTAGAGTTGGGATTAGGGTTAGGGGTGTGTTGGGGTTAGGGTTATGGTTAGGGTTTGTATTAGGGTTAGGGGTGTGTAGGGGTTAGGGTTGGGGTTAGGGGTGTGTTGGGGTTAGGGTTGGAGTTAGAGTTGAGGGGTTTCCACTATTTAGGTACATCAGGGGATCTCCATACGCGACATGGCGCCACCATTGATTCCTGCAAATTTTGCGTTCAAAAAGTCAAACAGTGCTCCCTTTATTCCAAGCCCCGACGTGTGCCCAAACAGTGGTTTACCCCCACATATGGGGTATCAGCGTACTCGGGAAAAATTGCACAACAACTTTGGGGGTCTAATTTCTCCTGTTACTGTTGGGAAAAAAATTGGGGAATAAAAAAGTTATTTTTGTGGAAAAAAAATGATTTTTTATTTTCACGGCTCTGCGTTATAAACTTCTGTGAAGAACTTGGGGTTCAAAGTGCTCACCACACATCTAGATAAGTTCCTTGCGGGTCTAGTTTCCAAAATGGGGTCACTTGTGGGGAGTTTATACTGTTTAGGCACATCAGGGACTCTGCAAACGTAACATGACGCCCGCAGACCATTCCATCAAGTCGGCAATTCAAAACGTCACTACTTCCCTTCCGAGCCCCGAAGTGTGCCCATACAGTAGTTTTATCCCACATATGGGATATCAGCGTACTCAGGACAAATTGGACAACAACTTTTGAGGTCTAATTTCTCCTGTTACCCTTGGGAAAATAAAAAAATTGGGGACTAAAAGATCATGTTTGTGGAAAAAATATGATTTTTTATTTTCATGGCCCGGCGTTATAAACTTCTGTGTAGCCCTTGGGGGTTCAAAGTGCTCACTACACATCTAGATAAGCTCCTTGGGGGGTCTAGTTTCCAAAATGGGGTCACTTGTGGGGGGTTTCTACTGTTTAGGCACATCAGGGGCTCTGCAAAGGCAACATGACGCCCACAGAACATTCCATCAAGTCTGCATTCCAAAATGGCGCTCCTTCCCTTCTGTGCTCTCCCATGCGCCAAAACAGTGGTTCCCCCCCACATATGGGGTACCAGTGTACTCAGGACAAACTGTACAACAACTTTTGTGGTCCAATTTCTCCTGTTACCCTTGTGAAAATAAAAAATTGCGGGTTAAAAAAATCAGTTTTTGAGGAAAAAAATGATTTTTTATTTTCACGGCTCTGCATTACAAACATCTGTGAAGCACGTGGGGGTTCAAGGTGCTCACCACACATCTAGTTAAGTTCCTTGAGGGTCTAGTTTACAAAATGTGGTCACTTGTGGGGGGTTTCTACTGTTTAGGCACATCAGGGGCTCGGCCCGCCCGCAGACCATTCCATCAAGTCGGCATTTCAAAGCGTCACTACATCCCTTCCAAGCCCTGACGTGTGCCCAAACAGTGGTTCTCCCCCACATGTGAGGTACTAGCGTAC
Source organism: Oophaga sylvatica (assembly GCA_033576555.1). Lineage (NCBI taxonomy): Eukaryota > Metazoa > Chordata > Amphibia > Anura > Dendrobatidae > Oophaga > Oophaga sylvatica. Next base: position 363,674,175 of record JARQOD010000006.1, read on the forward strand.
TTAGGACAAATTAGACAACAACTTTTGGGGTCCAATTTCTCCTGTAACCATTGTGAAAATAAAAAATATGGGGCTAAATAATAATTTTTTGAGAAAAAAAAAATGATTTTTTATTTTCACGGCTCTGCGTTATAAAGTTTTGTGAAGCACCTGGGGGTTCAAAGTGCTCACTGTGCATCTGCATAAGTTTCTTAGGGGGTCTAGTTTCCAAAATGGGGTCATTTGTGGGGGAGCTCCAAAGTTTAGGCATACAGGGGCTCTCCAAACATGACATGGTGTCCGCTAACGACTGGAGCTAATTTTCCATTCAAAAAGTCAAATGGCGCTCCTTCCCTTCTGAGCCCTGCCGTGCGCCCAAACAGTGGTTTATGACCACATATGAGGTATCTGTGTACTCAGGAGAAATTGCCCAACAAATTTTAGGATCCAATTTATACTGTTGCCCATGTGAAAATGAAAAAACTGAGGCTAAAAGAAAATTTTTGTGAAAAAAAAGTACTTTCTTTTTTTTACGGATCAATTTGTGAAGCACTTGGGGGTTCAAAGTGCTCACTCTGCATCTAGATAAGTTCCTTGGGGGGTCTAGTTTCCAAAATGGGGTCACTTGTGGGGGAGCTCCAATGTTTAGGCACACAGGGACTCTCCAAATGCGACATGGCATCCGCTAAATATTCCAGCATATTTTCCATTCAAAAAGTCAAATGGCGCTCCTTCCCTTCTGAGCCCTGCCGTGAGCCCAAACAGTGGTTTATGACCACATATGAGGTATCTGTGTACTCAGGAGAAATTGCCCAACAAATTTTAGGATCCAATTTATACTGTTGCCCATGTGAAAATGAAACAACTGAGGCTAAAAGAAAATTTTTGTGGAAAAAAAAGTACTTTCTTTTTTTTACGGATCAATTTGTGAAGCACCTGGGGGTTTAAAGTGCTCACTCTGCATCTAGATAAGTTCCTTGGGGGGTCTAGTTTCCAAAATGGGGTCACTTGTGGGGGAGCTCCAATGTTTAGGCACACAGGGACTCTCCAAATGCGACATGGCAACCGCTAAATATTCCAGCATATTTTCCATTCAAAATGTCAAATGGCGCTCCTTCCCTTCTGAGCCCTTCCGTGCGCCCAAACAGTGGTTTATGACCACATATGAGGTATCGGTGTACTCAGGAGAAATTGCCCAACAAATTTTAGGATCCATTTTATCCTGTTGCCCATGTGAAAATGAAAAAACTGAGGCTAAAAGAAAAATTTTGTTGGAAAAATTAAAATGTCCATTTTTTCCTTCCACGTTGCTTTAGTTCCTGTGAAGCACCTGAAGGGTTAATAATCTTCTTGAATGTAGTTTTGAGTAGCTTGAGGGTGCAGTTTTTATAATGGTGTCACTTTTGGGTATTTTCTGCCATATAGACCCCTCAAAGTGACTTCAAATGTGAGGTGGTCCCTAAAAAAAATGGTTTTGTAAATTTTGCTGTAAAAATGGTCAACTTTTAACCCTTATAACTTCCTAACAAAAAAAAATGTTGTTCCCAAAATTGTGCTGATGTAAAGTAGACATGTGGGAAATGTTATTTATTAACTATTTTGTGTCACATAACTCTCTGGTTTAACAGAATAAAAATTCAAAATTTGAAAATTGCGAAATTTTCAAAATTTTGGCCAAAGTTCCATTTTTTTCACAAATAAACGTAAAAATTATCGACCTAAATTTACCACTAACATGAAGCCCAATATGTCACAAAAAAACAGTCTCAGAATCGCTAGGATCCGTTGAAGCGTTCCTGAGTTATTACCTCATAAAGGGACACTGGTCAGAATAGCAAAAAATGGCCAGGTCATTTAGGTCAAAATAGGCTGGGTCATGAAGGGGTTAAAGGTGTAAATTCGTAGCAAAAAAGTCTGTTTTTTTTACAACGAATTTACACCTTTAATTAACCCCTACAGGTGTGAAATTTTGCACACATAGACTGATGTAATTGTTTGTGCAAATCAGATTGCAAACGACATGAAAAGACATGGTTAACCCTATGTACACCAAGTGTCATTTCATGTCGGGTGCTTCTGTCTTTTCACAGAAGCCGGCTTTACCCGGCAATTGAATCAGAGGATATTTTACTATGTAGAAGTGTATAAACTATACATATATGTATATATATATGTCACAATGACATGTATATATATATATATATATATATGTATTCTATGTGTGTATATTTAGTGTTTACAAGGAAATAAAGGTTTTTTTTAGTTGCGATATTTTGTTCCCATAGACTTACATGGGACTTCCGGTATCGGAATCGGATATCGCCGATATTTAGTGGTATCGGCGATACCATTCCGATCCGATATTTTTAGATATCGAGCAGTATCGCTCAACACTAATCTCTACACATCACACCTATAAAAAAAACGCAATTGCAGGTGCTGACTGTTTGGACATTTTCCTACTTATCATTTCTTATTATGTCACTTTTGGAAAGGTGGTTGTAGTTTGTTTAAAAAATAATTAAAATGTTTTAAAATGTAAACATTTAACTGTGCATGTCTGCTTCTGTAGACATGTTACTAGCCAAATTTAACATATGTACACGTTGACACCAATAAAAACCCCAGTTGCAGGTTCTGGCTGTTTAAATATTTAACTACCTACCATTTGTTATCAAATCAATTTTGAAAAAGTGGTTGAATTTTGTAAAAAAAAAATTGTAAAAAGAATGTTTAACGAATATAAGCATTTAATTGTGCATATCTATTTCTGCAGACCTGTTCAACAATCCAATATGATAACTGTACACGACACACCAACTGCCGCATTATGCCTTTTTTTACATGTGCCTGCTTACCTAGCATTTCTTGTTATGCCCTTTTTGGCAAAGGTTGATGTGGAGAAACGGGGTCAGTGGGTGCTCTTGTCCGCTGGCCTGGCTGCCTTTAGAAAGACTGCATGGACCAAGGCTCATACCACTGAACACCCGCTCTATCTCCCCGTGGGCAACATATTAAACAGACAACGCAGGGTTAGGGTAAAACAGTGTGGCAATGGTTTATTGAACCACAACACCCTATAGCAATTAGAACAATCCCAGAAATTACCCCAAACATGGTGCACATTACAGGGCCCAACCCTTCCGCTGACTCGCCTGGATAACGGTAGATGTTACGTCAGAGCTCCCAGGGTTGATATTCCACCTGTGATATACACACAGAGAAGAGATATTGACAAGCATAGGGAGATGACCAAGAACAGTCCATAGAGTCCGTAGAAGGCCCAAAGCTAGTTGACACTACATCACAGCTCTCAGGGTCGCTATTCCCCTGTGATATACACACAGAGAAGAGATAACGACAAGCGTAGGGAGGTGACAGTCCATACCGTCAATACAAGGTCCAAAGCCAAATGACACGAGAGTCACTACCTCGCTTATCCGACCACCTCCATGGAACTAGGCGACCAGCGGGTCCCAAAACCTGGCTTTCTCCAAACATATCCATGGTTCAGAGATGGTCACTGGATCAGATCTGTGTCCTTCCAACCGGAGCCGAAAACTCCTAGGTTGTTTCCCTTAGAATCATAGATCCGTGTCCCTCGTGATGGTGCCATGATGAATTAGCAGCAGTCATGTATCTCGTCCATTGAGTGTTGTGCAGAATGGCTGACTGGTAGCTCTGTGTGATGAGATGAGGTCTGATCTGCTCTCTGTCCCTTGTTTTTATACCCGAGACATGTGAGCTATTTTTAGAATTACCCAGCGTGCTTCAGTTCAGCCTCAGAGCCCAAACTGGTTATAGAGTACAATACACAATTAGCATATCAGCTCACAATAAACACAGATAAACACCCACTATGTACTAGTCACTATTACAGACTTACACAGTATGTTAAATAGTATATCAGCTAGCAAGACTGTCTTCTTGACACACCCGACATAAATGCTTAAATCCACAAGCCAATATACAGATAAAAAGTAAATTCTTGAGGGTTTACAAAAACATTGTAGTCTGGGAAATTAAGATTCAATCTGGTTTTTTCACATTGCTCCCCCATCTTAATTAACCAGACATGATAAGCTTCCGGTCATCCTTCTCCACACTTAATTGAAGAGTAGCAACTGGTATCCATTGGGTCCACGCATGACTTCCTACGCATTCCATAGTTCCTGGATTAAATCCCATTCCATCCGTTGAAGCTGGAACATCTCCTGCAGTTTCTGTTTCTTGTTGAGGTCATATATCTACTCTGGTCTTCTTCCCAAAGCCGAGTTGGTTGGGTTGGACATAGTAGCGTCTGAAACCTGCTGTGCATGCCTCATCAATGGTCTGCTGGGTCTGTCTGTATGCCTCCCTACTTGTGGAGCCCTGGACGGTGTGTAAAAACACCAGCCCCCTGCAGCTCCTCCAGTCCCGACGGGGTGAGTAGTATCCCACTGCTGCCACCAAGTGTGGAGAAATGGGGTCAGTGGGTGCTCTTGTCTGCTGGCCTGGCTGCCTTTAGAAAGATTGCATGTACCAGGGCTCATACCACTGAATGCCCGCTCTATCTCCCAGTGGGCAACATGCTACAGAGACAACGCAGGGTTAGAGTAAAACAGTGTGGCAATGCTTTATTGAACCACAACACCCTATAGCAAACAGAACAATCCCAGCAATTACCCCCAACATGGTGCACATTACAGGGCCCAACCCTTCTGCTGACTCGCCAGGATAACGGAACATGTTTCTTTAGAGCTCCCAGGGTCGATATTCCACCTGTGATATACACACAGATAAGAGATATTGACAAGCATAGGGAAATGACAGAGAACAGTCCATAGAGTCCGTAGAAGGACCAAAGCCAGTTGACACAACGTCACAGCTCCCAGGGTCGCTATTCCCCCTGTGATACACACACAGAGAAGAGATAACGACAAGCATAGGGAGGTGACAGTTCATATTAACCAAACAAGGTCCAAAGCCAGTTGATATGAGAGTCATCACCTGGCTTATCTGACCACCTCCATGGAACAAGGCGACCAGCGGGTCCCAAAACCTGGCTTTCTCTAAATATTGCCATGGTACAGAGATAGTCACTGGATCAGATCTGTGTCCTTCCAACCGGAGCCGAAAACTCCTAGGTTGTTTCCCTTAGAATCATAGATCCGTGTCCCTCTTGATGGTGCCATGATGAATTAGCTGCAGTCCTGTCTCTTGTCCGTTGATTGTTGTGCAGAATGGCCGACTGGTAGCTCTGTGTGATGAGATGAGGTCTGATCTGCTCTCTCTGTCTCTTGTTTTTATACCCGAGACATGTAAGTTATTTTCAGAATTACCCAGTGTGCTTCAGTTCAGCCTCACAGCCCAAACTAGTTATAGAGTACAATACACAATTAGCATATCAGCTCACAATAAACACAGATAAACACCCACTATGTACAAGTCACTATTACAGACTTACACAGTATGCTTTCCAATAATTTTTACTGGTTTTATAAAATTTTTGAAGGGGTAGTGAAATAGGGTAGGGTACAGTGGGAGAGGAAAGTAAAATAGTGGATAGGAAAGGAACATATATAACTAGGAAAAGAAGAAAAAGGGAAAGGAGAGGTAAAAAGAAACCCCTATAAAAATAGGGGAGAGACAAGCAAACATACACCTCTGTAAATTTATACTGAATTAAGTTTTGCTTAATATCAACACCTAAAATAAAAAGATTATTAATCATACAATTTTGCAAAAATACAAAGCCTACAATAGGTACACAGTAGAGTAATACACAAAAAAAAATACAAAACCTACTAAACAAAGCACAGTAATATATGAAATATATGAAAGCTTGTCGTGTCCGGGAACACCCTTGGGTGACCCTAAGACTAGTTGGAGGGAAAGTTCGGTTCATTCAAAAACAATATCAAGTGGACTAGGAATCCTCTTAGGTACTTAAGTTATTTAAGCTAAATATTGAAGTCCGCTGAATCAGATATATTGATAGATGTGTTCCAGGAAAGTACTCATATAATTAAAACAAGTATAATCCCGACTCATCAAGTGGAACAGAGATCTGGTGAAGACAAAAGGGAGGGTCAGCGAGTAGTCTCGGAAGACGTTATTCCTGTTCTTTTCAAAAAGTGTATTCCTTCCTCTGGAGAAGAGATGATGATTAGTTTTGCTGCTAATTTCACCTGTAAGGCAGAAGTCTGTGTCCAGTAATAGGGTATTCCAGCACGCAGAAGTTCACATGTAGTTTGGTATTATGATTTCCGTTTTTGCAGTGTGGCTCTGGAAAGGTCTTTAAAGAAAGTTATCTTATTGTACGGAGATGAGAGTTTTTGTGAGTCTCAGGTCAAGGCTAGAAGATCATTTCTCATCCAACTAGGATAAAAGGACACAATGACGTCTCTAGTTATATCTACTGGGAGAGAGCATGGCCTGCGAATTCTGAACGCCTTCTCAATCAAATTTTTTTTCCCTTTAGTTTTAGGTAATAAATGAGATATCAAGGTAGAAATGTAATCTTTTAGTTGAGAGGGCTGTACCGATTCCGGAACCCCTCTAATTTTTAAGTTGTTTTTCCTTTTAAAATCTTCGTAGTTAGCCAAGCAGTCTCTAAAGGAAATGATATCTTTTTGGATCTTTTCCAGAGAGTCCAAAAAGGTAGAAAGGCTTTGAGCACCATTAAGAAGCGGAGTCTCGTGGTTTTTGTAAGGCTTATCTGTTATTTTTGCAAGATGAAAAGAGATATCCCGGGTCATAGTAGTATTAGAGGTGGTATCTTTAACTATAAAAGAAAATGTGTCTTTAAGGAGCTTTTTGATAAAAATCTCAGAGGCCTTAACTTTATCTGTTTGATGACCATCGGATCCACCAGTGATGACATCTTTTCCTGGGATATCCATCGATGCTAAAAAAGCTCTACAGATATCAATCATAAACCTTTCAGATGGAGAATTTTCAGAAGCAGATATATGAGCCACTAAAGAAGGCTTAAAGGGACAGTCCACATTATGCGTAGAAATTTGTTCCTGGCTATCACTTTCTTTAGTTGAATGTTCTGAAGATCTTTCTGAGAGTTTGGAATTCTCAGAGGCGGTCAGGCTTTCAGAGTAAGAGTATGAGGATTGATTATCATCATAGTCTATATCATTAGGGAAGTCACTCCCCTCAATGTAAGAAGAATCCATGAAATAGTATATCAGCTTGCAAGACTGTCTTCTTGACCCACCAGACATAAACACTTAAATCCACAAGCCAATATACAGATAATAAGTCAATTCTTGTGGGTTTACAAAAACATGGTTGTCTGGGAAATTAAGATTCAATCTGGTTTCTTCACAGTTGAATAATTGGGGTTGAAAAGATTGTAAAAAAAGAGAATTGTACAAAATATATGGTAAAATAAAAAGTGGTAATGGCACTTGTCAAGGTAATGTAAAAGAAAATAACCACGTCCCACAGCTAAGAATCTTTGAGCTGCTAGTAGCAGCAGAAGCACCAACACTGACACCAGTAGTAGTAGTAGTAGTAGTAGTAGTACTGCCAAATGAAAACCACGATTGACCTCCTTTGACTCTGGTAAGAGTACTAGAGCTGAGGAGGAAGCAGAGGGCATTATGGAATATATGGCACATCACCTGTCTTAATCACAGTAGAATGATGTTATCTCAGCCAGAGTCAACATCTGTTTAAGTCAGTTTTCTGGGCAGAACAGTCTGCCAAATCACAAATGACTAAAAGTGATGATTGATGGACCAATTTGTAATTTTATAAAACAGTAAAAGTTAGTGCGCATGTTGAGGTCAGTTTGACATTATTAAGGGTGTGGTTTTGCTATAGAGATTAAAAGGAGATTTCTGGGTGTTTACAGTTGTCTTTCAGGGCATTTTGAGGTTGTTCTGCAGTATTTCTATTCACTACGAATCAATTAGCAGCTAATCAAATTTTTGAGACATATACATTTAACCAATTGCAAATTTGAATTTCAATATATTTGATCATCTTTAGTTACCATGAGTTATAGCAAATAAAATCCAGTATTATTTGAAATACACACTCTAATATTCACTTTAACCTTTTTTCTTGTCGAAATAGAATAAGTCAGTTTCAAGACTCAAACTTGCGTTTCTTTATTTCTTATGACGTACGTTTTTATGTTCAACAACTTAAATAAAGGCCAACTTTAAACAAGAGTACTGCAAGAGTATTGCAATCATATTTAGGAGCTATGAAGCTATTGATTTTTGGACCCACATTCGTGCCATGAGAACTTGAACCTGTAATACGGATGCACAAATTTGCCAAACTAAAATACTATGGAAAATTTTGCCACCCATTGACTTAAATGATGTAAAAAAAAATGTGAGAAAATTATCAAATTAGAACAGAGATCTGGACAAATCACAGAGCCATAAAAATTCATAAGATTAATTGATAGGTCTATAATAATCGATTTTCAGCACAAACTATACTACAGAAAGTGCAAACCTAGCCTAAATAATGCTACTATATTTTGTCTATTACTTCATTATCATATTTCAACTTCAAGTTTAATTTCGTTTGTAAAAAGCAGAAATATTCTGAATTAAATGAAGATAATTTATTACTAAAAACATTAGGACCGCACTTTTTGAAAAACATCCGTGAAAATGTAATATGCATAATAAGTCTGTCATTATTATGCCTGGCAGAACAAAGGCAAATATGTGCTAAGCTAAAAAGGATAGAATTTTTCCAAGCACATGCTAAACAGTCTTTTTTGGCAGGTAGCAGAATGGATTAGAACCTTGGGGTGATAATAGAAAGAGCTACAAAACAAATGGCTTAATGCACAGCATCCATGACTTAAAGCCAACATTATGTTTGGAAAGAGCAAGGGAGGAAGTAGCACGTAGATTGTGAAGAGCTGGGATGCCATCATGTGAGAGACTGACAGATCATAAGCACACTAAATAATATACATGTAACATACAATTAGCAGATAAGGAGCAGAGTATTACATCTGCTGCACAAGGAACGTTCCAGCATTGTCTAGAAGGCTGCTGCTTATCCATCTTGTAGAATTACTGCCCCTGACTTGACTTTCATCGTATCATCTCAATGTTTTTAAAGGTATATGTGGATCATATACTGGGAAATTATTAGGTTTTATTTTTTAATATAAAATGTAAACATTTGAAGTTATTTTGTTATTATTATTAATATTAAGATGAACCATCTGTCCACCATGTGCTGGCTACAAACTCGAAATAAAAGTCTCTTTCTAATATATACCAAGTAATTAAAGAAAACAGATTTAATATAAAGTATTGGGGTCTGTTTAGCAGCTCATATGTTTCTTTCTACATTGAGTAGGGGTTCAAAATTATCTATGTAGGTGTCAATATGAATTTTATGTCATAAACAGATCTAATGAGATATGAAAAAAAATGAATTTGGCAAGTGAATTTCCAGGAGTATACATCCAAATGTTCAGCTTTGTTTTAAAGCAAATAAAGGAATAAGGGTTTTATCTTTAGGAATGTTTGGACTATTCAAAGGCACCATTGTTCATATACAATTTAGTCAACCATTGGTAAGAATACTATTGTATGACTGTCTAGGAATCTGTTCACACAAGTGTTATGGCACTGTGGTTATGAAACAGATCACATGACAACCCACTGGCTTATAATGGGTCAGTGGACTTTCTACAGGTTCCAATTTCTGTACGAGAAAAAATCTAGTGCAGCTGTCCATGGTATTCTGTGTGAACTGTGCAAACTAGCGTCCTTCATACACACTGGATATCAGTGGACTTAACCGACAGTCTAATGTGCATGGGGGCCTCCCGACTGTCCCCTGACAGATAATCTTTGGAGCAAGAAACATCAAGCTTGTCTGATGTCGAACTTACGATTAGAGCTGGGGGGACACCTGGATTTTCGTGTCTGTGGGGTTCAGCCGAACAGTTACAAAAAGTTCAGGTTCAGGTACCAGAACAGTACCCGAACCTGGACCCCATTCACTGGGGGGCCCGAACATCCAGTGTTTGCCATGCTGTCATGTGCATGGCAGCATGGCAAACACTGCTTCTTATCGGCGGTGAAATCACCCTCGCCTGTCAGAGAGCCGCGGTTCCCACACTGTCAAAAGACAGCGTGAGTGCACAGCCGTGATAGGAGGTATAAAGTTTACTTTTGGTCATTGGTGTTGGCTGATAGGACTACTGCTCCCATCAGCCAACCCCTGCTGCCGCTAATAACAGTGAGAGCAGGAGCGGCTGACGGGAGTATTCATCAGCCGGCTCCAGCGCTATAAATAAATAATTAAAAAAACAATTGCGTGGGTTACCCCCGTATTTTTTGATAACACCATATTTTTTAATTAAATAAATAATTAAAAAATAGCGTGGGGTCCTCCCTATTTTTGACAACCAGCCTTACAAAAGTAGATAGCTGGGGCTGGTATTCTGAGGCCGGTAAGGAGCCATGGATATTGCCCCCCAGCCTAAAAATAGCAGCCTGCAGCTGCCCAGAAAAGGTGCATCTATTGTATGCGCCAATTCTGGCTCTTTGCGGCTCTTCCCACTTGTAATGTAGCGGTGGCAAGTTGGGTTCATTTTTGTGGGCTTAGTAATGGAGAAGCGCCTATAAGAAGCCTATCTATCACTAATCCTATAGTTACATAGTAAATAAAGACATAGCCAGAATAAAGGTCTTTATTAGAAACAAAACAAAATGCACTTTTACTTTTTTATTTAAAAATAACAAACACAGTTATACTCATCTAACGTCTATTCCACCAAATCACTCATCTCCTGTAAGAAAATAAAAATAAAAAACAACAATATCCCTCACCTCTCCGTTGTTCTGTCCCATGCTGCAATCCATGTCAGGGGGAAAACAGTCTTCAACCTGGACGGTGCCAAGATGCAACTGTCCAGGCTGAGAACCACCTGTGACTGAACTGCTGTGAGCGAAGCTTCAGTGACCGCCGATGACATCATCCAGGTTACCTTTGATCACTGAGGCTGCGCTCCTAGCTGGGCTGAACTGCGGTGACCTCGGTGAGATCCCCACTTGCACCATGAGAGTATTTTTGATAACCACCCAGGCAAAACTCACAGCTGGGAGATGCAATCCCAGCTGTCTGCTTTAGAAAGGCTAGTTATCAAAAATAGGGAAGACCCCATGCTGTTTTTTTTTAATTATTTATTTAAATAATTAAAAAATATGGCATGGGGACCCCTATATTCTTGATAATCAGCCTTGCTAAAGCTGACAGCTGAGGGTTGCAGCCCCCAGCTATGAGTTTTGCCTGGATTGTTATAAAAAAAATGGGGGAACCTACGTCATTTTTTTAAAATTATTTATTAACAACGCAGGAACCGGCTGATGAATACTCCCATCAGCTGTTCCTGCTCTCATTGTTATTAGTGGCAGCAGGTGTCAGCTGATGGGAGTGGTAGTCCCATCAGCTGACACCAGTCACCGGAGGTAAACTTCATACCTCCGATCACAGCTGCGCACTCATGCTGTCATTTGTGGGAACCGTGGCCCTCTGACCGGCGAGGATGATTTCACCGCAGTGCACCACATGCACATGACAGAGCGACAAACACATTAGGTATTCGGTACAGACACCGAACATTACTATTCGGGTTCACCCACCTCTACTGCAGATCCATTTGTTCTTGGTGAGATAAGCCACCATCAGAGGGGTCAGCCGTAGAGAACATATGCTTGAAGGACTTGGGAGAGATAGATGTCAAACCATTGTTTGGACGACACAAATCTATTTTACATGTGCAATATGTAGCACAGAGCTTTAATTTTTCTACTGATGTGAAGTATTTTGTTTATTTCTTATTCATTCAGAATAAATGGGAAAACCGGAGGCACAAACTGCATATTATAGAGAACAACTCAGCATAGTGCAATAAGGATAGTCAAAGGACTGGATATAGTTGCATCCTGTACCATGCAGCCGGTCCCCACCCGGTGTCTCACTTCCACTGGTTCTGCATCCTTAGGTTGCAGTTACCCATGAGAATGATGATGGAACAGGAAGCTGTCAGCTCCCTCTTCCATCATTGAGCCTGTGCATCCAAGAACACAACAGACACGATAATGTCACTAAATTGCACCAACTGTGCCACAGTACCAACCAAACTTTAATTTTATCTTTTAATTGACAGTACATTGTGGGAAACTAATAATACTGTGCAAGGGGGCTGTGTGGTGACATAATACTGTGCAAGAAAGCTGTGTGGGGCTATTATACTGTGTGGGTGGCTGTCTGGGGTTTCATACTGTGTAAGGAGGCTATGTGAGGACATATTACTGTGCAAGAAAGCTGTGTAGGAACGTTACACGGTGTGTGGTGTTGTTTAGTAACAAATTGTGTGAAGGGACATCATACTATTAGAGGGCTTTGTGGGAACGTTATAATGTATAGTGGGACTTTGTGGAAATACACTGTGTAGGGGTCTGTGTGGGGATGTCATACTGTGTAAGGGACCTGTGTGGGGACTGTGGGGGCATCATAATGTGTTAGAAGCTATTAATCAAGGTACAGGGGCTGAATAACAGGAGAAGTATGATTTATAATCTTTATAGAACACCTGAAAATTATATGCCTTTGATTTGCTGCTACAGGTAAGAATACATATCACAATAAGTACTACCGTAACATGTATTAGCAGTAGCAGTAAGTCAACAGACTTAACTCTGCTCAATATTGAGTGAAGAATAGTGTTGAGCGATACTGCTCGATATCTAAAAATATCGGATCGGAATGGCATCGCCGATATCACTTAATATCGCCGATATCCGATTCCGATACCGGAAGTCCCATGTAAGTCTATGGGAACAAAATATCGCAACTAAAAAAAACCTTTATTTCCTTGTAAACACTAAATATACACACATAGAATACATATATATATATATACATGTCATTGTGACATATATATATACATATATGTATAGTTTATACACTTCTACATAGTAAAATATCCTCTGATTCAATTGCCGAGTAAAGCTGGCTTCTGTGAAAAGACAGAAGCACCCGACATGAAATGACACTTGGTGTACATAGGGTTAACCATGTCTTTTCATGTCGTTTGCAATCTGATTTGCACAAACAATTACATCAGTCTATGTGTGCAAAATTTCACACCTGTAGGGGTTAATTAAAGGTGTAAATTCGTTGTAAAAAAAACGGACTTTTTTGCTACGAATTTACACCTTTAATTAACCCCTACAGGTGTGAAATTTTGCACACATAGACTGATGTAATTGTTTGTGCAAATCAGATAGCAAAGGACATGAAAAGACATGGTTAACCCTATGTACACCAAGTGTCATTTCATGTCGGGTTCTGCATTTTCACAAAAGCCGTCAATTGAATTAGCGGCTATTATACTATGTAGAAGTGTATGAACTATAAATATATATATATATGTGTCACAAACTCAATGACATGTATATATATATATGAGGTGTAAAATTGCTGAAAAAAAATGCGTGGGCTCCCGCCCTATTTTCGCAACCAGACAGACAAAGCCAGTGAGTGGGGGCAGATAATAATAGCCCAGAGAGGGACCATTATTTTTGGCTCCCCCCCGGCTACTAACATCTCCCCCCAGACACCCAGAAAAGGCAAATCTCTAATTAGATTTGCCCTTTCTGGCACTTTGCCCGTCTATTCCCATTGCCCTGTAGCGGTGGCGAATGGGTTAATAAGGGGTTAAAATGACCTTGCAATTGAAAGGTCACTTTAAGCCAGGTTAATAATTGAGAGCTGTCAATTAAACAACTATCAATTATTAATCCTATTGTATGAAAGAAAAATCAAACACACACACTTTAATAAAAAAGAAGTTTAATGAAATAATCACACAGTTTTTGACCATATTTTATTTACCTGCTAAAACCATTTCCTGTAATAAAAATAAAATAATAAAGCAAAATTATTCTTACCTATCCCATGCACAGTCAGGTCCCACGGTGTAATCCTTCAGAAAGGGTTAATGTTTACTGCAGGGACCGCAGCTAATGCTGCAGCCTCACAGTAAACCCCCAAATGAATGAGCTCCTCTCCTGGCTGACAGGAGAGGAAGTGGAAAGCTTAATTGATTGCTTTCCACTTTCACTTCAGGTCAGCCAGGGACACCATCAGTGACGTCAGAGGGAACTGATTAACAAAAATAGGGGTTCCCTTCGAAAAAAAAATGGCGTGGGGTCCCCCCTATTTTTGTTAACCAGCCAGATGAAGCAGACCGCTGAGGCCTGGATTTTCAGGCTGGTAAGGAGCCAAGATCCATGGACCTTGCCAGCCTGATAATACCAGGCCACAGCAGTCTGCATATCTTGGCTGATTAACAAAAATAGGGGATCCCCTCGAAAAAAATTGGCGTGGGGTCCCCCCTATTTTGTTAACCAGCCAGATGAAGCAGACCGCTGAGGCCTGGATTTTCAGGCTGGTAAGGAGCCAAGATCCATGGACCTTGCCAGCCTGATAATACCAGGCCACAGCAGTCTGCATATCTTGGCTGATTAACAAAAATAGGGGATCCCCTCGAAAAAAATTGGCGTGGGGTCCTCCCTATTTTTGTTAACCAGCCAGATGAAGCAGACCGCTGAGGCCTGGTTTTTCAGGCTGGTAAGGATCCAATATCCATGGACCTTGCAAGCCTGATAATACCAGGCCACAGCAGTCTGCTTAGCTTGGCTGGTTAACAAAAATAGGGGATCCCCTCGAAAAAAAAACGGCGTAGGGGTCCCCCTATTTTTGTTAACCAGCCAAGTAAAATGCAGACTGCTGCGGCCTGGTATTAAAAGACTGTCAAGGCCCATGGATTTTGGCCCTCAACAGCCTGATAATACCAGGCTACAGCAGCCCCACATTTGGCGCATCAAAAGATGTGCCAATTGTGGCACTTTACCCGGCTCTTCCCACTGCCCTGTAGCGGTGGCAAGTGGGGTAATAAGGGGTTAATGTCACCGTTGATTGCACGGTGACAATAAGCCCGGTTAATAATGGAGAGGTGTCAATAAGACACCGATCCATTATTAATCCCAAAGTTATTAAATGTATAAAAAAAAGACAAAGCAAGAAAAAAGTCTTTTAATGAAATAAAAGAGACAACACAGTTTTCATTAATTTTATTATACACTCATTCCTGCGACGCCATCGATCTCCTGTAAAAAAAGAAAAAAAACAAACTAACAGTATACCACCTGTCCGACGCAGTCCATAGTAACGACTGTCCCACGACGATCCAGCTCTGCTACATCGCAATGACAGGCAGAGCCTGTCATCGCAACGCAGCACAGCTGATTACCTGCTTCCCCGGCGGTGACGTCATCGGACTGACTGCTTTACGGCCGGGATTACCCAGCAGTCACTGCAGTTATCGCGAGAAACTGCATGTGACCGCCGGGGAAAGATGATGGCGGCCATGAAGCAGTCCAGCCCGTGACCGCCGGAGATCTTCTGCCAGGTAAGTGCCGCTGACTCCTGACAGACCCGACCGACGGACACTGACAGACCCGACCGACGGACACTCACAGACCCGACCGACGGACACTGACAGTGACAGTGACAAATCCGATTCCGGTATCCGATATGACGAAAATATCGGTACTCGGAATCGAAAGCCCGATACAGCTAATATCGGCCGATACCCGATATTTGCAGTATCGTATCGCTCAACACTAGTGAAGAAACATTTATATTAATATGAAAGTATTCCACCAAACAATCGCTTTACATCTGAAAATGTGACTTGTTAATATATTCATTTTAAAATACAGTAATCTTTCACAAATCAATCACTTGTGACTTGCTTCATTAAAAGTACTCGAATGAATGCTCATTTAGCTACTAATTGACTATGTTACGGTGTGGTATAAATTTTACATGCATATCTTGCAAATCTTTAGTTTTTTACTTATCTATCTCCCTTGCAGTTATTATATTGTTGTCTCATTGTAAATTTTGAAAAACATGTTTTTTTCCAGATAAAATCACAAATAATGAATAAAGCACTAATGTTCAGTTCTTTATCTTTGCGTTACTAAAAGACCATTACAACAGAGGTAAAGGATATTGCTATACACAAGGAAATCCAATGCATTGTTTTGTGTGTAAGCAGCAATAGCAGTTAGGCCGGGATCACACATGCGACGAAAACGTCCGACACTCGCATGTGAAATCCCAGCTCTGGCGCCGGCACTCGGGAGTGGAGCAAGCGGCTGCATATAAATACATGAAGCCGCGCACTCCACTCCCGAGTGCCGGCGCCAGAGCTGGGATTTCACATGCGAGCGTCGGACATTTTCGTTGCATGCGTGATCCAGGCCTTAGGAAGGTAGTGGCTGCAATGTCTTAGGACATTACTAAACAGTTCTGTCTCCATGATAATTACTTTAGTTTTTGATTACATTGAATGATTTTTGAAGCCACAACAAATGATCGACACCTTAAAAAGCTATTCCTTGGGAACAAGACAGACAGTTCCATTCATTTCCTCAAAGCTAAGGGTGTGGATTTTCCTTCTGATGATGAGTGAAAAGCATAATTTTTACCATGTGAAAACAGGGTTTACAATACATGACAATCAGTTAACAATATATTACAAGGTGCAAAAGTAAACTAAACATGGCTAAGTAAGTTATAGTGAGGGTAGAAGGTGCTATTATGTTAGAGTGATGGTAACTTGGTTATTGCAAGTTGTAGGCTTTCTAGAAGAAGTGTGTTTAAAAGGTTTGAAAGGTGGGAGAGAGTTTGATTGCTTGGGGTATTGAAATTCATAGCACAAGGGAAGCATGACAGAAATCTTGGAGATGGTTGTGTGCAATCGAAACTACGTCACCTGTGGGAGCAGTGCTGGTCTCTGCCCTCCTTGCAACATCGAGTAATTTTACAACGCACATTGACAGTGCACTCTCTCCACAGCTCATTACTTCTGCTCAGAACTGGCGAAGGAGTGGACAATCAATGTGCGTACTGCACAATGGCGTAAACTACTGAGAATCTAAATTGAAGGAGAACAATTGCAAATTGATTGAAGATAGCTGGGGTGATAGTACTGGACAGGTAGTGACAAACTCTACTGACAGAATTGACTGAGCGTACTGTAAGTTGGAATTGACAAACAACGCATGATCAGTAGAACAGCGACTAGCCTAGCCCCTAAAATGGATGTCAGTGATGTGCCTTGTTTCAGGGAGGGGGCAGAGGCTTTGGCAGTGACTACAGTCTATGCCCCCTTTTGACTCTTCATTTGACTATGCCAGCATGCACTGGGATTCTAAATGAAGTGTCATAAGAGGATGTAGTAAAAAAAATAATAAAACTGTTTGAGTAGAGCGAGAACGGTAGGATTTTTTAAATCAAGTTGTATTAGAAAAGTGATTAAATTATTAATTAATTAATTAGATAGGTGTAATGTCTGCCTGAGGTCAAAAGGCTGCAAATCCCAATACCCTTTAACCCCTATACAGGGATCTGGTTCTACAACAGGACCCAGTCGAATGCTACCATAGAAGGCCTGCCGTCCAAAGAATAGAATGGTCACCAAGCAGGGTCAGAGACGAGAGGTCAGATCATGGACAAAATCAGGATCAGTAAGGATAATCAGAAACAATTCAGGATCAAAACAGGAATACATTGAACAAAACAGGAGCAGAAGACATACACATAGCTAGCGAAATACAAAGCTATATCTAGCAGCTTCCAACAGCAAGGTGGAAGCTTTAGAATGTTGTGGTGCTCTCGAATTGGCTGGAGCAGGAAGCTGGTAACTTCAGCTGGACAGCACACACACCCTTACTGCCAGGCTGTACAGCACTACAGGTCCCAGCCACTCTAGCATTAGAGGCTGGACTGGGCCTGCAGTCCAGAGCTTCTTGTTCTGACATTTCTATCACAAGCGCGCACACAGAGTGAATACAGTGGCGCCAGGCAACAGAAGGAGAAGTCGTAGGAGCAGGTTCTGGTGGAGATGTGACAATAGGTATTTAGGATTAAAATACGCTTTACTTTCAGACCATCCCTTTAACTTTTCTTATTTCTTTAATACCACAACTTTTCTTTCTTGGAGTTGCAATTTCAAATAAAACAAAATTTTCAGAACATATTGATTTATTCAGTATTAACCATTAGCACCACATGCATAAATAGACACACATGCCTTGGATTCTGTCAGTGAGGTTAGCATTGGTAGTCTGTGGAACGACCTGCCACGGTGCATGCACTTGAGCACGTAAATCATCAAGATCCACTGCTGGCAGCTCCCTTTGCAATTGCTAACCAATTAGGTCCTAGATGTGCTCAATGTAGAGACAAATCCATAGATGCTGAAGGCCATGGTAGCAGGTGTAGGCTGCTCACAGTAGCATGAGCAACATGCGACCTGGTATAGTTGTGGAAAAAAACAGCTCTTGGGACATGCTGGAGAAATTGATGCTGAGCTGTTACATTTATCTGGAAAAAAGACTAGAAGAGTGCACAAAGATCTGCTGCTCAAAGCTCCCTTTGTAATTGCTAACCAATGAAATTCCAGACATGCTTGATGTAAGATAAATCTGTAGTCACTGCAGGTCATGGAATCATGTTTAGGCGATACCGGTTGCACACAGTATTACAAGCAATGTGCAGCTTGGTATTGTTGTGTAGAAAAATAACTCCTGGGGTTCCATGACCAAACTAATTCAAAGCTGAGTTGTTACTGTATCTGGAATAAAGAATATAATGTCTGGTTACTGTACATTATTCCAGTTCATATCATGATACCTTGAGAAAGACTGGTGTGAAGTCTCCTTGTGAAGATCACTTATGATGTTATCCATACCAATCTCCGGCTATCCTTGCATCCAAGACAAAAGTGTGACTCATCTCTGAAGAGGATAGTCTCTGGTCTCCATTGCTCTCTATGCTAGTCTCCATTGCTCCATTACAGCCTTTTGTCTCCACCTGAAGACCATGTGAGCGACACCATAAAGAGGCACTCAAAAGGAAATTGGGGGATTGTCACACTCATCCTACTCCCAAGATTACGGTGTGCAGGTTGGAATAACGTAGGGTATCTGTACCCCTCTATTCTTAATTCCAGGTACACTACCAGATCGCTGTTGCATTGGTTTGTTGGTTGAACCAGTGGTACAAACAGTTCTTCAGTGTTCCAGGAGCTGTTTTTCCCCACAACAATGCTAGGCTATATTTTATTTGTGCTACAGTGAATAGTCTACATAGACTAAACAGGCTGCTATGGCTTGGAGAGTCTCCAAAATTTTCTTCCAGCAAGGACATCTGGGACGTGATTGGTGGTCAATTGTAAAGGGAGCTGCCAGCAGCTGATCTTGATGAATTGCATTCCCAAGTGCATTCAGCATGGTGGAATATTCCTCAGAAAAAAATTATTGACCTAATTTTTAGGATACCAAGGCGTGTAAGTGTGTATATTTTAGCGAGTGACGTTCATATACAATGCGAACTGCTTTGGAAATTTTCTTTCCATTTTCCCATTATTTGCATACCATTAGATTATGTATCACTACTGCGATTTCAATAATGCCATGTCTTTTCCTAGTTAGTGTTGCAGTTTCAATATTGAGGAATGTATTGTGGTAAAAAATACTTATTTACTACTAGATTTTATTATTGGAAATTGCCAATTTTCTACCTTTGCTTCTAAACTTACATAAAAATCATATTTATGGTGTTATTAAATGAATATGTAACAATCATTATTGTGGAGCTGAGACTAGTCACAAAGGGATCATGCGTAACTGTGACTCTTGGTTTTCACCCTGCTGTGCAGGGATGCAACCAAAAGGAAGGAAACATGATAACTTTCTGCTTCATTTGTTACAAAAACATCAATTAGAGTTAAAAATGCTTCCAGACGGGTAGGATTAAACGCTACCCAGGTACTGTGCTGGCCTTCCACTGTAGTCTATCTGTGGAAAAACACTACTAGGAAAGAGTCATCCAAGCTAATCTAAGATGAAATTCTTCATTCCAAAAAACCCATATGCGCTGTGTCATTTCTACAAAGGACAAGATACAAGACTCTGTAAGATCCCTGAAGATATTTAGAGAGCTGTCTAATTTCTCTTGATCCTTATACAAAATAATGTCTCTGGAGATACTATCGTACACTATACCCTCGCTCATTCTTGTAGGCCTATCAAATTTACGTAATCGGTCTCTTATTAGGAAGATTTCAGTGAACGGTTGACAATGATGTACAGTAGTGCTTCGTGGGGATGACGTCTGAGGAAACTGATTCTGCTGCACCACCACACAAAACCAATTAGAGAACTATTTTCTACGACAGGTCAGGAATTTACATTGTTTCTCATGGAAAGATGTGCTTTCTAATTTCTTTATTAAGATGACATCCATGTCCCTTGAGACTTCTCACAATGACAATCATTTGCTCATCCCATTGGAAAGTACAATCAGCAAAATCGCATCATCGGTATGGGGTGATGCCAGGACCTCGATGCATCGTTCTGCATTTTCCAAATGAACAACTTTGAAGATTGATAATTAAAACAATATCTATTGATCAAAAATGTTGACAGGACCAGCATCAAAATGGTGAAACCACTCAAATATATCTACATAAACTGTAATCTACGAAATTTGTATGGTATTAATATAGTGTATGGTTTTAATGGTCAGCATTATTTAATCTTCATCATAACTCTTTAGCTATTTTGCTCCACCAAAAACTGGAGCCACAATGATAGATGCTCCAGATTTCATATGTTAAATGGATCTGAGATGTTTCGAAAATGTATTAAAAGAACAAATAAAAAACCTGAAAACTCAAAGTGTATTTTCCTGTTAAAAATTGATTAAAGCAACATAAAAATATGTAATTTATCAATGATTTCATCTGTTCTTATAGTTTATACAATGGTGTATTCTAATATTAAATTGCATTTTATTTTTGATCCCAAATACATAATTAACTATGGCATTTATCAGTATAAAAATTAACATTTTATTTTAGTAATTTGACAAAATTTATCAAGTAAAAAAATCCCAATATAATAGCTCCAAATAATAACATTCAAGGTGTATATACTTTTTCCCCTGTCTTTCAGCATTAGAAATATTTATTTCAAGCCGCTCTCATATATATAGTATAGTCACGGTAAGATATATCTATGTCTGCGTAAATTTAAATTTACATCTGAAGTCATTCAACTAATATTTCTTACCTGCGAGGCGGACTGTAAATATGTCTCCATGTTTCTCTTGCTGTGAGATCAGCATTTTTAAAGGATCTCTACTGAACTTGAAAGCCAAACCAATAAAAGGGATCCATCCATTTTCCAAAGGGGGTTCTCCTACTTTCCTAAAAGATGGAATTACATAGTTTTATTGATGATGATTATTATTTGACATTATTATTAATATTATTTTAAAATCATTTTTGATTACCTAAAAAATACACAAACATCCAAATGCTTACTATGTTAGATATTTAATTTATAAATCAGCACCTATTGTAGAGTTGTTATTTCGAGTTACTACATGTATAAATCGTTGCCTAATCCAACTTTTATACAGTGTTGTTGTTTTTTTTAATCACAAGGATTTTGGAGAACTGAGACAAACTACAGGCAAGCTTTTATTTTTTAAAGGTAATTCTTTTTCCTGCCTCATCACAGCCTGTGCTGGCAGTCGGGCATTTAGCATGTCAAAGGAAACGGCTTGTCATGATAAGGCAATTATAATGGATTTAGATAATTAGGACGGAGTCAAAGACGTGTATCTCCTTAATAAGGCACGTTCCATCGATCTCTTGCAGCACTGTACATAGGTTCATTTTACTACACGGACTATTCTGATCTATTGTACAAATTCCGTGTTTCTGTATGTAGGTCTTCCGTCATATTCTGAAGCTGAAGCTGAAAATTCCATTTCTTTTCTTATTACAGCTGTTTAGCTGGCACAATCCGATTTAAAGTCAGTAACACTGAGCATGTCTATTTTAGACAGATGGGATGTATTCTGTTCGAATATTTGTATTAATCCTGTGAAGGTGACTTACACTACACGCAGAACAAGCCATTTTGATTAATCACAAGATATTTACTAGCCAGGATGTAATCAAAGATCAGGGGATCACCAGCTTACCACTATCATGCGATGCACAAAAATTTGATGGCAATTCGTTAACTCTCTGTTCTCCATTCAGAATCATAACTTGCAGAACACAAGAAAGCTCCTTCCTAATCCGAAGCACATATTGAACCCCTGATTATGTTCAACATCTATTAAAAAGAATTTTCCAAAATGACTCAATATAAAATACTACCCTTGTTTTATTTTATACAAACAATACTGAAACAAAAAGCGAGAAAAAATAACGTAATACTTAATCTAAAAGAAGAAAAACAGCAAAACACCGCAAGTCACAGCTCATCAAAGTTATTTCTCCTCCACTTTCCAGTTGGCTACCAAGCTTCAGAGATGGGCTCATTACTGGTTGCTGGTTTGGACAAAAAGTAAAATTGTGACAGATATTTAGATAGGCTTTTTTGTCATATTCTAATTTAATGCATCTCATTTCACCCTCTATGCTCTGTCATTCGGTCAAAACCTGTATACTTCACAGTGTTTCCGCGGGGTAAGAAGGACGCAGCTCAGAAATCCAGGGGAAAATTAACTTAATGCTCAAGAGTCTGTGGACTCAAATCATAGAGACGGAAGGGTCATCGTTTGCATCAGATATGGTTAACTCAAAACTGATAAGCTCAACACCGTAAAACACCATGTCACAGCATCAATCTATGCCTCCGAAAGGAAAGTACCATTTCATGTATTTTCCATAAAAAGAGATATTCTCATAAATCAGTAAGGCTATATTACAAAAGATTTATCAACAAACGTCTGGGCTTACAATTCTTCCAACCGAGGCTCACGTTGCACACTGTGTGAGATGACACATCCACCACATAAATGAGCCATCAATACAACTAAAAGCAGCTAATTACAAATTAGGTCACAGCAAAGAAAAATAGATGGAGCTGATCCAAACAGTGACTGCTATCCCTTATACAATGCATGTAAATCTATATGTAATGCAGGACAATGCTGGTGGAATTTGAAGTTATTTTTCCGAAGCTCATTTTTTAGATTATTTCCATCTTATGATACGATGTTCTGCAGCAGAGATTGTCTCCATTTACATCTGTCCCCAGTGGATCTCACAATCTAATTTCCTGATATCAAAAAGCACACTATGGCCAATTTCATTAGAAGCCAATTAACCTGTCAATGTTTTCTCAAGTGTATAAGGAAACTACAAGATGGGGAGTAAAGTCTTGAAATCCTGGACCGTGCATAAATATATAACACTGAGTGATGTGATAGCCTGCAGTGCTAACTTTTATAACTGCAGCAATCCCTAGGCAGCTAGAGGCAGGAAAGACTGACAACCTATCCACAAAACTCTGATCATGGCCATTTAATGCCATTGATCAGTATAGAATGTCGCAACATCAATGGGGGTGCAGTTACGCCATCTAAATGGAATATGTCATCAAGTTTTTTACTTAATATGAGAGTAGCATAATATAGAGACAATGGCCCTGATTCCATTGATGTGTAAGTTACTGGGTTGCTAACTGTAGTTTTGATAAAATCACTGTTTTATCAGCAGATTACCACTAAAGGACTAGTAAACCTGATGTCATGTAGTCATACATATTCATGAGCTCTGTATAACCACACCTTCAATATTGATTGGTAAGTTTCTGCCTATGCACAGGGTACACACAAAGCAATCAACCAGTGGTGTGGGTGGGGTTATGCAGAGCTCAATATTCAGAGAACTGTTAGATCTGCAATAGATAAAACTGTGATTTTAACGTATTGACAGCATACAGACCAGTAAGTGAAATATCGCTGGAATCAGAGTCTCTGCCCCATTATCATGCTGCTTCCACATAAGTTAGCAAAAACTTAGTGAGAGGTTCCCTTTAATACTTTAGTGTGGTCACCAGTGATCAGTGTAAAGTGACACTTGTACAGTCCTCAGGGATGTCCCATAATGCTGCCAATTAAGACATGATAGCCTAAATATTGGATAACCAGTATCCAAGCACACCACTAACACAAAAATATCATTTGCTTTTTTTTGGAAGTGCATTGAGCAGAAGGGTGATTTGCTATTGGAGAAAAAAAAATCTCTTTAGATCTTCTGCGTCAGCGAGTGTGAGCGAGCTGAGTGTGACCGGTGCTCAAGTGCGAATAGTGGTAAGTGTAACTTGAGATTCAGTGACTTTGGATTCAGGGAGTTTCCAAGGGAGGAATTACTGAATTGCTGTTATATTTTATTAATACTTTTCATTTATTTTTACTTATCTTTGCTGTCTGGTGAAATCCCCATTAGAAATGTGCTCCACTATTGCCAATGCCATCCAGTGTACATCTTGCCACATGTATGCAGTCCTTGAACAGCCGGTCGAGGGTGCATACTGCTGTGCGAGATGTGAGCATGTTGTGCATTTGGAAGCCCAGATACTGGATCTGAATGTGTAGCTGGCAACACTGAGATCCATAGACAATATGGAAAGGAGTCTTCTGCTCACTGAGCAGACGCTCAATGGGATAGATGAGGGGTGATGCAAGGATGGAGCTGCAGGACACTGAAGTAGGAAGCTGGGTGACAGTTAGAAAGCGGGGTAGAGGGAAGAGCGCCAGGGAGGCTAGTCCTGATCTGGCACACCCCAATAAGTTTGCAAAGTTGGCAGATGAGGGGGTTGTCAGTACAGGGGTAGCACTGCTGCAACAAGGCACGTCCTCTGAAAGCCGGGGGAGTGTCTGCTCCAGTAAGGGGGGAATTAGGAGAGCACGGCAGGCCAGACAGGTGCTGGTAGTGGGGGACTCAATTATTAGGGGAACAGATAGGGCAATCTGTCACAAAGGCAGGGATCGTCGAGCAGTGTGCTGCCTACCTGGAGCTCGAGTCCGACACATCGCTGATCGGGTTGACAGATTACTGGGAGGGGCTGGTGAGGACCCAGCGGTCATGGTGCACATTGGCACAAATGACAAAGTTAGAGGTAGGTGGAAGGTCCTTAAAGACGATTTCAGGGAATTAGGCTGCAAGCTTAAAGCAAGGACCTCCTACGTGGTATTTTCTGAAATACTGCCTGTACCACGTGCCACACCAGAGAGGCAACGGGAGATTATAGAGGTTAATAAGTGGCTCAAGAATTGGTGTAGGAAGGAGGGGTTTGGGTTCCTGGAGAACTGGGCTGACTTCTCAGTTGGCTACAGGTTCTATGCTAGGGACGGGCTGCACCTCAATGTGGAGGGTGCAGCTGTGCTGGGGGAGAAAATGGCTAGAAGGTTGGAGGAGTCTTTAAACTAGGGACTAGGGGGAGGGTATTCATTTTATAGGAGGGGAAGGCAGTGCAGATAGAGACCTGGGCACAAATAATGAAATTGGGGGTGGGGTTAGAACAGTTAATAATTTAAGAAAGAATAGAGGTACAGAGAGATACATATAGTGCATGTATACTAATGCCAGAAGCCTCACCAACAAAATGGAGGAATTAGAATTAATTTTGTTGGAACATAATTATGACATGGTGGGGATATCTGAGACTTGGCTGGATGAGAGCCACGACTGGGCGGTTAATTTGCAGGGCTATAGTCTGTTTAGAAATGACCGTACAAATAAGCGAGGTGAGAGTGTGTTTATATATATCTATAACTTTGTATGTAACCCCTTCTCATGTACAGCACCATGGAATTAATGACGCTATATAAATAAATAATAATATGTAAAATCATCCTTAAAACCTATCCTGCGTGATAATATATAATGAAGATGTAGAGTCTCTGTGGGTGGAGATAAGGGGAGGGGGAAAAAATAGTAAATTACTGGTAGGGGTTTGTTATAAGTCTCCAAAAATAATAGAAGTAACGAAGAATATCCTCGTAAAACAAATAGATGAAGCAGCGACTCAAGGAGAAGTCATTATTATAGGGGACTTCAACTACCCTGAAATACATTGGGGAACAGAAACCTGCAGTTCCAGCAAAGGTAATAGGTTTTTGGCAACTATGAGAGACAATTACCTTTGACAACTAGTTCAGGACCCAACAAGAGGGGGGGCACTGCTAGACCTAATATTATCCAACAGGCCAGACCGCATATCAAATATAAGGGTTGGGGGTCACTTGGGTAATATTGATCACAAAATAATAAGCTTTCATATATCCTTTAATAAGATGTGTAGTCGAGGGGTTACAAGGACACTAAACTTCAGGAAGGCAAATTTCCAACGGATGAGAGATGATCTTAGTGCAATAAACTGGGACGATATCCTGAGACATAAAAATACACAAAGAAAATGGGAGACCTGAATTAGCATCCTGAATAGGACCTGTGCACAGTATATACCCTATGGGAATAAACATGCTAAAAATAGAAGGAAACCACTATGGCTAAATAGAGCTGTAAGGGGCGCAATAAGGGACAAAAAGAAAGTGTTTAGGGAATTAAAGCAAGTAGGTAGTGATGAGGCATTAAATAAATACAGAAGATTAAATAAATTCTGTAAAAAGCAAATCAAGACAGCAAAGATTGAGACAGAGAGACTCATTGCCAGAGAAAGTAAAAATAATCCAAAATATTCTTTAACTACATAAATAGTAAGAAACTAAAAAATGATAGTGTTGGTCCCCTTAAAAATAGTCTGGGTGAAATGGTGGATGAGGAAAAAGCCAATATGCTAAATTTATTTTTTTCAACTGTATTTACACAAGAAAATCCCTTGACAGACAACATGATCAGTGATAACAAAAATTCTCCATTAAATGTCACCTGCTTAACCCAGCAGGAAGTACGACGGCGTCTAAAAATCACTAAAATTGACAAATCCCCGGGCCCGGATGGGATCCACCCCCGAGTACTGCAGGAATTAAGTACAGTCATAGATAGACCATCATTTTTAATCTTTAAAGATTCTATAATAACAGGGTCTGTACCACAGGACTGGTGTATAGCAAATGTGGTGCCAATATTCAAAAAGGGGGCAAAAACTGAACCTGGAAATTATAGGCCAGTGAGCTTAACATCTACTGTGGGTAAAATCCTGGAGGGTTTTCTAAGTGATGCTATACTGGAGTATGTGAAGAGGAACAACCTCATGACCCAATATCAACATGGGTTTATGAGAGGCCGCTCCTGTTAGACTAATCTGATGAGTTTCTATGAAGAGGTAAGTTCCGGACTGGACCAAGGGAACGCAGTGGACGTGGTGTACATGGACTTTTCAAAAGCTTTTGATACGGTGCCACACAAAAGGTTGATACATAAAATGAGAACAACAGGGATAGGGGAAAATATGTGTAAATGGGTTAAGAACTGGCTTAGGGATAGGAATCAAAGGGTGGTTATTAATGGAGCAGACTCGGACTGGGTCACGGTTAGCAGTGGGGTACCACAGGGGTCAGTATTGGGGCCACTTCTCTTTAACATATTTATAAATGACCTTGTAAGGGACATACAGAGTAGTATTTCAATATTTGCAGATGACACTAAATTCTGCAGGGTAATAAATACAGAGGAGGACAATTTTATATTACAGGAGGATTTATGTAAACTAGAAGCTTGGGCTGATAAATGGCAAATGAGCTTTAATGGGGATAAATGTAAGGTCATGCACTTGGGTAGAACAAACAAGATGTAAAATTATGTGCTTAAATATAAAACGCTGGGCAAAACTGTCACTGAAAAAGACCTGGGTGCATGGGTGGACGACAAACTCACATTTAGTGGCCATTGTCAGGCAGCTGCTGCAAAGGCAAATAAAATGAGATGCATTAAAAGAGGCATAGATGCTCATGAGGAGAACATAATTTTACCTCTATACTAGTCACTAGTGCGATCACACTTAGAATACTGTGTACTGTTCTGGTCTCCGGTGTATAAGAAGGACATAGCTGAACTGGAGCGGATGCAGAGAAGAGCGACCAAGGTTATTAGAGAACTGGGGGGTCTGCAATACCAAGACAGGTTATTACACTTGGGGTTATTTAGTTTGGAAAAACGAAGGCTTAGGGGTGATCTTATTACAATGTATAAATATATGAGGGGACAGTACAAAGACCTTTCTAGTGATCTTTTTACTCTTAGACCTGTGACGGGGACAAGGGGCATCCTCTACGTCTGGAGGAAAGAAGGTTTAGTCATAATCACAGATGCAGATTCTTCACTGTAAGAGCAGTGAGACTATGGAACTCTCTGCCGTATAATGTTGTAATGAGTGATTCCCTACTTAAAATTTAAGAAGGGACTAGATGCCTTTCTTGAAAAATATAATATTACAGATTATATTTCACTAGTTTCCTTGATATTGCGTTGATCCAGGGAGCTAGTCTAATTGCCGTATGTGGAGTCGGGAAGGAATTTTTTTTCCTCAATGTGAAGCTTACTGTTGCAACATGGGTTTTTTTTGCCTTCCTCTGGATCAACATGTTAGGGCAGGTTAGGATAGGAAATGGGTTGAACTAGATGGACTTAAAGTCTTCCTTCAATCTTGATAACTACTATAAAAATATAATTTTATTGAAAAACATATAACACAAATCTATATAGAATTCACAAAAATGTACAAAGAGTAAGAGGAAAGGGGTATACTCAAGTAAATCACACGTGGTAGAGTGAAAAAAGGAGTAGCAGGCTATTGGTCAAAATGGTATTACATAGCAGCAATATAATCTGACAAAGTATAATAGTTAATTAATGCATAGTATACCTAGTTCTAAAGTGCCAATAGTGCCAGTAGCGCAAAGACAAGTATCACACATGAACTTCAGAACATACCCATATCAGAATGAAGTGCCCGTCCATGGTACCACAAACGCCCCAATTAAGACATGACTGGCAGTAAAGTCTTGGAATAACAGATAAAAACATTTAAAAAATTATAAAACATTAAGGTTCCATGTAAGACTGGAAAATGTCATAATGTTTAGCAAAAATATATTTTGAAAATTTGAACATTAAATAAAAAATATATGAATATAACAAAAATTCAATAATATAATTTACGCAAAAACCTCCTTAAAATGCCTGGGCATGGTCCTGATGAGGCAGCAGATGTTCTCCTCAGGGATCTCCTCCCAGACCTGTATTAAAGCATCAGTCAACTCCTGGACAGTCATTGATGCAATACGGCATTGGTGGATGGAACAAGACATGATGTCCTAGATGTGCTCGATTGGATTCAGGTCTTGGAGAACGGGCAGGCCAATCTATAGCATCAATGGCTCCTGTTATGTTTCGATAACTGAGGAGAAATAGCAAAAAATAACAACAGCGGTAATACACCAGAGAGGCTGGAACCTATTGGATTGCAGTAACCTGAACTAACCACACAACTAGAGGTAGCCGTGGAGCGTTCCTACGGTGATCCTAGACGCCTTGTCACAGCCTGAGAGATAACTACACCTAAAGGCAGAAAGATGAAAGCTATCTGCCCCGGAGCAGATCCCCAAAGAAAATATGAAGCCCCCAAACATGTAATGGCGGTTAGACAAGAAGAAAGCACGGACACAGACAGAAAATAGAATGAGCAAACGCTGGGGCCCAATCTGTCTAGACAGAAAAGTACAGGAAAGAATTCTGACTGCAATCCAACAAAACCCTAACAAAAAATACCAAAACTTCTGATTGCCAAAAAAAACCTGAGATCACACGATCTCATCCACCTAAATCAGATCTCTGGTGTAACAAAACGCTATTCAGCAAATAAAAAGTAACAAAAGAGCAAAGCAAAAGTGCAGACACAAACGGAGCACATTTGCAGTGCCAGACCCCCAAAAGGGGACAGGCTGCAGTCAACTGCAGGCAGCAAACCAGCAGAGAAAATCAAACAGAGAAAAAAAAAAACAGCAAACACTTATCTGAAGGAGAGCAGGAAATTAGCAGTACTTCAAGAAAGACCAGAAGGAACAATTGATAACCGGCAAGGCTGCTGGTAACTCAGGCCTCTTATATCCTAACAATCAGCGCCAGCTGAAGGCCATTCAGTAATCAGTTCATTACCCTCATCAACCAATGGTGGGAGCCCCAGCTCAGAAGCTGCCTCCAGCATATTCACAACAGGCTCCATCGTGCAGGAGCTGCTGACACACTTCAGACACATAAGGCCTAGCATTGTCATGCATCAGAAGGAACCCAAGGTCCACTGCACCTGCATATGGTCTCACAATTGGTCTGAGGATCTCATACCAGTACCTATTGGCAGTCAGGGTACCTCTGGGTAGCATACAGAGAGTTGTGCGGCCCTCCAAAGAAATGTCTTCCCAAACCATTACTGACCCACTGCCAAACTGTTCGTGCTGAAAGATGTTACAGGACGCATAATGTTCTCCATGGTGTCTCCAGACTCTGTCACATCTGTCATATGTGCTCAGTATGAACCTGCTCTCATCCGTGAAGAGCACAGGGCACCCATGTCAAATCTGTCAATCTTGGGGTTGTCTGGCAAATGCCAATCACCCTGCATGGTGTTGAGCCGTAAGTACAACACCCACTTGTGGAATCAGGTCCTCATACCACTCTTATGGAGGTTGTTTCTGGCAGTTAGAGCAGACACATAGATGTTAGTGTCCTGCTGGAGGTCATTTTGCAGGGTTCTGGCACTGTGCCTCTTGTTCCTCCCTGCACAAGGTAGCAGTCTTGCTGCTGGGTTGTTGCCCTCCTCTGGCCACCTCCCTATCTCCTGATGTACTGGCCTGTCTCCTGGTATCTGTTCCATGCTCTGGACACTGTGCTGACAGCTACCCTTCTTGCCACAGCTCGAATTGATGTGCCATCTTGGAAGAGCTGCATTACCTGAGCAAATTCTGTGGGTTGTAGACACTGACTCATGCTAGTGTACAGTACCTCTAAGGGTGAGATCTATGAAAAAATGCAAAAGTGACCAAAACAACAGCCAAAAAGGATGACAACAGAGAAATTGTCTGTGGTCACCCCCTGCAGAACCACTCCTCTATATAGGTTGTCTTGTAATTTCCTATAATTTATTCCTGTTGTCTGTTCCATTTGCTCAACAGAAGGATAAATTGATTCACAGTCAATGTTGCTTCATAACTGGACAGGTTGATATCACAGAAGTAAGATTGACTTGGAGTTACATTATTTTGGTTAAATGTTCTCTTTATTTTTTTGAGCAGTGTATTTGGCATTAGTACGATTGTAAAATTATCAAATATTTAAAAGGAAGCCATTTTAGGTCCCTAAACTGCCACCAAGCAATGTATATACTGTAGTACAGTAATACATTTCTAAAGCTGCCTCTTGATAAATTGTTGATTGCAGAATAAACTATTAAAAAAGGTATAAAAAAAGAGCACAGCATTATAGAGTTCTTATGGATGAAGACTCATATGGGCCATCCCAATCTAAAAGAGTCATGAAGTTTGGTTACTAAACATGGCCTTTCTGTCTTGACTAGCATCTGATATGCACTAGCATCGGGAGCATCACAGATGAGGCAGAGGCTGGGCAGTTCTTTTTAATGCTAAGTTAGATGTACACAATGCCTAAAAATATATAACTAATCCTAAATAAAAAAGAAAATGAATAAGTTAGGGATGCCAGTTGAACAGGTCTCCTGCATTCCATTGGGGCAAATCAATATATATTTTTTTCAACATCTTTATGGGGGACTGAAGCAAACCCTAAAACATTTACAGCAAAAAAAAAAATTATAGTTCAGTAGATTTTAGAATCTCCATCTTTATCTTCAGTATTGAAATCATTGGGTAATTGCTTTGAAAATAGTAGTCATAATTGTGGGTGTTTCTAGGCTATAAAGTTGCCCAAAGACGTTGACCTCGACTGAAGTTATTGATATCATAATGTATGACTGCGTGATAAATAAACTTAAACAGAATACAGGGACCATATAACAGTGATCACTTCCAAACAGTTTAAGATGATGCAGACCTTGATGCCAAGGAGACCTGACCAAGTATTGAGTGCATTTACTGAACATACATTTCAGTAGGCCAACATTTCAGATTTTAAAATCATTTTTCAAGCTGGTGTTATAAAGTATTCTAATTTACTGAGATTAAGACTTTTGGGTTTTCATTGGCTGTAAGCCATAATCATCAACATTAACAGAAATAAACACTTTAAATACATCACTCCGTTTGTAATGACTCTATAATAAATGAGTTTCACTTTTTGTTTTGAAGAATGGAAATAAATAAATTTTTTAGTGATATTCTAGTTTTATGAGAAGCACCTGTAGCTGTACAACATGTGCCATCAAATTTGTCTCTTCCACCAGAACTCAATTATGACATCAAAGGACTAGAGAGAGACCACCATTTAGTACTACAAGGAAACTTTGAAAAAATTTCCAACCCAAAGAGAAATAAAGTACAAAAAGGTAAAACCAAACATCCAGATCACTATAGGAAATTGTTGCACTTCTAATTCATTGTTAAAGTGGAAAAATAAATTAATATTTTACCCATTATTCTCAATTTTCTCAATCGTTAATGAAAAAATAGATTTATAACTATTAGTAATTTTCAAGGAAAGAGCTGTAAGTATGTGACAGATAGACCTCCAATTAGGGTCAGATTTATCTATAGGCACAATAGTCATGTGCCTATGAGCGGCCTTGGGGAAAAGCATGCCGCAGAAAGGAACATATGAATAATGTATAAACTAAACAGTGTGCATTAATTGGTAAATTATGTGTAATTATATAGCTTCATAGGGTGCTAGGTGATGTGAGAAGTAAAGCTGAATGTTTATTTTCAAGAACAGTCAAATATTTTAAAACTGTGACCAATTAATGGGTGGAGTCTAAAGTGAGAAACAATCTGTGCCTATAGGTTCTTGAGATAATAATCCTGGATTAATAGAAAAAGAAGATTTGTCTTTTCAGAGTAGACGGCGCTGCTGGATGAAGGAAGCAGTTCCAGATTGGATTAGCAATCTTTGTAGCTTTTATTTTTACGCGCTTTGTGCTCGCACCGAGCTCTTTTTCAAAAACAAACCACATAGCACAATCAGTATGACAGGGAAAGGGGGTTTGTCTCCCCCCACATTTTTTTCTTAATAATTCTGAATTGTCTCCAAAACCAATGTTCATAAGGCTAATTTTGGAGCTTATGGAATTAACATGGGCATAATGAACACTGGGGTCAGGAGAGTAACAGGCTAAAATATCATATTCATGAAGTTTCAGATGGATCACTAAGTAGAATGCAGACTTTTTTTTTTAAATAAAAGGACTATTGGGCCATAGGGTAACTTTGTGAATAGTAAAGGGTCTGGAAACATTTTTGTTTTTGTTTATTTTTTTGCTTAAATGTATTTTTGGCTTAAAATAATTTTTGAAACAGGGTTTCATTAAAAAATTCAAACATTGGCTTCTACAGCCTCTATGTGTAACAGTGCACAACATTCTGAAGAATGACTTAATGGTAAAATCCATCAGTGAGCTTGTTTTGTGGCGGGTCTGTAGCTCTTACCCCTCTTCCCCATATTAAGCTGATTTATAGGAGCATCACAGATGAACTTACATTTGGTCAGAAATCATCTTTGAACATTTTGAAGAGAATTAAGGGTTACAGACAAGTACGGACTGGGGCTGACATTCAGCCCTTGCATTTGAAATCACACAGGCCCATGCTGTCCCCATCCCAAACACCAGATGGGATATAGTACTACTAATATTACCGTGGATGGAGGAAAGCAAGATTTACTACCAGACCAATATTTCTAATGATAGCTGTGGCCTGCTGGAGTGACGGAGTCAGCGACTTTGTGCTCTGTCACAACTCTTAACAGTATGGGTGACTTGAAAACACAGATTCTGTTAACAATGTAGCAGACAAGACAGCCCACGACCAGACAGGAACTTCTGGAATTTGCCAGAATTGCCAGATGGCCAGTCCGGCCCTGGTTATAGATCCTATAATTAAAACAAGCTTACTCAACAATTTGACTATTAAAATATTCTGCCATGTACTATGATATATGGAGTCTGTAAAAGTGAACGTTTAATACATATATACATATTGTTCATACTTACTGTATAACTAAGTGCAATAGGACAGAGATCTTATCTGTGTCCTTATAATTTATGTGTACACTGACTTGTTGGTTCTTCAAAGTAACCACCTTTTGCTTTGATTACTGCTTTGCACGCAGAAAAGGTGAATGGATGGACTCTATATGCCTAGTTCCCACCGTGAAGCATGGAGGAGGTGGTGTGATGGTGTGGGGGTGCTTTGCTGGTGACACTGTTGGGGATTTATTCAAAATTGAAGCAGTGAGCGGTCCAGCTCACCTCAAACCATCTCGATTGGGTTCAGGTCTGGTGACTGTGGAGGCCAGGTCATCTGGCGTAGCACCCCATCACTCTCCTTCTTGGTCAAATAGCCCTTACACAGTCTGGAGGTGTGTTTGGGGTCATTGTCCTGTTGAAAAATAAATGATGGTCCAACTAAACGCAAACCAGATGGAATAGCATGCTGCTGCAAGATGCTGTGGTAGCCATGCTGGTTCAGTATGCCTTCAATTTTGAATAAAT
This sequence comes from Oophaga sylvatica, assembly GCA_033576555.1. Classification (NCBI taxonomy): domain Eukaryota; kingdom Metazoa; phylum Chordata; class Amphibia; order Anura; family Dendrobatidae; genus Oophaga; species Oophaga sylvatica. The sequence goes on from JARQOD010000006.1 coordinate 363,708,734, forward strand.
CCCCAACAGTGTCACCAGCAAAGCACCCCCACACCATCACACCACCTCCTCCATGCTTCACGGTGGGAACCAGGCATGTAGAGTCCATCCGTTCACCTTTTCTGCGTGCAAAGCAGTAATCAAAGCAAAAGGTGGCTACTTTGAAGAACCAACAAGTCAGTGTACACATAAATTATAAGGACACAGATAAGATCTCTGTCCTATTTCACTTAGTTATACAGTAAGTATGAACAATATGTATATATGTATTAAACTTTCACTTTTGAAGAACCTAGAATATAAGACATATTTTCAGTTGTTTCACACTTTTTTGTAAAGTGTAATGTATAATTCCACATGTGTTAATTCATAGTTTTGATGCCTTCAGTGTGATTCTACAATTTTCATAGCCATGAAAATACAGAAAAATCTTTGAATGAGAAGGTGTGTCCAAACTTTTGGTATGTACTGTATGTATTAGCATATGCCACCACACCCTTTTGCATCCTAATGCTGCAAAAGTCAACACTTACTACTACAAAAGCTCAAACACATGTACAGTCATGGCCAAAAGTTTTGAGAATGACACAAATATTATATTTTCACATGATCTGCTGCCCTCTGGTTTTTATGTGTGTTTGACAGATGTTTTTATCACAGACAGAAATATAATAATTGCAAACATATGAGTAACAAAAGCTTATATTGACAGTTAGAATGAGTTAATGCAATATTTGCAGTGTTGACCCTTCTTCTTCAGGACCTCTGCAATTCTCCCTGGCATGCTCTCATTCAACTTTTGGACCAAATCCTGACTGATAGCAGTCCATTCTTGCACAATCAATGCTTTCATTTTGTCAGAATTTGTAGGTTTTTGTTTGTCCACCCGTCTCTTGATGATTGACCACAAGTTCTCAATGGGATTAAGATCTGGGGAGTTTCCAGGCCATGGACCCAAAATCTCTATGTTTTGTTCCCTGAGCCATTTAGTTATCACCTTTGCTTTATGGCAAGGTGCTCCATCATGCTGGAAAAGGCATTGTTGTTCGTCAAACTGCTCTTGGAGGGTTGGGAGAAGTTGCTCTTGGAGGACATTCTGGTACCATTCTTTATTCATGGCTGTGTTTTTAGGCAAGACTGTGAGAGAGCCGATTCCCTTGGCTGAGAAGCAACCCCACACATGAATGGTTTCAGGATGCTTAACAGTTGGCATGAGACAAGACTGGTGGTAGCGCTCACCTTGTCTTCTCCAAATGAGGCGTTTTCCTGATGTCCCAAACAATAGAAAAGGGGGTTCATCAGAGAAAATAACTTTACCCCAGTCCTCAGCAGTTCACTGCCTGTACCTTTTGCAGAATACCAGTCTGTCCATGATGTTTTTTCTGGAGAGAAGTGGCTTCTTTGCTGCCCTCCTTGAGACCAGGCCTTGCTCCAAGAGTCTCCGCCTCACAGTGCATGCAGATGCACTCACACCTGCCTGCTGCCATTCCTGAGCAAGCTCTGCACTGCTGGTAGCCCGATCCCGCAGCTGAAACACTTTTAAGAGACGGTCCTGGCGCTTGCTGGTCTTTCTTGGGCGCCCTGAAGCCTTTTTGGCAACAATGGAACCTCTCTCCTTGAAGTTCTTGATGATGCGATAGATTGTTGACTGAGGTGCAATCTTTCTAGCTGCGATACTCTTCCCTGTTAGGCCATTTTTGTGCATTGCAATGATGACTGCACGTGTGTCTTTAGAGATAACCATGGTTAACAGAAGAGAAACAATGATGCCAAGCACCAGCCTCCTTTTAAAGTGTCCAGTGGTGTCATTCTTACTTAATCATGACAGATTGATCTCCAGTCATGTCCTCATCAACACCCACACCTGTGTTAATGGAGCAATCACTGAAAAGAGGTTAGCTGGTCCTTTTAAGGCAAGGCTGCAATGATGTTGAAATGTGTTTTGGGGGATAAAGTTCATTTTCTAGCCAAATATTGACTTTGCAAGTAATTGCTGTTAAGCTGATCACTCTTTATAACATTCTGGAGTATATGCAAATTGCCATTAGAAAAAGTGAAGCAGTAGACTTTGTAAAAATTTATATTTGTGTAATTCTCAAAACTTTTGGCCATGACTGTATATTATACATGCAGACAGAGGTGGAATTATACCCCAGAAAGAAGTGCCTGCACAATAGGTGGCTAGCAAGTCGGAGAGTAACATTTGTTATAGTACTGCGTAGTTCTGTGTCAAGTTGTTTAGCTAACATCTGTGAACTACTGCATATTTCCATCATTCCAGAATCAGAGGGAACTATTCTACCACCAAGAGCCATTATATCCTTTATTATCCTGAATTACTTTTTAAATGAGTTCCTCCGCACATCAACATCTAAACAAACAAACCCCTTTTGCCATGAAGGCATGAGAGTGTCAATATCCTTTAAAGGTAGCTTCACATAGTCAGGATTTGCAGAGGATTTGTTGTGTGGACTAAAGTTTTCTAAATCCTATCCGCATGTAGCAGAAAAATGGAATGAAATTCAGAGCCTGTTGTGGGTTTTTGCAAGTGCATGATCCTATTTCTTGTGGGATTTTCACTGCAGATTTCAATTGATGAAATCCTTGGACAAGTTCTCTTTTAAATCTGCAAGCAATACATGCAGCATTTGTTACATAAACTTTTGCTCACTTACTTGCAGCTAAATTCATTGTGAAAATTTTCTGCCATTTCTATTTAAAAATGCTTCCCATCAAGGGAAATATACGTAGATCTAAAAATGTAATACACAGTTTTTGACATATCTGAGGAGTAGAGATGAATGAATTTGTTCGGATACGATCAGATTAGAATTTTGTTTTTCCAATATTCGTCGAACACAGCCGAACGTCATTAGAGTCAATGGGAGTAGAAATTACTGAATATGTTCAGAACCAAACATAAGACATAAATTCGGCCCAAATAGTGTTCGAATATGTCAAAATCAGATTCGGGGCCAAAATCCGAACAAATTCGTTCATCTCTACTGAGGAGTACTATGTACAGTATATTTCAATGAATAAGACCACCAAAAAGAAAGAAGATCACTGGTAAGTTACACTGGAATTATATTACATTTACAAATGCATTGGTTGGGGCATTTGGGGTCAATGACTCAAACTCTGATATACTTGACAAGTATGATAAAAAAAGAAGATTCACAAGGAGCAAACATAATTTTGACACTTGTGTCTTCTAGCAAAAAAAAAACCTTTTTCATCCTACCATCTGCCACATAATGCAATAAATATGTCTAACACACCAAAAATGTATTTTAACCCCCATCCCCCCATCATCCTTATTTGACATATGGAAATTACTCATTTTAGAAAAATAAAAAGCGTTCTTCAAAAATAGCACAAAAATGTGAAGTGTTTAAACTAGCTGACGTTCAACAGTAGTTTCTATACCATAACATTACATGATGAATGATTTACATAAAAATATTTCTAAACAAGAGTACAAGGATACTGCGTAACCAATGTCTGCAAAGGGATTTAGAAGAACAGTAATCTCTTTCATAGGATTAACATTAATCCAAGGAGGTCTAGAAAATTATACAATGAATAACGATATTTTATATTTTGAAGTTATTTTTCCTTCTCTGGCCTATCATTTTTTTCCAATTCAACATGTATATGATTGTTATTTTCTAATAATCTCTGAAACTAAGAAAGTTTTAATTGGGTACACAAGAGAGTCCCGATGCTGCCTCATGTCAGCTCTACCAATACACAAAAGTTCAAAACATGAGTGACTGGAGAAGCAAAAGTGTCTGCTCTAGGCCTAAAAATCTTGCTTGTCAGACAGAAATGTGTTCGTTTCGAAATCCTGGCATGGACATTCAGTAAATGTAGTTGATTTAAAGCTCAATTTGATTTCCCAGAAGAAAGAGAAAAAAAAAATTTACTGGCAGAATAGTTCAAATCAAAAGATTACAAGCAGTGACAATGTAGAGGTAGGCAATGCCTAGGTTTATAAATGTCAATTTATTGAGTCAAATGCAAAACAAAAAAAATTATCATGAACACGTCAAAACAGCTCATGAGGATTGGAGAAGTCGATTGTGA
>JARQOD010000006.1:363712901-363751750 GCA_033576555.1 Oophaga sylvatica
AATAGTCATGTGCCTATGAGCGGCCTTGGGGAAAAGCATGCCGCAGAAAGGAACATATGAATAATGTATAAACTAAACAGTGTGCATTAATTGGTAAATTATGTGTAATTATATAGCTTCATAGGGTGCTAGGTGATGTGAGAAGTAAAGCTGAATGTTTATTTTCAAGAACAGTCAAATATTTTAAAACTGTGACCAATTAATGGGTGGAGTCTAAAGTGAGAAACAATCTGTGCCTATAGGTTCTTGAGATAATAATCCTGGATTAATAGAAAAAGAAGATTTGTCTTTTCAGAGTAGACGGCGCTGCTGGATGAAGGAAGCAGTTCCAGATTGGATTAGCAATCTTTGTAGCTTTTATTTTTACGCGCTTTGTGCTCGCACCGAGCTCTTTTTCAAAAACAAACCACATAGCACAATCAGTATGACAGGGAAAGGGGGTTTGTCTCCCCCCACATTTTTTTCTTAATAATTCTGAATTGTCTCCAAAACCAATGTTCATAAGGCTAATTTTGGAGCTTATGGAATTAACATGGGCATAATGAACACTGGGGTCAGGAGAGTAACAGGCTAAAATATCATATTCATGAAGTTTCAGATGGATCACTAAGTAGAATGCAGACTTTTTTTTTTAAATAAAAGGACTATTGGGCCATAGGGTAACTTTGTGAATAGTAAAGGGTCTGGAAACATTTTTGTTTTTGTTTATTTTTTTGCTTAAATGTATTTTTGGCTTAAAATAATTTTTGAAACAGGGTTTCATTAAAAAATTCAAACATTGGCTTCTACAGCCTCTATGTGTAACAGTGCACAACATTCTGAAGAATGACTTAATGGTAAAATCCATCAGTGAGCTTGTTTTGTGGCGGGTCTGTAGCTCTTACCCCTCTTCCCCATATTAAGCTGATTTATAGGAGCATCACAGATGAACTTACATTTGGTCAGAAATCATCTTTGAACATTTTGAAGAGAATTAAGGGTTACAGACAAGTACGGACTGGGGCTGACATTCAGCCCTTGCATTTGAAATCACACAGGCCCATGCTGTCCCCATCCCAAACACCAGATGGGATATAGTACTACTAATATTACCGTGGATGGAGGAAAGCAAGATTTACTACCAGACCAATATTTCTAATGATAGCTGTGGCCTGCTGGAGTGACGGAGTCAGCGACTTTGTGCTCTGTCACAACTCTTAACAGTATGGGTGACTTGAAAACACAGATTCTGTTAACAATGTAGCAGACAAGACAGCCCACGACCAGACAGGAACTTCTGGAATTTGCCAGAATTGCCAGATGGCCAGTCCGGCCCTGGTTATAGATCCTATAATTAAAACAAGCTTACTCAACAATTTGACTATTAAAATATTCTGCCATGTACTATGATATATGGAGTCTGTAAAAGTGAACGTTTAATACATATATACATATTGTTCATACTTACTGTATAACTAAGTGCAATAGGACAGAGATCTTATCTGTGTCCTTATAATTTATGTGTACACTGACTTGTTGGTTCTTCAAAGTAACCACCTTTTGCTTTGATTACTGCTTTGCACGCAGAAAAGGTGAATGGATGGACTCTATATGCCTAGTTCCCACCGTGAAGCATGGAGGAGGTGGTGTGATGGTGTGGGGGTGCTTTGCTGGTGACACTGTTGGGGATTTATTCAAAATTGAAGCAGTGAGCGGTCCAGCTCACCTCAAACCATCTCGATTGGGTTCAGGTCTGGTGACTGTGGAGGCCAGGTCATCTGGCGTAGCACCCCATCACTCTCCTTCTTGGTCAAATAGCCCTTACACAGTCTGGAGGTGTGTTTGGGGTCATTGTCCTGTTGAAAAATAAATGATGGTCCAACTAAACGCAAACCAGATGGAATAGCATGCTGCTGCAAGATGCTGTGGTAGCCATGCTGGTTCAGTATGCCTTCAATTTTGAATAAATCCCCAACAGTGTCACCAGCAAAGCACCCCCACACCATCACACCACCTCCTCCATGCTTCACGGTGGGAACCAGGCATGTAGAGTCCATCCGTTCACCTTTTCTGCGTGCAAAGCAGTAATCAAAGCAAAAGGTGGCTACTTTGAAGAACCAACAAGTCAGTGTACACATAAATTATAAGGACACAGATAAGATCTCTGTCCTATTTCACTTAGTTATACAGTAAGTATGAACAATATGTATATATGTATTAAACTTTCACTTTTGAAGAACCTAGAATATAAGACATATTTTCAGTTGTTTCACACTTTTTTGTAAAGTGTAATGTATAATTCCACATGTGTTAATTCATAGTTTTGATGCCTTCAGTGTGATTCTACAATTTTCATAGCCATGAAAATACAGAAAAATCTTTGAATGAGAAGGTGTGTCCAAACTTTTGGTATGTACTGTATGTATTAGCATATGCCACCACACCCTTTTGCATCCTAATGCTGCAAAAGTCAACACTTACTACTACAAAAGCTCAAACACATGTACAGTCATGGCCAAAAGTTTTGAGAATGACACAAATATTATATTTTCACATGATCTGCTGCCCTCTGGTTTTTATGTGTGTTTGACAGATGTTTTTATCACAGACAGAAATATAATAATTGCAAACATATGAGTAACAAAAGCTTATATTGACAGTTAGAATGAGTTAATGCAATATTTGCATGTTTGACCCTTCTTCTTCAGGACCTCTGCAATTCTCCCTGGCATGCTCTCATTCAACTTTTGGACCAAATCCTGACTGATAGCAGTCCATTCTTGCACAATCAATGCTTTCATTTTGTCAGAATTTGTAGGTTTTTGTTTGTCCACCCGTCTCTTGATGATTGACCACAAGTTCTCAATGGGATTAAGATCTGGGGAGTTTCCAGGCCATGGACCCAAAATCTCTATGTTTTGTTCCCTGAGCCATTTAGTTATCACCTTTGCTTTATGGCAAGGTGCTCCATCATGCTGGAAAAGGCATTGTTGTTCGTCAAACTGCTCTTGGAGGGTTGGGAGAAGTTGCTCTTGGAGGACATTCTGGTACCATTCTTTATTCATGGCTGTGTTTTTAGGCAAGACTGTGAGAGAGCCGATTCCCTTGGCTGAGAAGCAACCCCACACATGAATGGTTTCAGGATGCTTAACAGTTGGCATGAGACAAGACTGGTGGTAGCGCTCACCTTGTCTTCTCCAAATGAGGCGTTTTCCTGATGTCCCAAACAATAGAAAAGGGGGTTCATCAGAGAAAATAACTTTACCCCAGTCCTCAGCAGTTCACTGCCTGTACCTTTTGCAGAATACCAGTCTGTCCATGATGTTTTTTCTGGAGAGAAGTGGCTTCTTTGCTGCCCTCCTTGAGACCAGGCCTTGCTCCAAGAGTCTCCGCCTCACAGTGCATGCAGATGCACTCACACCTGCCTGCTGCCATTCCTGAGCAAGCTCTGCACTGCTGGTAGCCCGATCCCGCAGCTGAAACACTTTTAAGAGACGGTCCTGGCGCTTGCTGGTCTTTCTTGGGCGCCCTGAAGCCTTTTTGGCAACAATGGAACCTCTCTCCTTGAAGTTCTTGATGATGCGATAGATTGTTGACTGAGGTGCAATCTTTCTAGCTGCGATACTCTTCCCTGTTAGGCCATTTTTGTGCATTGCAATGATGACTGCACGTGTGTCTTTAGAGATAACCATGGTTAACAGAAGAGAAACAATGATGCCAAGCACCAGCCTCCTTTTAAAGTGTCCAGTGGTGTCATTCTTACTTAATCATGACAGATTGATCTCCAGTCATGTCCTCATCAACACCCACACCTGTGTTAATGGAGCAATCACTGAAAAGAGGTTAGCTGGTCCTTTTAAGGCAAGGCTGCAATGATGTTGAAATGTGTTTTGGGGGATAAAGTTCATTTTCTAGCCAAATATTGACTTTGCAAGTAATTGCTGTTAAGCTGATCACTCTTTATAACATTCTGGAGTATATGCAAATTGCCATTAGAAAAAGTGAAGCAGTAGACTTTGTAAAAATTTATATTTGTGTAATTCTCAAAACTTTTGGCCATGACTGTATATTATACATGCAGACAGAGGTGGAATTATACCCCAGAAAGAAGTGCCTGCACAATAGGTGGCTAGCAAGTCGGAGAGTAACATTTGTTATAGTACTGCGTAGTTCTGTGTCAAGTTGTTTAGCTAACATCTGTGAACTACTGCATATTTCCATCATTCCAGAATCAGAGGGAACTATTCTACCACCAAGAGCCATTATATCCTTTATTATCCTGAATTACTTTTTAAATGAGTTCCTCCGCACATCAACATCTAAACAAACAAACCCCTTTTGCCATGAAGGCATGAGAGTGTCAATATCCTTTAAAGGTAGCTTCACATAGTCAGGATTTGCAGAGGATTTGTTGTGTGGACTAAAGTTTTCTAAATCCTATCCGCATGTAGCAGAAAAATGGAATGAAATTCAGAGCCTGTTGTGGGTTTTTGCAAGTGCATGATCCTATTTCTTGTGGGATTTTCACTGCAGATTTCAATTGATGAAATCCTTGGACAAGTTCTCTTTTAAATCTGCAAGCAATACATGCAGCATTTGTTACATAAACTTTTGCTCACTTACTTGCAGCTAAATTCATTGTGAAAATTTTCTGCCATTTCTATTTAAAAATGCTTCCCATCAAGGGAAATATACGTAGATCTAAAAATGTAATACACAGTTTTTGACATATCTGAGGAGTAGAGATGAATGAATTTGTTCGGATACGATCAGATTAGAATTTTGTTTTTCCAATATTCGTCGAACACAGCCGAACGTCATTAGAGTCAATGGGAGTAGAAATTACTGAATATGTTCAGAACCAAACATAAGACATAAATTCGGCCCAAATAGTGTTCGAATATGTCAAAATCAGATTCGGGGCCAAAATCCGAACAAATTCGTTCATCTCTACTGAGGAGTACTATGTACAGTATATTTCAATGAATAAGACCACCAAAAAGAAAGAAGATCACTGGTAAGTTACACTGGAATTATATTACATTTACAAATGCATTGGTTGGGGCATTTGGGGTCAATGACTCAAACTCTGATATACTTGACAAGTATGATAAAAAAAGAAGATTCACAAGGAGCAAACATAATTTTGACACTTGTGTCTTCTAGCAAAAAAAAAACCTTTTTCATCCTACCATCTGCCACATAATGCAATAAATATGTCTAACACACCAAAAATGTATTTTAACCCCATCCCCCCATCATCCTTATTTGACATATGGAAATTACTCATTTTAGAAAAATAAAAAGCGTTCTTCAAAAATAGCACAAAAATGTGAAGTGTTTAAACTAGCTGACGTTCAACAGTAGTTTCTATACCATAACATTACATGATGAATGATTTACATAAAAATATTTCTAAACAAGAGTACAAGGATACTGCGTAACCAATGTCTGCAAAGGGATTTAGAAGAACAGTAATCTCTTTCATAGGATTAACATTAATCCAAGGAGGTCTAGAAAATTATACAATGAATAACGATATTTTATATTTTGAAGTTATTTTTCCTTCTCTGGCCTATCATTTTTTTCCAATTCAACATGTATATGATTGTTATTTTCTAATAATCTCTGAAACTAAGAAAGTTTTAATTGGGTACACAAGAGAGTCCCGATGCTGCCTCATGTCAGCTCTACCAATACACAAAAGTTCAAAACATGAGTGACTGGAGAAGCAAAAGTGTCTGCTCTAGGCCTAAAAATCTTGCTTGTCAGACAGAAATGTGTTCGTTTCGAAATCCTGGCATGGACATTCAGTAAATGTAGTTGATTTAAAGCTCAATTTGATTTCCCAGAAGAAAGAGAAAAAAAAAATTTACTGGCAGAATAGTTCAAATCAAAAGATTACAAGCAGTGACAATGTAGAGGTAGGCAATGCCTAGGTTTATAAATGTCAATTTATTGAGTCAAATGCAAAACAAAAAAAATTATCATGAACACGTCAAAACAGCTCATGAGGATTGGAGAAGTCGATTGTGAGATTTAAACATTTCAGAGTTCTAGTCAGGATGTACAGAACCCCTAAAGGTTTGTCTCTTTCAAGACTTAAATAAGCAGAAGCAATACCTGTCAATGTTCACAACTGTTAGCGCAGGTGAAGCTTATTTTTTGTGAGTATTGTTTTTTTCTGGACCATTCAACAATTAAAAAATAAAAAGAATTTATGGTTATAATTGTCTCAAATAGTATAAGATATCTGTATTAAAAACGTCCAAAAGCTAGAAAAATTATACTTCTGAAGCCGGAAAACATACAAGCACATCAGTGCTTCTTAGGCTATATACGCAAGAAAATATTTATAATCCATAGATGCCAATTATGGTGCTCATTTGATGAGGCCAAAATTTAAATATTTAGAGATTTCCTATGCAGAGTCTACATTAAAATATTGCCAGAATCCAGTGCAGGACGCTTCCGCAATACATCATCAGTAACGCAAATGATGACGAGCTGCAAAAGTCACCTGAACACTGCAGCCAATCACAGGTTACTGGGGATCCTGCTCCCATTTTAAATGTGTCTGCGCTGGATCCCAGTAAGTTCAGGTATTTGAGTATAGCTTAGTTTGTTTGTTTTTTTATAATAAAGCAAGCCAATGATGAAATATAATTTCATTCTATTTTACTCGGACAAATCCTTTACTAGAATTGCTGAGGAAAGGACACCAGTCATGCATATATATGGTGATGTGGTCAAACGGCCCTACATTGAGAAATGCGCATGCACAAAGGAGGAGGAGAGTGGGTAGCATGTATTTTATAACTCAAAACACTAGGCATTATTGGAATGAAGGGTCAAACAAATAATTGACTGTCCATCTAACAACTGTCATGCTGAACTTCTAAAAGAAATGGCTTGCAAAAAAAAAGAAATAACTAAAAGTAGGTGCTAAATTGGATCCATACATCGCGGTTAGAAATAAGTGTTAGGAAAATATAAGATAATGCGCTTTCCTCATCTAGCTGTGCTCTATCATACAGTGTATTGGAAGGAGCAGTGGGTAGTTGCAGCCAGTATTTTACTACCTTGGTACATACTGTAGGTCACACCATCACTGAAGAGTAAATGTTTTATCCTAAATAGGAGCCTAGGAAATGCAACATAACAAGGTTCACAGCTTTTCATACATCTGGTGCTCAGTTCATGTCTCAGTAAAAACTACAAGTTCAGGGAGGGGCATACATAGAAATCATGAGCCTCATAGCTAAAGTTTTAATTCAACTCCCCTCTCCTCCCAAACAACAGTCAGTGGAGTAGGGGGTCATATCTGCCAACTTTTAAGCACAGGGAGAGGGACATTTATTGTGCCATGTCAAAAGCAATTATGCCTCTATTGATGCAACTTAGTGTTCTCACCCACGATACACTTTCATGGCCAATATAGAGAATGATGGTCCTAAAAATGCCCTCACGTCACCTTCATACGTTGAGTATTTCGTCAGTATTTTATATCAATATTTGTAGACCCAAATCAGGAGTAGGTGAAAAATACAGAAGTGGTGGCGTGTTTCTATGATATTTTTCCTCTAATTGTTCCACTCCTGACTTTGGCTTGCAAATATTGATGTAAAATACTGCCAAATACTGAACGTGTGAACATGGCCTTATCCACACACACACAGAGTGTGATATGCCCACAGTGAATTCCTCCTCAAAATTTAACCCCACAACACCCTCCACATACACAGTATGATGACTCCACAGTGCCTCGACCAAAGCTCAACATGCCTACAGTGCCCTATCACCATCACAGTATAATACCCGTACAGCATGATTGCTCCTAAAGTGCCCACCATTAGTAAAATGTCCCCATTGATCCCTTACACACAGTATATTGACCACCACACAATTTGATTGTGATGGCACAGATGGTGTCACTGGTGCAGCCTGGGGGCGTTATCAGGGGGCACATGAACGAGCGTATATAGTGGAGGAACAGAGAATGCAGAGTGCGAGGACCTGAGACTAAGCAGTGAGCACAGGACCTGGAACTAAGCAGTCACGTGACCAGCGGGGCGCAGTCACTTGACCAGCGGGCGGAGTCACCGCGCGTGAGGCCGGGAAGGCAGCTGAGTACAGGGCACAGAAAGTAAACGTAGTCAAAGGATAGCCGAGGGTCAAAAGCCAGATGAGAGCGAGGTACCTAGGGATAAGACTGAGAGTAACCGGAGACGAGCCGAGGGGTCATATAGCCAGGAGGGACAGAGCAGTACAGAGCAGGATTCAGAGGCAAAAGTCAGGGAACAAACCGGGTCATACACAGCAAAGCACACACGCACAGAGGCACAACGTTTATGGACGAGTAACCTGGGTCAGCAACCACAAACCGAGTATACGGAAGTATCACCAACACCAAATCCAGGAAACGCAACATTAAATAGCCGCCCCAGAACCAAAGAGAGGTGAACTAGAGTTAACCCTGACCTGACCAGGATGGAGGCAGAACCATCCTGTCCAGAGTCATGACAATGATGACCTGTCATTATGATAGCTCTCACTAAGTGTGATACCCTCATAGCTCCCCACACAATATGATGGCCCCTCAGTATGATACTCCCACAGTTCCCACTCAGTATGATGGCCTCCATTCAGTATGCTACTCCTATAGCCCTCACACATTACCATAGCTTCTAGAGCCCCCCCACATGTATATTAGGCTCTTAATATGATGCTTCCACAGCTTCAACTTAGCATCATGGCCCCTCAAGAAATATAATGGCTCCTACAGTACCTCACTTAGTATGATGTCCACCACAATCCCAAACTCTGCATGAAGGCTCCCACAGTGATCCAAATAGTTTGATGGCCCCCACTGTCCCTCAGTCAGTATGATGTCCCCCAGCCCCTCACTCAGTTTGATGGCACCTGTAGCCCATCCTTCAATCAGTGATGGCCTCCACTTAGTATGAGAGTCCCTACAGCTCCCCACTCAGTATGATAGCCACCAAGGACCTTCACTCAGTATGGTGATCCCCAGTGCCCCTTACTCAGTTTGATGGCCTCCACAGTCCCTCATTCAATATCATCCTCACAGCTCCTCACTTAGTATGATGGCCCCAACTCAGTATGGAAGTCCCACAGTCCCTTATTCAGTATGATGGTTCCCACAGCCCATCACTCAGTATGATGGCCCCTTCAGACCCGCATTCAATATGATTTCCCCCACAGACCCTTACTTAGTATGATGTCCCAAATACTGACATTTAAAAAAATACACACTACTTACATAACCTCTTTCTTCCATCACACTGCTTAGTACTGTTTAGTGTGAGAACTGGAACTCCAGACTGCAAGTTCAATGTAGCGAAATCATCGCGCCTACAGTGTACTGAATCCTAGGCGCAGGCTGAATGGTGCATCAGTGAGCCATTCTCTCCCCGATTCACCATTTTATTCAATGGTATCTTCATTCTGAAGATGTGGATTCAGCGAAAATTGTGCCGACGGACAGTGAAGAGGGTATTGGTCCCCCTCGACTTACAGGGCCCATAGTGGGCTAATATTGATAGTTTGCAACTGAGTTCAGGGCACCATGGTCCCTTTAGTCAAGTGAACAGAGAGCTTCCAAACGTGTAGTTTTTAGACATGAAATAAAGCACCAGATGTTTGAAAATCTATGGACTGAGATTTGGTTGCATTTGGAAATTCCCACCAAACTAAAGCAATTTGTGCACCACAGAAAACTTTTCACATATCAGAGATGAGGAATGTCTGTATCTTTTTTGATGGGATTCTTATTTGAGTAAATTATTAGATTGGCAATCTGTGCTGTCATTGGTTTTTCATTAGAAACTAAAGACTTGGCACTCAACTTATGTCTTAGTGTGGTAACTTTATTTTGCAGTCTGTAAAGAAACGTTTCGGTCCAACATTGACCTTCTTCAGTCTGACTGCTTGTGGATGAAGAGAAGTTGGAAGTGGAAACAAAGAATACGGAGGTGTTCCGTGAGAACACCTTTCAAATGCATGTATTAGAAAGTCTTAGGCAGTAAATATAAATTAGTGCTGCTTGTGTGTAAATTGGAGCATGAAAACCCTTTAATGGCCTGGTTGTAGTTGCGGCAGAAGTGGTCAGTGGGTTCTCTCAATGTATATCCACTGCCAAATATGCGGTGGATACCGCGCTATATATTGAGACAACCCACTGACCACTACTGCCGCAACTACAACCCGACCATTAAAGGGGTTATCATGCTCCAATTTACACACAAGCAGCACAAATTTCTATTTACTGCCTAACACTTTCTAATACAGGCATTTGACGGAACACCTCCTTATTCTTTGTTTGCACTTCCATCTTCTCTTCTTCCACAAGCAGTCAGACTGAAGAAGGTCCATGTTGGACCAAAAGGTTTCTTTACAGACTGCAAAATAAAATTACCACACTAAGACATAAGTTGAGTGCCAAGTCTTTACTTTTTATTGATTGGTTTGGGTAACCTACTTGAGCACCTCATGGTAGTGCCACGTTATTTATTTATACATTGATTCTTCATTGACCCACAGAACTGAGTCTGTGACTCTGATCAAAAATTGACGTGCTTATAACAATGTTTGGAGACAAGTGGACATGAAAAACACAGAACATGTAAATGAAAAATGGACGTCTGTAAAGAGCCCTTTAGAAAATTTAGCAGATAGTATAAATTGAAGTGCAAAATTTTACAGTTTATGAACTCATAAGTTCTAAGTCAACACAGGAGCACAGTCCAGAATAGCATTGGGTCAAGACTAGGAATTGCAATACAGGAACTAGGTGTAACATTAAAGCAATAGGGTATTACCACTATAAACCTACAATGTGGCCATAAAATTAGCAATTTAAACAGAATGTTTAGCGCCTAGATTCGATTGATGTCTGTGGTGTTCAAATATCTTTAAAGTCTGGACTCTACTTTGTCCTTACTTATTATAGTATTCAATCAATGGAGTAGATTACTGTCCTCTTATTTCAGAGATTTTGATTTTCATCTGGTCAGTTGATTTTCTCACATCTCCAAAAAGAAGCATTATTCCCTAACCCCAGAGCCCATAGCAAATAGGTCTACTGCAGAAGAGTGATAGAATTGTATTTTGCTAACAGAAAAAAATCATACATAGAAATCTATTTTTCAGATACGATGATTATGGTCATAATGCAACATAGAAGCCATCACAATTTATGACATAGACCACATACACTACTAGTTATACACTGATCACTAGTGATGAGCGAACATGCTTGGGAAAACGTCTTATCCTAGCATCTGGGAGTGCTCGTTATTATGTTCGAGTCCATGTGGCTGCATGATTTGCGGCTGTTAGATAGCATGTGTTTAGTCTAACAGCCACAAATAATGCAGCCTCAGGGACTCGAACATATTATATGAGCATGCAGAGATGCTCGGATAAGACCAGAGTGTGCTCGGATAGGACGTTATCCAAGCACGTTTGCTTGTCACTGCTGGTCACCTAACAGTTCCATAGTTTCTGTGCAATACTTGCAGACATGATTTTCAATTTTAACCAATAAGCCATGTCTAAAGCTACTTAAAAACATGTGTTTTGCATAATGCATTAATTTATTAGTGTGAATTACTCAGAGAATCTAATATTTTAATTTGCATACTTCATTCACTTGAGTATCCCCATCATAATGTTATTCAAAGAACATGGAAATAATAGTAGAGGAGGCAGCATCTCACGCCAGTTTTACAATGATTCATGGGCCTGATATTTTTATCCTAACACATCAAGGGTGATAGAAGCTTCTTTTTGCTGTCAAAGTGATCAAAGAGGGGTTGAGAAAGAATCCATAAACAGATGCTGCCCAGTGACAAACCTTAAAGAACAAGACTGTGGGGCCAGATGTTTGAGTGACCTTCGGACTATGGAACATGTTGGCATGGTGTTGATTTAGATCATTGTTGGCAGGGGCCTTCGATCCCATAACCGAAAAAAAAAAATCTGAGTTATGAAAATATTTTTCTTTCTCATTTTTCTCTTTTGAATAAAATATAAAACCACTGGTCAGTAGGGTTGATGGCTGTCAAAGAAGTTGAATTCAAAACACAACCCTGCCAGTAGGTATCACATCAAAAGGAACTTAGCAGAATGAACAAGAACATCTCCAGGCTGTGCCATTTTGCAATCTCTATACTTTCAACAGCTGTTTCTTGAGTGAATACAGATGCAAAATAATTATATGAAATGTTTAACATCCCAGAAAATCAAACAATGTGCAAACAAGCAACATAATATAGAAGTATCTTGTAGACAATGTATACAAATAGATCATGCTAAAAGCCTTGACACTGGTTTACACGTCTAGTGTAATCTAGGCTTACTCCACCAAAATTAAGCCTCCAAATATTGATATTTCCACCCCTTCATGTTTTTATCGCAACCTTTTTTCTGCTTTCAAGTCCAAACAACTGAAGGAAAAAATTAGAATATGAAATAGTCCTTCTCCACAATATCAGAAGTGATTGAAGGTTGCACACTACTTCTTACGCTTTTAGACATTTTGTCACTTTACCTGGCGAAATATACACTGCTTATTCTGAATTGCTGCTGATGTCCAGTACTTGTCAAAACCGTTATCTGTCAAGCATTTCACAAAGTGTTGCAAAATGACAGATCAGGATGTCTGAATAGACGGAGCCCGGGAAAAACAGAACAGATAGAAAATTCATGACTTTAAACTACATCAAAGCGACTTCTGTCAACATCTTGTCAAAAAAGGAGAAGGGAGCTGTTCATTTCAAGATTTTTTTTATTACTATTATATAAACACCTTGTAACATACAAAGTGATAGCTACACGTTTCACGCAAGATGAATTGTTACATACGTGAGCATTCCTTATCCAGGTGTTCAAGACGTTTGAGGGATTGTGAGTTTGCAAATTGTAGAAATAATTCTGATTTTTTACATAATAATGTAAAAAGATTATTGATTAGTAAATGTAAAGGAATCTGGGCCACCAGTATTACAAATGTTGATCAGGTATAGTCATACAGAAGCTTCCTGAAGTTGAAGAAAGTTTATGTAAAACCACAATTAAGAAAAAGACAACATCCGCCCCTCCGCCCTACAGGTGTGACTACTAGATGAAACCACATTTCAAAGCACAACAGACGCGAACTGAGACAAACAGGAACATGTGCGGTAATACATCGAAAGCTTTGTTAGGGTATGTTTCCACGCTGCGTGCTGGCAGCACTTTGGACGCAGCGGATACCCGGCTCCATCCAAAGCGCTGCCGACTTCTGTATGCTCGGTGATTCCGCATGTGTTCATTTTTTTAGCAAGCATTTTATCGCGTTTTGGACTCTGTTTTTTGTCTCTGTCATGCTGTAAAGTTGCTTTGTTTTTAATACTCCTTGTTTTTGTTTGACAACCTTATTGACATAATTAGGTGAAGATTACTTGCATTTTTGATGAGTTTCAGCCGTAGAAAAGTGTGTACGTGTGCAAAACACGGAGACATGTCAGTGTTTGTGGGAGCGCACAGTCCGTAAAACGTGCTGCACACGGAAAACAGTTCACACTGTCCTCCGTGTTCACAGAATGGCCGCTGGGGAAGAAGCGCTACTGTAAGCGCTGTTTCCCTGCCTGTGGTGCTGAAGCTGCCTGTCATTATTCTCTCCTGCTCTGCCGGCAACTGCGAGCAGGAGAGAATAAATGAAAGAAAACCCGACGTGGGGTCCCCCTCTGTTTATGAACCAACCCGGCAAAACTCACAGCTGGGGGCTGCAACCTTCAGCTGTTAGCTTCAGCAAGGTTGGTTCTCAAGAACAGAGGGGTCCCCAAGCTGTTTTTTAAAATATTTAAGTAAATAATTTAAAAAAAACGGCATGGGGTCCCACCCATTTTTGACAACTAACCTGACTAAAGCTCACAGCTGGGGGCTGATATTCTCAGGCTGGTAAGGGGCCATTGATCTTGGCCCCCCAGCCTAAAAACAGTAGCCCTCAGCTGCCCAGAAAAGGTGCATTTATTATATGGGCCTCCCAGTGATGAACTGACAGGAGATAATCCTCCTGCAGTGCATCAATGAAGAGGTTACCTGAGTTCATTCACTTTCCGGCAATGCTGTGTGCTAATTTTCTCACACAGCGTAGCCGGGTGAGAGAATGAACTGAAGTGACCTCTCTTCCAGCAGCGGCGGAGGGATACACATCGCAAAGGATTACCTCCGCTGTCAGTTCATCGTGGGGCCCCTGTAGAGCACTGACATCACCCGATGTCAGTGTTCTACGCCGGAGATTGTCGTGGGACACTCGGTAATAACTGGACTGCGGCGGAAAGGTAAGCATTGGTTGTTTTTTTATTTTATTTTTTTTAAAGGAGACAAGAGCGTCGGGGACTAGGTGTTTGGTAAGTATGTACTCTATGTTATGTGTTGTATGTTATATGTATGTTCTGTATGTTATATGTATGTTTTTTTTTTTACTACTGATCACAGCCATTGTCTGATGGGACTACTTTCCCATCATCGGCAATGCTGTCACTGTGAGCATTCATTGCCGGATGGGAGCAATAGTCCCATCAGACAATGACTGCTTACACAGACACGCACACAGCAGCACACACACACAAACCCACACACAGACAAACACAGGGTAACACACATATACACGCAGTGCCCCGCACACACCATACACGCACATAGACACCGCCCACACACTATACACGCACACAGTCACCGCCCACACACTTCCCTCCTCCCGATCCGCAGCGTTTCATTCACAGCAAAGCCGCAAATCTTTTTTAGACCTGCAGTTTTGCTGCGGAACTGCCCGACTCAATGCAAGACAAGGGGTGCAGAAACACTGCAGATCCGCATAAAGAATTGACATGCTGCGGAAAATAAAACTCTTTTTTCCGCAGCATGTGCACAGCAAATTTTTTTCCCATAGGTTAACATTGTTTTGATACACACTTGAGGAATTATTGTGGATCCGCAGCAGAAAATCCGCTGCGGATCCACAATAAATCTGCAACGTGTGCACACAGCGTAAGATGCTGCGTTTTTGATGCAGCATAAACAAGCATCATCAAAAATTCACCAAAACTCATTGTGGGCAGACAGCCTTAATTCAGATTTTGAAGCTATAGCAGGGAGCAGATAATAAACCGAGGACACATATGAAGAAAATCCAGAAGCTTCTAATTTTTAAGTCCGCTCTAGGCTTTTGACTAAAAAACTGCGGCCCCGATTCATCATTGCCTTTGCGTCTGTTTCTTTGTCTAGTTTTGTGTGTTTTGCGCTATTTTATCGTTTGCATAAAATTCATTATTCTATTTGAACCTTTTTTGAAATCTATTTTTATGAGTTTTTTTCTTTTTCACCTGTTTTTTTGCTTTCTACTTTGACACACTCTTTCTTTCCCAGTATATTTTTGAGTATGCTATTTTAGCAAAATTTTTGACACATTTTGGGAAGCATGAGACTTTTGGCGCCATAGAGTTCCAAAAATCGTTCAAGATAGAAATTTTTCAATGTTGGGCAGAAAAAATGCAGCAAATAAGGAAGGCTACGTTCCCATGATGATCTTTTGGTGCATTTTTGATGTTGCAGATTTTCTATCGTAGTATATAAGGTAACTTGTGTTTTTTCATTGCTTTCTTAGTGAGTTTCCACGGTCAGGAAACGCTGCGTGTTTGGCGCTGTGCGCTGGCGCAGCGCCAAACACGCAGCATCCAGATGTTACAGCATAGTGGAGGGGATTTCAAGAAATCCCGTCTCCACTATGCGTAACAATACGCAGGTGGCAGACCTGCGTAAACGGACATGCGGCGCGTCTTTTTAGACCGCAGCATGTCCTCGCGTATTGCGGCGACGCACCGTCGCCGCAACAGAATTAACACAGGGCTATGTAGCCCTGCGCTCTTTCCGGAGGTGTTCCGGAGGTGTCCTGAACACCTCCGGAAAGATCGCGCGTCATAAAGGGGGCGGGGCTTAGACGGAGCGGAATTTCCGCTCCGTCAAAAGCGCTGTGGTTCCGGACCGTGGAACCACAGCCTAAGGGTATTGTCTTTATTTGCATTTTTTCTCTATTTGGTATGTTGTGTTTTAAATAAGCAGTTTTGTTTTTGATATCTCCTGGTATTTGGCTTTTTGAAAACTTTATTGATACAGTCATGTGCGGATTATATTTTTAGAGCGTTTTCACAGCGGAAACACAAGTAAAAATGCATATGAGTTTTTTACCTGAAGATTTTCTGCATCTAATGCAATTCTTTGGGAAAATCTGCACATACAGTAAATCTCAGCATACTCACAAGAAAATCTGACCAGCTTCAGATTAGAAATATGCACAGCAGGTCAGTTTATGCTGAGTAAAAAAATAAAGTGCAGAGGACATGAAATTTCTTTGAATCCCATCCACTTTGCTATAACAGCAAAACGCTGTAAAAAAAATCAAAAACAAACATAAAAACATGGCTGTTGGATTTTTTGTGTATAAAGCAATAAAGGTGTTTTTGTATTTTCCAATTTGTTCAGGTGACCTGCCTCCTGACTTCCTTTCCCCAATGGTTGATGTCAACAGGCCCAATATTTTGTTCCTTGGGGTAGGTTCACACAACAGTATAAAACATCATTCACAGTTTCATCCAGAAAAATGGGATGATTTTTTTCTCACTTGTCATCTGTATGCAGTCCATAGACAATCAGTATTTTTTACTCAGCAGTTATTGATCATTGACAAGACCATTAAGGGTACGTTTCCACGGTCCAGATTGCCGGCGCTTTGGACGCAGCAAAAAGGCCGCTCCACCCAAAGCGCTGCCCCCCTTTCTACGCGAGGTGATTCCGCAAGTGTTCATTGAACACATGCGGAATCACCGCATCCTATCCATAGACTGTATTATTTATGTTGCGGAGATGGAGCATCTCCGCAAGATAAATAGACATGCTGCGTTCTATAAAGACGCGCCGCATGTCTAGTTTCGTTCGTGAGTCACCCGTGTTTTACTACGCATAGTGGAGACGGGATTTCTTCAAATCCCCTCCACTATGCTGTAACATCTGGATGCTGTGGATTAAACATTGCGGTGGTACACAGCGTTCAATCCGCAGTTAATTCGGATGTATTCCGGACTGTGGAAACATACCCTTACAGCTTACTAAGTTACAGAATTGTAATGTATCTGTAAAAATCGGATGCTATTCTATGGCTCTGTATAGGATCTGATTTATTTTCTCACACCCATAGACTTGAATGGGTGAATGTCATCTGATTTTCAGAGGAAAATTGTGCATGCTGTGATTTTTTTCACATGAAGATTCAGTCAGGGAAAAATATGGTTCCTCTGCACTGTCCCATTGAATAACATTGGTCCGAGGGCAATCCATTTTTTAACGGATAGCCCTCTGACCAAAAATATGGCTGTCTGTATGAGCCCTAAAGCCACGTGCACATGTTGAGTATTTGGTGAGTTTTTTTTTTACCTCAGTACTTGTAAGCCAAAATCAGGAGTGGAACAGTCAGAAAAAATGTATAATAGAAACACGTCACCACTTCTGTATTTTGTACCCACTGCTGGTTTTGGCTTACAAATACTGAGGTAAAAAACTCACCAAAAACTCAAAGTGTGAACGTAGCCTAAGAGCAAGTCAATGATAGAGGTGTCTGGCAGCTGTCTACTACTGTTTTCTAAATCTGAGCATGAGAATAATCAGCCGAGCATGTATGGAGAATACGAGGGTAAAGACACAGCTATCTGAAGTGTTCAGCAAGTTCAGCTTAGTCCTATGCCCCATTAATTATGCTCTAGAAATGTTATTTCCAAATAGAAGAATTGTATAGGACGATTGGACACACCATATGGACATAGAATATTGGCTTTACTCAAACACGTAACTATTAGGACACATCAGCACCTTTGGATTGCAGATTTCGATTTTACACACTAATGTAAGAATTAACCATCAGATTTTATTGCCTCTGGCTCCGCGTACACATTTCCTGAGCTTCCTGCCAAAACATCTTTACTTTTTATTCACCACCGTTTGGATTTTTGTCTTTAGCCAAATATAACACCCACCACTTTGCAGACAATGTAAAGCTGCTGTAGGCAAACAAACCTGACGATAGGGGCCAGTGATCCGGAAACAAGCACTCGACTAATGTTGTAAGTATATCTTCTAATTTTTGTCAATTTAAGCTTATTTTTTTGCAAGATCAACTTCAAGGAAAGTAGAGAAAAACCTCAGATATGCTTTATATTTATAGAAATCATATGCTTTGCTTTGGCAGTGCTGCAGTGCTTCCAGCTTGTGACTGATGTGCGCATTTCTGACATGGAGTCTGAGGAGGAGGAGGAGGTGCAGGAGCTGTACACAGTGGGGGCAACCCTAATTGACATAGAACCTGCAATCCTTGGCGTCGGGAGGACGTGTTCCATCCCAAGGTCTGACTGGGTCCCAGCTTCCACTAAGTTAACCCAGTGTGCCGTCAGTGAGATGTACCGTCCCTGGCCAATTGTCCACATGTATGTGGTTAAGTGTACTTTCCCAGTAACTGCATTGTTGACGGCACAGGTAATGTTATGGGACACGTGCTTGTATGATCCCGGGACCGCACAGTGGGAGAAATAGTGGCGGCTGGGGACAGAGTACCTTGGGATGGCCGCTGCCATCAGGTTGCGGAAAGCTTTCGTCTCCATGAGCCTAAAAGGCAATAATTTGACCGCAAGCAGAAGAGAAATATGAGAATTGAGTACTGTGGCCTGTGGGGCATTGGCTGTGAATTTCCGCTTACATTCCAATGACTGGGGTATGGACAACTGAAGGCTGCACTGGGACAAGGACGTGGACGTGCTTAATGATGGTGCTATTTGACTGTGGGCAATGGCAGGTGCAGGGCAGGAGGCATCTTCACATGACCCGTGGACAGGGGATTGGCTTGCAAACAGTGGAAGTCACCCGCAGACACTGTTCCTGGAGCCTGGTGCTGGGCCCACAAAGTAAGGTGCTTTGCTGCCATGTGCCTGCTCATGCTGGTGGTGGTAAGGCTGGTAGTTTTGCTACCCCTGCTGATGCTGGCATGACAGGTGCTGCATATGGCCTGTTTGGGGTTATCGGCAGAGTCTTTAAAAAATAACCAGACTGTTATGTTAGGTAGCTGAGGAGGACAGGAACAACAGCCGGGCAGCCGAACACCTGAGATGTTGGTAACTAATGGGTTGCAGATTCCTAAACTAACCACACAACTAGAGGTAGCCGTGGAGCGTTCCTACGTTGATCCTAGACGCCTCGTCACAGCCTGAGAGATAACTACACCTAAAGGCAGAAAGATGAAAGCTATCTGCCCCGGAGCAGATCCCCAAAGAAAATAGGAAGCCTCCAAACATGTAATGGCGGTTAGACAAGAAGAAAGCACGAACACAGACAGAAAATAGAATGAGCAAACGCTGGGGCCACAAGCTGACTAAATAGGATAGGACAGGAGAGATTACTTTCTGCAACCCTGAAAACCCTACAAAAATCCAACAATTCTGAATACAAAAATACTGAGATCACACGATCTCGCCACCCACTAAATCAGATCTCAGTGTGAACAAAACCAAGCCGCAGCCACTGAAAAAACAGGAAAAGAAAATGAACAAATAACAGTGGCTTCAGATAAACTGAGAGGAGCACAAGCCCCCGGAGGGGACCTGACTGACCTCCACAGAAGTGCAGGGAACAATGCAAAAAGCAAGCACAAAAACAAAAGCAGAAAATATCTTATCTGATAGCAGAAGATGCAGGCAAGGCTCAGCAAACTTCCAAATGAACCAGGAACCACAATTGAGACAAGAACAATTGATCACCGGCAACCATCATGGGAGGGAACCTCCCTTATATCAGACCAGTCAGTGAACCCAGATTGCCATTCCTCGCTGAAAGGTTCAGTACTGTCTGTAACCACCAGAGGGAGCCTCTGCTCAGAAACCATCTCTAGCACATTCATAACACAGACTCAGTAAGACCTAACAGTTGGACTGGCAAATTCTGTCAGGTTGGTGTTAAGTGGAACGTTTGCACACCTTCTGTCTGCAGCAACCACACTGCTTCTTCCTGCCTGAAGTGGTGCGATGACTACCTCCCCCTGTGTGCTGCTGTCCTCGCTCTGCATGTCCTCCTGCCAGGTTGGGTCTGTTACTACATCATCCACCACCTCATCTTCCACTTCCCCACCCTGGTCCTCCTCCTGACTTTCCAGCAATTGTGTCTCATCATCGTCCACCTCTTGTGACCGTGACTGCTAAAAGATTTGTGCATCACTACAAGGAATATCATCTTGCCTCGCTTCTAGTAGAGCAGGCGAGAGGCACAAATCTCCAAATGGAAAACTGAACAGCTCTTCGGAGTGTCCGAGTGTGGGATCAGTTGTCTCAGGGCACTCAGCATGGTGGGAGGAAGGAGGATCAGGGTAAGGAATATGCGGTCCAGATTCATGGCTACTGTGACTGGAACCTGTTTAAGACAGGGTACTGGTGGTGGTTTATAAGTAACTTGGAAGTATTATTCGCTATCCAACCAACAACCTTTTCACACTGCTCGGGCTTCAATAGTGCTGTCTTGGCGCGGTCCCCTAGGACTTCGAACACTAAGGTCCAGCGAGAAGATGTGGGTGTTTTCGGTGGGCCAATTTCTGCTTGCCAACGGCCTCGGCCTGCACCAACACCAACACGTCCATTTCCCCGTCCCTTGACACGTGACTTGCCCATTGTTAATGGAATAGAATATTATACACGTTCACTACAAAAAGGTGATTTGGGAGTCAACTTGTATGTGATACGTGTGCTTGAAAACCACACTTTTACCTACCTGGACTTTAGGTAAAAATGTTTTTGGCCTTATCAGATTTAATTATTGCATTAACAGACTGCAAAAAAAAATACAATGTTTTGGCCTAAACTGGCCAAACTTTGAGCACACACAGATATGAGCTGGCACAAAGATACCACTATGACAAATGTGTGTTTTTTTTTTTTTTGGGGGGGGTAAATACTGCTGTATATAAGTACAGTGACACCCAAGACAAAGAAAGAAAAACGCTGTAAATTGGCCAAATTTTGAGCACACACAGATATGAGCTGGCACAGAGATACCACTGCGACAAATGTGTGCCCGTTTTTTTTTATTTTTGGGCTAACTAGTGCTGTATATCAGTATTGTGACACCCAGGACAAAAAAAAGGAAAATCGGCCTAAAATGGCCAAACTTTGTGCACGCACAGATATCAGCTGGCACAGCGATATCACTACAACAAATGTGTGCCCTGTTTTTTTTTTTTTTTGGGCTAACTAGTGCTGTATATCAGTACTGTGACACCCAGGACAAAAAAAGAAAACCGGCCTAAACTGGCCAAACTTTGAGCATGCACAGATATGAGCTGGCATGGAGCTACCACTACGACAAATATGTGGTTTTTTTTCTATTTTTGGGATAACTAGTGCTGTATATCAGTATTGTGACACCCAAGACAAAATAAAAAAAAGAAGCCGTAAACTGGCCAAACTTTGAGCATGCACAGATATCAGCTGGCATGGCAATATCACTACGACAAATGTGTGCCCTGTTTTTTTTTTAATTTTTGGGTAACTAGTGCTGTATATCAGTACTGTGAAACCCAGGGCTAAAAAAGGAAAACCGGCCTAAACTGGCCAAACTTTGAGCACGCACAGATATGAGCTGGTATGGAGATACCACTACAACAAATATGTGTTTTTTTTCTTTTTTGGGGGTAAATACTGCAGTATATAAGTACAGTGACACCCAGGACAAAAAAAAGAAAACCTCCGTAAACTGGCCAAATTTTGAGCACGCACAGATATGAGCTGGCACGGAGATACCACACCAAAAATGTGTGGCCTGTATTCCAATTACACCTGGGGCTAGCTATATACAGCCAATATATCATACAGGTAGCAGCAACAGCAGCACAAGAACACTGTAAGGGAATGGATCCTCTTGATGTGTGCAATGATCTATATGCACACATACAGTGCCTGCAGGCCTTGCATTGATGTGTATAGAGCGATGTACACTATGGCCTGAGCTGCTCAGCTATCACGTAACAATAGAAGTAGAAGCCCAGCCATCCATAGAAAGGAGAGAAGTACAAAGGAAGGAAGAGAAGAGTAAAGTGCATGGTATCCGCAGCAACATAGTGATGAAGTCAGTGAAGAAGTTACTGATGAAGTTTGGGTGCTGAAGTAGTAGAGTGGGCCACCAGCGAGTGCGAGATAACCGTAAAGAGGTGGACGACCCAGTAGATCGTGTTTCCGTGTCTGGTCTGAAGTCGAATTCCAGGGAGATACTGTGCATTGAAGTGGCATTTTCAGCGGGTTCCTCGTCCCGTTCTATCTTTGTGGCCTATGCCAGTGGAGTAGAAGAAGTTAGGGAAAGAGGAAGAGAATGCATTGCTGGTACTGTGATAAGTGTGCTGGAAGTGTTATGGATGTGCTGTGTCCTGAAGAGAATAAATCTATAATGTTTAAAGTTGCTTTGGACTCTGTCTCCAGTCTTTTGAGTGAAAAGAAGAACAGGGGACACAGCAGGAAAGAAGCAGCTGACAGCACAGTGAGTATGGATTGTGCTGACATGATCACCACCCGGCCTGCGTATTACATGTGCACATAACCGAAAAGGGATTTTCTCACATTGAATGTTATAATAATTGTATAGATTGTAAAAAAAAAAAAAAAAAACGGTTTAAAAAATCTTTTGGTATAAAAATAATTTAGGATAACTCCTTTTAATAACATTTTATATTAATACAGGAATGGACTGCCGGGTTTCCTGACCTGAATGAACAGTCTTATGTACAACTATGTCAGTCCAGGCATTGCATTGGAGTGTATAATACTTTACTGTGAACAAAGCCTGAGGCTGAGTTCACATGTTCGTATGAATTCTTGCTAGAATTTTTTAAGCACAGACTGTGGTCCATAAAACAGAGAAACGAACTACATGCTATGATTTAAAAAAATCACAAGTGTGAGTTAGTCCATTGACTTTCGTTGGTCAGTGAGTGGTCCGCTTGCAGTCTGTTGCCGGCATGGGCAGAACACAGACTGAAAGGATTCTCATCTAATCTTAGCTTTAGGGCCCATTCAGACTTCCAATTTAAATGTACGAGTGCTATCCATATTTTTCACAAATAGCAATCATACCTGTGATAGTCCAAGGAGCCATTCATGCGTCTAATCATGGAGACATGTCACATTTTGATCCAAGGGTTGAATCACAATAGGCAAGGCAAGTCAATTGGCCCGCAAAATAATCAGAGCGCAGTCGGATGACATACGAGTGTGGTCCGATTTCCACAAACTGTCAGAATGGAGAAGCTGGAGAAACTTTTTTTATGTCTCCATGCATGAGAAAAACGAATGATAGTCATACCACACTCTGATTAAACTCTGATCAAAATATTAGATCCATTTTTCTCGTACATGGAAAAATTGGAGATGTTAATGACCTCAAAATCGGACCACTTTTCATCAGCGTTTTGGATTGGATTTTTATCAGTGTTTGTTTCTACCATCAGTGTTTCATTAATGATATTCTCATATAAAAATAAATATATTGCAAAGCTGCTCCTACCGCTTGAAAGTGTCTGTCTCTGAGATCGTCACAGACCCAAAGACTTGTGTGGGTGATTTTGATCCATGACTCCGATCAAAGTTGGTCTTATTTCTTGTTTTTTTTTCATGGATATGCGGTTCACGAAAAAAACACATACATGTGAACAGCTCCATAGACTATAAGGCCGGAGTCACACTGGCGACAAAATCGGACGACTGCAATGCGATGAAATATCGCATTGCAGTCGGACCTATGTTAATCTATGGAGCAGCTCCCAGTATCAGATTTTTTGTGGTCCGTTTTAAACGTCCGTGTACAATCGCAGCATGCTGCGATTGTCACCGATTGTGGGTCGACTATCGCCAATGCAAGTCTATGGGAGCGATGAAAAATCTGATTACAAACGGACCACACTGTGTGACTTGCGATGAAATCGCATCGGTGTCCTTTAGAAAAGCCGGCAATTCATCCCCGGCTATACTGTAAAATCACACTGACAGCTTTAATAAAGACTAGAAAGAATAGATATATACACATAGAACACATATATATATATATACATGTCATTGTGACATGTACATATACATATATTTATAGTTCCTAGACTTCTACATACTGTAATAGCCGCTAATTCAATTGCCGGGTTTTGTGAAATCACAGAAGCCGACATGAAATGATACATTGTTTCCACACATTTAACCATGTAATTTCATGTATTTTTATATATGTTTGAAACATACAATTACATGAGTGTATTTGTGCAAAATTTCAGACATGTAGGGGTTAATTAAAGGTGTAATTTCGTTGAAAAAAAATGCGTGGGCTCCCGCTGTATTTTCTCCACCAGACAGACAAAGCAAAGCGAGTGGGGGCAGATAATAATAGCCCAGGGAGGGTGCATTTTTTTTGTGCCCCCCTGGCTACTAACATCTGCCCCCAGACACCCCAGAAAGGGCAAATCTATAATTAGATTCGCCCTTTCTGGCACTTTGCCCGTCTATTCCCATTGCCCTGTAGCGGTGGCGAATGGGTTAATCTCACCTTACTGTCACCTTGCAATTGAAAGGTCACCTTAAGGCAGGTTAATAATTGATAGCTGTCAATTAGACAACTATCAATTATTAATCCTATTGAAGTAAATAAAAAAACACACACACTTTAAGAATAAATAATTTTAATGAAATAAAAACACATTTTTTTGACCATATTTTATTTTACACTTAATCCGTGCGAAGCCATTGATCTCCTAAAATAAAGAAAAAGAAATAAAACAACATTATTCTTACCTATTCCGCCGATCTGTCACGTCCCACGCTGTAATCCTTCACAAAGGGTTAACTAGCTTTGAGCCAAGCAGTGCAAGTAATCCTGCATGCTCAGCTCAAAGCTCATGAATGAATAAGTTCCTCTCCTGGCGACAGGAGAGGATGTGTTTCATGAATGAAGCTTAATTGATTGTGTCCACTTTCCCTTTAGGTCAGGTCACTACAGTTAAATTGCCAATAAATCAATTAAGCTCCATTCATGAATCTATTCCTCTACTTTCGCTGGGAGAGGAACTTATTCATTCAGGGGAATACAGGTCTGAGACAACATTATTAGCTCTCTGCGACCTGTAACCTGTTAACCCTTTCTGATGGATTACACCGTGGGACCTGACTGTACATCGGATTGGTAAGTATAATTTTGCTTTTTTATTTTATTTTTATTACAGGAAATGGTTTTAGCAGGAAAATAAAATATGGTCAAAAACTGTGTGATTATTTAATTAAACTTATTTTTTATTAAACTGTGTGTGTTTGATTTTTCTTTCATACAATAGGATTAATAATTGATAGTTGTCTAATTGACAGCTATCAATTATTAACCTGGCTTAAAGTGACCTTTCAATTGCAAGGTCATTTTAACCCCTTATTAACCCATTCGCCACCGCTACAGGGCAATGGGAATAGACGGGCAAAGTGCCAGAAAGGGCGAATCTAATTATAGATTTGCCCTTTCTGGGGTGTCTGGGGGCAGATGTTAGTAGCCAGGGGGGGCACAAAAAAAATGTACCCTCCCTAGGCTATTATTATCTGCCCCCACTCGCTTGCTTTGTCTGTCTGGTGGAGAAAATACAGCGGGAGCCCACGCATTTTTTTTCAACGAATTTACACCTTTAATTAACCCCTACATGTCTGAAATTTAGCACACATATACTCATGTAATTGTATGTTTCAAACATATATAAAAATACATGAAATTACATGGTTAAATGTGTGGAAACAATGTATCATTTCATGTCGGCTTCTGTGATTTCACTGAAGCCGGCAATTGAATTAGCGGCTATAACAGTATGTAGAAGTGTAAGAATTATAAATATATGTATATATACATGTCACAATGACATATATATATATATATATATATGTGCTCTATGTGTATATATCTATTCTTTCTTTTGGCATTTAAATACTATTCTTTTGGATCCATTATATGTCAGTTTTGCAAGCCTGCGAGAAAATCTCGCAAGTCGGATGAAAATCGGATGTTACAAGGTTCACACACATGCGATTAAATCGCATCTTTGAAGGAAAATCGGATGCCAGAAGGATGTGTGATGTTTTTATTTTGATCCGATTGTCGACCGTCTAAAACGGACCGATTTTTTGTGGTTGTGTGTGACTCCAGCCTAACAGTTGCATGCTGAAAAACACGACTTGAACACGTAATTAAAAACAGATGTCTGAATTAGGCCTTAGTGTTAGCGCTTACATTGTTGCAGTTTCTCTTTTTTGAAAAATTGCAACCAAATCCAATATGCTGCGAATCCCACTTTTTATTGCATAGAGGGGAATGCTTGTGGCAGCAGTGATAATAATCCTCTCTTACTCATTTACATTGATAGTAAGCATTAGTGAAGATATATGCATTTCATTTCATGGTTCACAAAGAACAAAGTATATGTATATGTGCTAGCAGTAGGTGGCTAATGAAATGGTCTGACAAGCATAAGCTTATACATAATCATACCAGAATGTGGACGGGAACACCTGTTCCTGCTTCACAGGCTTACAATTCTTAAAGAAATCTCGCAATTCACATAAATTGTAAGAATTGCTATTCTGGCATCAATATGCTGTAAAGGAACAAAATTCACTTTTTCTTGCAAATATTAAAAAGGGGCTATAATTATATGAAATCCCTTTTCTTGGGTCCTAAGAGTAATGAAAACTTCACACATGCATGAGGCTCCAGTAATTATTTTAAACTGCCTTCTGTTGTCCCCCTGTGGAACACAGTGGTATTTGTTTGATGCAGTTTAATTAGTGTCAGGGTAATTAATGCTATGCTATCTACATGAGATCAAAACCCTTTCTATGCAGTTGCTCTAGGAAGTAGAAAGTGAAAGTCAATTGATATGGATTTATCCAAATTTAGACATTACCACCAGTTACAATGATTGCAAAAGAGTACAAAGAAGAAAACACTTCTAGAAGATAAGGCTGTAAAGGGATAAGAAAATAATAAAAGCACAAACATCAACATCACTTTTTCAAAAAGGTCTGAAAAATAGGGCTGTAGAATTAGGCACAGATGCTCGTATGGATGAGTCTATGTGACTAAATGATGAAGGGTCAAACCTTCATAGATATTACACTAGTGGCGTACCGTAAGATGGATAAACAAAAGTCATAACTTTATGACCGTGACAAAATCCACACCAAATTTCCAATCAGACTTACATGTAGATTTGAAGCAGAAATGTTGATGATTTTGTCGTTAAAACTGTGTTTAAAGGGTTGTGTAATCTTCTATACGGAGCTCATCACTCATGTTTCCCATCTTCCTGCCTGCCTACGAGAGGGAGAAGAGTGCGCTCCTGAAGATTGTCAGCTTGGACCAGCTGCATGATTGTGCCATTGGTCTGACCTATGTAAAATTTCAAGCTCAGAAGAACAGAAGTTGGATTCAGCAATGCAGCTGTAACGTAGCGCGGGCGGTAGCCATGCACGAGGTACTCATCCCTGTCACGTTACATGAAAATGGGGATCCTGGCTGAGTGTGTGGATTTGTGCTGTGGGCGTGCTATGCCCTTGAAGGCTGCATGTAACCAATGTTGTTGCTTGGCCAGAACCAGATATTTGACAGTTCAATAAGGGAGACTACCAGTTCAAGGTAAACTTTTTAATGAATATTAACTTGTGGAGAGTTGAATACAGTAAATAGCGGGTACATATATTCTCAAACATTTCCTTCATAATGCGTAACATTTTCCTCACACAAATTCAATCCCTTTCTCTTCTCTCTCTTTACTTGTTCTCCGTCTTTACTATTCCTCATTACTTCATCATAACCCAGCTGGACATTACAGTTCAATTAGCAAGAGGACTTTACTCAATCCGAGATTCCACGTCTTCTTTTCCTTCTGGGGAACTATGATACCAGTATGGCCTGTACTTATCTTCTCTTTTCTACTGATGCTCTGGAACACCCGCCCTGCACACTCTTCATATGGGGTATTCCTTCCTGTCTAGGCCTGTTACCTTTAGGAGCTATAAACTGTGGGCCTCTCCCAGGACCCATCTCCAGTAAATCACTCTGCTTCTCAGCCACTCTTCCTTGTTTCTGCTCTGGATCATGCTATCTCTTTCTCCCAGTCTCCTCTCACTACTAGGGACACCATGAAATGCGGGACTGCTCACACCAGACCTTAGGTCTGTTCTCTATGCACTCAGGGCCCTTTCTGCCCTCCTCACAGGAAACTGTCTTTGTTCCTATAGCTTAGCACCCACCACTCTGGGCTAATCCCAACCATTAACTCTAGCTATCCCTACTGTTGAGCTATTCACAATGCTAACATCATTAACACATATCACAATTTACATTACACAATACAACCATTCATATATTCTTCAAGAGGGAATGTGGGCAGTAAGACCATCTCCTTACACAGCCTTCAGAAAAGGGCTTATAAGCTATCTGCTATCTGCTGCACAGCTTGCAAGTGAGCGCTTCTTGTTTCCTCTTTGCCTAGGAATCTAGTTCTTTGCTCCACTTCTTCCCAGACCCATAACTTTTTTTTCCATCAATATGGCCATGTAAGGGCTTGTGTTTTGCGGGACAAGTTGTAGTTTTGAACTGTGCCACTGATTTTACCATACATTGCACGGAAAAACGGGACAAAAATTCCAAGTGCAGTAAAACTACAAATAAAGTGCAATTCCACAATTTTACCATGTTCACTGAATGCTAAAATTGACCCAACATTATGATTCTCAAGGACTTTACGAGTTCGCAGACACCAAACATATATAGGTTCTTTTTTTATTTAAGTGATGAAAAAACAATCCAAGGTTTGTAAAAAAAATCGTCGGATGTTTTTATTGACACCATTTTTTGGGTAGATACAGTGTTTTGATTGCCTGTTATTGCATTTTATTTCAATGTTGCGTAAACAGCGGCCAGCGATCATGTGACAGGTGCATTAAAGGGCAGGGTTTGTGACGTGCTTCCTGTTAGAGTTAAATGCCGCTGTCAGAGATTGACAGCGGTATTTAACATGTGAACAGCCGCGGGTGGATTCCAACCTTAGCTGTTAGGGGCACGTGACAACTGATCAAATCAGCTGTCATGTGCTGGAAAGATGGGTCTCAGCGTTGGAGCCCGCATTAAATGCTCTGACACGACCTATGACGACCTATATGTCATAAGTCGCGCAGGGGTTAAGAAATTGAAACAATCCATTTATCTCTGCATTGCCACCTTGGACATTAGCAAATGGAGTTCTCTGCTAAGGCTGGGATGAGATGAGTGTATTCCCTCTTAAGGGAATGCCACACTAAGCGAGATCGCTAACGAGATCGCTACTGCATCACCATTTATGAAGCAGTAGCGATCTCGTTAGCGACGCAGCTGTGTGTGACATGTAGCAGCGATGTGGCCCCTGCTGAGATGTCGCTGATCGCTTATGAAGGTTCTGAGCCGTTTTTTGGTCATTGGTGTCCAGCTGGTGAGCCTGAATCGCTGAGTGTGACATCCTTTATGAACGACTTCACCAGCGTCGCAGGTGGGACTAGGTTTTCCCAACGACCGCAGAGGTCGTTATACAGATCGCTGATGAGTTGTGTTTGGAATCACACTAGCGATCACATAGCGATGCTGTGTCGTGTCGTTGTCGTGATCGCTGGTGCGATCGCTAAGTGTGGCAGTGCCTTTATGTGAGAGAATCTGGCCAATTATACTAATGACAGCCGGCTCAAACTCTGATTAGAGTTTGAGCCAAGTGTCATCTTACTTTGCTTATCTTGCATGAGAGAATCACACCACAGGTGCGGAGAAGACAGGGAACTTAATTTGTCCATCTTCTCCATTGTCTGTGACTTTGAACCCCTAGTTGCTTCACAAATTGATCCGTAAAAAAAGAAAGTACTTTTTTTTCACAAAAATTTTCTTTTAGCCTCAGTTTTTTCATTTTCACATGGGCAACAGGATAAAATGGATTCTAAAATTTGTTGGGCAATTTCTCCTGAGTACACAGATACCTCATATGTGGTCATAAACCACTGCTTGGGCGCACGGCTGGGCCCAGAAGGGAAGGAGCGCCATTTGACTTTTTGAATGGAAAATTAGCTCCAATCGTTAGCAGACACCATGACGCGTTTGGAGAACCCCTGTGTGCCTAAACAGTGAAAAAACCCCACATGTGACACCATTTTGAAAGCTAGACCCCTTATGGAACTTAACTAGATGTGTTGTGAGCACTCTGAACCCCAAGTGCTTCACAGAAGTTTATAACGCATAGCAGTGAAAATAAAAAAATCATTTTTTTTCCTCAAAAATGATTTTTTAGCCTGCTATTTTTTATTTTCACAAGGGTAATAGGAGAAATTGGACCACAAAAGTTGTTGTGCAATTTGTCCTGAGTACACCAATACCCAATATGTGGGGGGGAACCACTGTTTTGGCGCATGGGAGAGCTCAGAAGGGAAAGAGCGCCATTTTGGAATGCAGACTTGATGGAATGTTCTGCGGGCGTCATGTTGCGTTTGCAGAGCCCCTGATGTGCCTAAACAGTAGAAACCCCCCACAAGTGACCCCATTTTGGATTTCAAAAACGTTACTACTTTCTTTCGAAGCCCTGCCGTGCGCCCAAACAGTTTCCCCCACCACATATGGGGTATCAGCGTACTCAGGACAAATTGGACAACAACTTTTGGGGTCCAATTTCCTTAGGAAAAATCAAAAATTTGGGACTAAAAAATAATTTTTGTGGAAAATTGTTTTTTTTTTCACACCCAGGCATTATAAACTTTTGTGAAACACTTGGGGATTCAAAGTGCTCACAACAGATCTAGATAAGTTCCTTAGGTAGTCTAGTTTCCAAAATAGTGTCACTTGTGGGGGGTTTCCACTGTTTAGGCGCATCAGGGGCTCTCAAAACGCGACATGGCGTCCAATCTCAATTCCAGCCAATTTTAGTTTGAAAAAGTCAAACGGCACTCTTTCCCTTAGAGCTCTGCCGTGTGCCCAAACAGTGGTTTCCCCCCACATATGGGGTATTGGCGTACTCAGGAGAAATTGCACAACAACTTTATCTGTCCATTTTCTCCTTTTACCCTTGTGAAAATAAAATCAAAGTTTGTAAAAGATCATTTTTGTGGCTAAAAAGTTAAATATTCATTTTTTCCTTCCACGTTGCTTCAGCTCCTGTGAAGCACCTGAAGGGTTAATAAAATTCTTTAATGTGGTTTTGAGTACCTTGAGGGGTGCAGTTTTTAGAATGGTGTCACTTTTGGGTATTTTCTGCTATATAGACCCATCAAAGTGACTTCAAATATGAGGTGGTCCCTAAAAAAAATGGCTTTGTAAATTTTGTTGTAAAAATGAGAAATCGCTGGTCAATTTTAACCCTTATAATTTCCTAACAAAAAAAATTTTGCTTCCAAAATTGTGCTGATGTAAAGTAGACATGTGGGAAATGTTATTTATTAACTATTTTGTGTGACAAATTTCTCTGTTTTAAGGGAATAAAAATTCAAAGTTTGAAAATTGCAAAATTTTCAAAATTTTCGCCATATTTGCGCTTTTTTCAAAAATAAACACAAGTTATATCGAAGAAATTTTACCACTATCATGAAGTACAATATGTCACGAGAAAACAATCTCAGAATCGCGAAGATCCGTTGACGCGTTCCAGAGTTATAACCTCATAAAGAGACAGTGGACAGAATTGTAAAAATTGGCCCGGTCATTAATGTGCAAACCACCCTTGGGGGTGAAGGGGTTAAGGCTCTTCTCGTATCCCAGGTCCTAAATAGTTAGGACCTGGAATACGAGAAGAGCCTTAACGTGGCTCCCAGGTACACATAAATTGGCCTTTTTATGCACTAAGACTTTTCAATTTTCATATTTCTAAGGCAGTGATGCAATTCATTTTTCATATTTTTCATATTTTCATATTTTCATATTTTGTGTCCGCAAGCTATAACGCTACAGTGTGCTACCTTTTTTTCTTAAATATGTATGAGTTGATGACTCTAGGTTTTAGCACCTGTTCACATTGGATCTATGTTTGGATGTGCTAGTCAGTTTTTTTGATGGGGATTTATAGCATGACGCCTACGTCGGCATCATGGGTCGGGATGGCTGTTATGTTTGGGTAGCTGAGGAGGACAGGAACAACAGCAGGGCAGCCGAACACCTGAGATGTTGGTAACTGATGGGTTGCAGATTCCTAAACTAACGACACAACTAGAGGTAGCCGTGGAGCATTCCTACATTGATCCTAGACCCCTAGTCACAGCCTGAGAGATAACTACACCTAAAGGCAGAAAGATGAAAGCTATCTGCCCCGGAGCAGATCCCCAAAGAAAATAGGAAGCCCCCAAACATATAATGGCGGTTAGACAAGATGAAAATACAAACATAGGCAGAAAATAGACTGAGCAAACGCTGGGGCCACAAGCTGACTAAATAGGATAGGACAGGAGAGATTACTTTCTGCAACCCAGAAAACCCTACAAAAATCCAACAATTCTGATTGCAAAAATACTGAGATCACACGATCTCGCCTCCCACTAAATCAGATCTCAGTGTGAACAAAAACCAAGTCGCAGCCGCTGAAAAAACAGGAAAAAGCAAATGAGCAAATAACAGTGGCTGCAGATAAACTTTGAGGAGCTCAGGCCCCAGGAGGGGACCTGGCTGACCTCCACAAAAGTGCAGAAAACAATGCAAAAAGCAAGCACAAAAAGAAAAGCAAAAAATATCTTATCTAAAAGCAGGAGATGCAGGCAAGACTCCAGCAAACTTCCAAATGAACCAGGAACCACAATTGAGACAAGAACAATTGATCACCGGCAACCATCATGGGAGGGAACCTCCCTTATATCAGACCAGTCAGTGAACCCAGATTGCCACTCCTCGCTGAAAGGTTCAGTACTGTCTGTAACCACCAGAGGGAGCCTCTGCTCAGAAACCATCTCTAACACATTCATAACAGATTGCACAGGTTTTCATGACGCCAACGTAGGCGTTATGGGTCGGGAAGGGGTTAAAGGGATTGTCTACTACTAGTACAACTCCTACTCAATGTGAGTTAAAATAAAAACACACTCTCCTCCGGTGCCGATGCTCTTCCAGCGGCGTCAGCACTTGTGTACGCAGGGTTCACCTAAGGTTGTTATGTCACGTAAGCCCTGCGCCCAATCAGAGCTGGTGGCATTGTCCCCGCCTTCGGACATATAAATAGTCAAGAGGAAACCAGAGCTGTGGCTGGCCGCTCACTTCTTCTTGATTATTTCTACATGTGAAGGTGGAGACAGTGACACCAGCACTGATTGGGCAAAGGGCTCACGTATCATAGCCTCACATGAGCCCCGGGAACACAAGTGTGACACCACTGGAATGGCGATGGCACATGAGGAGAATAAAGGTGTTTTTATTTTAATGGGGTCAAACATTCAGATTGAGAAGGACAACCAATACCAGGACAACCCCTTTAAGTCACTTGCTATACTAATTCACCTGAAAATGTACACGGCATCAGCATAAAGAAGACAGGGAGAAGGATGGGTGCTGCTAGGCAGAGGAAGTGTCAGTGCCCATGCTCACATGCCAAGAGCATTCAGGAATTCTAAAGTGGAGGAATGGCCCCAATATACAAATGAGGAGGTGTAAAGGTGCACCGATCTCTTGATCACTACAATGGTGCACCGAAGCCCCTTCTCTTGCATACGAATAATAAGATATTTTCTCAGGCACTTTAACGGAAACAGGGGCTATGTCCACTACAACACTGCATAGCTCGTTTTAAATATATTTTGGGGGTGACAGAAACACTTTAAGGTACCGAGGGGTGGTGCATTCTGAAACCACCCTCTTGTCCCACCCCTGTTAATTCATGAAATTACAGAGAATTACCCCACTTTAGATTGGCTACTGCTTAAGTCCAAATAGTAATATGCATCTGTGTGCCTATATAAAAAAGTTTACCCTTCATCTAAAATCTTTTCTTTTAGGTATTTTGGCTTATATATTGGACTGAATGTATCCTAGGAGGAATCAGATAGAACATAACCCGTTATATTTGCAGACCAGCATAGTGTATGTGGAGAGTATTATTTGAGCCCTTTACGTTCCAGTTGTAACTTCTATTACACCATTATGGTACAGCGGTATTAGGGCATTATTTGGATGGTCTCATTAAAAAAGTTTCCCACGGGTATAGATTCTCTATGATGCTACTATGAAAATGATTTTTTTCTGTTGGAATTCATCAAAAATTAGTTTTTTTGGCTCGTTCTTGGCTTTAAAGATAAGGGATTACAACTAATATACAAATACTATTTAATACTAACTAGTTGGTCCAATTGACAAAGATATAATTAGCTAACTACAGTTTTAACTAGTCAACACTTAATTATACATTAAATAGTATCAGCGCAGAACATACAGAATTAATTACCCGTCGTGTCTATTCACTGCATGTCCTGCTCTATGTATTATTCATCTCCCACTGTAAATGTGTATAACAATTGTATTCATAATTGGCATCATCTAGGGATAAGAAGCACAGTCTCATGTTACTTTCTGACTCAACATCTGTAACCAAATCATAGTAAGGAGAAATTACAAAGCTAAACGATCTGTATAGAACTCAAAGGGCAACTGCAGGGCAAACATGGAGAAATGGAAATTCCCCACAGTCCTTAGAACATAAATAAAATCAAAATTAAAAAGGG
Source organism: Oophaga sylvatica (assembly GCA_033576555.1). Taxonomy (NCBI): domain Eukaryota; kingdom Metazoa; phylum Chordata; class Amphibia; order Anura; family Dendrobatidae; genus Oophaga; species Oophaga sylvatica. Next base: position 363,747,731 of record JARQOD010000006.1, read on the forward strand.
AACAACTATGGAACTAAAAATTCAAGGCTTTTAGACTTTAAGGTTTGATGGACAGACATGGCCGCCAAATATTTACTGTCACAACTGTTTTCTCCGCTTCCCATATTGATAGTTCTGCTTCACGTCACTTGTCTTATAACTGCAGTATTTTATTACCTGTTATATATAAATATGTGACTTTTCAAATTTTAGGTTAAAATATGATGGTGGAAGAGATCTGAATCGTCTTGAAAGCTTTCTATGTGTTATCACATTATCAGATAGCAATTAAATGGTACCAACCATTGAGGCCACTCAATTTTGATTATTTTTTTTATCCACTGGCTAACAAGTTACTAATATGGATTTTTCCTGTATTGACAAAGTAATGAATACAAGGAGCTGCTGATAAGTCTTTTTCTTTGTGATCTTTTTTTGTTTCTATGGTAACAGAAGTTACATCACATGAAAGCCTTATGTGTTTAATATATGTTTTCAAAATTTTGTGTTTTTAGCTTATGGCAACAGTGTTCTACAAATGCGGGAAAACAAAATGGCGAAGTCTAATGAGATATTCACAGCAAATGAGAGCAGAGGAGTGATAAAATTCTTGTTTCTGCAAGGAAAATCTGCTAAGGATATTCATGGTGATATGTCGCAGACATTGGGGGATCAATGCCCTTCATATTCTACAGTTAAGAACTGGGTTGCCAAATTTAAAATGGGCCACTTCAGCACCAACGATGAGGAACATCCTGGACGACCAAGAGTGGTTGTTGTTCCGGAGATCGTCGATGCTGTGCACAACCTCATACTGGAGAATCGGCGAATTTCAGCTAAAGCAATAGCAGACATCATGGGGATTTCCTGTGAAAGTGTTTGTGTAATTATCCATGAACATTTCAACATGAAGAAGCTATCTGCAAAGGGGGTCTCCAAATGTGTGACAACATATCAGAAAATCATGCGAGTGAAAAAAATTCCCGGTCCATTTTTCAGCATTTTCAGACTGATAAGAACATCCTGGATTGACTGATCACTATGGACGACACCTGGATTTATTTGTATGACCCTGAAACCAAGGAGCAGTCAAAAGAGTGGAGGCACAGTGGTTCTCCTCGTCCAAAGAAGATCAGGGTGCAGAAATCAGCCACTAAGGTGATGGCGTCTGTGTTCTGGGATAAGGAGGGCGTGCTGCTAGTGGAATACCTTCAAAAGGGTTCCACCATCAATGCAAGGTATTACATTGAACTTTTGGACCAATTGAAGGCAGCTCTGAAGGCCAAAAGGCGCGGCAAGCTGTTCAAAGGATTCTTGTTCCTGCAAGACAGCTCCTCCACTCACACTGCACAAGCGACCAAGGCAAAACTGGCGGAGCTGGGCTTCCTGCTGGTTGACCACCCACCTTATACCAAACTTCACACCATTTCTGATGCCATGGCTGTTACAGATGCCTGGTTTGAGGCACAACCGAAATCCTTCTTTTTGACATCAGTGGAGGGTATCTGGAATAAATGTAAAGTTTCTTTCTGGGTAAAGCCAAAGACTTATCAGTAGGGTTGAGCATTCCGATACTGCAAATATCGGGTATCGGCCGATATTGGCTGTATCGGAATTCCGATTCCAAGTACCGATATTTTTGTCATATCGGATACCGGAATCGGGATGTCACTGTCACTGTCAGTGTCCGTCTGTCGGGTCTGTCAGGAGTCAGCGGCACTTACCCGGCAGAAGATCTCCGGCGGTCACATCCCGGACTGCTTAATGGCCGCCATCCTCTTCTCCCCGGCGGTCACATGCAGTTTCTCGCGATAACTGCAGTGACTGCTGGGTAATCGCGGCCGTAAAGCAGTCCGATGACGTCACCGCCGGGGAAGCAGGTAATCAGCTGTGCTGCGTTGCAATGACAGGCTCTGCCTGTCATTGCGATGTTGCAGAGCTGGATCGTCGTGGGACTGTCGTTATGGACTGCGTCGGACAGGTGGTATACTGTTGGTTTGTTTTTTTATTTTTTTACAGGAGATCAATGGCGTCGCAGGAATGAGAGTACAATAAAAAAAATGAAAACTGTGTTGTCTCTTTTATTTCATTAAAAGACTTTTTTCTTGCTGTGTCTTTTTTTTACACATTTAAAAACTTTGGGATTAATAATGGATCGGTGTCTTATTGACGCCTCTCCATTATTAACCGGGCTTATTGTCACCGTGCAATCAACGGTGACATTAACCCCTTATTACCCCACTTGCCACCGCTACAGGGCAGTGGGAAGAGCCGGTTAAAGTGCCACAATTGGCACATCTTTTGATGCGCCAAATGTGGGGCTGCTGTAGCCTGGTATTATCAGGCTGTTGAGGGCCAAAATCCATGGGCCTTGACAGTCTTTTAATACCAGGCCGCAGCAGTCTGCATTTTACTTGGCTGGTTAACAAAAATAGGGGGACCCCTACGCCATTTTTTTTTCGAGGGGATCCCCTATTTTTGTTAACCAGCCAAGCTAAGCAGACTGCTGTGGCCTGGTATTATCAGGCTTGCAAGGTCCATGGATATTGGATCCTTACCAGCCTGAAAAACCAGGCCTCAGCGGTCTGCTTCATCTGGCTGGTTAACAAAAATAGGGGGGACCCCACGCCAATTTTTTTCGAGGGGATCCCCTATTTTTGTTAATCAGCCAAGATATGCAGACTGCTGTGGCCTGGTATTATCAGGCTGGCAAGGTCCGTGGATCTTGGCTCCTTAACAGCCTGAAAATCCAGGCCTCAGCGGTCTGCTTCATCTGGCTGGTTAACAAAAATAGGGGGGACCCCACGCCATTTTTTTTTCGAAGGGAACCCCTATTTTTGTTAATCAGTTCCCTCTGACGTCACTGATGGTGTCCCTGGCTGACCTGAAGTGAAAGTGGAAAGCAATCAATTAAGCTTTCCACTTCCTCTCCTGTCAGCCAGGAGAGGAGCTCATTCATTTGGGGGTTTACTGTGAGGCTGCAGCATTAGCTGCGGTCCCTGCAGTAAACATTAACCCTTTCTGAAGGATTACACCGTGGGACCTGACTGTGCATCGGATTGGTAAGAATAATTTTGCTTTATTATTTTATTTTTATTACAGGAAATGGTTTTAGCAGGTAAATAAAATATGGTCAAAAACTGTGTGATTATTTCATTAAACTTCTTTTTTATTAAAGTGTGTGTGTTTGATTTTTCTTTCATACAATAGGATTAATAATTGATAGTTGTCTAATTGACAGCTCTCAATTATTAACCTGGCTTAAAGTGACCTTTCAATTGCAAGGTCATTTTAACCCCTTATTAACCCATTCGCCACCGCCACAGGGCAATGGGAATAGACGGGCAAAGTGCCAGAAAGGGCAAATCTAATTAGAGATTTGCCCTTTCTGGGGTGTCTGGGGGCAGATGTTAAGTAGCCGGGGGGGGCCAAAAAAAATGGTCCCTCTCTGGGCTATTATTATCTGCCCCCACTCACTGGCTTTGTCTGTCTGGTTGCGAAAATAGGGCGGGAGCCCACGCATTTTTTTTCAGCAATTTTACACCTCATATATATATATACATGTCATTGAATTTGTGACACATATATATATATATATTTATATTTATAGTTCATACACTTCTACATAGTATAATAGCCGCTAATTCAATTGCCGGCTTTTGTGAAAATGCAGAACCCGAAATGAAATGACACTTGGTGTACATAGGGTTAACCATGTCTTTTCATGTAGTTTGATATCTGATTTGCACAAACAATTACATGAGTCTATGTGTGCAAAATTTCACACCTGTAGGGGTTAATTAAAGGTGTAAATTCGTAGCAAAAAAGTCCGTTTTTTTTACAACGAATTTACACCTTTAATTAACCCCTACAGGTGTGAAATTTTGCACACATAGACTGATGTAATTGTTTGTGCAAATCAGATAGCAAAGGACATGAAAAGACATGGTTAACCCTATGTACACCAAGTGTCATTTGAAATGACACTTGGTGTACATAGGGTTAACCATGTCTTTTCATGTCGTTTGCTATCTGATTTGC
>JARQOD010000006.1:363751850-363797819 GCA_033576555.1 Oophaga sylvatica
CAAATCAGATATCAAACTACATGAAAAGACATGGTTAACCCTATGTACACCAAGTGTCATTTCATGTCGGGTTCTGCATTTTCACAAAAGCCGGCAATTGAATTAGCGGCTATTATACTATGTAGAAGTGTATGAACTATAAATATAAATATATGTGTCACAAATTCAATGACATGTATATATATATATATGAGGTGTAAAATTGCTGAAAAAAAATGCGTGGGCTCCCGCCCTATTTTCGCAACCAGACAGACAAAGCCAGTGTGTGGGGGCAGATAATAATAGCCCAGAGAGGGACCATTTTTTTTGGCCCCCCCGGCTACTTAACATCTGCCCCCAGACACCCCAGAAAGGGCAAATCTCTAATTAGATTTGCCCTTTCTGGCACTTTGCCCGTCTATTCCCATTGCCCTGTAGCGGTGGCGAATGGGTTAATAAGGGGTTAAAATGACCTTGCAATTGAAAGGTCACTTTAAGCCAGGTTAATAATTGAGAGCTGTCAATTAGACAACTATCAATTATTAATCCTATTGTATGAAAGAAAAATCAAACACGCACACTTTAATAAAAAAGAAGTTTAATGAAATAATCACACAGTTTTTGACCATATTTTATTTACCTGCTAAAACCATTTCCTGTAATAAAAGTAAAATAATAAAGCAAAATTATTCTTACCAATCCGATGCACAGTCAGGTCCCACGGTGTAATCCTTCAGAAAGGGTTAATGTTTACTGCAGGGACCGCAGCTAATGCTGCAGCCTCACGGTAAACCCCCAAATGAATGAGCTCCTCTCCTGGCTGACAGGAGAGGAAGTGGAAAGCTTAATTGATTGCTTTCCACTTTCACTTCAGGTCAGCCAGGGACACCATCAGTGACGTCAGAGGGAACTGATTAACAAAAATAGGGGTTCTCTTCGAAAAAAAAATGGCGTGGGTCCCCCTATTTTTGTTAACCAGCCAGATGAAGCAGACCGCTGAGGCCTGGATTTTCAGGCTGTTAAGGAGCCAAGATCCATGGACCTTGCCAGCCTGATAATACCAGGCCACAGCAGTCTGCATATCTTGGCTGATTAACAAAAATAGGGGATCCCCTCGAAAAAAATTGGCGTGGGGTCCCCCTATTTTTGTTAACCAGCCAGATGAAGCAGACCGCTGAGGCCTGGTTTTTCAGGCTGGTAAGGATCCAATATCCATGGACCTTGCAAGCCTGATAATACCAGGCCACAGCAGTCTGCTTAGCTTGGCTGGTTAACAAAAATAGGGGATCCCCTCGAAAAAAAACGGCGTAGGGGTCCCCCTATTTTTGTTAACCAGCCAAGTAAAATGCAGACTGCTGCGGCCTGGTATTAAAAGACTGTCAAGGCCCATGGATTTTGGCCCTCAACAGCCTGATAATACCAGGCTACAGCAGCCCCACATTTGGCGCATCAAAAGATGTGCCAATTGTGGCACTTTACCCGGCTCTTCCCACTGCCCTGTAGCGGTGGCAAGTGGGGTAATAAGGGGTTAATGTCACCGTTGATTGCACGGTGACAATAAGCCCGGTTAATAATGGAGAGGTGTCAATAAGACACCGATCCATTATTAATCCCAAAGTTTTTAAATGTGTAAAAAAAAGACACAGCAAGAAAAAAGTCTTTTAATAAAATAAAAGAGACAACACAGTTTTCATTTTTTTTATTGTACTCTCATTCCTGCGACGCCATCGATCTCCTGTAAAAAAATAAAAAAAAAAAACAACAGTATACCACCTGTCCGACGCAGTCCATAACGACAGTCCCACGACGATCCAGCTCTGCTACATCGCAATGACAGGCAGAGCCTGTCATTGCAACGCAGCACAGCTGATTACCTGCTTCCCCGGCGGTGACGTCATCGGACTGCTTTACGGCCGCGATTACCCAGCAGTCACTGCAGTTATCGCGAGAAACTGCATGTGACCGCCAGGGAGAAGAGGATGGCGGCCATTAAGCAGTCCGGGATGTGACCGCCGGAGATCTTCTGCCGGGTAAGTGCCGGTGACTCCTGACAGACCCGACAGACGGACACTGACAGTGACAGTGACATCCCGATTCCGGTATCCGATATGACGAAAATATCGGTACTCGGAATCAGAATTCCGATACAGCCAATATCGGCCGATACCCAATATTTGCAGTATTGGAATGCTCAACCCTAGTGAGCAGGCGGGGGGGCCCACTCGCAGTCTGGCACCCCCGTGCCCGTTAGCGGAGGAGAGCGGTGTCAGCGCTGCCACTGGGCCCCCCCCCGCTTGCTCAGGGCCCCGGCATCAGCTGGCACAATACTTACCTCTCCCGTGCCTCCGCTGCCGCAGTTCCGGGCTCCAGGGGGCGCCGGCGCTTCCTCTCACAGCCGGCCGCTGAATGACGTCATCATTCAGCAGCCGGCTGTGGCACAGAGCGCGGGGACGCCGGACAGGTAAGACGTGTGTGTGTGTGTGTGTCTCTGTGTGTATGTAGTGCGGTGCTTTGTGTGTGTATGTATGTGTGTGTGTATGTGTGTGTGTATGTATGTGAGAGAGTGCTTGTGTGCTGTCTGTGTGTGATGATGGGCAGGCATTGATGATAATGGGGAGGCATTGATGATGATGATGGGGAGAAGATGATGATAATGGGCAGGCATTGGTGATAATGGGCAGGCATTGATGATGGGGAGAAGATGATGATGGGCAGGCATTGCTGATAATGGGGAGGCATTGATGATGATGGGGAGAAGATGATGATAATGGGCAGGCATTGATGATAATGGGCAGGCATTGATGATGGGGAGAAGATGATGATGGGCAGGCATTGATGATGATGGGGAGGAGATGATGATGGGCAGGCATTGCTGATAATGGGGAGGCATTGATGATGATGGGGAGAAGATGATGATAATGGGCAGGCATTGATGATAATGGGCAGGCATTGATGATGGGGAGAAGATGATGATGGGCAGGCATTGCTGATAATGGGGAGGCATTGATGATGATGGGGAGAAGATGATGATAATGGGCAGGCATTGATGATAATGGGCAGGCATTGATGATGGGGAGAAGATGATGATGGGCAGGCATTGATGATGATGGGGAGGAGATGATGATGGGCAGGCATTGCTGATAATGGGGAGGCATTGATGATGATGGGGAGAAGATGATGATAATGGGCAGGCATTGATGATAATGGGCAGGCATTGATGATGGGGAGAAGATGATGATGGGGAGGAAATGATGATGATGGGCAGGCACTGATGATAATGGGGAGGCCATGATGATGATAAGGAGGCAATGATGATGATGGGGAGACAATCATGATGATAATGGGGAGTCTTTCACCGCGCCCTTTCCTGAGCCGTAACAGTGCAGAACGCAGTACAGCGCAGAGGATAGCTCCATATTTTGTATGGAGCATTATATGGGGACCAGTATCCTGTATGGAGCATTATATGGGGACCAGTATCCTGTATGGAGCATTATATTGGGTCCAGTATTCTGTATGGAGCATTATTTTGAGTCCAGTATTCTGTATGGAGCATTATATGGGGGGTGACATCCTGCATGGGGTGGGGGTGACATCCTGCATGGGGTATTATATGGGTGATGAGGGGGAGACTGTGGTGCCCATAATATTGTATGGAGGACTGTACTGTCCAGTCTGTTCTGTGCGCTGTGAGGATTTGGCGGTTTTTGAGCTATTGTACAATTTACAATAGATATCACTCATGTAATGGAAGAAGTGAAGTATTTGGCATTGTACTGTACCTATATTTCTCTGCTGTATCTGTGCATCATGAATCGTGGTCTGTGTTAAAGGGGCCCACTGAGGCTCTTTCGCCAGGGGCCCATAAAAACCTGGAGCCGGCCCTGAGCTTAACAGCAATTACTTGCAAAGTCAATATTTGGCTAGAAAATGAACTTTATCCCCCAAAACACATTTCAACATCATTGCAGCCCTGCCTTAAAAGGACCAGCTAACTTTTTTTCAGTGATTGCTCTATTAACACAGGTGTGGGTGTTGATGAGGACATGGCTGGAGATCAATCTGTCATGATTAAGTAAGAATGACACCACTGGACACTTTAAAAGGAGGCTGGTGCTTGGCATCATTGTTTCTCTTCTGTTAACCATGGTTATCTCTAAAGAAACACGTGCAGTCATCATTGCAATGCACAAAAATGGCCTAACAGGGAAGAGTATCGCAGCTAGAAAGATTGCACCTCAGTCAATAATCTATCGCATCATCAAGAACTTCAAGGAGAGAGGTTCCATTGTTGCCAAAAAGGCTCCAGGGCACCCAAGAGAGACCAGCAAGCGCCAGGACCGTCTCTTAAAAGTGTTTCAGCTGCGGGATCGGGCTACCAGCAGTGCAGAGCTTGCTCAGGAATGGCAGCAGGCAGGTGTGAGTGCATCTGCACGCACTGTGAGGCGGAGACTCTTGGAGCAAGGCCTGGTCTCAAGGAGGGCAGCAAAGAAGCCACTTTTCTCCAGAAAAAACATCATGGACAGACTGATATTCTGCAAAAAGGTACAGGCAGTGGACTGCTGAGGACTGGGGTAAAGTTATTTTCTCTGATGAATCCCCTTTTCGATTGTTTGGGACATCAGGAAAACGCCTCATTCAGAGAACACAAGGTGAGCGCTACCACCAGTCTTGTCTCATGCCAACTGTTAAGCATCCTGAAACCATTCATGTGTGGGGTTGCTTCTCAGCCAAGGGAATCGGTTCTCTCACAGTCTTGCCTAAAAACACAGCCATGAATAAAGAATGGTACCAGAATGTCCTCCAAGAGCAACTTCTCCCAACCCTCCAAGAGCAGTTTGGCGATCAACAATGCCTTTTCCAGCATGATGGAGCACCTTGCCATAAAGCAAAGGTGATAACTAAATGGCTCAGGGAACAAAACATAGAGATTTTGGGTCCATGGCCTGGAAACTCCCCAGATCTTAATCCCATTGAGAACTTGTGGTCGATCATCAAGAGATGGGTGGACAAACAAAAACCTAAAAATTCTGACAAAATGAAAGCATTGATTGTGCAAGAATGGACTGCTGTCTGTGATAAAAACATCTGTCAAACACACACATAAAAACCAGAGGGCAGCAGATCATGTGAAAATATAATATTTGTGTCATTCTCAAAACTTTTGGCCATGACTGTAATGTGCCAGATGGTATCTCAAAAAGCAAGGTTTGCCAATCCTAAACTGAACTAGTAAGAGATATAACAACATTTTTACCCCTACTACGTACAAAACGACTACTGAGTACTAGTGATTAGCGAGTATGCTCGTTGCTCGGGTTTTCCCGAGCATTCTCGGGTGGTCTCTGAGTATTTTGGAGTGGTCGGAGATTTAGTTTGTGTCGCCGCAGCTGCATGATTTGCGGTTGCTAGACAGCCTGAATACATGTGGGGATTTCCTAACAAACAGGCAATCCCTGCATGTATTCAGGCTGTCTAGCGGCCGCAAGTCATGTAGCTGCGGCGACACAAACTAAATCTCCGAGCACACCCAAATACTCAGAGAACACCCGAGCATGCTCAGGAAAACCCGAGCAACGAGCATACTCCCTCTTCACTATTGAGGACTGTAAAAACTTTTTAGAATCTGATTCTTCTATGCAATGTCAATATAATTTAAATTTTATAAAACCATTTAGTTTCGTATCAGCATTGCAGCTTCATGGTGTTAGTATAGTGTCATGTAGATGTTTTTCATAGCTCAAAGGTCCCTGATAACAAATGGTTTATTGTTGAGCAGCAACAAACTAGGCTTATCTTGTGATGATGAATATCTATTTGGTCTCCAACTAGTATTTTCATCAGGACAATACATCAGCATTGAAAGGTTCCTGGAAACCTTCAAGTCACTCTACATCAGGTGCGCTCAACCTATGGGCCAGATGCCACTTGCACCTATCAGACATTTATGGTATATACGTTTATACAGTACAGACCAAAAGTTTGGACACACCTTCTCGTGATTTTTCTGCATTTTCATGACTATGAAAACTGTACATTCACACTGAAGGCATCAAAACTATGAATTAACACATGTTGAATTATATACTTAACAAAAAAGTGTGTAACAACTGAAAATATGTCTTATATTCTAGGTTCTTCAAAGTAGCCACCTTTTGCTTTGATGACTGCTTTGCACACTCTTGGCATTCTCTTGATGAGCTTCAAGAGGTAGTCACCGGAAATGGTCTTCCAACAATCTTGAAGGAGTTCCCAGAAATGCTTAGCACTTGTTGGCCCTTTTGCCTTCACTCTGCGGTCCAGCTCACCCCAAACCATCTAGATTGGGTTCAGGTCTGGTGACTGTGGAGGCCAGGTCATCTGGAGTAGCACCTCATCACTCTCCTTCTTGGTCAAATAGCCCTTACACAGCCTGGAGGTGTGTTTGCAGTCATTGTCCTGTTGAAAAATAAATGATTGTCCAACTAAACGCAAACCGATGGAATAGCATGCTGCTGCAAGATGCTGTGGTAGCCATGTTGGTTCAGTATGCCTTCAATTTTGAATAAATCCCCAACAGTGTCACCAGCAAAGCACCCCCACACCATCACACCTCCTCCTCCATGCTTCACGGTGGGAACCAGGCATGTAGAGTCCATCCATTAACCTTTTCTGCGTCGCACAGAGACATGGTGGTTGGAACCAAAGATCTCAAATTTGGACTCATCAGACCAAAGCACAGATTTCCACTGGTCTAATGTCCATTCCTTGTGTTCTTTAGCCCAAACAAGTCTGTTCTGCTTGTTGCCTGTCCTTAGCAGTGGTTTCCTAGCAGCTATTTTACTATGAAGGCCTGCTGCACAAAGTCTCCTCTTAACAGTTGCTGTAGAGATGTGTCTGCTGCTAGAACTCTGTGTGGCATTGACCTGGTCTCTAATCTGAGCTGCTGTAAACCTGCGATTTCTGAGGCTGGTGACTTGGATAAACTTATCCTCAGAAGCAGAGGTGACCCTCGGTCTTCCTTTCCTGCTGCGGTCCTCATGTGAGCCAGTTTCTTTGTAGCACTTGATGGATTTTGCAACTGCACTTGGGGACATTTTCAAAGTTTTCCCAATTTTTCGGAGTGACCTTCATTTCTTAAAGTAATGATGGCCACTCGTTTTTCTTTACTTAGCTGCTTTTTTCTTGCCATAATACAAATTCTAACAGTCTATTCAGTAGGACTATCAGCTGTGTATCCACCAGACTTCTGCACAACACAACTGATGGTCCCAACCCCATTTATAAGGCAAGAAATCACACTTATTAAACCTGACAGGGCACACCAGTGAAGTGAAAACCATTCCCGGTGACTACCTCTTGAAGCTCATCAAGAAAATGCCAAGAGTGTGCAAAGCAGTCATCAAAGCAAAAGGTGGCTACGTTGAAGAACCTAGAATATTAGACATAATTTCAGTTGTTTCACAATTTTTTGTTAAGTATATAATTCCACATGTCTTAATTCATAGTTTTGATGCCTTCAGTGTAAATGTACAATTTTCATAGTCATGAAAAATCTTTAAATGAGAAGGTGTGTCCAAACTTTTGGTCTGTACTGTATACTTTTGATAAGCTACAGATGTCACAGAAGAAAATAACACTAATTTTTAGTGCTAATTTTAGTGAGGCCCCCTGATTGGTTCCATACAACAATGTGGCCCTTGGAGTATTAGTGATGATCGAGCACTGAAATGCTTTAGTGTTTAGTACAGTACTTGAATCGAGCATGTCAGGTAAGTAAATGTGAAACTGAGCATTTTTCCAGAGGGCGGTCTCTCTTTCTCTCTTCCCAGAGATCAACAGCTCACAAAAGAGTCCGGCTGCCTATGTACAGTGTAGGCAGCAAACTGTCAATCATTATTGTGGGTGGGGGTAAAACAGCTGAGAGAGGACAGGCAAAACAGCAGCTGATAAAACTGTGAATGTATCAAAAAATAAAGCAAGAAACTGACGTCTCTGTCTCTGCTTTATGTTGCCTTCAGATTGTTAAAGCAAAATCCCACTGACTGGTTTCCATATAAATTGTGTACCAATTGTATCACTAATCAAATCAAGTAAGTTTCCTGGCGAACTTGATGCAATGTCGTCTCAGCCATCTATATTTTAATATCCGATTTGATTTCCACATGTTCCTGTACACCTATAGCCAGATATAAATGGATCTTAATAAAAGTGTAACCAAGCTGCATCACATAATATAATTACTTGATAATACAAATACTTATTAAATATAAACACATATGCTTATGTCGATTTGTTAGAGAGTTTGGTTAATTGCCTATTGAAAGGCGTCTTCCAGAAACTAATTCCTTCATTTAGTTGGGCAGATTACATTTTCTATGTGAACATATTAGTATGCAAGTAATGAAGTGACAAGGACACCAGAAAAGCTTTAAAGTTAATAGAGGAAGTAGAACAATCTCACTCACTCACTTGCACATGGCATTATAATGTCTACTAACTGGTCTAAAAATATCAATTCCTGTGAGCCTTATTATTCAGATCACTTCCCATTACTAAATGCCAGGAAAAACAATACATATTTATAAATGGAGCTTTCTCTGGTTGGGAGTTCTTATAAGGACATAAATATTATTTTGTATTGTGTACTTTTCTTTCTTCTTTCTTTCATGGGCATAAATAAATGAAGATCGTTCTTGTAGGCCTACTCCCTTCTTGCGGGAGACATCATGCACATGGAAATAGCACAGGACTATACAACCGCCAATCAAAATGTATGGACTAGTGATGAGTGAGTATACTCGTTGCTCGTTTTCCCGAGCATGTTCGGGTGATCTCTGAGTATTTGAAATCAGAGTATCAGGGATTTAGCTTCTGTTGCCGTAGCTGCATGATTTGCGGCTATTTGACAGCCTGAATACATGTGGAAATTCTCTAACAAACAGGCAATCCCCACAGGATTCAGGCTGCTCAAGTAGCTGCAAATCATGCAGCTGTGGCAACAGAAACTAAATCTCCGAGCACTTCCAAATACTCGGAGTTCACCCGTGCGTACTCGGGAAAACTCGAGCAACGAGTATACTTGCTCATCACTAGTATGGACACAATAGAGATCTATACATAGTTACAAAGTTAATAAGGTTTAAAGGGAACCTGTCACGTCAATAGTGCTATTAACCTGCAGATATGGGGTTAATCCTCAGGTGTTCTGAACCTGTCAATGCTGGCATTGAGAGCCGCACTGCTGGGAGGAAATTAACTTTATTTCTCCAGGTAGCTTTCAGTCCCGTGGGTGACGCCAGTTCATTCACTGCTCTGTGTATAGAGAGTGGTGGCTGTAACCACGCCCTGGCACTGACTGACATCTGACTCAGATGCAGTGTGTAGCCCTGGTACACAATACCAGGAGGATGAGTGGAGAGGTAACAGTTAAGGTCTCTTCATGACATCATGTACACTTCTGACACACCCAGCAGGGGTGTGGAAGGGAGTGATTTTAGGCAGTCAGTTTCCTGTCCTTGGACAGAGTAGACATGTCCAGTTTGAGCCTGTCATCAGTTCAGAACGTGGAGGCTGGTACAGGTGGTCTAAGTCACCTTAGCCTAGTCAGAGCTGTGCCCCACTGGAAGAAAGACTGAACTATCCATTAAGAGTCGAGCAAATCGAAGGGCAAAGTGGAAGGAAGATTATTGGAAAAGTGCGTTTGGCTTGGAAAAGTCCTGCACATTGCTACCGGTCACTGGGGACCGAAGGATCACTATTAGCTACAAGCATAGTGAAGAGAAAACCAGAGATTTACCGGACCCTAGGTCGCGGCAAACAAGCCCCTTATAGTCAGTACGTAACTGGGGTCAGGGGAAGTGAAGACTTTGAGTCTCTGCAGGACAAAATAAGAATTCAGCTCCCTCATAGAAAGGCTCCTAACACTAAATTGACTGGGAAGCACAGCTTTGGATAAGCTGGAATCATAGAGGGGACTACGCTTCAGGCTGGTCGTACTCATCTTCATTGGACAGTAAAGGAGGCCCCTAAGTTGCTTAGCTGTTGCCTCAAAGCTCATCCTCCATCAACCCCATCAGCCTCCCTGGGACCTGCCTTACCATCTTGCAAGTAAAGGTATGGAAAGACACTGACGGTGTGAGACTGAGTTATTATTGCATGCCTGCACAATCCCTACCTAACTCCCGATCTGAGGGACCAGTCCCACCTGTAGGGGACCCGACATCTAGCTGCATCACCATCCCCTCAGAGATCTACAGCAGCGCTGGTATAAATTACCAGAAGACTACAGGTGGCGTCACGAACTGTACATAAATCAATCCCCTGTAAATATTCCCCCAACATACGCCAGACCGCCAGGGCCACAGACCGAGCCACAGCTACCTGTGACAATCCCCATAGACTTCTACGGGCTCGGTTCTGAGTACCCCATTGCCCTGGTAACCCACAATTGTGGTGGCGGGTCGACACAAAAATTTGGCGTCACGAACAGGATCCGAAACTTGCAGCATTGCGAGCCCTGTGTGCCTGTGGAGTGTTTTTGTGAAAAAGGACTGTTTGCACTTTTGGCGCCAACATCGCCATTTTTGTCGCCATATTCGCGCCCTCAGGCGCTGGAGAAGAAGGTGGGCGTACCTGAAAGAGCGCGCAAAGTCTTGGACACGCCCCCGGCTCTGACTCAGCGGCAGGTCCTGCAACAGGAAGTGAACGCTCTGACATCATAGCGCCTGCGACGAAGGTCCTGTTCCCACTGCGGTGCCTGTGAAATAGCAGCATCTGAAACCGGTAGGCTCCGTTTAAACCAAGGGGGCGCTAAGATGTCACAACAACCGGCTGACAGTGCGGCCCCGACCGGAGGCCCCAATCCCGCACCGTCTGGTATTGTAGCGCCAGATGGGGGCGCAGGCCCTGCACCCAGTCCGGTAGTCCCGATCATGCCACTAACGCTCCCATATATGCCTGGGGCGAAATGGCTTCCCCAATACAGCGGTGGGCCAGGCACATTAGCAGGCTTCAAGCGGAAGTTATGCAGCATCCTAGAAATGTACTCCATGCCTGAGAGACAAAAAGCTGCTGTGCTAATAGGGCAGCTAACTGGCGCTGCTGAGAGGGAAGTGGAGACTTGGGATACCGTTGATCAGGAGTCGGTACCTGCGATCTTCCTTAAGCTACATGCCATATTTGAAGACCGCACAGAAACGGATCTCCGGATGGCCTTCTATCACTGTTCACAACAGCCAGGTGACAGCATCCGGGACTATGCTTGCCGACTACAGGGAGCCCTGAGAGCCCTCAAGCAAATTAACAATTTAAATGCTATCGACGAGAATAGAATGCTGAAAGAACAATTTATACAGGGATTGAGATCCCCAGAGGAACGCAGAACTGTAAATTGGTGGTCCTTAGATCATCCGGATGCTACCTTTGATGCCCTAAAGGACATGGCAATAAAAGGGCTGGGGCCCCTGGGCAAACCTGAGGTGGCCACCCAACATCATCAGGGTGAAGTCACTCTGGAACCGGCAGTAACCCCCTGTTCCCCGTTAGTGGCTGAAGCCAAAGCGCAGGTGACACCTCCTAGTGAATTGGACTGTCTGCGCTCAGAGGTGCGCCAGCTGACTAAAAATCTGGCCGCTGTGATGAGTGCCCTGCAGCTGCGGAAAGAGGAGGAAGGAAAGATCTTGTTAGCTGACTGCCCAGAAGACGTCCCGTGGATGCACCGGAGAAGAAAGAAGACGTCGCCCCCCCGGAGGAGGACAACGCCACCCCCAGGAGCAACCTCTGATCAACACCCTCCTCGTCGAGAGATCATCTGTTACCGCTGCAACCGGAAAGGTCATCTGTCTACACAGTGTCCTTTAAACGGGCAGAACCTGGGTCCAAGGGCCAACACCCAGGAGAATACCCGTCAGGCCCCCTAGACTGGAACCGCAGGTATGTGGGCGGGCGACCCTACCTGTCTATTATTCTAGATGGTATTGCTGTTCCAGCATTGTTAGACACTGGGTCCCAGGTGACCCTAATACCCGATGCTCTATATACCAAGTACTGGTCAATGGACAGTCTTAAACCTCCGAGCCTTGACTTTACTGTGTATGCTTCGAATGGTCTTCCTGTAGAAGTACTCGGAACAAAATGTGTAGATGTAAAGGTGGGCAGAGAGGAGTTGAAAGACCAAGGGCTTCTGGTAGTAAAGACTGTAAATGAGGAGAACGGTTTAAATATCATTTTGGGTACTAACATTATCGGTAATTGTTTGGGAGAAGTTGTGTTTTTGCTCCAACAGCTCGCTGAGATTGCCCGACCAAGGCAGAAAGGAGTAATCCAAAGAGAGATCCGGGCCCTGGTGTGTCAGCAGCAAGCGAAGCTTACCGACGGCGAAATTGGTAATGTACGGGTCACTGACTCGGATCCTATTGTGATACCCCCAATGAGTGAAATGATCATTTGGTGCAGGGCAGCCATAGGTCTGAGAGGACAGAATTACCAAGCTGTAGTAGAACCCCACCATTCAGAACATAGACCTACACTTATGACTGCTAGAGGAGTAGTAGAGGTGGTGAATGGAAGAGTACCGGTACGGCTTCTCAATTGGGGAGATGATGAGGTAAATTTACCCCGTTATGCAACCATTGCTAAACTACATGCTGTTGATAATAATTCTATTCTCCCGGCTGAGTCCTTAGACTCCTGTCAAATAGCGGAGGACAATGACCCAGCAACTCAGGTGGCGGAATGGTGTCAGCAACTCCATGTTGGGACGGACACCACTCCCGCTCACCAGAAGCAAGGGGTATTACGGGTGGTGCAAGAGTACGCCCAAGTGTTTAGCAAAAATCCCCTTGATTTTGGGACAATTAAGGGAGTACAACATCACATCCCTACAGGCAGTCATCCTCCCATCAAAGAGCGGTATAGGCCCATACCTCCAGCTCATTATCAGAAAGCTAAAGAAATGTTGAATGATATGAAGAAAGCTGGGGTGATAAGGGATAGTTGTAGCCCCTGGGCAGCCCCTCTAGTTCTGGTTAAAAAGAAAGATGGTAGTATGAGAATGTGTGTGGATTACAGGCAGGTGAACCGCATAACACACAAGGATGCATACCCGTTACCACGTATAGAGGAATCATTAGCTGCTCTGAAAACGGCTAACTACTTTTCTACCCTCGATCTGACTAGTGGTTACTGGCAAGTGGCTGTGGCTGAGGAGGATCGTGAGAAAACGGCTTTCACCACCCCAATGGGGCTCTGTGAGTTCGACAGAATGCCGTTTGGGCTCAGCAGTGCCCCAGGAACATTTCAGAGAGTGATGGAAAACTGTCTGGGACATCTCAATTTTGAAACCGTGCTGCTATACCTAGACGACGTTATCGTGTATTCCAAGACATATGAGGACCATCTGAAGCACCTGGCAGAAGTGTTTGAGTCCCTGTCCAGGTACGGGATGAAGTTGAAACCCTCAAAATGCCATCTACTCAAACAGAAGGTACAATACTTGGGGCACATCGTCAGTTCGGAAGGAGTAGCGCCGGACCCAGAGAAAGTCACTGCCATCCAGAAGTGGCCGGAGCCGAAGAACCTTAAGGAAGTGCGACAGTTCCTGGGACTAACGGGTTACTACAGGAGATTCGTGAAAGATTACACGAAGAAGGCAGCTCCTTTACAGGACCTCCTAGTAGGACAATCCCTGAAGAGCAGAAACCCTCCCTTTAATTGGGGTAAAGAACAGGCTGAAGCATTCCAAAAGATGAAAGAGATCCTGACAGGTGATGAGATCTTAACCTATCCTGATTACAGCCAACCGTTCCTGTTGTACACCGACGCCAGTAATGAAGGGTTGGGAGCAGTTCTCAGTCAGAAGCAGAATGGCCAAGAAAAAGTCATCGCATATGCCAGCAGAAAACTCAGGCCAACTGAAAGGAATCCGGAAAATTATAGCAGCTTCAAGCTGGAGTTTCTGGCGCTGGTCTGGGCCATTACTGAAAGATTTAAGCACTATCTGGCCTCCAATAAGTTCACGGCGTACACAGACAACAACCCGTTAACGCACCTGGAAACCGCCAAGCTGGGTGCCATGGAGCAGCGATGGATGGCTCGGTTGTCCAATTATCAGTTTACTATCAAGTACCGGGCAGGTCGAAAGAATGCTAATGCTGATGCGTTGTCCCGAATGCCGCATGACTCTGATACGGAAGAAGAATCGGACGACCTGGAAGAAATTGAGCTACCCGCGTTCCATCGAAATGGGGTAGTCCACGAGCATCGAGTTCACAGAAAGCAGTATGGTGCAACGTTAAATCCTTTACCCCATCACAGCTGGAAAGAGACTCAGGACAGTGATCCAGTGGTCAGCCGCATCAAGGAGTTGTTAAAACAGGAAGGCTCCTCTCTGGAAAAGGATGCACCTATGTCAGCCAAGCTCCTGTGGAACGAGAAAAGCAGGTTGTTCCTATACCGTGAGAAGTTGTGCAGAAGATACGTCAACCCCAGAACCCATGAAATGGTCTGGCAAATCGTGGTCCCCAAGGCAGACGTCCCAATGGTGTTGGAAGCGTACCACGATCAAGCAGGACACTTTGGCTGGAGAAAGCTGGAGACCCTGTTGAGATGCCGGTTCTACTGGGTAGGGATGCGCAGCTCCGTCGAGAGGTGGTGTCGGAACTGTGGACCCTGTGGTCTCAGAAGAAAGGACTACGGTAGTCAGAAGGCACCCCTGCAACCTATCCGGACGACTCGTCCCCTGGAGATTGTGGCCCTGGACCACGTCAAACTGTCACCGAGTAGATCTGGATACTCATACGCCTTGACCATGGTGGACCATTACTCCAGATTTCTGGTAGTCGTTCCAGTGAAAGACCAGACCGCAGTGACGGCCGCGAAGACCTTTCAAGCAAGCTTCTGCAGACCGCATGGGTATCCCGAGCAAGTCTTAACCGATCAGGGACCTGCTTTCGAAGCTGATTTATTCAAGGAATTCTGTCATATGTACGGGTGCAAGAAAATAAGAACAACACCATACCACCCTCAAACCAACGGTCTTTGTGAAAAGATGAACCATATTGTCCTTGACTTGTTGAGATCCATACCGTTGGAAGACAGGAATCGATGGCCGGATTTACTACCTGATTTGGTTGATTTGTATAATCATATACCTGTAAGCTCAACTAACTGCACTCCAGCTTATCTTATGCGAGCAAGGCCCGGAAAACTACCAATGGATTTAGAACTTGGAGTGGTAGAACCGGAGGCAGACGACGCTGTTGAAAACTGGGACGTCAATCGGCAAGAGCAATACAGAAGAGTACAAATCTGTGTAGAGGAAAGTCTTAATAAGGCACGGGAGAAACAGGAAGATGTTTAAACCGAAATGCTCCTGCCAAGCCTTTGATGCCTGGAGAGGTAGTATTAAAAAGGAAAAGGAAGATGCACAAACTGGATAACCAGTGGGAGCAAGAACCCTACGTCATACAAGATTCTAAATATGACAATAGAAAAGTCTGTGTCGTCAGTAAAGACGGAGGAAGAACAACGACCACTGTGTCCAGAGATCATTTGAAGTTGTGTCCAGAACACTTAAAGAGTTGTGAAAAGAACCCTGTCCTCAATCAAAGAGAAAGAAAGGAAGAGGTCATACACACCGATCTGGGAGATTTTCCTGCGGATTGGCCTAGACTGGGAGATGCTGTGATAATTCCAGTGTTGCAGTTTTATCAGCCACAAGAGGAAGTTTTACCTCCAGTTGTGCCTGTGGTGCCAGTTGAGCCCGCTCAGGAGTTACCCATCCCAGCAACACCTCAACCTGTGGAACCTCAAGATGGATCATCTGAAGCAGCGCCCCATACTATGGGATCCCCTGGTGAAGCTGACTCACACCGCCCAGCCATCAGTACGCTTGCCAGATCCATAGAAAGATTAAGGCAGTTCTATAGTTTGCCGTTACGCAGTGCAGACAGATCGCAACTTGTTATACCTGAAACTACACCACGTAGATCAGAGAGAATCACAAAAGGGAAATTACCCATTAGATATCAGCAGTAGTTATAACGAATTTATGTGAACATTGTAAAAGTCTATATATATAAATGTGTTTTCCCTATTATGTCTTCGTTTAACAATGGACTCAGAGGCTGAGGACTGAGCCAGCCCAAAAACTGTATCCTGTAAATAGTTGCACTAAAGTGCCTTTTTAATGGTTTCACATGAAACCTTGACTTACCTCTGAACCAAAAACCCGTGTGGTGTGGCACTGAGTGAGGTCTGCATTCGGATGTCCTGCAGCCCACCCAGGACCCACGTTGAAGGTTTGGTGCGGGTCCTTCACAAGTATACCGTATATTTATTGAATGCTATTTAATACTTTTGTATTTATATATAATGTTATTGTTTGCAACGTTCAAGATATCCTCACCTCCCGGATGGGACGAACCAATGTTTAATTGTTTAATGTTTTCTTGCATAAACAAAATGTCTCTTTTATATTTTACAGCCCGGGAGTGCTGTCGTTTACCATGGGGGAATGTGTAGCCCTGGTACACAATACCAGGAGGATGAGTGGAGAGGTAACAGTTAAGGTCTCTTCATGACATCATGTACACTTCTGACACACCCAGCAGGGTGTGGAAGGGAGTGATTTTAGGCAGTCAGTTTCCTGTCCTTGGACAGAGTAGACGTGTCCAGTTTGAGCCTGTCATCAGTTCAGAACGTGGAGGCTGGTACAGGTGGTCTAAGTCACCTTAGCCTAGTCAGAGCTGTGCCCCACTGGAAGAAAGACTGAACTATCCATTAAGAGTCGAGCAAATCGAAGGGCAAAGTGGAAGGAAGATTATTGGAAAAGTGCGTTTGGCTTGGAAAAGTCCTGCACATTGCTACCGGTCACTGGGGACCGAAGGATCACTATTAGCTACAAGCATAGTGAAGAGAAAACCAGAGATTTACCGGACCCTAGGTCGCGGCAAACAAGCCCCTTATAGTCAGTACGTAACTGGGGTCAGGGAAGTGAAGACTTTGAGTCTCTGCAGGACAAAATAAGAATTCAGCTCCCTCATAGAAAGGCTCCTAACACTAAATTGACTGGGAAGCACAGCTTTGGATAAGCTGGAATCATAGAGGGGACTACGCTTCAGGCTGGTCGTACTCATCTTCATTGGACAGTAAAGGAGGCCCCTAAGTTGCTTAGCTGTTGCCTCAAAGCTCATCCTCCATCAACCCCATCAGCCTCCCTGGGACCTGCCTTACCATCTTGCAAGTAAAGGTATGGAAAGACACTGACGGTGTGAGACTGAGTTATTATTGCATGCCTGCACAATCCCTACCTAACTCCCGATCTGAGGGACCAGTCCCACCTGTAGGGGACCCGACATCTAGCTGCATCACCATCCCCTCAGAGATCTACAGCAGCGCTGGTATAAATTACCAGAAGACTACAGGTGGCGTCACGAACTGTACATAAATCAATCCCCTGTAAATATTCCCCCAACATACGCCAGACCGCCAGGGCCACAGACCGAGCCACAGCTACCTGTGACAATCCCCATAGACTTCTACGGGCTCGGTTCTGAGTACCCCATTGCCCTGGTAACCCACAATTGTGGTGGCGGGTCGACACAGCAGAGCTTGCTGTCAGTCAGGGCCGGGGGCACGGTTACAGCTGATGCTCACTGTATACAGAGCGGTGACTGAACCAGCGGCGGCGCCCCATGACAGAAAGAAACCGGGAGGAATAAAGTCCAACCTATAATCCTACATTATTGATCAGGAACAGGGTAAAAACCCATGAATCAACATCCTGTCTCTAGAATTAAGTACCCATAAATTGTAATATTATATTTTTTAAGAACGGCATTCAGTCCACCTTGTCCTTTTTTGATGTATCAACCATCACAACATGGTGAGGCGGAGAGCTTCATAGTCACATTCCTTGCTCTTACATAATGAATCCCTGACTATTAGGCTAAGTTTCTACGATGAGAATATGGTAAATTTTTTAAATTAGGTTAATTGCGTTTTTAATCATTACATTTTTGAGCACATTGTTTTACATGCTTTTTATTGCTTTTTTGTCTCTTTTTGGTGTTTCATGCTTTAATTAAAACTGTTTTGTTTTTGATACTGGTAGTTTGCACATCTAATGCAAGTCCATAGGAATCTGCACATAAAACTCAGCATAACTGCAAGAGAAATTGACATACTGAAGATTTGAAACACACACCGCAGGTCAGTTTATGCTGAGTAAAACACATCACATTAAATTTCTATAAATACTATTCACTTTGCTGGAACTGTAAGACTCTGCAAGATCACCAAAATCTCATCAAGGGAACACAGCCTTAAAGTCAACGTGTCACTCGATTTACGATTATAATAAAAGACTGACTGTCACTTCCAAACAGAAAAACTGGTGTGTACAGGTGCGAACTAAGACTAATCATCTCTATACAAAACAAACAAATTAAATTGCACTCTGTAACACTATAGCATGTACACATGAAAATTATGAAATGTGAATTGCATTACTGCTCTAGATAATAAGAAAAAATGAAGATGCTTAGTTGGTACATAATTTTGCCAATTCATGCGTGCCAACCAACATGGTGATCTCCAGTTGCTGGACCCTATCTAATGTGAATCCTCTCCGAGGATGAAGCCTACATTTATGGGTAGGTAGGTTCCTGCTGCAAGTAAAACTGCCACGGGCTGGTGGGCGAGGTACTCGGTCAGAGAGTCAATATACAAATAGCATAAGTTAAACAAGAAAGAAAGGAGCATAAATCTTGTCTCAAAAAATATCAAAAATCTTTATTACAACATTACAAAAATGGCAACAATAAAGGCCCGAATGAACATAGAGGTGTGACGAGGATAAGCTGTCGGTAAGAGAGACAGCAACAGACTGTTAAATAGCCAGGGTATATCATATAATCATGAAGCCAACATATCAATGTATAAATAGAAATCAGTCCAAAAGATCTCTATGTGTATAAATCAATGGCCACATTCAAGGTGCATAGTGCATATCATAAATCTAGCTTACCCATATTGTATGGCTGAGTCTGTGCGTCTCTCAGGAACAGACCCCCTGACGCGCGTTTCGCGGCTGTGCTTTCTCAAAAGGGGACTCACCATGTCATAACCCCTGGGCTTTTTATATGTGGTAAAATCCAGATAATGTCGGTGTAATAGGGCGCACATGTTCCCAGCGTCACACGCAGCTGAAAGTACCTCCCTCTCCCCCGGTAGTCAATGCATCGCTCGCATGCAGGCAAAAATCGCCTCATGACGTCATCAGTATGCGCGCGAGGCAACCTAGATGGCCGTGAAGAGGGCGGAATCAGCGTGGAGCAGGGCGCATGCACGCACCGCCGCAGCCATCATCATGGAGACCATAGAGGTAGACATTTTCGAGAAGATCGTCACAAATAAAAAATAAGAAAAAATACATATGTATACTGTGCATAATTGAAATAAAGTGCACTGATAAAACAATATTAATAATATTGCTTACATATAATAATAATAAATAGTGAACATAAGACCCCAAACAGATAACGAATAATATATACAAATATAAAGGAGACCTAACTGAACAGTGCATATAGTGCTCATGTAAGTGACAGATAATAATTATATGGATATATAAGATATGTGAGACGATCTTTCATCCAGAGTGTAGACCAAAAATGGATCCATAAGATTTTTTCTGGAACACAGCATGCCTAGAAAAGTCTTCAGATTCATTCAAATGAAAAAAGACATGCCGAGGCGAATCTTCAATCCAAATAACAACGACATTAAATGTACTAAAATAAGAAACTGAGAAAATGACATAATTAAAAATAATATATTTAAAAACGTGGTGGATAGATTCATTGTTATATTCAATATAGGACAAACACTATGGTGGACGAGAGAAGGGTGAACAAGGCCCAAAAAGGGACACAGCGGAAGACCATAAAGTCATTACAGAAATGGGGCAAATGTCAGTTTTTCATTTAAGCCCTTGGGTGTTACCGTGTCCAGGGTGACAATCCACCTACATTCGCGTTGTGCCAAAATGCGGGTAAGATTGCCACCTCTGACACCACCCCGGACTCTATCAATGCCCCTTATTTTCAACCCGCTGGGGTCAGATCCATGACACAGACGAAAATGTTGCGGCAGTGTTTTTAATACAGATATATCTACAGTATAGCATAAGCATAAGACTGACTTTTTTCTATTTGGAAGTGACAGTCAGCCTTTTGTTTATTTGTTGTATATTGGCTCTCTGACAGAGCACTCTGCCCTCCAGTTTGTGACGGTTTTATTAGCAGCCGTGACCTACCTACTCATAAATGCAGTCTAGGAGAAGATTCACACTAGATAGGTTCCCAGCAACCGGAGATCGCCTTCTCATTGACTGATGAGACCTCATGAATTGGCCAAATTATGTCCTAAGTATCTCCACTTTTTCTTATTATCAAGAGCCAGCTGGAGCTTAAGGGAGTGACAGGTGGTGGGAGGAGTTAGTGCTGAGGTACGGAGATTATTCTGGAAGAGTCAGTCAGTTGTTCTGTGGAGATGGAAGGGACAGGAGCAGAGAAAAGAGCTCAGGGGAATAAAAACTGTGTATAGCTAACCCCAGAGCGGAGCGCTGATAGAAAGGGACGCCAAAGAGTCCTTGGCTGGGCGGATGCTATACGCCCTGACAGCCGAATCTGGAGGGCAGGGGGACTGCAAGCTCCTGACCACACCGAACACCTGAAGGCACGGCAGCAGACCAAGGGCCCGGGGCTGACAGTGAAAAGGACAGTGCCCCTTGATATAGGCTCATGCTGTCTGCCATACAGGTTAGAAACCATCACACAAGAGAGGGCCGCAGCTTAGTTACAAGCAGCAGTGACCCAAAAAAGAGAGCGCAGAAGGAAGGTCCCCAACCTCACCTGGCAGGGTGAATCCCCTGAATGCCTCCAGGCAAGCTGGACTCAATCTGTCATCTGTAATTGGTACCCCAGATTGCATCTACTTTCAAGTAAAAGGTAAAGAAAACTGCACCTCTCTGTGTCATTCACTTATTCTCTGCACCCCAATGTTCACCACCATCTGAACAATCAAATATATATATTTGCCCTGGAGCCCCGCTCTACCCGTGGGGAGCTGAACCATCTTTGCTGCGTCACCATCAGCCCCAGTGGACCAAAACCGCAGCGTCGGCCACAGGTGGCATCATGAATAAACACCACATAACAATCCTCTATTTTATGACATGGCCAGGGCCACGGAAATGGATCATGGCCCCTTGACCTCCCCCATAGAACTGTCCAGTCTGATTCCGGGTACCCCACGGCCCTGGTGGGCACATCACAAGCATAATAAATAAATAGAAAAGCATTGTCACGACCCATTGTACTTCTAGACACAACTTCAAAACACGATTTCTCAGTGCTACAGCAGTAAAATGACTGGCTTAAAGCACCATTTTTAGTGTTTTTTTTCATTGCGATGGCCACTTACATAAGTTCCTTGACCCTAGTCTTATACTCACCAGCCGCTGTCTTTATCTCTGGCTTGAGGCCCCTGAGATATTGATGAGATTAATAGAATTATTGCTTATAGTTACCTTTAACAAAGTCCTGTTTGTCCTTATGTATACATAAGATCCACCAACATGTCTTCCTCTGCTTGCTGTCACTGGATGGAAACATTGATTTCTGAGGCTGAACGAGCAACCAAATCTCGAATAAAACACAACAATAATATTGAAGCAACCAATGCTCCGTGCTGGAAAAAGTCTGCATCCCTTAGAGCCATGGACTCCGCTCTTCGTCCATTTGTCCATTAGTCTTTAGTAAGTGGCCAGCTCCTCGCACAGCTTGTTTCAGCAAACACTGGAGTGGTCCAGCAGGTCACAAACTGCTGGAGACCAACAGATAACAGAAAAAGATAGTGGCAAGTAAGTATAAAGCCCCCGTCACACTAAAGGTACTGCCACACTAAACAATCCCGCTAGCGTTCACAATAACGACGCATACTAATGCGATCGCTAGCGGGATTGTTTCTATATCGCTAAATGCTGCCGCATTTAGCGATATAGTTAACGACGCTATCGCCGTTAGCGATCTTCTTAACGACTTTAGCGGTACAAAAGTACCGCTAAATCGCTAAGAAAAGGTGCCACACTAGCGATATATACTTACCCAGCGGGAGCGCCAGCGAGAAAATAGGGTCCGGAACGATTCCAGCGACGAGCGAGATCACAGCAGGAAGCTCGTCGCTGGAAGCTGCCGCACTGAACAACATCGCTAACAGGATCGCTAAATAGTGACGTTTTTTAGCGATCCCGTTAGCGATATTGTTTAGTGTGGCATACCCTTAAGCGAGATCGCTGCTGAGTCACAGGTTTTGTGACGCAACAGTGATCTCAGCAGTGATCTCGCAATGTTTGACACTTACCAGCGATCAGGCCTCTGCTGTGAGATCGCTGGTCGTGTCAGAAATGCCTCGACCTTTCTTTGGTCCTTGAGATCCCGCTGGGTAGCATGCATTGGTGTGTTTGACACCTATTACCAACGATCTCGCTAGCGACTCAGCACTGAGACACATAGGAGACATATCGTTACACAGGTCGCTATGGGTCGCCGATCGTTGCTGTGTCGTTGGGAAGATCTGACTTTGGCATCTCACCAGCGACCACAAAGCGACGCAGCAATGATCCCTGCCAGGTCGTATCGTTGTCGGGATCGCTGCTGTGTCGCTGAGTGTGACGGTACCCTAATACTAAGGGCACAGAAATTAGATTAGTGGCACCACTCCAGCAGCAAATAAAACAAACAAAAAAACATTGGAGTGGTGCTTTAACTTTTAAAGAGCTACACCAACATATTAAAGGTTTTGAGAGGGGATGGTAAATATTTCTGATAGGTTCTCTTTAATTGCTATACTGAATAGTGTGTGCTTTATGACCTGTGTTCTCCTCTGTAGTGGACCCTGTCACTTCTCATCGCATATTTAAAAAGTGATGTTTTTGTTTTCACTTTGAATATGGAGGGTAGAGTTTATGATATCAGAGATCTTCTCCTCTGATATTGTCTAGGGGGAAAAAATAAACCCACAATGTAATAGAACAAATGTTGTTTGTGAAACTGGCCTAAGCAGCGTTTAGTTAAATTGCGTCATGTGAGTATATTATAACTGCAGAATATACGGTACAGCTGAAGAACAGTCTAGCAGGAAGCGGGCTCAGTCTGGTGTGTGTTTCCTATACTGGATGAGAGCTAGACGTCTGCTTTCCCCAGAAGGGCAGAGAGAGCCCTCTAGCTTCCAACACGATTTTTTACTGAATTTCTAAACAGGAAAGGTACAGCTGCTCCACATAACTATCTGATTGTACTATGGGGTCATCCCACCACCTTCTTTTCAGATCAATATGATTGGTATAAACAATAGTTTGATTTTGATTGCTGTATATTACGCCTGGGTAGAGCTCTTGAATACAAGTGAATTGCTTTGAGACAATGGGCTGGTTCATCATCCAAAGCGTCCCTTTTCAGACAGCTGCCTCTGCCACACTCACCCTGACAAACGTCCAGAAAAACAGATGGTTTCAGCATTCAACACCAGTTTAGCAAAAACCTCAAGAGGCAGCTATTCAATACAGCTATTTGTCAACCCGGTGGTAATAACAATTCTTTTTTTTTTACTGAATTAAAATTTAAAAATCCGTCAGACATTAAAAAACACACAGAAAAAAACAGAATGTTGTAAACAAAATAAGAGCTGTTACTTTGCTGGAACCTTATATTTTAATAATGTTCTCTCATTTCTAAGCATGTATAACCAAATTAGGTGGACTTCCAAAAACAAAGACGTCGACAACTTAGGCAGCACTGCAGCTAGGTGCACACTATGTTTGTGGTCTTTGTCAGGAGCATACACCGAGGAGGTATGTGCCAACAGTGGCCACTGTCTGGATGAATGCCGACGCATCTTTCCACCATAGGGTACATTGTAAGGAAACGTAGTCTGCTGTGCTTTAATTTGGGCCAGGATCACACGAACATTTTTCTCTCATCCAAGGAAATTATGTCCGATTATGCAAATCCCAGTCAGATCAGAGTTTGACCAGAGTGTGAGCTGATTTTCTTGGAGCGGAAAAGATGAGAAAAAAAATTATCTATCTTGTCCACTCTGTCATTCTATGAAAATTGGATGTCGTTCGAATGCCGTTTGATTTTTTTGACAGACCCATTGACTTGCATGGCTGAGTTCAATCCAAATAAAGGATGCAAATTGTGCATCCTGCAATTTTTCCTCAGAAAAAGCAGGTCCAAGGAAAAAAATTGGACATGTGTGTGGCCCCCAGACTAAGGCCGGGATCACACATGCAAGGAATACGGCCGAGTGTCGCATACCCGGCACTGCTGCCAGCTTCGGGAGTGGAGCGTGTGGCTGCATAGCAATACATGGAGCCGCACGCTCCCGAGGCTAGCAGCAGTGCCGGGTATGCGAGACTCGGCCGTATTCATCGCATGTGTGATCCCAGTCTAACATTGGTCTGAGACGGATCCAAAGTTTTATCGGATCATGTTTGGATCGAAAATATGGTTGTCTGCACAAGCCTTTACAATTAAACGAAAAAAAAATTGGTTTGGTACCGTGTTAGCCAGTAGAAAAAAACCTATAGAGTGCTCTCAGTGGGAGAAGCAAAATAATAATCTTGTGGGTATAATACCTTTTAATGGCTAACAAAATATAGTGAAAGATATTACAGGGCAAGCTTTCGAGACTGCTTACGTCTCTTCATCAGGCTGGTGTAACAAAATATTTGAAGAAACACAATTATATACAGTGAAAAACACAGGCATGGACATTTAAATAAACAAACACTGAAATAAACAAACACTGAGCTTAAAGAGAGAATCCTTAATTAGGTAAGATTAGATAAGTGGCGTGAAAGTTTTATGGACCCCATATGCATGTGAGATCAAAGGACTGGTGGTGTCTCCATTGTTTTTGGAGGAAGTTGCTCAGATTTGGTAATGGGCCATACATCCTCCTGACAAATTGAGTCCTGTGTGAACAGAATCACAGATGTTAATGAATTTGTATTCCCAAACCCTGCGATGTTTTTGCGATTGGAAATTGCCTTTCAAAATGACAATTTTCATATTGTCTATGTTGTGTCCTGGACCACAGAAATGTTTAGCCACAGGTAAATGGGTTTTTTTGTCTGTAATCGTATGACGATGAGACCTCATCCTTGCTCTCAGTCTCTGTCCTGTTTCTCCAACATAGAGGCCACCCACATGACATATATTGCATAGAATTAAATATACCACATTAGAGGAGGAACATGTGAATGTCCCGGGGATCTTATAGTTTTGCTGTGTGTTGGGGACTTGGATCTTGTCGTTGGTCTCTATATGACTGCAAGTTTTGCATCTTCTCCCATTGCAAGGATAGGTCCCTCTTGGTGAATCTGAGGGCATTGAACTTCGGATCATGATGTTTCTTAAATTTGGAGGTTGCCTGTAACACAGCAAGGGGGGGTCTTTGAATAATATTTTTAACTGGTCATCCTTGTGTAGTATATGGTGAAGTTTTTTAGCCGTTTTTCTCGGTATTTCAAGCTGTGGGTTGTAGGTCACTACCAGAGGTACACGGTGATTTTCCTTTCTTTTCCTGTATTGAAGTAATTGACTTCTAGGGATCCTTGTGGCCCTAATGATCTGGTCATCAATGGAGATGGGATGGTAACCTTGAATTAAAAATGATATTTTAAGTTGGGTTAGGTGTGTATCCCTGTCCTTAGGACTGGAACAGATACGGTTGTATCTGAGGGCCTGGCTGTAGACAATGGACTTTTTAATGTGTTTAGGATGGAAGCTGTCCCATCTGAGGTATGTGGGACTGTCAATTGGTTTCCGATACACTGATGTTTGGAACGAACCATTTTGGACTTTTATGGTGGTGTCTAAGAAGTTGATTTTTGTTTTTGAGTGGTCCAATGTCAAGTTTATGGTAGGATGAAATTTGTTGAATTTGTCATGGAAATCTAGAAGTTCTTGTTCGGACTCAGTCCAGATTATTAAGATGTCATCAATGTAACCGAAATAGGCAAATGGTTTGATGGAGCAGGATGTTAAGAAGTCATTTTCCAGTTTAGCAATGAAGAGGTTGGCATACTGGGGTGCCATTTTACTTCCCATAGCGGTGCTGGTGCGTTGTAGATATAGCTCCTCACCGAAAGAGAAAAAGTGTGTGAGGATGAATCTGGTGAGTGTTATTACAGACTCGGACGGGATCCCATTGGCCTCAAGAAACATTCGTGTGGGATGTTAGAATATAAGGATTCGACATCCATCGTGGCTAAGATGGTGCTGTCGGGGAGGGAACCTATCGTGGATAGCTTATTTAGCAGGTCTGTAGTGTTCCGAATAGGATTCTTTAAGCTTAGTCCTTTGGGTATTAAGTGTTCCTTCTTGCATCTGGTTAAAAAGAAGATGTCACTGTCCAGTTGTGCCAGTTTCTTCAACACACAACAAAACTACAAGATCCCCGGTACATTCACATGCTCCTCCTCTAATGTGGTATATTTAATTCTATGCAATATATGTCCTGTGGGTGGCCTCTATGTTGGAGAAACAGGACAGAGACTGAGAGCAAGGATGAGGTCTCATCGTCATACGATTACAGACAAAAAAACCCATTTACCTGTGGCTAAACATTTCTGTGGTCCAGGACACAACATAGACAATATGAAAATTGTCATTTTGAAAGGCAATTTCCAATCGCAAAAACATCGTAGGATTTGGGAATGCAAATTCATTACCATCTTTGATTCTGTTCACACAGGACTCAATCTGTCAGGAGGATTCATGGCCCATTACCAAATCTGAGCAACTTCCTCCAAAAACAATGGAGACACCACCAGTCCTTTGATCTCACATGCATATGGGGTCCATAAAACTTTCACACCACTTATCTAATCTTACCTAATTAAGGATTCGCTCTTTAAGCTCAGTGTTTGTTTATTTCAGTGTTTGTTTATTTAAATGTCCATGCCTGTGTTTTTCACTGTATATAATTGTGTTTCTTCAAATATTTTGTTACACCAGCCTAATGAAGAGACGTAAGCAGTCTCGAAAGCTCGCCCTTTAATAAAACTATATTTGGTTAGCCATTAAAAGGTATCATACCCACAAGATTCCTATTTTGCTTCTCCCACTGAAAGCACTCTATAGGTTTTTTTTACAATTAAACAAACTCTGCAGACAAATACCAATCAGATGAAAGCCAAAAGAACAAAATCGGCCTCAGTCTGGGGAAAGGCAGGCTATGGGAATGTTACCTATAAGCTCCAGATACAGGTGCTTCTCACAAAATTAGAAATGAAGCAGTAATTGATGCAAAAGGAGCCCCGAACAAGTATTGAGTGCATTTACTGAACATACATTTCAGTAGGCCAACATTTCAGATTTTAAAATCATTTTTTCAAGCTGGTGTTATAAATTATTCT
Organism: Oophaga sylvatica; assembly: GCA_033576555.1. NCBI lineage: Eukaryota > Metazoa > Chordata > Amphibia > Anura > Dendrobatidae > Oophaga > Oophaga sylvatica. The sequence goes on from JARQOD010000006.1 coordinate 363,779,302, forward strand.
TATTTACTGAGATAATGACTTTTGGGTTTTCATTGGCTGTAAGCCATAATCATCAACATTAACAGAAATAAACACTTCAAATAGATCACTCTGTTTGTAATGACTCTATATCATATGAGTTTCTCTTTTTGTATTGAAGAACTGAAATAAATTAACTTTTTGATGATATTCTAATTTTGCGAGAAGCACCTGTATATACTGTAGGCTAAATGCACAGATACAGTACACATGACAACATTTGTTATTTTCTTTGGTAAAAAAGATCTACTTATCAGAGATAAGCTGTAAAGAGACTAGAATTAATTCACCAAGTTAGAGATTGGCAGCAACTCATTGTGATCTGCACTTCAGGAATCAATGGGGAATAGAATTTTTTAAGTGGTTGTACTAAAAACAACAATTATCAATGTTTCACTAGATAGATGATAAATGTGTGACCATTGGGAGTCCGGCTGCTGAGACCTGCACAGATCCTGGTCCACTATAACTATGTACAGTCATGGCCAAAAGTGTTGGCACACTTGAAATTGTTCCAGAAAATGAAATATTTCTCTCAGAAAATTATTGCCATTACACATGTTTTGTTATACACAGGTTTATTTCCTTTGTGTGTAATGGACCAACACAAAAAACTAACAAAAAAAAAGCAAATTGGACATTATTTCACACAAATGGGCAGGACAAAATTGTTGGCACCTTTCCAAAATTGTGGGTAAACAACTTTGTTTCAAGCATGTGATGCTCGTTCAAACTCACCTGTGGCAAGTAACAGGTGTGGGTAATATGAAAATCACACCTGAAAGCAGATAAAAAGGGGAGAAGTTGACATAATCTTTGCATTGTGTGTCTCTGTGTGCCACACTAAGCATGAAGAACACAAAGAGCAGTAGAACACTGTCTCCAGAGATCTTGATGTTCATTTATTCACGTTGAGCAAAATACTCAAGAAGTTTACAACCCATGACACTATAGCTAAACTCCCTGCATGTGGACTGCAAAAAATTGAGAAAAGGTTGCAACGTAGGATGATCCGGATGGTGGATAAGCAGCCCCGATCAAGTTCCAAAGACATCCGCGGCAGGCATTGACATCGTAGCTGCGGTTATCTGGCAGGCCCGTAGCAGTCCAAAAACGTGTTAAAAAAACAAAAAGAGTTGCAGGAAAGCTTGGCCAGACGGTCAAATTAGCACTGTGTGCAAACCCTGAAAATTTATCCCATAGTAGGAAGAGTGCAGTGTGCCACTTTTTTGACCAAAATCCTATTGATGAGGCAAAGGTTATCTGTAAGAAGTGCGGAAGGACCTTTAGCCGAGGGAAAAATCTTCGAAAATTGAATACCAGTTACATGCTTAGACATTTAAAGACCATGCACTTGCAAGCGTGGACAGACTACAAAACTTCATTGGCTTTGAACGCCTACATTGCCAAACTGATCTCATTAGAGATGATGCCCTTCCATTTGGTTGAAAGAGCAGCGTTCCGAGAGCTCATGGCCTACGCTGTCCCACGCTATGACCTACCCAGTCGGCACTTCTTTTCTAGAAAAGCCATCCCTGCCCTCCACCTGCATGGGCCAGTAGGCATGGCCAGGGCCGTTACGTGTCCATCACTGCGCACTGGGTTAATGTGGTGGATGCAGGGTCAACAGGGGACAGCGGCGGTGGGACAGTGCTGCCTAGCCCACGGTATAGGCAACAGTTGGCTGTAGGCATTCGACCCTCCTCCAGAAGCAAAAGCTTGTCGACAGAGTGCAGTCGCACGAGCACTCCATCCGCAGCTGCCAGTGTTGCACACGAGGTGTCCCACTATCGATCAGCTAGTGGTAAGCGTCAGCAGGCTGTTTTAAAAATGATGTCTTTGGGCGACAACAGACACACAGCGGAGGCACTGGCCGACTACTTGTAGCGAGAAACTGAGTCATGGCTGGGCAGTCTACATCTTGAACCAGGCAAGGTAGTCAGTGATAACGGACGTAATTTTGTGGCGGCCATAGCCCTGACAAAACTCAGACACATACCTTGCCTGGCTCACACCTTGAACCTGGTGGTGCAGTGCTTCATAAATAATTATCTAGAGTTACCAGCCCTGCTCCATAAGGTGCGAAGACTTTGCTCGCACATCCGTTGCTCGCCCGTAGACTCCAGTCGTATGCAGAGGCTGAAGCGTTCGCTCCACCTCCCCAAGCACGGCCTAATCATAGACGTTGCAACAAGGTGGAACTCCACCATGCACATGGTTGAGAGGCTGTGCGAACAGAGGCAGGCTGTAATGCATTTGTTGGAGGATACACGGGCAGGCAATTTGAGGGCAGACATAGAGTTGTCGGGTGTGCAGTGGCCAAAGCTGAAAGACCTCTGTAAAGTCCTTCAGTGTTTTGAGGAATGCACATGGCTGGTAAGCGCAGACGACGCCATCATAAGCATGAGCATCTCACTTATGCGTCTGCTCATGCAAACTTTGACGGACATTAAGGATCAGGCGTCTGCAGCGGTGGAGGAGGAGGGAAGCCTTCATGACAGTCAGGCATTGTCTGCTCAGAGAACTGTCCTGGACGAGGTTGAGGAAGAAGAGGAAGAGGAGGAGGATGAGGATGAGGGGGATGATTATTTTGAGGAGGATGATGCTTCTCAGGGGGCAAGAGAAAATGTTGGCTTGCCAAGGTCAAGTACAGGGTTTGTGCGTGAATGGAGGGATGTGTATTTGGCAGAACGTGCTCCTCCACTCACCACTGGCAGTGCATCATTGACACCTGGAACATTGGCCCACATGTGTGATTATGTCTTGCGGATTCTATAAAGGGACCCCCCATTGCCAAAATTATGAAGGATGACGACTACTGGTTGGCCAGCATCCTCGATCCATGCTATAAAGGCAAATTACAGAACATCATGCCACAGGAGAACTTAGAGCTAATATTGGCGAACAAACAAGCAACTCTGGTAAACCGTTTGTTAGAGCCATTCCCAGCACACAGCAGCGGTGCAGGTTATACCACGAGCTGTACTGGGCCAAATGGAGGAGGTGTTCGTGGTGCACACAGCCGAAGTGGCGTTGGAGACAGGGGTTTCATGACAATGTTATGGTCTGATTTCTCGAGTAACGCTCACACGACTGGTAATACTGAATCGATTGCAACAGACAGGAGACAACAGCTGTCAACTATGGTTCAAAATTACCTCTCCTCCCCTATCGATGTTCTCCCTCACATTTCATTCCCCTTTGACTACTGGGCCTGTAAACTGGACACCTGGCCTGAATTGGCACAATATGCCTTACAGGAGCTCGCTTGCACTGCTGGTAGTGTGCTATCAGAAAGAGTCTTCAGTGCTGCTGGATCAATCCTGAGAGAAAGAAGGACCAGGCTGTCGACCCAAAATGTAGGTGATCTCACCTTCATTAAAATGAACCATGCCTGGGTTTGAAAGGATTTTGTACCACCTTCCCTGATGACACATAGGTTGCCAGCAAAATGGCTCGCTTTGTCCTCCTCTTCCTCCAACTTCTCCAATTCCTCCATTTGCAGCTGCTGAATGTCCAGCCTACACCTCAACCTATTCCACGTTTTCCACCTCCCTAACTGGGCTGTCCCCCCCCAGGGCCGGCGTCAGCACGAGGCGCACCCGGGCAAGTGCTGGGGCCCTGAGAAGGTGGGGGCCCACTCGCCGTCAGAGACACCGGTGTACTATGAGGGGCCCTGTGCCAGTTCCCGGCGCCCACGAGTGTGCCCCCCTGCTAGCTCAGGGCCCCAGCACTTGCAATACTTACCTCTCCCTGCTCCACCGCTGTGATGTCTTCCGCGTTTCCCGACAGTAACATTCAGGTCAGAGAGCGCGATGATGTCACGTCTGTGCACCCTCTGCCTGAACAGTCACAGTGCAGAGAGCTGGAAGATGGTGACGCTGAGGAGTCCAGAGTAGAGCAGTGCCCAGCGGGGAGAGGTATTTCATTTTTTTTAATGGTTGGAGCAATATATGGGGAGCATTATACACGGGAGAATTATATATGGGGCCCATCATACACTTGAGCATCATAGATAGGGACCATTATACACTAGAGCATCATTCATGGGGCACATCATATACTGGAGCATCATATGGGGCCCATTATATATGGCGCATCATATGGGGCACATTATATATGGAGCATCACATGGAGCCCATTAAATATGGAGCATTATATATGGGGACCATTATATTTGGAGCATTATATGGGGTTCATCATACACTGGAGCATCATATATGGGGCCCATCATATACTAGAGCATCATATGGGGTTCATTATTTATGGGGCATCATATAGGGCCCTTTATATATGGAGCATCATATGAAGCACATATGGGGCCTATTCTGTATGGAGCATTATATGGAGCCCATTCTGTATGGAGCAATACATTGGGCTCATTATTCTGTATAGATCAATATATGGGGCTCATTATTCTGTATGGCGCACTATTGTAGAGTTTAAAATAGATATCACTCATGTAATGTAAGAAGTGAATAATTTGGCATTGTACTATACCTATATTTCTCTGTCGTATTGGAGCATCATGAATTATGGTATGTGTTAAAGGGGCCCACTGAGACTCTTTGGCCCGGGGCCCACGAAAACCTGGAGCCAGCACTGCCCCCACCAACAACTTTAGCCAAATAACCCCCAGTTTTCAATGCGTTACTATTATTACAAAGTTAATTAAGGTTGACAAGCTTAAGTAATAAGAATTGATGTCGTTGGCATTGAAATGGGCACTGTAGGTGTGTTTACTGTCCTCCACTCCCTGCAGACTTTTATTTCCCATTGACTTGCATTGGGGTCGGATTTTCGTCTCCGACCCGACCATTTCTGTTAGTTGGCCGACTTCGTTCAACTCGACTTTTGAGAAAGTCGGGTTTCACGAAACCCGACTCGACCCTAAAAAAGGCAATGTCGCTCATCTCTACATGTAAGTAAAAAATTAGTTGCGGTTTTAAGTTCTGACTGCCAATATCTGCACTAAAATGCATAAAAATTATTTAATCAATAGAAATCTGATTGACAAAACAGATACATATGGCTATATGTTTGGATTCCAAGTTGGGTCTCCTTCATGTGTGTTGCCACATCCACCTGTTATTGATCAATGTTTCAGCTAGAAATGCTGGTCCATGCCCTGTCACATGCACCCATGCTATGCAATTGTAATATCTGTACTCTGGGTCAATTGATGCCACTTTTCCTGGTGTCTGCCCCTAATTAGAGCTGTTTGGGAAACTTTTTATTCCCCTTAAGGTCTTGTGTTGTGTTATGGTAGCTGAGGAGGACAGGAACAACGGCAGGGCAGCAGAACACCTGAGATGTTGGTAACTGATGGGTTGCAGATTCCTAAACTAACGACACAACTAGAGGTAGCCTTGGAGCGTTCCTGCGTTGATCCTAGACGCCTCATCACAGCCTGAGAGATAACTACACTTAAAGGCAGAAAGATGAAAGATATCTGCCCCGGAGCAGATTCCCAAGGAAAATAGGAAGCCCCCAAACATATAATGGCGGTTAGACAAGATAAGATGAAAACACAAACATAGGCAGAAAATAGATTGAGCAAACGCTGGGGCCACAAGCTGACTAAATAGGATAGGAAAGGAGAGATTACTTTCTGCAACCCAGAAAACCCTACAAAAATCCAACAATTCTGATTACAAAAATACTGAGATCATACAATCTCGCCACCCGCTAAATCAGATCTCAGTGTGAACAAAACCAAGCTGCAGCCGCTGAAAAAACAGGAAAAAGCAAATGAGCAAACAACAGTGGCTCAGGCCCCAGGAGGGGACCTGGCTGACCTCCACAAACATGCAGAAAACAATGCAAAAAGCAAGCCCAAAAAGAAAAGCAAAAAATATGTTATCTGAAAGCAGGACATGCAGGCAAGACTCAGCAAACTTCCAAATGAACCAGAAACCACAATTGAGACAAGAACAATTGATCACCGGCAACCATCATGGGAGGGAACCTCCCTTATATCAGACCAGTCAGTGAACCCAGATTGCCATTCCTCGCTGAAAGGTTCAGTACTGTCTGTAACCACCAGAGGGAGCCTGTGCTCAGAAACCATCTCTAGCACATTCATAACAGTCTTGTCTATGCTTTTGGTTTTGCTTCCCATTTAATTTAATAGGGTTCTGTTATGTTCGACGAACCATTCGGCGAACATTGGGACATTCACCGAACAGAAGCTTGAGAAGTTCGCTCATCTCTAATTATCACATTTTAGTGATTGGCAAAAGTATGTGAACCATTAGGATTAGCAAATAACTTGAAGGTGAAATTAAAATTAAAGTCTGAACTTTTCAATCAATTGGATGATAATTAGGTGTGACCTCTTCTATTTAAAGGACAGGAATCTATCAAAGACTGATCTTCAACACATATTTTTGGAAGTGTGTCATAGTACGAACAAAGATTTCTTTGTTTGCGCCATAATAATCATTAGGCTGGAAAAAACTACAAAACTATATTTAAAGAGTTTGGACTCCACTAATCTACAATCAAACTGATTGTGTACAAATGGAGGAAATTCCAGACCACTTTTATCTTCCCTAGGAGTGGTCTACCAGCAAGAGAAAGGTGTATAATAGTCTGCAAGGTCACAGAGGAACTCAAAGAAACCTCTAAGGCCTCTTTCACACTTCAGTCGTGCGACGTCAGTCAAAATCCACCAAAGTGTGAAAAAAATGGATCCGCCTTTTTTTTGGCGGATCCGTTTTTTTCCCCATTGAGTTTCATTAGTTAGGGATTTTGATGGTCGTCCATTTCATCCGTTATATGATGGATCCGTCAATAATTTGGCGTCCGTTCTGTTTTGAAAATGTACACTGCAACGTTTTTTGTGTGCGTCGAAACGGCGGACCATGACGGATCCATTGCGTCCGCCGTTTTGCATAATGGACGCCTACGGGTGGCGGATCCGTCGTCATCCGTTTTTGACGGAATCCGACGACGGATCTGTTTTTGTATGCAGAAAATGCTGTGAACCCATGCCGGAGTGTCTCTCTCTCTCTCTCCTTTTCCAGGCATATTCAGCTTGCATTTCTCGGGTTCAAAAGTTCATCACGGATCCGTCAAAAAAACTGATCCGCTGCATCAGTTTTTGCAAATTTCTAACGGATCCGTTTTTTTCACTCTTTGGCGGATTTAGACTGACGTCAAATGACTGAAGTGTGAAAGAGGCCAAAGCAACTAAAAGCCTTCTTAGATTAGTTAATGTTAAAGCTCATGAATCCAACATCAAGACGACACTGAACATCATAGTGTGCATGGCAGTATTGCAAGAAAAAAATCACCGCTCTCCAAAAAGGACATTGCTGGCAATTGCAGTTTGCTAAACAATACCTGGACAAGCTAGAAGGCTACTGGAATACTATTTTGTGGATGGATGAGGCCAAAATTTATATTTATTTTTTTATTCAAACATATCTTTCATTAGAAGAAAAACACTGCATTGTAACACAAAAACTGCATCTCAACTCTGTAGAACAGTGGTGGCAGTATCATGGTGGCCTCTTTTCCTGCATCTGGGCCAGAATTGCTTGCCATCACTGATGGAACAGTTAACTCTAAATTATACCAGCAAAATGTCAGGATATCTGTCTATAAGCTGAATCTAATGAGAAGAAGAGTCAATCAGCAAAACAACAACCAAAGAGCACATAAGTCATTCTACAATGGAATGTTTAAAGAACAATAAAGTTCAAGCTTGGAATGGCCAAGTCAAATTCCTGAAATTAATCCTATAGAAATATGGAAATACCTGAAGGGAACAGTTTATAGGAGAAATCCCATCAACATAACAGAACTGAAGTTGTTTTGTAGGGAGGAATAAGTGAAAATTCCTTCAAGCTGATGCAAATGATCAATCAACAATTACTGGGAACGTTTGTAGATGCAGTTGAGTCGCACGTACCAGGGCTATGGGGTACTCGGCACCAAGCCCGTTCACTTTACTGGGGGATGTCATGGGTAGCGCAGCTCGGTCCGTTGCCCTGGGCGCTCACTAAAAGGGGGATATTTACAGGGGATTGTGAGAATTGTTCGTGACGCCACCTGTGGTTTCTGATCAGGGTGACCAGCGCTGCAGGGTGAATCCTCTGAGGGGTTGTTACTGTGCAGCAAGGTGTTAAGTCTTCCACAGGTAAGACTGATCCCTCGAGGTATATGGCGGTGCAGGGTGCAGGCAATAAGGCAGACACACACAAGTCAGTCTCTTTCCATACCTTTACTGGTGATGTTTGCAGGTACGCCCCAGGAAGCTGCTCAGGGTGGAGGATGCACGTCCAGTAATCACTGAGTAGGTTTAAGGCCTCCTTACTTCTTAATGTGGATGAGTTTCTAACTTGCATGAAGCTAAGTTTAACTCCGTGTAGAACAGCTACGCCCGGCTGACATTGTGGTGGAGCCTTCTTTTGGACAGAACTAAGTCTCTATCTGCAGCGTCCTGCTAGACTCCTGTTCTTCCTGACCCCGGTTACGTATCAGCACTGTAGGGCCCCTCTGCGACCTGAAGTCCAGCAGGGTCTCCGGTTTCTCCCACTAGCCGTGAAGGTTCTAGCAAGCTTGGACCCGGTGTCCGGTAGTGCAGAGTGGAGGTAAGCTATCGTTGCTATTTCTCCTCAGTCACTCTCTCTTCCTTTTCCCACTCGCCTGTCGCCCTACTCACACCTGTAACATAAGCACAGGTAGCAGTAGGTGTCAGCTTCCTTCTCTTCACCGCTCTCTGACAGTACCTCAGTTAGCTCGGTGTTACAAGTACTGCAGTTCCCCTTCCTTCACTTCTTTCTTAGGCTCTGTCCGAAGCAGCTATCAGGACCTTCCGTCAGACTGATCTGTGCACACTCCGAGAGTCACTTTCCACTTCCTTAGGGAACTAACAGTCAGCAAGTTCTGAGGTATCAGTTTGTTTCTCTGCTTCTGTCTCATCTGACAGGAATCTCCGTCTGTCTGAACTCCGCTCTGAGCTCTGCTCTGACAGGAAAAAGCTACTGCTACGTCTCTCCACACCCTTATATACTCTAAAGGGCTCCCTCTGGTGGCACTACAGGGAAATGTGAAGTGTGAATGAATATCGGGTGATTGTGAATTACCTTTCTGTGCATCCTCCAGGGTACATGTGGCACCAAGCGCAGCTGGGCTACACACAGTTATTGCTGCACAAGGGGGTCCCATCAGATCCTTAAACAAATATTTACATTCTTTGGCCACTCACAGACATATGATACTGTATGATGATTTTAGTTTTAAAAAATACAAAGTCTAATATTTTATTTGGATCTCTATGCATACTTTTAGAACTTCTGAATATCTGATGTAGTTTTTGGCCATATTTATGCAGAAATATGGAAAATCCTGAAGGGTTTATGAGCATTCATAGTGGCAGTGTGCATGCTCGACATGTGCTCCATTCATTCCCTATTGGACTACACTCTGCTTCTTCTTGCAGCCGCATAGAGAATGAATGCAGCAGCCATCAGGCATCTGACCTGCTGCATCATCTTGTAACGGGGATAAATGTTCCATATCAGGGATAAAAAATTGTCAATCTAATGACCGGTTTAGGGTCCCATCTATGGGGCACCCACTGATCAGCAAGTTATCACCTAAACTTTGGATCGGTGATATTGCACGGTGAATAAGGCTCCTTACCTCGACACGCCAGAGCTGGTATGTCACTCTCCACAAGAAGAAACCTTACCCCCTAGACCTTAGTCCAGAGCCTCTCATCTAGCCAAATCAGTTCCCATACTTTGCACTGATGAGGGCCAATAGCCCAAAACACCCGTGTCTGCAATTTGAGATTCTGATTTGGCTTTTATCCAAAGTCATATTGCAAGACTCGTTAAAGGGTTGATTGTGACTTGTAGGATCACTACTTCCAACAGGTGGCGCTATAGAGTTCAAGTCCTGTTTCTTTCTGAAGAGGCAATTTGCATATTAAATTTCCCAGAGGAGCAATGTACGGTGAATAAGCCTCCTTACCTTGACATGCCAGAGCAGGTATATTACTCTCCATAAGGAGAAATGTTACCCCTTAACCCCTTACTGCCATCGGACGTACTATCCCGTCCATGGTACCTGGGCCCGTATGACCGGGGATGGGATAGTACGTCCAGCCCTTTAATGCGACATTGCGACTTAAGTCGCAATGATCGCATTAAAATTCCGACGCCATCTTACCTCAGGAGAGATGGCGCCGGCATCCCGGGGTCTGTCACCGCCCACCCTCACTCCCGATCGCTGTGATTGGCTGTTCAATTCTGAACAGCCAATCGCAGCCTTTCTCACTGTTTCAGCCAATCCGATGGGCTGAAACAGTGAGATCCCAGGCTAGAATCGAGTACCGATGTACTCGATCCTAGGCCTGGGCATAGAAAGGAGCAGACCCCCCTGGATTGGCGCGATCGCCGATCACATCGATCGCGCCAATCGCAGGGCACAGCCGCGGTGTATCCGCGCTGTGCCCTGCCTGTACCTGCCTGGATCGGTGCAGTAATAGCACTGATCCTAGGCCGGAGCCTAGGACAGGCCCAGTAGGGCCTGCAGCTGCTGATTGGCGCGATCGATGTCATCGACGATCGCGCCAATCACAGGGCACAGCAGCAGTGTGACCGCTCTGTGCCCTGCTTCCTGACCTGCCGGTGACCTGCCTAGGAATCGGAGCAGTGAGCTCCGATTACTAGGCCGGTGCCTAGCAACCGGCAAAACAAGGGTCTCCTCTGATTGGTGGGATCGATGTGATCATCGATCCCACCAATGACAGGTCACAGCAGCGATGTGACCGCTCTGTGACCTGTCTGCAAACTGGATCTGACCTGTCTGACCGCACTGCAGGGGTCCTCACACTTGCTGAGGATTCCTGCAGTGCGGTCACACGCCAGATCTCCTCCTGTGCTGGGCCTTGTGGTGCCACAGTAGCCTGTGACACCACAACTCCTGCTGAAGAAAGAAGAGAGAAGAAAGAGAGAGAGAAGAAAGAAGAGAGAAGAAAGAAGAGAGAAGAAAGAAGAGAGACTACAAACGTGAGTTTTTGAGCCCCGATCCCTGCCCGATCCACCCCAATCCCCCCATTCCCCCCTCCCCCCTTCCCTTTCCCCTCTTTTTACCCCCCTTTGCACACATTTAGCAGCCGCCGAGCGTTGATTGGTGACGCAGTTCACCGATCAACACTCGTGCTCGTTTTTCTTTTGCACCCCCCTCCGTGCGCACTTCCAGCAGCCGCGGAACTTTGATAAGTGACACCAGTCACTTATCAGAGCTCGTTCCTGCAGTTTTTTTTTTTTTTTTCACTCCCCTTTCCGCCACTCCTGTGCGCACTTCCAGCAGCCGCGGAACTTTGATAAGTGACACCAGTCACTTATCAGAGCTCGTTCCTGCAGGTTTTTTTTTTTTTTTCACCCCACTTTCCGCCACTCCCGTGCGCACATCTAGCAGCCGCGGAACTTTGATAAGTGACACCAGTCACTTATCAGAGCTCGTTCCTGCAGTTTTTTTTTTTTCACCCCACTTTCCGCCACTCCCGTGCGCACATCTAGCAGCCGCGGAACTTTGATAAGTGACACCGGTCACTTATCAGAGCTCGTTCCTGCCGTTTTTTTTGTTTTTTTTCACTCCCCTTTCCGCCACTCCTGTGCGCACATCTAGCAGCCGCGGAACTTTGATAAGTGACACCGGTCACTTATCAGAGCTCGCTCCTGCCGTCTTTTTTTTTTTCACTCCCCTTTCCGCCACTCCTGTGCGCACATCCAGCAGCCGCGGAACTTTGATAAGTGACACCAGTCACTTATCAGAGCTCGTTCCTGCATTTTTTTTTTCACTCCCCTTTCCGCCACTCCTGTGCGCACATCCAGCAGCCGCGGAACTTTGATAAGTGACACCAGTCACTTATCAGAGTTCGTTCCTGCAGTTTTTTTTTTTTCACTCCACTTTCCGCCACTCCCGTGCGCACATCTAGCAGCCGCAGAACTTTGATAAGTGACACCGGTCACTTATCAGAGCTCGTTCCTGCCGTTTTTTTTTTTTTTTCACTTCCCTTTCCGCCACTCCTGTGCGCACATCCGGCAGCCGCGGAACTTTGATAAGTGACACCGGTCACTTATCAGAGCTCGTTCCTGCCGTTTTTTTTTTTTTTCACTTCTCTTTCCGCCACTCCTGTGCGCACATCCGGCAGCCGCGGAACTTTGATAAGTGACACCGGTCACTTATCAGAGCTCGTGCCTGCTGGTTTAGACTTTTTTTCACAGGCATTTTTTTCCCTATTCTCTTTCTTTTCTTTTAGCTTTTTCCTTTCAGCATAGTTTGCATCAACCACTATCCCCCCCCCCACACACACACAGTTATAAATAAAGTTCACACAAAGCACCACATTCACAAAAAAAATGTCCCGCTCGTCACGTTCTTCCCAACAGCGCTATTCAGTGGAAGAGGCATACGCTTTACTTGCCTCCGACACTGATAGCGAGGGAGAGGATCCCACATTTCTTTACTTTTCAGATTCTTCATCCTCTTCTTCTTCTTCCTCCTCTTCCTCATCTTCCTCCTCGGGTCCTGCGGAACCGCCACGCAGACGCCCCAGGACAGAAGATGAGGCAGCGCCCACCCCTGAAAATGAACCAGCGCACCCCTCTTCGGACCCCATATGGACCCCGCCCCCCGAAAATTACGAGCCACTGATTCTGATTTTGTGGCAGAATCAGGAATCAAGTTTGACACCACGGGCCTCAGAGAAATAGACTTTTTCAAAGTCTTTTTCTCTGAGGATTTTATTAACCTCGTGGTGGAGCAAACTAATTTGTACGCTCGGCAATTTTTGGCGCAAAACCCAGTGTCATCATTTTCCAACTGGTCTCCTGTAGACGCAGGTGAAATGATGCAGTTTTGGGGCCTGGTCCTCCATATGGGGATCCTGAAGAAGCCAGAACTTCGGCAATATTGAAGTGTTGATATTTTATACAACACTCCACTGTTCCGAATGGTCATGGCTCGGACGCGTTTTGAGGCCATCCACAAATTCCTGCATTATAATGATAATGCACAGTGTCCCCCACAAAATGACCCCAACTTTGACCGTCTGTTCAAAGTTCGGCCGGTCATCGAACACTTCAGCAAAAAGTTTGCTGAAGTGTACGTGCCCCAAAGGGACATCTGCGTGGATGAGTCCTTGGTTCATTTTAAGGGACGGCTCAGATTCCGCCAGTACCTGCCCAGCAAGAGGGCAAGGTACGGAATTAAACTCTACAAGCTGTGCGAGAGTACCTCAGGGTACACGCACAGCTTTAGAGTTTACGAAGGAAAGGACACCAGGATTGAACCCCTGAGTGTCCCCCCGTCCTGGGAGTGAGTGGGAAAATTGTGTGGGATTTGGTGCACCCACTGCTGGATAAAGGTTATCACCTTTACACCGATAACTTTTATTCCAGCGTCCCACTCTACAAATCCCTCTCTGCGCGAGGTACCGCAGCTTGCGGTACCGTCCGCAAAAATCAGAGAGGCCTCCCGAAGACGCTACTTGGGCAGATGCTCAGAAAGGGTGAGAGCAGAGCCCAATGTAGCGACCACCTGTTGGTGGTCAAGTACAAGGACAAGAGGGATGTCCTTCTCTTGACCACCATACATGGTGATGGCAGCGCCCTCAGCACTGTACGGGGTACCTCTACACAGGTCCGCAAACCGGACTGTGTACTGGGGTACAATAAATACATGGGGGGTGTTGATCTCTCTGATCAACTCCTCCAACCGTACAGTGCTTTGAGAAAGGCCAAGGTGTGGTACAAGAAGCTGTCCGTGCACATCGTCCAAATGGCAATGCTCAACGCTTTCCTGCTGTCACGATGTGCACGCAACAGCGATACGACGTACCTTCAGTTCCAGGAGGTAGTGGTTAAGGCCCTGATGTTTGGCGATCAGGAAAGAGCGGGCCCCAGTACTTCTGGAACTGAAGGTGCTCGTATCATACCAGGTCAGCATTTCCCGGGGGTGGTCCCGCCAACTGGAAGCAAAGGTAAGCCGCAAAAAAGGTGCCGAGTGTGTTACAAAAGGGGAATACGCAAGGACACCACTTACCAATGCGACACCTGCCCCGAAATACCTGGCCTGTGTATGAAGGATTGTTTCAAATTGTACCACACCTCAATGCACTACTAATTTACTTTACAGGAAAGATTAGTTCCAGAAGGGGGGCACATTTAGAAAAGTTCCTTGGGAGTCTACTTTCCAAAATTATGTCACTTGTGGTTTTTTTTTACTGTTTAGGCACATCAGGAGCTCTGCAAACGGAACATGACGCCCGCAGACCATTCCATCAGTCTGCATTCCAAAACGTCACGACTTCCCTTCTGAGCCCCGACTTGTGCCCAAACAGTTTTTTCCCACATATGGGGCACCAGTGTACTCAGGACAAATTGGACAACAATTTTTGGTGTCCAATTTCTCCTCTTACCCTTGGGAAAATAAAAAATTGGGGACTAAAACATCATTTTTGTGAGGATAAAAGTAGGATTTTTTATTTTTACACCTGGGCATTATAAACTTTAGTGAAACACTTGGGGGTTCAAAATGCTCACCACACACCTAGGTAAGTTCCTTAGGGGGTCTAGTTTCCAAAATGGGGTCACTTGTGGGGGTTTCCACTGTTTAGGCACATGAGGGGCTCTGCTAACGGAACATGACGCCCGCAGACCATTCCATCAAAGTCTGCATTCCAAAACGTCACTGCTTCCCTTCTGCGCCCTGCCATGTGCCCAAACAGTGGTTCCCCCCAATATATGGGGTATCAGCGTACTCAGGACACATTGGACAACAACTCTTGGGGTCCAAGTTCTCCTGTTACCCTTGGGAAAATAAAAATTGGGGACTAAAACATCATATTTGTGGAAATTTTTTTTTTTTTTTTTATTCACGCCAGGGCATTATAAACTTTAGTGAAACACTTGGGGGTTTAAAGTGCTCACCACACACCTAGATAAGTTCCTTAGGGGGTCTAGTTTCCAAAATGGGGTCACATGTGGGGGTTCCACTGTTTAGGCACATGGGGCTCTGCTAAGGAACATGATGCCCGCAGACCATTCATCTAAAGTCTGCATTCCAAAACGTCACTGCTTCCTTCCGAGCCTGCGTGTGCCCAAACAGGGGTATCCCCCAAAAATAGGGGTATCAGCGTATCTGACAAATTGGACAACACACTATTGGGTCCAATTTCTCCTCTTCCCTTGGAAAATAAAAATTGGGACTAAACTCACTTTTGTGGAAATTTTTTTTTTTTCACGCCAGGGCATATAAACGTTAGGAAACACTTGGGGGTTCAAAGTGCACACACACACTAGATAAGTTCCTTAGGGGGTCTAGTTTCCAAAATATGGGGTCACTTGTGGGGGGTTTCTACTGTTTAGGCACATCAGGGGCCTCAAAGCGGACATGGCGTCCGTTCGCAATTCCAGCAATTTGGTTTGGAAAAGTCAAACGGCGCTCCTTCCCTTTCAAGCCCTGCCGTGGTCCAAACAGTGGTTCCCCCACATATGGGGTATCAGCGTACTCAGGACATGTTGGACAACAACTTTTGTGGTCCAATTTCTCCTCTTACCCTGGGGAAAATAAAAAATTGGGGACTAAAACATCATGTTTTGTAAAAAATATAATTTTTTTTCTTCACGGCTCTACATTACAAACTTGCGTGAAGCACTTGGGGTTCAAAGTGCTCACCACACACTAGTAAGTTCCTTAGGGGGTCTAGTTTCCAAAATGGGTACTGTGGGGTTTCACTGTTAGGCACAGGGGCTCTCAACGGAATGGCCGCGCCATTCCATCAATGTGGCGCATCAAGGCACTTCCCTTCCACTGCCTGCGCCCAAACAGTGTTCCCCCCACAAGGTCCGTCTCAGGACAAATTGGACAACACTTTGGTCCAATTTCTCTTACCCTGAAATAACAAATTGGGGACAAACATCATCTGTGGAAATTATTTTTTTTTTCAGCCAGGCATTAAACTTGGACACTGGGTTCAAATGTCACCACACACTAGAAAGTTCATTAGGGGTCTAGTTCCAAATGGGGTATGTGGGGGTTTCACTGTTGGACATAGGGGCCTCAAACGGACATGCGCGCGCATTCCACAATTGATCAAACGCTCTCCTTTAGCCCTGCCGTGCGCCCAAACAGTGGTTCCCCCCCAATATGGGGTATCAGCGTACTCAGGACATGTGGACAACAACTTGGGTCCAATTTCTCTTTACCCTTGGGAAAATAAAAATTGGGGACTAAAACATCATGTTTGTGGAAAATATTGATTTTTTTTTCTTCACGCCTATTACAAACTTGTGAACACTTGGGGTTCAAAGTGCTCACCACACACTAGATAAGTTCCTTAGGGGTCTAGTTTCCAAATGGGTCACATTGGGGGGTTTCCACTGTTTAGGACATCAGGGGCCTCCAACGCGACATGGCCCGTTCGCATTCCACAATGGTTTGAAAGTCAAACGGCGCTCCTTCCCTTCAGCCCTGCGTGCCCAAACGGTCCCCATGGGTTCCTCAGATAAAATGTGTCCTCCCTACCGATGCAAAACATGGGGTATCCTATGCGTACCTAGGATAACATTGGTCAAATTGGGGTCCAGTTTTCCACTGTTATGGAAACTAATTGGGGCTCAAAACACATTGGTGGTTGATTTTTTCCAGCCAATTTTGGTTCTGGAAAAGTCCAAACCGGCGCTCCTCAACGGATGGTCCCGATCTTCAACGCCCTTCCCGTGGTGCGCCCAAACAGTGGTTCCCCCCCACATATGGGGTATCAGCGTACTCAGGACATGTTGGACAACAACTTTTGTGGTCCAATTTCTCTTACCCTGGGGAAAATAAAAAATTGGGGACTAAAACATCATGCTTTTGTAAAAAATATGATTTTTTTTCTTCACGGCTCTACATTACAAACTTGCGTGAAGCACTTGAGGGTTCAAAGTGCTCACCACACATCTAGATAAGTTCCTTAGGGGGTCTAGTTTCCAAAATGGGGTCACATGTGGGGGGTTTCCACTGTTTAGGCACATCAGGGGCCCTCCAAACGCGACATGGCATCCGTTCGCAATTCCAGCCAATTTTGGTTTGGAAAAGTCAAACGGCGCTCCTTCCCTTTCAAGCCCTGCCGTGCGCCCAAACAGTGGTTCCCCCCACATATGGGGTATCAGCGTACTCAGGACATGTTGGACAACAACGATTGGTGTCCAATTTCTCCTCTTACCCTTGGGAAAATAAAAAATTGGGACTAAAACATCATGTTTGTGGAAAAATATGATTTTTTTTCTTCACGGCTCTACATTACAAACTTGCGTGAAGCACTTGAGGGTTCAAAGTGCTCACACACATCTAGATAAGTTCCTTAGGGGGTCTAGTTTCCAAAATGGGGTCACATGTGGGGGTTTCCACTGTTTAGGCACATCAGGGGCCCTCCAAACGGACATGGCTCCTTCGCATTCCAGCCAATTTTGGTTTGAAAAGTCAAACGGCGCTCCTTCCCTTCAAGCCCTGCCGTGCTCCCAAACAGTGGTTCCCCCCAACATATGGGGTATCAGCGTACTCAGGACATGTGGACAACAACTTTGTGGTCCAATTTTCCTCTTACCCTTGGAAAATAAAAATTGGGGACTAAAACATCATGTTTGTGGAAAAAATATGATTTTTTTTCTTCACGGCTCTACATTACAAACTTGCGTGAAGCACTTGAGGGTTCAAAGTGCTCACCACACATCTAGATAAGTTCCTTAGGGGGTCTAGTTTCCAAAATGGGGTCACATGTGGGGGGTTTCCACTGTTTAGGCACATCAGGGGCCCTCCAAACGCGACATGGCGTCCGTTCGCAATTCCAGCCAATTTTGGTTTGGAAAAGTCAAACGGCGCTCCTTCCCTTTCAAGCCCTGCCGTGCCCAAACAGTGGTTCCCCCCACATATGGGGTATCAGCGTACTCAGGACATGTTGGACAACAACTTTTGTGGTCCAATTTCTCCTCTTACCCTGGGAAAATAAAAAATTGGGACTAAAACATCATGCTTTTGTAAAAAATATGATTTTTTTTCTTCACGGCTCTACATTACAAACTTGCGTGAAGCACTTGAGGGTTCAAAGTGCTCACCACACATCTAGATAAGTTCCTTAGGGGGTCTAGTTTCCAAAATGGGGTCACATGTGGGGGGTTTCCACTGTTTAGGCACATCAGGGGCCTCCAAACGCGACATGGATCCGTTCGCAATTCCAGCCAATTTGGTTTGGAAAAGTCAAACGGCGCTCCTTCCCTTTCAAGCCCTGCCGTGCGCCCAAACAGTGGTTCCCCCCCACATATGGGGTATCAGCGTACTCAGGACATGTTGGACAACAACGATTGGTGTCCAATTTCTCCTCTTACCCTTGGGAAAATAAAAATTGGGACTAAAACATCATGCTTGTGGAAAAAATATGATTTTTTTTCTTTCACGGCTCTACATTACAAACTTGCGTGAAGCACTTGAGGGTT
>JARQOD010000006.1:363797919-363918768 GCA_033576555.1 Oophaga sylvatica
CTCATACACAGACACAGGAAAAACAGGAAATGCAGTCACATACTCTTCCTGTGTGAGCCGCTAGGAGGTTTTTTTTGTTCTAACTTTATAAACAGCATACAAATCTAGCAACTAAACACTCATAGACAGGAATGGAGTTGTTGCACCAAACATATTCCAACAAAAACATATCTAAAATACATTTATGGCATATCCTGTGAATATGCCATAAATGTTCAAGATTGGAATACCCCTTTAATAATAAGCCATGATGTCAGTATGATCAAAACTTCATAGATCTGATACAAAGTACAGGATGATTAATAAAGTCTCTTAAAGAGAACCTGTCACCCCCCAGGGCCTTTTTAAGTAAAAGAGCCAAGGAGAGGAGGCGGGGGCTGGAAACAAGAGGGGGATGATTCACACCTCTGAGGCCGTTGACACAGAGGGAGAAGACATACCTCTCTGACAAAATAGCGGTATGTCGGACAAATTATAAAACTGTCTATTTCAGCGTTCCTAGCACTCAGGAACCTAAGAGACACCTTCACAGAATGCAGCCTTAGTGCTCCTGAAGGTGGCTCTTTTACTTAAAAAGGCCCGGGGGGTGACAGGTTCCCTTTAAGTGGGAGAACAATTACCATACATTTTTTTTGTGTAATACGCATTGGGGCATTGGAGGCTGTATATAACAGATTTGGGATTTTTTCCTTTATGAGAACATGCCTCTATTCCCATAAATATATAAAACAGGCAAATTTCTCAGAAGTTCTTTCAGTTTTTGCACAGAACAGAGAACAAGACATGGAAGATATCTAGCGTGAAACAAAAATGTGTAAATCTGGTTTCACTTATACATAAACACTGTTCAACCAAATAGCAACAGCCTGTATATACAAAGGATGAGCTTTTAAAGCAGCCGCCGGACCACAAGCTCATAACCCCGAGTCCTGTCCCCAAGACCTCCAGCAAACAGCTGATTTTGCCATTGATATGACTGAGGGTGAGTTTCCACGGTCAGGAAACGCTGCGTGTTTGGCGCTGTGCGCTGGCGCAGCGCCAAACACGCAGCGTCCAGATGTTACAGCATAGTGGAGGGGATTTCAAGAAATCCCGTCTCCACTATGCGTAACAATATGCAGGTGGCAGACCTGCGTAAACGGACATGCGGCGCGTCTTTTTAGACTGCAGCATGTCCTCGCGTATTGCGGCGACGGTGCGTCGCCGCAACAGAATTAACACAGGGCTATGTAGCCCTGCGCTCTTTCCGGAGGTGTTCCGGAGGTGTCCTGAACACCTCCGGAAAGATCGCGCGTCATAAAGGGGGCGGGGCTTAGACGGAGCGGAATTTACGCTCCGTCCAAAGCGCTGTGGTTCCGGACCGTGGAACCACAGCCTTACTGTATTTTTCTAAGGCTGAACAATCCACTAAAGTGCAGCTGAATGTGATCATTAATGCTGTGATTGTAGTGGATTTTTTGTGAAAAACAGTCAAATAAAATGTGCCAAATACTACTTATTGCGGTATTAATGTCATCAAAACTATGCGGTTAAATCACACCTTGTGAAGTATTTAAAACCAATTCAATGGTGTTTTTCAATAGTAAAAAACGTGATAAAATGCATATATAATACAATGTGTAATTACACCCAACAACCAATTAGATTATTAGTTATCGCTCTATCTCCTGGAATTAATGGCGCTATATAAATAAATAATAATAATAATAAACTAGATGAAAAGCAAAACAAGATGTCCTGATGATCACCCTACTTATAGTATTGTGACTCTCGTGTGGCAGAGAACACTTGGCATGGTGATAGGTGGCAATTGCAGCCCCTATTACTATTACACTTAGATACTATTACAGAACATAAAAACATTTGGTGGCAGATCCGGTACTTGAATAATATATTAACGCCTTCTTCACAGAATTTCAGCAAGAATTGACTGCTTGCCAGGGCTTTAGCTGGTAATTCCCTATTCTGCCTTGTAAAGTCAGCTCTTCTCTGAACAAAGAAGGATTGTAGGCTGCACAATCCTACTGGTTGTTCAGTGTATGGTTTATGCAGAAAACATCCTGAGCCCTGCTCATATCTGCTTTTATTTTTCACAAAAGACAGGAAAAAGAAACTCAAAATGAAATGAAATCACTGCACATCCCCCTCTTTCAACCTTTTTGCAGACAAAAAAATATTTTTTCATTCAGTGTTGACTATTAGGTGGTAATGGGAAAAAAGTAGCAGATTGATTACCTAGTTCTTGGGACTCTTCCAGTCCTGAGCCATATACTGCACAAGTATATCAATGGTAAGCAAGAAATTGGTGCGTCTAGCAAAACATTTTTGAAGTCTTCAAGAAATGCATTACTGGTGGGATAGATAGATAGATAGATAGATAGATAGATAGATAGATAGATAGATAGATAGATAGATAGATAGATAGATAGATAGATAGATAGATAGGAGATGGATAGATAGATAGATAGATAGATAGATAGATAGATAGATAGATAGATAGATGATAGGAGATGGATAGATAATAGATAGATAGATAGATAGATAGATAGATAGATAGATAGATAGATAGATAGATAGAAAGATAAATTTTAAAGAAAAAAAGTAAAAAGCAGCACCAGTTATGTATCAAAAAAGAGCATATGGCAGTGCAAAACTTCCCAGTCATAAGCCTATCCTGAAAAGTAAAAACAAAAAATGGAAGCAGAACTCCAAAAATAGTGCAAATGATAGGACTTTACTGGCCCATGTGGCAATGTTTTGGTTAATAGTGTAAGGCATCAGAGATGTTCACACTATGAACCATAACGCTGCCATATGGGCCATTAACTCATTCACAACATGCGCAGTACATGTACGGTGCATGTCGGGTCTCTCCCATTGATGTGGGCTCCAGCACCGAGCCCACATCTTTCCCGGCACATGTCAGCTGATTTCATCGGCTGACATGTGCCCCTAACAGCCGAGGGTGGAAATCCTGTTAACCTGTTAAATGCAGCTGTCTATCTCTGACAGCGGCATTTAATGTGACTGTGCCAGAACTGTGCCAATAATCCCGCCCATCAGTGCTCATCTCACATGACCGTGAGTCGCTGGTGGGTTAGCATCACAACCCGGGATCTGCAGCAGACCCATGTGGCTGTCATTGCTGGATTGCTATGAGCGCCGCCAAATGGTCGGCGCTCATAGCAAGTAAGCATTTCTGTTACATAGAGCAGGGCTGCAGCCCACAAGCGATCGGATGATCGCAGCTTCTAGTCTCCCATGGAGATTGTTGAAATCAGTGTAAAGTAAAAAATAAATTTAAAAAAATATTAAAAAAATAAAAATATATATATGTTTAAATCACCCCAATTTGCCAAATTCAAAATAAAATAATTAAAAAATTTAAAAAAAAACAATATATGGTATCGCCGCATTCAGAATCGCCCGATCTTTCAATATATAAAAAGAATTAATCCAATCCGTAAACAGCATTGCAAGAAAAAAGTCAAAATGTCAGAATTACATTTTTTAGTTGTCGCAACATGGCATTAAAATGCAATAACGGGCGATCAAAAGATCGTATCAATAAAAACATCAGGTCGGCGCGGAGAAAGTAAGCCCTCACCCAACCCCTGATCACGAAAAATGGAAACGCTATTGGTCTCGGAAAATGACACAGTTTTTTCTTTAGCAAACTTTAGATTTTTTTTCGCCACTTAAATAAAAAAGAACCTACACTTGTTTGGTATCTACAAACTCAAAATAACCTGGAGAATCATAATGGCAAGTCAGATTTAGCATTTGGTGAACATGGTAAAAACAAAACACAGATGTGGAATTGCACTTTTTTTTGCAACTTCACCACACTTGGATTTTTTTTTACTGTTTTCCAGTACAAGGTATGGTAAAACCAATGGTGTCTTTCAAAAGTACAACTTGTCCCGCAAAAATCAAGCCCTCCCAAGGCCATATTGACAGAAAAATAAAAAATAAAAAAGGATGGCTCAGGGAAGCGGTTGAGCAAAAGACAGAAACACAAAAAAGGAAGATGACCCGGGGTGAAGTGGTTAAAGTCCTATAATTTGCCCAATTTTTGAAGTGCTGCTTCCATTTTTTGTTCCTAGATAGACGCATTGCAGTTGTACATTAGACAATATTTAATAACATTTATTATCTACTATTGTAACATCCCTCTCTGTGGCCTCCCAGCTTGTACCACTCCAATCCATCCTCAACTCTGCTGCCCAAATAATCTACCTTACCTCATTATTATTCTGCCTCTCCCCTCTGCCAATCGATTCACTGACACCTTGTATGTATTAAAATGCTAACAATGTCCTACAAAGCCATCTTTACCCTGACCCCTCACCTCATCTCTGACCTAAATGTCTCATACCTTTCAATTTGTGATCTCTGGTCCTTACAAGACCTCTTCATGTCCTCTTAGTCTTTACTATTTGTTTCTCACACAACAGCCATCAAGATTTCTCACATGCTTCCTCATGCTCTGGAACTTGCTATCCCTACCAATCTGACTTTCTGATCTTTGATACATTCAAACTGGACCTGAAAGCCTACACTTTCAAAAACTCACCCTGCTGCCACCACACTGCCATATCAGCAGCTTGTACCCACTTCTTCCTGCCTCCCTGTAGGTTGCAAGCCCTCATTGGTACTACTATGGGTTCTCTGCCATAGTAGCTGTCTGTCACTTACTTCCTCATGTTTGGTTATACATTTGAACCTTGCAAATTGTTTTGTTATGTAAAACCTGTTTTCACATGCACAGCGCCATGCAATTAAGGGTGCTACAAATAAATAATTAAAAAGATTAGTTAACCAATAAGCAATTAGTCATAGGTAAAGAATGTGTAAAATAAGATGTATTATCATATGGAATTCTTCCAGATGTCATGTGCACAGTGAGTCTTTTGTGCTGAGATTATGGAACAGAAACTGAGCAAAAACTCAAAATTTCATAAGTTTTGATATTTGAAGTAGGATTTGGAAAATTTCTACATTTTGGTATAGTTTCTGCTCCAAAAACTCATCAAAAAGTATTTGCCCACTGAGGTTTTTTAAATGAGTTTTTAGGGTACGTTCTCATGGTCAGTAAACGCTGCGGGTTGGACACTATGCAGACGTTACAGCATAGTGGATGAGATTTCAAGAAATCCCGTGACCACTATGCGTCCAGATAAACCAGTGGTTGTACCTGCGAGGAGACCGCAGCACGTCAACTAATCTTGCGGAGACGCTCAGTCTCTGCTAGACAAATATCACCCGTACAATGTATTGGACGTGGTGATTCTGCACGGTTCAATGAACACATGCGGAATCTCCTGTGTTGAAAAGTCAGCAGCGCTTTGGATGCAGTGGACATGTGCTGCCTCCAAAGCGCTGCCAATTAGTGACCATGTACCCTCAGAGTGGGAACTGAGAGGAGACTCCAAGATTTTGAGGAGTTGTGAGTTTTTGAGGAGGATTTGGAGAAAATTTTATGGCTTAGCCATAGAAAATGTCATAAATGCCCCAATGTCCCAGTGATGATAATGTCTGAAAAGTGCTGCGGAATATGATGGCCCTTTATAAGCAAAGCGTAATAAATTAAATAATAAAGCTAGTCCTAATAAGTATTGCTACTAAAAGTTGTATCAACAGTTACTAGATTAAAGTCGGCAATTACAATTGTGAATTGGTCAGAAATGTATAAACTCCCAGAGAATAGACACATTGTAAGATAGTCCAGCAGAATGCACTAAACTAGCACTCCTGCCTCTTAAAAACTGAAAATGCAAAGGCACAATTTTATAGTTGTGGTCACAGGGCCATAACACAATAAAGGACAGAATAATTGTAACTATAAGGCGTATAACAAAGCAAATTGACATGTTCGCTCGACAGTTAAAACCCTCAAGGACACGGGCTTACTCCTAGTCATCTGATCCAGAAAAACTAATTTTTTCCATACTCTATGTAGTATACAATCATTATATTTAAAATGTACACAACATTAGATCACATCATGAATATATTATACACGTTCATAAAATGATATTTTACAGACAAAAAAAACTGGGTCCTCTCGCTCTAATAAACAATCTTATTCCATAAATTGGAACAGCTTAATTTTATCCTTTTTCTGTTACTTTATCAGGCTTATGTAAACAGCGCCACTCTTGTCCATTAGTGAATTCCTCATTCATGTGAAGATAAATTGAGCAAGCCCATTATTGGGGAAGTTAGTACAGTTACCATAACTATTCCTAAATCTATGAAATTTCTATTAATTCCAGTATAGAGCAAACAATGGTGGAGTTCTAGCCCCCTTGTAAAAGAAGGCGGAAGACACAATTAGATACTTTCTTCATTTTTCTAAACGTGTTAGATTCTGATTATTGTTCTGTCTGGTCTATTCACACTATGCATCTGAGGTGGGATTCCCAATAGAAACCTTAGAAGTTCACATCTGCATAGACGTCTATTGTACAAAATGGACACTCAGCAATATACTTTTTTACTGGATGCCTGGAAAAGAAAAAGCACAGGATAAAAAAAGCCTGAAACCCTGAAATATAGCAACTAGACTGAGGCTAACCATATGTGCACAATGGCTCCAATTCATCAAAACCTTTAAGCCAGAAAACTAGCATAAAAAATGTTGAAAGGTCACACATTTTCTGGATGCACAAAAAATTTCCAACATTTTTCCATTTTCACCCAGCTCCAACAAAGTAGGTGGAGCTGGGGCAGGACTGGGAATGGCAACCCCCATGCATTAAATTCATGCTGAGCTGTGACATACCTTAAGCCACGAGACTAAGGGTACCGTCACACTCAGCGACGCACCAGCGATCCCGACAACAATATGAACTTGTCAGGATTGCTGGTGTGTCGCTACATGATCGCTGGTGAGCTGCCAAACAGGCAGATCTCAGAAGCGATCAGGACAGCAACTATGCGGGTAACAAGCGATGCACGTTGCTTAGTTACACGCAGTGTACGTTAGATACCAGCGCGCTGGTGCAGGGAGCTGGTAACCAAGGTAAGCAGCGGGTTTTTAAGCACCGCGCGGCGCTTAGAAACCCACTGTTCACCTTGGTTACCAGCTCCCCTGCACCAGCGCGCTGGTATCTAATGTACACATCGGGTTTCTAGGCGCCGCGTGGTGCCTAGAAACCCGATGTTTACCTTGGTTACCAGCTCCAGCTCGCTGATCGCTGGTCTCCCGCCTGTCACATGCGTGCTGGCCAGCGGGAGACCAGCGATGAAAAAATGGTCCAGGACATTCAGTGACGATCAGCGATACCCAGCAGGGAGCTGATCGTCGCTGCGTGTCACACTAAGCAAGATCGCTGACTAGGTCGCTGTTGCGTCACAAAATAGGTGACGTTTCAGCGATCATGCTAGCGATCTCGCTTAGTGTGACGGGGCCCTTACTCCAGGCCTCAAATGGAGTAAGATTTGTGATGAAGCGTACACAGAGGCGCACACAACTTTGCGTGTTGACTGAGTCATTAAGGTGTGCGCCTCTTAGTGAATCAGATGAATCAGGTACCTCATAAAAAACCCAAGCCCCTCAGCAAGAGTGGTGTGAAAAATGACTTGATAAATCTGGGCCAATGAGTTTCTCGAGCAATCTTTTGGAACAGATCTACTGTGATAAAATGTCTGAAAAATTACTCAAAAACTATTGAAAGACTCTAACTATTAATTAATATTGTAAAACAGCTTGATGGTCATATTGTCGGTCAACTGAGTATTTTTATTTTGCTTTAGGTTTTGAAAATAGTCTGGTGGAAATAAGAAAGTGGAGAAAGAACGTCACTTTTTTGAAATGTCTCCTGATGGAAAATGCTGCCAATTAGGCAATGTCCAATCAAAAGGCTACAAAAAATGACACTTCAGGAAAAAACTCTCCACAAATGATTGAAAAACACTGCAGGAAACAAAAATATCCCTACAGCAGGAGAGTTTCCTGAAGTGGTTTCTACCAGAAGACTCACGGACCCTAAAAGTATGCACATTTGAATTGGGACCTGTATATGAATTTAGTGTATGTGCTGAGAGATTGCCTAAAGTAAATGCGCAGTGCAGAAAGGGTGTATAAAGAGCCAAGTTTCCATTTATGATTTTGTATTTGCTGAATGTGTGACAAGTACAAAGGGCACCAGGTACACACATTTATGAAGTACTATGAAGTAAAATGGATCAAAGTTCTTTCAACTACAGAAAAGGTTTCACCATAACAACTACTGTCTGAATAGTTTTAGACTTTTATTAGTTTTGTCTGGAAGATTCAGGCTTTTTTATATGATCTTAAAGAATATTACAACTTTTGTTAACAATAAAACATATACGACCAATACAAAATTCAACGTCAATCAATCCGTAATGCTGCAGGAGGAGGAGCCGCGGTAGTAGCACTTCCTTGTGGCTGAAGAGTTGTTGACTCCCCAACAAGACACTGATGTGACACAGGACTTCTTACTGGACCTGTCACTGGATCAAGAGTGGCCAGTTTTTATCCTTATTTTATTCTTGCTGTTCCCCTGATTAATACGTTTAAAAAAAAATCAGTCTAACGGTTCCTGAGATAATAGCCTGTGTACTTAGTGCTAGTTACTATGGACTGTACAAGGATCATGGCTCACAGGAGTCGCCGTGTCTTATGTTGCATTATAAGATAATAAGTCTTCCTACGTGGCTCATGGGGTGACATAATACTTTATAGGACCGTACTACTCTTATTACTTCCTCTTGTTACTACTCAACTTTCGCCATCTTTCTACGTCAGGCCTTTTTACACCAGTCACATCCACACTCGAACATGAGCACCCATTTGCCCATCACTCAGCTCTCATTCACGTCAAGTCAGTGTCACAAGATGTACTAAAGTAATTTAAGTCCTGGCACAGATAAAGGGATGATATGGCACTTTTGTACATCAACATATTTATGAAGAAAGAAAAGTGTGCGCAAAATATTAAAATAACAAGTAGAGGTAAAACGTCTCATGACACATAAGCATAAGTTAAAACGTGATGGTTTCTGTAGCTGGGAGCTAGGATCACTTCTATCCCACCACCTTACGAACCGTAACAGTATTTGTTAGACAAGAAGTTTGTGCCTCAGGGCTGCTTTTAAAATTGTAACTATGGACTGTCATTTCGTAGGTCTCGTATTGTGCTGTGGTTATACACTGCTCAAAAAAATAAAGGGAACACTCAAATAGCACATCTTAGATCTGAATGAATGAAATATTGTCATTGAATACTTTGTTCTATACAAAGTTGAATGTGCTGACAACAAAATCACACAAAAATCATCAATAGAAATATCAATAGAAATCAAATTTATTAACCAATGGAAGCCTGGATTTGGAGTCATCCACAAATTTAAAGTGGAATGTAATGTCCTAAAAAAAAATTAACTTGTTTTAAGGACATTACATTCCACTTTAATTTTGTGCTCAGTAGTGTGTGTGGCCTCCACGTGCCTGTATGACCTCCTACAACGCCTGGGCATGCTCCTGTTGAGGCGGCAGATGGTCTCCTGAGGGTTCTCCCCCCAGACCTTGACTTAAGCATCCGCCAACTTCTGGACAGTCTGTGGTGCAACGTGATGTTGGTGGATGGAGAGAGACATGATGTCCCAGATGTGCTCAATCGGAATAAGGTCTGGGGAACGGGCCGGCCAATCCATAGCTTCAATGCCTTCATCTTGCAGGAACTGCTGACACACTCCAGAAGCATGAGGTCTGGCATTGTCCTGAACCCAGGGCCAACCTCACCAGCATATGGTCTCACAAGGGGTCTGAGGATCTCATCTCGATACCTAATGGCAGTCAGGCTACCTCTGGTGAGCACATGGAGGGCTGTGCGGCCCTCCAAAGAAATGCCAACCCACACCATTACTGACCCACTGCCAAACTGGTCATGCTGAAGGATATTGCAGGCAGCAGATCGCTCTCCACAGCATCTCTAGACTTTATCACGTCTGCCACATGTGCTCAGTGTGAACCTGCCTTCATCTGTGAAGAGCATAGGGCGCCAGTGGTGAATTTGCCAATCCAGGTGTCCTGTGGCAAATGTCAAGCGTCCTGCATGGTGTTGGGCTGTGAGCACAACCCCCATCAGTGGATGTCGAGCACCCAGACCATCCTCATGGAGTCGGTTTCTAACAGTTTGTGCAGACACATGCATATTTGTGGCCTGCTGGAGGTCATTTGGTAGGGCTCTGGCAGTTCTTCTCCTGTTCCTCCTTGCACAAAGGCAGAGGTAGCGGTCCTGCTGCTGGGATGTTGCCCTCCTACGGCCCCCTCCACGTCTCCTGGAGTACTGGCCTGTCTCCTGGTAGCACCTCCAGCCTCTGGACACTATGCTTACAGACACAGCAAACCTTCTTGCCACAGCTTGCATTGATGTGCCATTCTGGATGAGCTGCACTACCTGAGCCACTTGTGTGGGTTGTAGAGTCCGTCTCATGCCACCACGAGTGTGAAAGCACAACCAACTTTCAACAGTGACAAAAACATCAGGCAGAAAGCATTGGTGCTGAGATGTGTTCTGTGATCCCCACCTGCAGAACCACTCCTTTATTGAGTGTGTCTTGATAATTGCCAATATTTTCCATCTGTTGTCTATTCCATTTGCACAACAGCATGTAAAAATTGATTGTCAATCAGTGTTGCTTCCTAAGTGGACAGTTTGATTTCACAGAAGTTTCATTTACTTGGAGTTATATTCTGTTGTTTAAGTGTTCCCTATATTTTTTGAGTAGTGTATAATGGCACTTGTCCCACTAAGGATGCATCCATACAGCCCTATTAACAAAAGGTATTCCAAAGGAGAGTTCTTTTGAAGGCGTGGAAGCATGTGTTCATATAAATTTCTTTTTACTGTAAGAAGTTCTACAGTAAGCAGCTATAAATTGGCATATATTTTTTATGGGATACCATTGCATGAAATAGCTCACCCTTCTCTTAGTTGACATTTATGATTAGGTATATACTGTTTGCATTACATTTGTGCAAAAATAAAGCGCAAAGGGCACCAGGCACAGAGGTTTATGAGCTTCTATGAAGTGAAGTAAAAATGGACCAAGGTTCTTTGAACTTTAAGAATACAAAAGGTTTTAACACCTAAATGATAGTGATTATTGTTTTATTTTTTATCAGTTATTCTGGAGAATTAAGGCACAGAATAGATGTTTTTTCTAAAATCTGAAAAACTTATAGTTTCTGTAAAAAATTAAAAAGATATATGATGAAGAAAACACTCAAATTCAGTTTTACTTCTTAGGGAAGAGTCACATGGCAATATAACTCGGACAAGGATTGCAAAGCAGTGCTTGGACTGGCCAACGGCTCTCCTGACCCAAGTATGACATCTCCATATAAATACTTGAAGCTGTCACACTCAGGTCGGGAGAGTCGTCGGCCAATCCGAGCATTGTGTTGCGATTGCGATCAGAGTTATATGGCTGTTTTCACTTGCAAAAACACACAGCCATTATGTTTGGCTGCTGGAGAAACAGCTGTTTCCTTGCAAAACTAAGTGACTGTGCAATGAAACAGTGGAAAGACTGAGGCGGCTCCAGCATCTGTGGTTTTTGGCTGTAGCATGACTGCTGTGTGTGAATGCAGCCATAGTGCATATCCAAAACAATCTTCTCTGTAAGACCTCACTTTCAGTATCTGGCTATCCACTGTTTGATTACCTCCAGTTTGGTAGTGATATTCCAGAGGGAAGCTGATCATAGAACTTTTTAAGAATGTTTACAGAAATCTGGTGCACCAGCACAGGACTGGTCCTGAAGCATGAGCAAAAAAATGCACCATTTTTGATCAACCTATGGATGCTGAAATTGCACAACTATATTAAAAATTTTTACAAGCTCAGCAAGATTTATGTGTCTCCCTTCACTGATCATAAGGCCTGGCTAAGACATACAATTTTTCCAAGTATGAGCAAAATGGACAGATTATTCTGATCAGACTCGAGTGGTCTGGATTGCATTGTTGATTTTGATCTGATGCTCTGATTAAAATCGATCATGTCTCCATGATTTTCTGTGAACCTTTCAGTCCATTAAAAATCATGGATATGTTAATGGCCCCACAAGCTAGCACAGTTATGAGTGCTATCATTGAAAATCAGTCCATAGTTGGCCGGCTGCACAACTTCTCTGTCCTCTCTGTGATCCAGCAGAGCCCAACTATTATGGCTGAACTAAAAAACTTTACCTAAGTGCAGACTTTCCCATAGACATACAGTAGTAACTTATTAGGCCTCTTTCACACATCCGGCGGGCGCCTTGCGGCGCCCCCGGCATTTTCCCGCAGCGCCGCATCTGAAAATCTGATGCGCCGCATGCGGCTTTTTTCGCATTGACATGCATTAGCGCCGGATGGCGCCGCATGTCAATGCGTTGCATGCGGTTTTGTCCGGATGCGGCGCAAATGTACATTGCGGCGGCCGGACAAAACGCTGCATGTAACGTTTTTTTTTTTTGCCGGATGATTTCTTATCTCTCCAAGCATCAGAAATCATCCGGCAAAAAACCGCATTTTGGGCGCCGGAAGTGTGAAAGCTTTTCACATGCGGCGCTGCGGCAAAATGCCGGGGGCGCCGCCAGGCGCCCGCCGGATGTGTGAAAGAGGCCTTAGAAACAGTGATTACAAGAATAAATCATCTATGTACAGTTGAAACGAGAAGTTTACATACACTATACAAAAAGACACATATACATGTTTTTCTCAATATCTGGCACGATATCAAAATAAATCTTTCCCATTTTAGGTAAGTTAGAATTACCATAATTATTAATATTTGCCAAATGCCAGAATAATGAGAGAGAGAATGTTTTAAGGCATTTTTATTAATTACCGCAAAGTCAAAAGTTTACATACATTTCATTAGTATTTTGTACTATTGCCATTAATCTGAATGACTTGGATCAAACGTATGGCATATCCTTCCACAAGCTTCTCACAATAGTTGGTCGGAATATGGGCCCATTTCTCCTAACAAAACTGGTGTCACTGATCCAGGTTTGTAGGTCGACTTGCTCGCACCTGCCTATTCAGCTTTGCCCACACATTTTCAATAGGATTGAGATCAGGGCTTTGTGATGTTCATTCCAAAACATTGACTTTGTTATTCTTAAGTCTCTTTGTTACAATGCTTCGGGACATTGTCTATTTGGAAGACCCATTTCTGCCCAAGCTTTAACTTCCTGGCTGATGTCTTGAGATGTTGCTTCAGTATTGCCACATAATCTTCTTTTCTCATGATGCCATCTATTTTGTGAAGTGGAACAGCCCTTCTTGCAGCAAAACAATCCCACAACATGATGCTGCCACCCCTGTGTTTCACAATTGGGATGTTGCTCTTAGGCTTCCAAGCTCCTCATTTTTTCCTCCAAACATAACAATGGTCATTATGCCCAAAAAGTTAAATTTTAGTTTCATCAGACCACAGGACATGTCTTCAAAAATTAAGGTCTTTGTTCATGTGTGCATTTGCAAACATTAATCTGGCTATTTTAGGTTTCTTTTGGAGTAATGGCCTCTTCCTGGCAGAGTGGCCTTTCAGTCGATGTCGATACAGTACTCGTTTCACTGTGGATATTGACACAATCTTACCAGCTTCAGCCATCATCTTCACAAGGTCTTTTGCTTTTGTCCTTGGGTTGATATGCACGTTGGACCAAAGCACGTGCATTTCTGGGACACAGAACCTGAACCCGTCTCCTTCCTGAGCAGTATGATGGCTGGACATTCCCATCTTGTTTGTACTTGCATGTAATTGTATGTATAGATGAACGAGGCTCCTTCAGTTATCCTGAAATTGTACCCAAGGATGAGCCAGACTTGTGCAAGTCCACAATTCTCTTCCTGATATCTTTGCTGATTTCTTGAGACTTTCCCATGATGTTACACAAAGAAACAGTGTGTTTCTGGTGTGCATTAAAATACATCCAAAGGTGTGTCTCAGATGTTGCCAAAAAATCAGAAGCTTCCAAACACATGACATCGTCATATGGGCAGTCCAGAGTAATCTTAGTATATGTAAACTTTTGACTTTGCAGTAAGTAATAAAAATGCCTTAAAACATTCTCTCCCTCTCATTATTCTGGCATTTGGCAAATATTAATAATTATGGTAATCCTAATTGACCTAAAACGAGAAAGATTTATTCTGATTTCATGTCAGATATTGAGAAAAATATGCATATATGAATTTTTATATAGTGTATTTAAACTTCTGGTTTCAACTGTATGTGCATTTGTGTTAATGCAGATGTGGATAAAGCAGGTTGTACATGAGATGCAATATAAGGTCTTTCATGTACTAGGATATTGATTTTAATGCACAATTATTTTATTAACATGTGTGGCACTTAATTTTAGGTATATTAGGTAATCGTAACTGTCTACTATAAATTAAAAAAAAATGTAATTCATAGATCTGAACTCAAAATGAAGCAGATGAACCCACTGACTTTAACAGTGTTTGCCGACTTTATGACATTTTCTGACAAATTAGAAATGATGGTACATCTGGGAACACATCTGTGATCAGAGACTGATTATATGTAAAAACAAATTGTTTAGCTTTTGTGACTTGTCTATACAGTAAAGGGAAGCTCTAAGATCTGCCCAGTTCCCATAGCCCATTGATGAACTCCAATAGTAGAAGAATGAGGTTCTATTAGGCACTGTCAGCTTCTATTATCAGAATGCGTGGAGCTTGATTTCTTTCTCAAATTAGCCTATTTAACAGCTCCGAAAAGTGAAAACAATAGAATCCATTAAAATATAAAGTATTGCAAGTACTAATACAAAGACCTTTTTTAAATAAGAAACAAGGTTTTGATCATGCTGAAGACTTAGTAGGGACTTTTCGAGTCTATAGTATGTGATCATAGATCATAACAATTGTGTTCATGCAAACAGTGATGAAATGTTACCGTTGGAACAATAGATAACGACACTGCTATTTACTTCTCCTATCTGTCAGTTGCAATATTTCTAGCTAACGAACAAGTTATGTCATGTCCTGTAGTCACTAAACTGCTGTACACAGTTCTCCATGAGTCATGTTCTAAAGACTTGTTCTTCAAAGCTCAACTAAGGAAATCCTGTGATGTCACACGAGACGCCTCTGCTATTCCTCAGAGCTCTGCTGTGTGTCAACACAGATATAGGAGTAGACACGGTGCCTGCTGCTTACACTGATATAAGAGCAGACACGGTGCCTGCTGCTTACACTGATATAAGAGTAGACACGGTGCCTGCTGCTTACACTGATATAAGAGTAGACACGGTGCCTGCTGCTTACACTGATATAAGAGTAGACACGGTGCCTGCTGCTTACACTGATATAAGAGTAGACACGGTGCCTGCTGCTTACACTGATATAAGAGTAGACACGGTGCCTGCTGCTTACACTGATATAAGAGTAGACACGGTGCCTGCTGCTTACACTGATATAAGAGTAGACATGGTGCCTGCTGCTTACACTGATATAAGAGTAGACACGGTGCCTGCTGCTTACACTGATATAAGAGTAGACACGGTGCCTGCTGCTTACACTGATATAAGAGCAGACACGGTGCCTGCTGCTTACACAGATATAAGAGCAGACACGGTGCCTGCTGCTTACACTGATATAAGAGTAGACACGGTGCCTGCTGCTTACACAGATATAAGAGCAGACATGGTGCCTGCTGCTAACACAGATATAAGAGCAGACATTGTGCCTGCTGCTTACACAGATATAAGAGTAGACATGGTGCCTGCTGCTTACACTGATATAAGAGTAGACATGGTGCCTGCTGCTTACACTGATATAAGAGTAGACACGGTGCCTGCTGCTTACACTGATATAAGAGTAGACACGGTGCCTGCTGCTTACACTGATATAAGAGCAGACACGGTGCCTGCTGCTTACACAGATATAAGAGTACACATGGTGCCTGCTGCTTACACTGATATAAGAGCAGACATGGTGCCTGCTGCTTACACAGATATAAGAGTAGACACGGTGCCTGCTGCTTACACTGATATAAGAGCAGACACGGTGCCTGCTGCTTACACTGATATAAGAGTAGACACGGTGCCTGCTGCTTACACTGATATAAGAGCAGACACGGTGCCTGCTGCTTACACAGATATAAGAGCAGACATGGTGCCTGCTGCTTACACTGATATAAGAGTAGACACGGTGCCTGCTGCTTACACAGATATAAGAGCAGACATGGTGCCTGCTGCTTACACAGATATAAGAGCAGACATGGTGCCTGCTGCTTACACAGATATAAGAGTAGACACGGTGCCTGCTGCTTACACTGATATAGTAGATGCTGTGCCTGCTGCTTACACTGATATAAGAGCAGACACGGTGCCTGCTGCTTACACAGATATAGGAGTAGACACGGTGCCTGCTGCTTACACTGATATAGTAGATGCTGTGCCTGCTGCTTACACTGATATAAGAGCAGACACGGTGCCTGCTGCTTACACTGATATAAGAGCAGACACGGTGCCTGCTGTTTACATTGATATAAGAGCAGACACGGTGCCTGCTGCTTACACTGATATAAGAGCAGACACGGTGCCTGCTGCTTACACTGATATAAGAGCAGACACGGTGCCTGCTGCTTACACTGATATAAGAGCAGACACGGTGCCTGCTGCTTACACTGATATAAGAGTAGACACGGTGCCTGCTGCTTACACTGATATAAGAGCAGACACGGTGCCTGCTGCTTACACAGATATAAGAGCAGACATGGTGCCTGCTGCTTACACTGATATAAGAGTAGACACGGTGCCTGCTGCTTACACAGATATAAGAGCAGACATGGTGCCTGCTGCTTACACAGATATAAGAGCAGACATGGTGCCTGCTGCTTACACAGATATAAGAGTAGACACGGTGCCTGCTGCTTACACTGATATAGTAGATGCTGTGCCTGCTGCTTACACTGATATAAGAGCAGACACGGTGCCTGCTGCTTACACAGATATAGGAGTAGACACGGTGCCTGCTGCTTACACTGATATAGTAGATGCTGTGCCTGCTGCTTACACTGATATAAGAGCAGACACGGTGCCTGCTGCTTACACTGATATAAGAGCAGACACGGTGCCTGCTGTTTACATTGATATAAGAGCAGACACGGTGCCTGCTGCTTACACTGATATAAGAGCAGACACGGTGCCTGCTGCTTACACTGATATAAGAGCAGACACGGTGCCTGCTGCTTACACTGATATAAGAGCAGACACGGTGCCTGCTGCTTACACTGATATAGGAGCAGATGTGGTGCTTGCTGCTTACACTGATATAAGAGTAGACACGGTGCCTGCTGCTTACACTGACATAGGAGTAGATGTTGTGCCTGCTGCTCTGCTGCTTACACTGTTATATGAGTAGATGTGGTGCTTGCTGCTTATACTGATATAGGGGTAGATGCAGTGTCTGCTACTTACACTTGTATAGTAGTAGATGCAGTGCCTGCTGCTTACACTGGTATAGGATTAGGTGCTGTGCCTGCTGCTTACACTGATATAAGAGTAGACGCTGTGCTGCTGCTTTTGTTGATATAGGAGTTGATGGAGTGCCTGCTGCTTACACTGATATAGGAGTAGATGTTGTGCATGCTGACTACACTGATATAGGAGTAAATGCTGTGCTTGCTACTTATACTGATATAGGGGTAGATGCAGTGTCTGCTGCTTACACTTGTATAGTAGTAGATGTAGTGCCTGCTGCTTACACTGGTATAGGATTAGATGCTGTGCCTGCTGCTTACACTGATATAAGAGTAGACGCGGTGCTGCTGCTTTTGTTGATATAGGAGTTGATGGAGTGCCTGCTGCTTACACTGATATAGGAGTAGATGTTGTGCATGCTGACTACACTGATATAGGAGTAAATGCTGTGCTTGCTACTTATACTGATATAGGGGTAGATGCAGTGTCTGCTGCTTACACTTGTATAGTAGTAGATGTAGTGCCTGCTGCTTACACTGGTATAGGATTAGATGCTGTGCCTGCTGCTTACACTGATATAAGAGTAGACGCGGTGCTGCTGCTTTTGTTGATATAGGAGTTGATGGAGTGCCTGCTGCTTACACTGATATAGGAGTAGATGTTGTGCATGCTGACTACACTATTAGATTAGATGCTGTCACTGCTGCTTACACTTTTATAGGAGTAGTTGCTGTGACTGCTGCTTACACTGATGTAGGAGTAGATGCGGTCACTGCTGCTGACTAGTGTTGAGCGATACGATACCGCAAGTATCGGGTATCGGCTGATATTAGCTGTATCGGACTTTCGATATTGACTTTCGATATTTCCCATATATCGTATACCGGAATCGGAATTGTCACTGTCACTGTGAGTGTCCGTCGGTCGGGTCTGTCAGGAGTCAGCGGCACTTACCTGGCAGAAGATCTCCGGTGGTCACGGCCTGGACTGGTTGATGGCCGCCATCATCTTTCCCCGGCGGTCACATGCAGTTTCTCGCGATAACTGCAGTGACTGCTGGGTAATCCCGGCCGTAAAGCAGTCAGTCCGATGACGTCACCGCCGGGGAAGCAGGTAATCAGCTGTGCTGCGCCGGGATGACAGCCTCTGCCTGTCATTCCGATGTAGCAGAGCTGGATCGTCGTGGGACAGTCGTTACTATGGACTGCGTCGGACAGGTGGTATACTGTTGGTTTGTTTTTTTCCTTTTTTTACAGGAGATCGATGGCGTCGCAGGAATGAGAGTATAATAAAAGAAATGAAAACTGTGTTGTCTCTTTTATTTCATTAAAATACTTTTTTCTTGCTGTGTCTTTTTTTTTATACATTTAAAAACTTTGGGATTAATAATGGATCGGTGTCTTATTGACACCTCTCCATTATTAACCGGGCTTATTGTCACCGTGCAATCAACGGTGACATTAACCCCTTATTAACCCACTTGCCACCGCTACAGGGCAGTGGGAAGAGCCGGGTAAAGTGCCACAATTGGCACATCTTTTGATGCGCCAAATGTGGGGCTGCTGTAGCCTGGTATTATCAGGCTGTTGAGGGCCAAAATCCATGGGCCTTGACAGTCTTTTAATACCAGGCCGCAGCAGTCTGCATTTTACTTGGCTGGTTAACAAAAATAGGGGGACCCCTACGCCGTTTTTTTTTTCGAGGGGATCCCCTATTTTTGTTAACCAGCCAAGCTAAGCAGACTGCTGTGGCCTGGTATTATCAGGCTGGCAAGGTCCATGGATATTGGCTCATTACCAGCCTGAAAAACCAGGCCTCAGCAGTCTGCTTCATCTGGCTGGTTAACAAAAATAGGGGGGACCCCACGCCAATTTTTTTTCGAGGGGATCCCCTATTTTTGTTAACCAGCAAAGATAAGCAGACTGCTGTGGCCTGGTATTATCAGGCTGGCAAGCAGGGTCGGACTGAGGCACCGGGACACCGGAGAAACCTACGGTGGGCCCCAGCTCCTGCGTGGTGGGCCCTGATTTGAAAGGATAGGTCGCGGGGCAGAGGGGGCGGTGGCCCCGGGGCCCGCGCTCTGAGGGGGCCCACCCGGAGCTACGATACAGTTACATTCTGAACTATGGGGCCTGAACAGGCGTTGGGGGGGCCCGGTGCCAGCAGTGGGCCCCCCACCCGTCATCGGAGGGTCAGCTGTATCGGCATCCAGCCGATAAAGCTGACCGCATAGAGAGAGAAGGAGCGAGCGCTCCTTCTCTCCCATAATCCCCCTTCAGCGTATGACAGCAGGCGCAATAACATCACCTGCCGGCGCCCGCTGTCAGACACTGAGAGGGAGAACAGTGAGCAGCACAGGAGCCGGGAGGTGAGTATTTTTTTTATTATTCTTTTTAATGGGGGTGCAGTCGAGTCCTGGCTGGAGAAGTCGTCATGTCGGTGTGGGCCAGATGGAAAAGACATGAAAAGTGAACAATTCCATTAGAAAGAACATCAGCGATAAGTCATTATCTGTACCTGTGCTGTAATCTATATGTTCTGTAGGACTGGTATTATTTAACACAGACCATATGGCGGTAATATCAATATTGGTCTTTTTATATATAGATTATTTTGGCCAACAGCGCGGTCATTTGCTGAGGTTCTCTGATGACGGGCCCACTCAGAAGTTTTGCCCCCACTAAACCAAAACCCTAGCTGCGCCTATGGCTCTCTCTCTAGTCTTTCTTTCTCGCTCTCTGTTCTTTCCTTCTCGCTCTCTGTTCTTTTTTCTCTCTGTTCTTTCTTTCTCTCTTTTCTTTCTTTCCTCTCTTTCTTTCTCTGTTTGTTCTTTCTCTCTCGCTGCTCTTTCTTTCTTTTCCTCAGTACCAGCCACTGTGCCCTCATTACCAGTCAGTGTGATCAGCAGTGCTAAATGGTTACGCTTGGGGCGAGGATATGGGTGTGATTAGCTGTGAAATGGGTGTTGTCGGGGCGTGGCCTAAAATTTTCAGCGGCGTGCAACACGCGCCGCAGCCTTTAATCCTCTTTCCTGTCTTCCAAATTTGGGAGGTATGCTGTATGACCTCCCTACAACTTCTGGCCATGCTCCTGATGAGCGCGACGGATGGTCTCGTGAGGGATCTCCTCTCACACCTGGACTAAAGCATCCACCAACTCCTGGACAGTCTGTGGTGCAACGTGGCATGGCCTAAAATTTTCTGCAGCATGCACAGAGTGCCACAGCCTTTGTCCCTCTTTCCCTTATTCAAAGGTTGGAAAGTATGATGTTGGGCCGCAAGAATATATTTTCTCTGGTGGGCCCAAGGTACTCCAGTCCGACGCTGCTGGCAAGGTCCATGTATGTTGGCTCCTTAACAGCCTTAAATACCATGCCTCAGCAGCAGGGGCGTACATATAAATCATGGGGCCCCATAGCAAAAGTCTGAATGTTCCCCACCCCCCAAAAAAAAAACCCAGAGGCATTGTAAATGTAAAGTGCCAGCACAGTGAGGGAAGTTGAGTCGCACAGAGACAGGGGTTTTGGGGGTACTCGGCACCGATCACGTCGACTTCTATGGGGGATGTCACGAGTAGCACAGCTCGGTCCGTGACCTGGGCGATCACTGGAATGTGGGATATTTCCAGGGGATGATAGAATGTTCGTGTAGTTTGTCGTGACGCCACCTGTAGTACCTGGTCAGGGTGTCCAGCGCTGCTGTGCAGGTCCTCTGGAAGGGATGGTGTAGTGCAGGTAGGTGATAAGTCTTCTACAGGTAACACGCTATCCTTCCAGGGCAGATAGATGTGAGATAGAGCAATGGTGCAGAGTGATGTAGCAGAGTGGACTATGCGACGTAGTAAGAAAGCAGGAAACACTTCAAGTTAAACGTTGCATAATAAAATTTTTAATAATAACATTACAAAAGTGCAAATAGCATTACTGCCGAAGTTCGTTGAGACTTCTTAGGACTACCCCCACCGGGGTAACTTCACAGTGTCCTTTACTTGTGCTTGTGGAGGACCCGCTCCAAACCTCCAACTGTGGTCTTGGGTGGGCTGCAAGACTTTCCTTGAGCAGACCTCACATTCGGCCACACCAAACGGGTTTTTAGTTTCTGAGGTAGTTGAAAATAGTGCACAGTTAAGTTTTTTGTAAACCCAAGATGGAGCACCGAAGTGCCAACTATTTACAGAAAAGTTTGTGAGCCAGTACAGTTCATGGCTTCAAAGTTCAACATTTTGATTACATTGAAACACCATTACCCAACCTGGGTATATAAAGGCAACAATAAACTTGTTCTTCTGAACATTCACCCGTCCGGGTACATCAAACCATTACCCAACCTGGGTATATTAAGGCAACAATAAACTTCTTTTTATGAACATTCACCCGTCCGGGTACATCAATAATTTAACTATTTACATACAGAGACCCTGTCCGGGTTATTTAGACTTCTTTGGCTGGCCTCTTACAGGTACCACCTGGTACTCTTCTGGAGCTTGCCAAACATCCGTGACAGGAGGGTCCACCCAGACCTGATGACGTCGTGTGGCCTGTACAGTTACGTCGTGACCCGCTATCTGGGTCTGTGTGGCCACCTCTTTCGTCTCCCTCCGGGTCTGGAACCCTATGTCCCGGACTGAACGAACACCAGGGGGCCTAACAGGCGCCGGGTACGGGCCAGCTATCATTATCATGTCCATAGCTGGGGCTGCTGAGGAGACCACTGAGGGAGGCTGGGGAGATTTACGGCGTGGGGTGGGCACTTGTGCAGAGGCCTGGTTGGGGGAGGCTGAAGGCTTGGAGGGTCTGTCAGTTTCCTGACACTCTGGGGAGTAGGGGTCACACCTGGTAACATTTAGGGCGTACCATCCATTGTAACCCCAGTGTCGGGTGTAAGTCACCAAGTCTCCTGCCAACAGGTCCCTCCCCGGGTGTCCTTCTGGGAGGTGAGCCTCCACGTCCCGCCGGGTTACAAAGACTTCTAAATAAAGTCCAGGCTCCTGGATGAAGCCCCAACCACCTTTTAACTTAAAGTTCCGTACTGCACCCTTACGCCGCGGCTCCCTCAGCGTACTTTTATCCTTTCTCATACGTGCCTTCTCTGCCAGGTCCTTGTCCAGGTGACGTTGCCGAAGCTTTTGGGATTCTCGCTGCTCCCTTTGTCGCTCTGCTTCCCGCTCCCGACGTCTCCACTCTTCTCCTGACGCCGGTTGTAATTCTCCTCCACCAGCAGCTCCAGGTCTCCACCATCAAACGCCAGCTTACGATGTCCGGTTTGCGGCAGCTCTCCTGGCGCCCGCCAGTCCTGGCGGCGCTCAACTGTGGCGGAAGCAGCCGGCTCTGGAACAGATGACGGTCGGGGCTCCGGTACAGGCAGGTAGAGCTCTGGTGCCTGCGCGGCCTCCTCCATGAGGACGGGTGTCGCTTCTTCTGCCTCAGCGATGGGGGCAGACAGCGGGATCTGGGGTGCTGGTGCGGCGTTTTCTGCAGGAACGGGTGCCTCCACTGTGATACTGGCAACTGGTTCAGATTGCAAGGGCTGGGATGCCCGCACGGCCTCCTCTACTGGAACGGGTGCCTCCACTGAGATACTGTCAACCGGTTCAGATTGCAAGGGCTGGGATGCCCGCACGGCCTCCTCTACTGGAACGGGTGCCTCCACTGAGATACTGTCAACCGGTTCAGATTGCAAGGGCTGGGATGCCCGCACGGCCTCCTCTACTGGAACGGGTGCCTCACCTTCCGGTACAGACACTTCAGGGGGTAAGAGGGATTGGCGCCGCTCCAAGTGTAGTTTTAGGGCCCGCCAGCTCGCTTCCATCCTGGCGACCTCCTCCCGGTGCCGGGCCAGGTCTCTCAGGGTATCCTCCGCTTCTTCCAGCGTAGGAGGGTTTCCAGGCCGGGTGCCAAACGGTGGCTCCGTGGCGATCGGGTCGCTTCCGTGGGGGGAGAGCTCTGACTCCTCCATCCCTTCCCACTTCTGCTCACGTCCGTTCGCCATCTCTGCCAAGTCACATGTGTCATTAGCATCAGGAGAGGCGCCATCTTTTGTAGGGAGGCGGGACCTTCGCGTTCGTTTCCGCCCACTGAGGAGGATGAGGAGGCGGAACTCCAGAGCTGTGGGGCACGATCTTACATTGCAGTAACATTTAGAGTGGGCGGACATCGTTTTCGCGCCACGGAGTGAGTGTACGCCCACGAGAGCACGCCCTTATTCTTCACCTGTGCCTCGTGGCGCAGATATGATGGAAAAATGGCAAATACAGTCTATGATGATTTTTGCAATTCTCAAGCAAAAAAACAGTTCAATTAAGGCACACAGGACTCGCTTATAGCGAGCTTCTGAATCCTGTTCGTGACGCCAAAGTTGAGTCGCACAGAGCCACAGGTTTTGGGGGTACTCGACACCAAGCCCGTCGACTTCTATGGGGGATGTGACGGGTAGCACAGCTATGTCCGTGCCCTGGTCACTCACTGGAATGTGGGATATTTCCAGGGGATGATAGAATGTTTGTGTAGTTTGTCGTGATGCCACCTGTAGTACCTGGTCAGGGTGACCAGCGCTGCTGTGCAGGTCCTCTGGCAGGGATGGTGTAGTGCAGCTAGGTGATAAGTCTTCTACAGGTAAGATGGTATCCTTCCAGGGCAGATAGATGTGAGATAGAGCAATGGTGCAGAGTGATGTAGCAGAGTGGAGTATGCGACGTAGTAAGAAAGCAGGAAAGGAAACAATTCTTACTACAAAGACATGCAGCATAAGGCTGCCTCAACCCCTCCCATCCAACTAGCTACACCCTGTTCTAACCAGCCTGAGCTAGACCATCCCATTGGGTCCGCCTACACTCAGCTGGCATAGTGTACTGTTGAATGCAGTGGTTGGAGTCAATGGGGTGTTTCCTCCTTACCTGAGAGTAAGTTGTCACACCGCTGGGTGCGATGCAACATCTCTGTGGCGACTGGACCCTCGGGTGCTTCTGTCTTTTCACAAATGCCGGCTTTACCCGGCAATTGAATCAGAGGCTATTTTACTATGTAGAAGTGAATAAACTATAAATATATGTATATATATATGTCACAATGACATGTATATATATATATATATATGTATTCTATGTGTGTATATTTTGTGTTTACAAGGAAAGAAAGTGTTTTTTTAGTTGCGATATTTTGTTCCCATAGACTTACATGGGACTTCCGGTATCGGTATCGGGTATCGCCGATATTTTAGTGATATCGGCGATACCATTCCGATCCGATATTTTTGGATATCGGAAAGTATCGCTCAACACTACTGCTGACACTTATATAGGAGTAGATGCGGTCACTGCTGCTTACACTTATATAGGAGTAGTTGCTGTGACTGCTGCTTACCCTGATGTAGGAATAGATGCGGTCACTGCTGCTTACACTTATATAGGAGTAGATGCGGTCACTGCTGCTTACACTTATATAGGAGTAGTTGCTGTGACTGCTGCTTACCCTGATGTAGGAATAGATGCGGTCACTGCTGCTTACACTTATATAGGAGTAGATGCGGTCACTGCTGCTTACACTTATATAGGAGTAGTTGCTGTGACTGCTGCTTACCTTGATGTAGGAATAGATGCGGTCACTGCTGCTTGCACTTATATAGGAGTAGATGTGGTCACTGCTGCTTACACTTATATAGGAGTAGTTGCTGTGACTGCTGCTTAGACTGATGTAGGAATAGATGCAGTGCCTGCTGAATACACTGGTATAAGAGTAGATGCAGCGCCTGCTGCTTAGGATATTAGAGTAGATGCTGTGCTTGCTGCTTACACTAATATATGAGTAGAAGCTGTGCCTGCTGCTTACACTGGTATAGGAATAGATGTGGTGCCTGCTGCTTACTAAGATATAGTAGTAGATGCTGTGCCTGCTGCTCTGCTGCTTTCACTGATATAGGAGTAGCTGTGGTGCCTGCTGCTTACACTGATATAGGAGTAGCTGTGGTGCCTGCTGCTTACACTGATATAGGAGTAGATGTGGTGCCTGCTGCTTACACTGATATATTCTCTCCTCAGAATATGTGCTCTCTTGATGTCTCATCATTTCTCAACACTGTCACTGTGCATTAAAAAGAATATTGCACAGTGACAAGATCCTACTGAGCATATGAGCATACAAAGGAAATGACAACTGACACATGCTTGGTAAACCGAGTACTACCTCAATCACTGAAATGGAAGTCACTGATGACGTCTTATTTCACGGCGAGCTCAGGTGCTATGACAGTAACTGCAGCCTCTGCTCCCTGATGACGTTTTATTTCACGTGAGTGCAGGTGCTATGACAGTAACTGCAGCCTCTGCTCCCTGATGACGTTTTATTTCACGGCGAGCGCAGGTGCTATGACAATAACTGCAGCCTCTGCTCCCTGATGATGTTTTATTTCACGGCGAGCTCAGGTGCTATGACAGTAACTGCAGCCTCTGCTCCCTGATGACGTTTTATTTCACGGCGAGCTCAGGTGCTATGACAGTAACTGCAGCCTCTGCTCCCTGATGACGTTTTATTTCACGTGAGTGCAGGTGCTATGACAGTAACTGCAGCCTCTGCTCCCTGATGACGTTTTATTTCACGGCGAGCGCAGGTGCTATGACAATAACTGCAGCCTCTGCTCCCTGATGACGTTTTATTTCACGGCGAGCTCAGGTGCTATGACAGTAACTGCAGCCTCTGCTCCCTGATGACGTCTTATTTC
Organism: Oophaga sylvatica; assembly: GCA_033576555.1. Lineage (NCBI taxonomy): Eukaryota > Metazoa > Chordata > Amphibia > Anura > Dendrobatidae > Oophaga > Oophaga sylvatica. The sequence goes on from JARQOD010000006.1 coordinate 363,824,118, forward strand.
ACGGCGAGTGCAGGTGCTATGACAGTAACTGCAGCCTCTGCTCCCTGATGACGTTTTATTTCACGGCGAGCGCAGGTGCTATGACAGTAACTGCAGCCTCTGCTCCCTGATGACGTTTTATTTCACGGCGAGCTCAGGTGCTATGACAGTAACTGCAGCCTCTGCTCCCTGATGACGTCTTATTTCACGGCGAGTGCAGGTGCTATGACAGTAACTGCAGCCTCTGCTCCCTGATGACGTTTTATTTCACGTGAGTGCAGGTGCTATGACAGTAACTGCAGCCTCTGCTCCCTGATGACGTTTTATTTCACCGGCTGAGCGCAGTGCTATGACAATTACTGCAGCCTTGCTCCCTGATGACGTTTTATTTCACGGCGAGCTCAGGTGCTATGACAGTAACTGCAGCCTCTGCTCCCTGATGACGTCTTATTTCACGGCGAGTGCAGGTGCTATGACAAGTAACTGCAGCCTCTGCTCCCTGATGACGTTTTATTTCACGGCGAGCGCAGGTGCTATGACAATAACTGCAGCCTCTGCTCCCTGATGACGTTTTATTTCACGGCGAGTCAGGTGCTATGACAGTAACTGCAGCCTCTGCTCCCTGATGACGTCTTATTTCACGGCGAGTGCAGGTGCTATGACAGTAACTGCAGCCTCTGCTCCCTGATGACGTCTTATTTCACGGCGAGCTCAGGTGCTATGACAGTAACTGCAGCCTCTGCTCCCTGATGACGTTTTATTTCACGGCGAGTGCAGGTGCTATGACATAACTGCAGCCTCTGCTCCCTGATGACGTTTTATTTCACGGCGAGCGCAGGTGCTATGACAATAACTGCAGCCTCTGCTCCCTGATGACGTCTTATTTCACGGCGAGTGCAGGTGCTATGACAGTAACTGCAGCCTCTGCTCCCTGATGACGTCTTATTTCACGGCGAGTCAGGTGCTATGACATAACTGCAGCCTCTGCTCCCTGATGACGTTTTATTTCACGTGAGGCAGGTGCTATGACAGTAACTGCAGCCTCTGCTCCCTGATGACGTTTTATTTCACGGCAAGCGCAGGTGCTATGACAATAACTGCAGCCTCTGCTCCCTGATGACGTCTTATTTCATACGGCTGAGAGCTGCTCTAGGTCTATGACAGTAAACTGCAGCCTCTGCTCCCTGATGACGTCTTATTTCACGTGAGTGCAGGTGCTATGACAGTAACTGCAGCCTCTGCTCCCTGATGACGTCTTATTTCACGGCGAGCTGCAGGTGCTATGACAATAACTGCAGCCTCTGCTCCCTGATGACGTTTTATTTCACGTGAGTGCAGGTGCTATGACAGTAACTGCAGCCTCTGCTCCCTGATGACGTTTTATTTCACGGCGAGCGCAGGTGCTATGACAGTAACTGCAGCCTCTGCTCCCTGATGACGTTTATTTCACGTGAGTGCAGGTGCTATGACAATAACTGCAGCCTCTGCTCCCTGATGACGTCTTATTTCACGGCGAGCGCAGGTGCTATGACAGTAACTGCAGCCTCTGCTCCCTGATGACGTCTTATTTCACGTGAGTGCAGGTGCTATGACAGTAACTGCAGCCTCTGCTCCCTGATGACGTTTTATTTCACGGCAAGCGCAGGTGCTATGACAATAACTGCAGCCTCTGCTCCCTGATGACGTTTTATTTCACGGCGAGCGCAGGTGCTATGACAATAACTGCAGCCTCTGCTCCCTGATGACGTTTTATTTCACGGCGAGCGCAGGTGCTATGACAATAACTGCAGCCTCCGCTCCCTGATGACGTCTTATTTCACGGCGAGTGCAGGTGCTATGACAATAACTGCAGCCTCTGCTCCCTGATGACGTTTTATTTCACGGCGAGTGCAGGTGCTGTGACAGTAACTGCAGCCTCTGCTCCCTGATGACGTCTTATTTCACGGTGAGTGCAGGTGCTATGACAATAACTGCAGCCTCTGCTGCCTGATGACGTCTTATTTCACGGCGAGTGCAGGTGCTATGACAGTAACTGCAGCCTCTGCTCCCTGATGATGTTTTATTTCACGGCAAGCGCAGGTGCTATGACAATAACTGCAGCCTCTGCTCCCTGATGACGTTTTATTTCACGTGAGTGCAGGTGCTATGACAATAACTGCAGCCTCTGCTCCCTGATGACGTTTTATTTCACGTGAGTGCAGGTGCTATGACAATAACTGCAGCCTCTGCTCCCTGATGACGTTTTATTTCACGTGAGTGCAGGTGCTATGACAATAACTGCAGCCTCTGCTCCCTGATGACGTTTTATTTCACGTGAGTGCAGGTGCTATGACAGTAACTGCAGCCTCTGCTCCCTGATGACGTTTTATTTCACGGCGAGCTCAGGTGCTATGACAGTAACTGCAGCCTCTGCTCCCTGATGACGTTTTATTTCACGGCGAGCTCAGGTGCTATGACAGTAACTGCAGCCTCTGCTCCCTGATGACGTTTTATTTCACGTGAGTGCAGGTGCTATGACAGTAACTGCAGCCTCTGCTCCCTGATGACGTTTTATTTCACGGCAAGCGCAGGTGCTATGACAATAACTGCAGCCTCTGCTCCCTGATGACGTTTTATTTCACGGCGAGCGCAGGTGCTATGACAATAACTGCAGCCTCCGCTCCCTGATGACGTCTTATTTCACGGCGAGTGCAGGTGCTATGACAATAACTGCAGCCTCTGCTCCCTGATGACGTTTTATTTCACGGCGAGTGCAGGTGCTATGACAGTAACTGCAGCCTCTGCTCCCTGATGACGTCTTATTTCACGGTGAGTGCAGGTGCTATGACAATAACTGCAGCCTCTGCTCCCTGATGACGTCTTATTTCACGGCGAGTGCAGGTGCTATGACAGTAACTGCAGCCTCTGCTCCCTGATGACGTTTTATTTCACGGCGAGCGCAGGTGCTATGACAATAACTGCAGCCTCTGCTCCCTGATGACGTCTTATTTCACGGCGAGTGCAGGTGCTATGACAGTAACTGCAGCCTCTGCTCCCTGATGACGTTTTATTTCACGGCGAGCGCAGGTGCTATGACAATAACTGCAGCCTCTGCTCCCTGATGACGTCTTATTTCACGGCGAGCGCAGGTGCTATGACAATAACTGCAGCCTCTGCTCCCTGATGACGTCTTATTTCACGGCGAGCTCAGGTGCTATGACAGTAACTGCAGCCTCTGCTCCCTGATGACGTTTCTATTTGAGTATCCCAGCATGCACTGGGGATTATCAAACAAAATGTCATCAAACAAGAAGTTGGTAAAAAACAAAAATATAGCAGTTAGATAAGAGAGAGAATCGCGGGAAATATTTTTTTAAAGTATTTTAGAAAAGCAATTAGATTAATACATTAAGTAAATAAATGGACACTTAAGATTACATCAGTGTAAGTTTGGTTTGGTCCACATCCATACTGTGGGCATGAGTCCATTTAAGTAACATAGCGAACATAGTAAAACAGAGATTGACCATGTGCAAATACAATGAAAATGTATCCAAAGAGCCACAACCAAAACATAGCATATCATATAGCATATAATGATTTTTGCGAACCTAATTTCATCATATGGTTGAAACAGTGGGATTTGTCCCCCAAATTACACAATTCCCTGGTAATTTACTATTGTGTACTAGAGGTGTTTGTTCACATAAATGATTGTTAAGCTGGTATACCAGTATCCTTATAAACTGGTTTTATTCCAATGAAGTCAATGAAATAATCATCTTTTATACAACCTTGGTACTGATCATCTCTGGATTGGATATATCCATTGCTCTAACATAGGGCAAGGACCCCTATAGTAACAAGACCCTATACTAGGTCTCATGTTGAAGTACCAATTGTGGGTGACTTATTACATTACTTGACTGCTGATGTGGTAGGCACGGTTACATTTTTTCATTAATAACAAGGAACACTACTGTACATAAATAATACAAAGTGCAGTGTCATACCGAGCAAATTCTAAAGGTATGTGAACAATGTCTGCAGAATCAGCTCATTCTGGCATCATAGCCACTGTACAAAAACCAATGCAGGTCTGTTATCTGACCTGATAGCAGATAGCAATCCATTGCCAACTTACAGTACATTGCTTCTTATGACACCGTCACACTAAGCGAGATCGCTGAAGCGTCACCGATTTTGTGATGCAACAGCGACCTAGCCAGCGATCTCGCTATGTGTGGCACGCAGCGACGATCAGCCCCCCTGCTGGATATCGCTGATCGTCGCTGAATATCCTGGACCATTTTTTTATCATTGGTCTCCCGCTGGCCAGAGCGCATCGTTGCGTGTGACAGTGGGAGACCAACAATCAGCGAGCTGGGAGCTGGTATCCAATGTACATATCGGGTAACTAAGCACCGCGCGGCACCTAGTTACCCGATATGTACCCTGGTTATCGGCTCACAGCGTCTGCTGTAGAGCGCTGAGAGCCGGTATCTAGGGTACATATCGGGTAACTAGGTGCCGCGCGGTGCTTAGTTACCCGATATGTACATTAGATACCGTCTCTCAGCGCTCTACAGCAGAAGCTGAGAGCCGGTATCTAGAGTACATATCGGGTAACTAGGTGCCGCGCGGTGCTTAGTTACCCGATATGTACATTGGATACCGTCTCTCAGCGCTCTACAGCAGAAGCTGAGAGCCGGTATCTAGAGTACATATCGGGTAACTAGGTGCCCGCTGTTTACACTGGATTCCGGCGTGCTCGCTGGTTGTGATCGCTGGTGAGTCTGCCCATGTGACAGCTCTTCAGCGACCACAAAGCGATGCAGCAACGATCCCTGCCAGGTTGTATCGTTGTCAGGATCGCTGCTGCGTCGCTGAGAGTGACGGTACCCTTACCCTTGCATCCTCCTTCCAATCTATGTCATTATCAAGGGTTCTCTAACCTTGAAATGAAACAAGATTGGCCTTCCCATATATTTCCTCAGCTGCTGCAGATCCTGTTTGACAAATGCTTTGGTTGTCAATTAATGCACACATCTATTTAGAAAAAAAAAGCAGCTCTCTTGTTCATTTCTCCCAGAAGTCCTCTAGCTGCTGTGCAAAATAACTTTTAATGCACGCACAGGCTGTCGGAGAATATCTACGTAAAAAATGTTTTTTTAAAAAAAGTTTAATGTTTTTTATTTAGTGGAACAATTTATTAGTGATTTCATATATTAATGCAAGCAAAGATTTGTGCTCATAAAAAGCACTATTGGTCCATTTGGTACTGATCTATTATACGTCACCCATATGGTTCTGTAGGGTCAGACCGAACCTCTACATTCCATATTTAGGCTGCACGGCACGCTATATTCTGGAGATTTTCCCCTGATGCGTGATACGGCCGTGCATACTGATTTATAACATGCTGTGCTCATTAAAAGTTATATTGCTACATATATAATTAATGCAAACACGTGTAGACAGTCTTCCACAGGCGATACAGAAGTCCTGATTAATTGCTTTTCCATTTTCTAGATCCCATGTTAGTATATTGCTATGTCCCAGTGTCTGCAGGATAATATCCGCTGTCACGACATTCACTATAATTAAGGTTTTGTTCGCATTTTTCTGCTCAGGTCACAGTGAGACTTTCGCGCTCGTGAATTTGACCCCTTGGAATACGCTGTGCATGCAACACATTTGTGAAACCGTAAACTCTACATTATTTCCTGGTAAAGTGAAACAAAACTACAGCCTGAAGCGTGGAGAAATGAGACGTAAAAGATGCAGGGTGTCACTTCTATACAACGTAAACACTTACCTTCTTCTTTTTAGCAAAAATGCCAGGAAAAAGGAAACAAATATTGAAACCCCAATGATAAACTGGAGGTCGTACGTCATGGTGCTGGAAAACCTCAGCTCTGGCTGCTCCCCAGACTGCACCTCTGTAACAGATCCACACTTCACTCTGACACTATATAGTCTCAGCACAAAACTTTCTCCTGTACTCTGTCTAGGGGCGTGGAAAAGAAACTGGCTCAGTGACAGTAATCCCTCCCAGGCCATGATCCTGCTCCATGAAAAGACTGTCAACATCAGAAATTCCATTCCATGCATGTAACTAATTTATATGATGCCTGTCAGGAAGGGGTCTTGTTGGAAAAGAACAAAAACTCCATGAGGACCCTGCAGACTAGAGAATTCTGGGACCTGTAGTCTCAAGGAGCCTGAAGTCTCTGAGGTTGCCCACCTCTGCAATAATGTGCTTTCACTTTAAAAGTATTTGCAGTACCTTATTGGCGTTATTAGGAGACACATGTATTACGTGATACTTTTCTTGTTTTACAGCTGCATAAAAATATATTTATCTTCATCCATTTAATCAATTAACCCTTTAATAAGGCAGTATATTTTCTCCTTAATTACGCAGTACAGAGTGATGAGCGAACGTGCACGGATAAGGTGTTATCCGAGCATACTGGTGTAACCGAGTGACTTCGGCGTACTCAAAAAATATGTTTCAGTACCTACGGCTGCATGTCTTGCGACTGTTAGACAGCTGGGATTGTCTGTTAGGCAATCACTAAATCGAACTGACCCAAAGAATAATCACTGCCATTGCCATATCAATTTTGCAACAAGCGGAACAACATAAAAAACAAAAATTCCTAAATTGCTGGTTTTTGTTCATTCTGCCTCCCAAAAATCAGAATAGAAAGCGATCAAAAAAGTCATGTGTCCAAAAATGGAATCAATAAAATTGTCAACTCATCTGGCAAAAAACAAGCCCTCAGATGACACTGTCGAAAGAAATATGGAAAAATTATAGCTCTCAAAATATGTTGATGCAAAAACTAGAAAGCGTCTTTTAGTGTGTGACAGCAGCCAAACATAAAAACCCAATACAAATCTGGTATCGCTGTAATCGCACCGACCCAAAGAATAAAGTCGCCTAAACAATTATACCACATGAGAAACGGCATAAAAAATAAATAAAACCAATTCTTCACCAGATATTTGCTCATTCTGCCTCCCAAAGATCGCACTAAGGCTCAGCATACTTTTATCCATATTTCTTTCGACAGTGTCATCTGAGGGCTTGTTTTTTGCCGGATGAGTTGACAATTTTATTGATTCCATTTTTAGACACATAACTTTTTGATCGCTTTCTATTCTGTGCTCTGCGTTGAGGGCTTGCACTGGGGTTTCCGTGTAATCTCTGAAATACGTGATTCATACGGAACCCTAGATGGAAGATTCCCTATAATGAGGCAGATGTAGGCACTGTGGATGCCATAGGACCTGCGATCCGGCGGTGTCCATCTTTTTAAGGTCGCATAAAAGTGCCATCGGCCACAGTTTTGTGCACTTCTGAAAACAAGTCAACGCTAAACAGAGGCCTGACAGAGTCCAGAGTAACTCTGCTGCCTCATTATAATGAATGGATCCCTTGGGGATTTCACTTGAATCACATCACTCAGAGATTTAAATGGAAACCCCAGAATAAGTGCTCTGTGTAGAGCGCCGGATAAATGTAATTCCCGAACGTTATGTAAAATGTTCCCAATGAAAGCTTCAAATCAATCTATAAAAAAACCAAGCCTCACTCAGGTCTGTCATCTGTTAACGGAAATATAGGGGGCTTACACGTTACTGGGAGTACAAAAGTTCTGGAAAAATAAAATGGCTCCTCGCCCCTTTAAAAAAAGTCAGCAAATTCTGCACTCCCAAATCCAAATGCCCCCCTTCATTTCTGAAGTGATGATAGTCCGCCTAACTTACTGGTGCATGTCTCTAGAAGCATGAGCTGGGCATAACGTACTAGTGACTGCAACGTACTGGTCATTACAACGTACTGGTCACTACAACGTTAGTTTGCAATTTTCACTTAGCAACATTCATTGCTGCTTGTTTCTGGAAAATACTCATTGAGTCAAAATTGACACTACACATGTAGATAAATTTCCAAAAGAGTATAATTTCCAAAATGGGGTAATTTGGGGGGGGATTCTGCTCTTCTAACAATTAAGAGTTCTGTATTCTAGGAAAATCTGCGCTTCAGAAGGCAAATGGCGCTCCGTCCCTCCCGAGTCACTCCGTATGGCTATGCAGTACTGTACAGCCAGATTGTAGAACAAATTATGATGCCATTTTTATCCACTTTTAGTGTGAAAATGTAATATGTGGGGCTAAAACAAAATTTTGATGGTAAAAATGTAGTTATATTTTCTTCACTGCCCAATGGTATAAAATTTGATGACACACCCATGGTGTGAATATGATCACTGCACCCCTAGATGAATTGATTGAGAGGTGTACAGTCATGGCCAAAAGTTTTGAGAATGACACAAATATTATATTTTCACATGATCTGCTGCCCTCTGGTTTTTATGTGTGTTTGACAGATGTTTTTATCACAGACAGAAATATAATTGCAAACATATGAGTAACAAAAGCTTATATTGACAGTTAGAATGAGTTAATGCAGCAAGTCAATATTTGCAGTGTTGACCCTTCTTCTTCAGGACCTCTGCAATTCTCCCTGGCATGCTCTCAATCAACTTCTGGACCAAATCCTGACTGATAGCAGTCCATTCTTGCACAATCAATGCTTTCATTTTGTCAGAATTTTTAGGTTTTTGTTTGTCCGGCCCGTCTCTTGATGATTGACCACAAGTTCTCAATGGGACTAAGATCTGGGGAGTTTCCAGGCCATGGACCCAAAATCTCTATGTTTTGTTCCCTGAGCCATTTAGTTATCACCTTTGCTTTATGGCAAGGTGCTCCATCATGCTGGAAAAGGCATTGTTGATCGCCAAACTGCTCTTGGAGGGTTGGGAGAAGTTGCTCTTGGAGGACATTCTGGTACCATTCTTTATTCATGGCTGTGTTTTTAGGCAAGACTATGAGAGAGCCGATTCCCTTGGCTGAGAAGCAACCCCACACATGAATGGTTTCAGGATGCTTAACAGTTGGCATGAGACAAGACTGGTGGTAGCGCTCACCTTGTCTTCTCCCAATGATGCGTTTTCCTGATGTCCCAAACAATCGAAAAGGGGATTCATCAGAGAAAATAACTTTACCCCAGTCCTCAGCAGTCCACTGCCTGTACCTTTTGCAGAATATCAGTCTGTCCATGATGTTTTTTTCTGGAGAGAAGTGGCTTCTTTCCTGCCCTCCTTGAGACCAGGCCTTGCTCCAAGAGTCTCCGCCTCACAGTGCGTGCAGATGCACTCACACCTGCCTGCTGCCATTCCTGAGCAAGCTCTGCACTGCTGGTAGCCCGATCCCGCAGCTGAAACACTTTTAAGAGACGGTCCTGGCGCTTGCTGGTCTTTCTTGGGCGCCCTGGAGCCTTTTTGGCAACAATGGAACCTCTCTCCTTGAAGTTCTTGATGATGGGATAGATTGTTGACTGAGGTGCAATCTTTCTAGCTGCGATACTCTTCCCTGTTAGGCCATTTTTGTGCATTGCAATGATGACTGCACGTGTTTCTTTAGAGATAACCATGGTTAACAGAAGAGAAACAATGATGCCAAGCACCAGCCTCCTTTTAAAGTGTCCAGTGGTGTCATTCTTACTTAATCATGACAGACTGATCTCCAGCCATGTCCTCATCAACACCCACACCTGTGTTAATGGAGCAATCACTGAAAAGAGGTTAGCTGGTCCTTTTAAGGCAGGGCTGCAATGATGTTGAAATGTGTTTTGGGGGATAAAGTTAATTTTCTAGCCAAATATTGACTTTGCAAGTAATTGCTGTTAAGCTGATCACTCTTTATAACATTCTGGAGTATATGCAAATTGCCATTAGAAAAAGTGAAGCAGTAGACTTTGTAAAAATTAATATTTGTGTCATTCTCAAAACTTTTGGCCATGACTGTAGTTTGTAAAATGGGGTCATTTATGGGGGTTCTGCTGTTCTGGCAACTCAAGGGCCCTCCCAGTGGGTCATGGCACCCACAAACCATAACAGAAAAATCTGCACTATAGAATGGCACTCCTTCTCTTCTAAGCTTTGCACTGTGCCTGAAAACAATTTCCAGATTACATGTAGGGTATTGGCACACTCAGGAAAAAATGGACCTCAGTTTGTTGTAAAAAAATCCTAAAATCTGGGGCTAAAACAACATTTTAGTGGTAAAGATTTAATTTATACTTTCTTTACCACTCAATGGAATACAATTTTGTGAGACACAAGGGGTGTAAATATAATCACTGCACCCCTTGATGAATTCATTGGGGAGTATTTTGTAAAATTAGTTCACAAAATGGGGGGTTTCTGTTCTGGCACTTCAAGAGCTCTTCCAAAGTAAGTGGGATCCGTTGAAGCATTCCAGAGTTATTACCTCATAAAGTGACACTGGTCAGAATTGTAAACATTGACTAGGTCATTTAACAGCGAGTGAGTTTCCATAGATACTGTAGATATGTACTCATTCATTGCTTGCAGACCATTTACACACGTGGTAAAAATTGTTGGTACTCCTCGTTTAATGACAAAACAACCCACAATGGTGACAGAAATAACTTGAATCTGACACAAATAATAATAAATTAAAAATCTATGAAAATGAACACATGAAAGTCAGACATTGCTTTTCAACCATGCTTCCACAGAATTTAAAAAAAAATAAAACTCATGAAATAGGCCTGGACAGAAATGATGGTACCTTTAACTTAATATTTTGTTGCACAACCTTTTGAGGCAATCACTGCAATCAAACGATTCCTGTAACTGTCAATGAGACTTCTGCACCTCTTGACAGGTATTTCGGCCCACTCCTCAAGAGCAAACTGCTCCAGTTGGCTCATGTTTGAAGGTTGCCTTTTCCAGATGGCATGTTTCAGCTCTTTCCAAAGATGCTCAATAGGATTTAGGTCAGAGCTCATAGAAGGCCACTTCAGAATAGTCCAATGTTTTCCTCTTAGCCATTCTTGGGTGTTTTTAACTGTGTGTTTTGGCTCATTATCCTGTTTCAAGACCTATGACCTGCAACTGAGACCAAGCTTTCTGACACTGGGCAGCATATTTCTCTCTAGAATCCCTTGATAGTCTTGAGATTTCTTTTTACCCTGCACAGATTCTATACACCCTGTGCCAGATGCAGCAAAGCAGCCCTAGAACATAACAGAGCATCCTCCATGTTTTTCAGTAGGGACAGAGTTCTTTTCTTGATATGCTTCATTTTTCCATCAGTGAACATAGAGCTGATGTGCCTTGCCAAAAAGTTCCATTTTTGTCTCATCTGTCCATAGGACATTCTTCCAGAAGCTTTGCTGCTTGTCAACATGTAGTTTAGCAAATTCCAGTCTGGCTTTTTTATGATTTTTTTTCAACAAAATGGTGTGCTCCTTGGTTGTCTCCCATGAAGTCCACTTTAGCATATACAGTGACGTATGGTGCGATCTGACACTGATGTTCCTTGAGCTTGAAGTTCAGTTAATCTGTTTAGAAGTTTTTCTGGGCTCTTTTGTTACCATTCATATTATCCATCTCTTTGATTTGTTATCAATTTTCCTCCTGCGGCCACGTCCAGGGAGGTTGGAAACAGTCCCATGGATATTAAATTTCTAAATAATATGTGCAACTGTAGTCACAGGAACATCAAGCTGCTTGGAGATGGTCTTATAACTTTTACCTTTTAACATGTTTGTCTATAATTTTCTTTCTAATCTCCTGAGACAACTCTTTCCTTTGCTTCCTCTGGTTCATGTTGAATGTGATGCACACAATGTCACCAAACAGCACAGTGAGTATCTGTAGCCCTCTATACAGGCCCACTCACTGATTGTAGATTGTAGACACCTGTGATGCTAATTAGTGGACACATCTTGATTTAACATGTCCATTTTGTAACATTATTTTCAGGGGTACCATCATTTCTGTCCAGACCTATTTCATGAGTTTTATTTTTAAAAATTCTGTGGAAGCATCGTTGAAAAGCAATGTCTGACTTTATTAATTTTTCATAGATTTTTGATTTATTACTTTTGTCAGATTCAAGTTATTTCTGTGACCATTGTGGGTTTTTCTGTCATTAAATGAGGGGTACCAACAATTTTGGCCATGTGTGTACACAATACCAGGGAAAAATAACGATATTCATCCCTGACATCCTATATCATAAAAGTCAAACCCAAGGACATTCATGGAAAGTAATATTGCTTAACTATTATGATAGCCATTTGGTTTCAATTCAGGTGTGCAGAATTTGGTGGATACCCCAAAAAAGCTAAACTGACCCCATAATAAATGGATATGTATGATTCTTATATTCGTCATGCAATAAAAACAGTTTGCGACAAAAGTGATGGAGGTTCTGGTGCCATATTCCTGTATGGATAGTGATTCTGGTGATGTATTCATGTAATGATGGTGGTTCTGGTCTCATATTTCTGTATTGATGGTGGCTGTGGTGACATCTTCATGTAGTGATAGTTGTTCTGATGCTCCATTCATGTACTATTGATGGCTCTGGTGATGTCACGGGAGTGTCAGAGGCTGCAGACAGTCACACTGCATCTGGCTGCAGAAATTCTCAGCGGTTGGCCTTGCAGTCTAGTGGCCACCTCCCCGGCCTTAATGGTGTCACCTGAATCTGGGTGTTTATAACTCCCAACTTGCTTTTGGAGTTGCGAGTGTTATTTTCTATTTGCACTTCCCTGTTGAGGCTTGGAGCTGCAGCAGTCGGCTAAAGTCCTCTTTGGAGTTTGAAGGACGATGATGAGGCTCAAGAAGGAGGAGCTGGGAGACTTTTGCTCTGAAAGAGAGCTAGAGTGGTTGCCAGAGGACAACTTGGCAACCCTAATACAATGCTTGGATGACTGGGACTGTGAACATCCATGGGAGGAGGTCAGTTCAGACTTGGAGGAGGACATCGCCATGGAGGGACCCCAGCCCAGGGCTGTCATCCAGAGGGTGGAGGATCGACCGACTGAGCTGAGACCGATGCTGGACACATTAGGAGAGCGGACCATGGAGATTCAGCAGGTGGCAGTGTTAAGCAAACATCTGGGTGTGCATGTAACAGTTCCCCCAATGGCCCCAGCGCAGAAGACAGTGGATAACAGGAGAGAGTGGCCTCCATATTTAACCCCTTAACGTCCAATGATGGACATACGAGTTTATTACTGACCTACCAGTGTTTGCGGGCAAGACTGTAGTTTTGGTGGTTGTAGATAGGTTCAGTAAAATGGTCCATTTTGTCGCATTACCGGCACTTCCAAATGCCAAGACTCTTGCTCAGATGTTTGTAAATGAGATCGTGAAGCTTCACGGGGTTCCCTACAATGTGGTGTCAGATCAGGGGACCCAATTTGTTTTCAAGCTCTGAAGGGTTTTCTGTTCTCGACAGCTGTCATTTTCCTCTACCCACCATCCCCAGTCAAATAAACAGACCGAGCGCGTTAACCAGAATTTGGATATCTACCTCAGCTGTTTTGTGGCTGAAAATCAGGAGGATTGGGCATCTTACTTACCGCTGGCAAAATTTGCCATAAATAACCACTGTCAGGAATCAACCAGCAGGTCACCGTTCTTTGGTGCATACGGTTACCATCCACAGTTTGGCAGTTTTAGCGGGGAGGGACTTCGGGAGTTCCTGAAGAGAAACATTTTGCTTCCTCGCTTTCCTTAGTGTGACAGGTGTTCTGAATAATTTGAAGATTATAGGAGACAGGTACAAACGTATGGCTGACAGAAAACGTGTGCCATGTCCAAACCTGAATGTGAATGACTTTGTGTGGTTGTCAACCAGGAATATCAGGTTGAGGGTTCCTTCTTGGAAGTTGGGACCTAGATTCATTGGTCACTATAAAATAATTGCCATCATTAATCCAGCTGCGTTTCATCTTGAGCTACATCAGGCTCTTAAAATCCATAATGTCTTCCACAGGTCATTACTCAAGAAATATGTGGAACCTCTTGAGCCCTCACCCCTACTGCCACCCCCAATAATGGTTGATGGAAATCTGGAGTTTCAGATTTCAAGGATTGTAGATTCTCGTATTCAACATCGTTCCCTACAATACCTTGTGCACTGGAAGGGTTATGGTCCAGAGGAAGGAATGTGGATCTTGGCATCAAAGGTGAATGCTCCCAGGCTGGTTCATTCATTTCACACCTCTTATTCTGAGAAGCCTGGTCCTGAGTGTCCAGAGGCCACTCGTATAAGGGAGGGTACTGTCATGGGTGTGTCAGAGGCTGCAGACAGTCACACTGCATCTGGCTGCAGAAGGTCTCAGCAGTTGGCCTTGCAGACTAGTGGCCACCTACCCTGGCCTTAATGGTGTCACCTGGATCTGGGTGTTTATAACTCCCAGCTTCTTGTTGGGAGTTGCGGGTGTTATTTTCTATTTGCACTTCCCTATTGAGGAATGGAGCTGCAACAGTTGGCTAGCGTCTTCTTTGGAGTTTGAAGGACGATGGTGTTTCTCTCTGAGTCTACTCAAGCTAAGTTTGGTATTTCTCCAGCTTCTTTCTTCTTTCTGATGTTGCTGTCATTTGGCACTGCCACATCTGTTATCATTGCTGTATTCTGATCCTTGTCTACAATCACAATGTCTGGTTGGTTAGCCAACACTTGCTTATCCGTCTGGATCTTGAAGTCCCACAGGATTTTTTAGCCTTTTCATTCTCCACCACTTTTTCTGGGGTCTCCCACCTAGACTTAGGTGGACTTAGCCCATATGCCATGCAGATGATCCTGAATACAATTCCCGCTACTTGGTTGTGGCATTCAGTATACGCTGTTCCTGCTTGCATTTTGCATTCTGCCACTATGTGTTGGACTGTTTCTGAGGTTTCTTTGCATAGTCTGCACCTTGGGTCTTGTCTTGTGTGGTAGTTCCTGCTGCTATGGATCTGCTACTTGGTGCTTGCTCTTGTGACGCTATGATAAGTGCCTCTGTGCTGTCTCAGAGTCCAGCTTTCTCCAGCCATTGGTAGGATTTCTCCATGTCAGCCACCTCCATTAACTGTCGATGGTACATCCCATGCAGCGGCTTGTCTTGCCTTGACGCTTCATATTCCTGTTCTTCCTTCCAGATCTGCAACAGTTGGCTAGCGTCTTCTTTGGAGTTTGAAGGACGATGGTGTTTCTCTCTGAGTCTACTCAAGCTAAGTTTCTCCTTGTTTTGTGTATCATAGCTGTTTTTAGTGTTAGTGGAGTTCGACTAGCGTACATCCTATCCTTCCCTAAGCAGGGCTTACTGCTAGGGTCTGACAGGGACTAGGTATACTGCTTGGCGATAGATGCGGAAGCTATTTAGGTTCTCTTAGGGCAGACAGGGTGACATTAGATCTGCCTAGGGTCTCCACTCCCCGCTTCCCCAGTGTTAGGCCCCCCTTCCACTTATCCCTTTGTGTTGCACTTAGTCTGTCCTACATTGTGCATGACAAGTGATGTATTCACGTAGTGATGATGGTTCTGGTACCAGTAATGGCTCTGTTGTCCAGTAACCTAGACAGTAAACAATAAAACTTAAGAATAACTCTTCTTGAGAATGATGAAATTTGTAACAATTAAGTTGCATAGTTGATTGCTTGTACTCTAACAAGCTCTTTGCAATTTTAACAATGTATTATTTTGAGACGACCGCTTTAATGTATGCAGCAGGAGCTGTTCTGGAGCATGTACCCAAGACAAGGAAAAAACATTATTCGAATAAGCCTTTAAGTAGCAGTCCACTGATTTTTTTTTAATTTATCAAGCCCACAAATATATATATAGAGATATATATATGTATATATATATACATATATATATCTCTATATATATAAACTTCCTTCTCATCCCCCAATGGGGTTGGTCTTTTTTGTCCTTTCTTATTCTCGGGTCGTGGGAGTTTGAGGGTTCTGCGCAGGATCTTAGTTGCTCCAAGCATTGCACTTTTCTGGACAGAGAGTTCAAATGTTGCTCCTGGGTGTTAGAACCCTCTTGTTAGATTTTGTTTCAGTTTGCTGGTCACATGACCTTTTTTCCCTATTTAGTCTGGCTCCGCCCTTCTGGCTTTGCTGGACTTCATTGTCTTATCTACTCTTAAGCTAGCCGGGTGCTTAGGTGCCTTACTCTGTCAGTTTTGCTTAATCTTTGGATCTCGTAGTAATTTGTTTTCTATTTATTTTTCCCTGCTACAATTTCTGTTAGGAGGTGTCCACCTTTTCTCCCAGTCCCTAGATCTTGTAGGGATTCCTCCCTCGCAACTATAGGTCTTCGTTCAGACTAGCTGAGGACTTTAGCGGGTCTGGTCGCAGGATCAGGTTCCCCGTTACATCGTAGGGATCAAGCTCAGTTTTATTGTAGGGACAGAGTTCCCATCTTTCCTTAGTGCTTGTAGCAGTTCATAACAGTAAGTCCAGCCAAGAAATAAAAAAAAAAAAAAATCTCTAAGGAAAGATTTTCTGTTTTCATCATGGTGTCGGTTCGGGATTTGGCTGAACGCCTGCAGGGTCTCTCTCTGGAGGTGGCTGAAATCCAGCAACACGTGAGTAGTTGTTCTGGAGCACATTTCGTGGAGCCAAAGGTACGTTTGCCTGATTTATTTTTTGGTGAACAACAAGATTTTTTTTCTTTTAAAAATGCTTGCTTGTTGTATTTTCGTTTGAGACCCAGATCCTCTGGTGATGAATCACAGCGCATAGGGTTTATAATGTCACTTTTGCGCAAAGAACCTCAGGACTGGGCCTTTTCTCTGCAGCCTAGTGATCCATGCTTTGGATCAGTGGATGTTTTTTTTTCTGCTTTAGGGTTGTTGTATAACGATCCGGATCGTGTTTCATCAGCTGAGACAGAGTTGAGACGTTTGAGACAGGGATCGGGTAATGTGGAAAAATATTGTACTCACTTCCGTAGGTGGTCCACCCAGGTGGGCTGGAACGATTCAGCTTTGAAAAGTTTATTTCTTGCAGGATTAAGTGAAAGGGTTAAAGATTTGCTGATTGCTTATCCTATACCAGGTAACTTGCAAGAGGCTATGCAATTGGCCATACGGGTGGATAGGAGACTGCGTGCAAGGGTTAATGAGAGTAAGTCTGCTTTGTCAGCTCCAGGTTTGGAGAAGGAATGTATTAACATTGCAGAGCCGATGGAAATTGGAGCAATGGCACCTCACTCTCGGGAAAAAGAACGCAGATTTGCTCAAGGTTTGTGTTACTACTGTGGTAAATCTGAGCATTTCATTAAGAACTGTGTGCTTCGAATGAATAAAGAGAAAAAAAAAATGAGATCAGTGTCGCCCGTGAGAGGATGGTAGGAGTTATACTTCACCCAAAATTACGATGTAAGACACAGATGAAGTAATTCTTCCCTTATCTGGACATTTGGACTGACGCCCAGAAACTAGATTGTAACTTGTTTTTAGCTGTCTCAGCAACCTTCTATGAATTATCACTTTTCTAATTATGAAACTTTCTTATCAACATTCCACTGTTATGAATCACTTTGCTGCTTATGGAACAAAGGAATTTTACTGCGCCTGTGCGACAATATCTTATGATTTGTTAGTATAAATAAAGGGATAGCATCCATAGAGCGGGCGCGCTCAGGGGCTTCCCAGTACCTGATTATACACTACGTGTCTGTGTATTTCTTGTTACGGGGATACTCCGACTCCAACAAGGACCCTCCCTGGCTGAATGATCCTAACAATTCCTGGCGCCCGAACAGGGACCCGAGGTCTGCGTATTCCTTCAAGTTCATCGACCGGCACGAGTAACCGCTGAGATTGGGACATTGGAACAGCAGATGACAAACCTGGCCAGGTAAGAGACACTGTTAGTTCTCTTACATCTGCTCTGCGATAGTCCGTAAATTTCATGCATATCTTGTGTTGGGATTGAGGAACTAGTAGAGAAGAATACCTATAGCTCGGGTCATTCATGTATATACTGTAGGATCTGCCGAAGGAGAGGTCAGAGAAGGTCATGAAATGTATGGTATGAAAGAGATGTGGATGTCGGGAATAGCCTCATAAGCCGCACTAAGGTAGATGACATAAGTATTACGGAGATTGCCTAACTGAGTCATAAGGTTGTGTCCTTTCGGGGAAACCTTCGCTCACGCTTAACTCCCGAACCTCCTTAGGACAGAATAGGTAATGAGGAAAGGTAGAATATAGAATATATTCTATCTAACCCAAAAAAGCCTCCTAAGGTAGGAATAGTCAGGAAAAATGGGCAACAAACAGACTAAGACCACAAATGATGAACAAGATGTCTATACAATCGTGAAAGAAAGGTGTGGTGTAGAAGCAACTAAGAATTTAGGGAAAGTTTGCAAAACTTTTCAGGTAGCAAGGCATGAAAGGTTTAACAGGAAGATATGGGAGGACATTCAGGTTAGAAAAGCGGGAGTAATAAGGGATAAAGGATGGCAAGAGCAGGTTGACTCTATGGTCAAATTATCCAAACTAGCAGAAACAGACCATTGGTCTTTTAATAAAGACAATGGGTTATGGAGAACTCCAGTCAGACAGGGTCCCATTGTACAAACTGAGAACAGTAAACAAATGAACCCATTGGCACCACCATATCAGCCCAGGTCAGAACCCACACTGTATCCTGATCTTCGGGGTCCGGGTGGATGGACATGTACAAACTGTGGACTCCAGAATCCAGACTGGAGAGACACATGTGCAGGATGTGGAGCACCACAACCACATGATATGTTGGCACCAGTGCGTATCCTCAGTCGACCATACAGAGAAGAAGATGGTGGCAATCCACCGCGTAGAGTAACTAGATACCATCAGACTAGACAATATTTTCCATGGACCCCCGCTGAGGGAATGTCCCTACTTCAGAATGCACCAGATCCGATACAATGCCCACTAAGATTTGCTACGTACATACAACAGATAATACACACCCATAATGGAACATGGTCAGATGGAACAGAATTATGTAGAATGAAAATGACACCAGGGTTGTATCAGGAATTGATGACAGTTATAGAACCTCATAGACCTCAACCAGTAGATGGTGAGGATCCAAATACCGCACTGTCAGGACAGAATTTTGTGCAGAGACTATTAGAGTTTATGAGAACCAAGCAAAGAATGAGAGGGACTTCAGGAACTGTTTCCCAAAAGTCAGGACAGCCAGTAGATGAATACTACCTAGCGGTAGAGAACAGTTACAGAGATGAGGGAATGGATCTTACTAATGAAGGAGTCATTCGACTGATGACTAAAACTTTTATAGAGAATCTCAACCCAAAACTTAGGGAAAAGTTCAAGGCTGCAACTCCTGATTGGAGAACACTAGATGATCCCCAGATAGTCAGACAAAAACTATTAGGGATAGAAATGGATATGCGTGAGGCAGCATCCAAACCCGTCAGAGTGGCGGCAAATAACAGTCTGGTTAATAAGAACAACAGATCAAATCAAACTTATGACAAAGGGAATTTGGATAAGAAAACTAATCCATGTCACTACTGTAAGAAACCAGGACATTGGATTAGAGAATGCAGGAAAAAAGCCAGGGATATAGAAAATGGTATTTATGTCCCAAGACAATCACAAGAAAAGACAGTACAGGCTTCTGCTCCTGCAGCTAGCGAGTGACTAGACGTAATGCAAACCACTTTGACTGGAAGGCGCCCAATAATTCAAGTAAAAGTAGCAGGAAAGCAATGTCCTTTTTTAATAGATACCGGAGCAACTTCCTCCGTCCTCAATGAAGACGCCCTACCAAATGCTGATTGTTTATCAGATGATGTAACTTATACCGAAGGGTATGATGGAGGAATCAGGCCACTCCCATATAGTATTCCCCTTGAAACAAAGATAGGATCTAAAATATTTTTATCAAAATTCCTTTTTGTTAAAGGGGCACCTACTTGTCTTCTAGGTATGGATTTACTAAAACAGACAGGAATGAATATCCAATTTTTGGAAGATGGTAGAGTCCAAATTTTGGTGCCTGATGACCAAGAGTCTCTAGAAAACATTGTAAAAGTCCAAGCCTTAGAGGATGAGAAAGATCCTGCCCCTACCCAAATTATTTTGGATCTTTCTGAGGTACCAGAAAAATTATGGGCACAACATGACACCGATGTAGGACTAATGCCAATAGCTCCTGTAAAAGTCACTCCTGTTCCAGGTGTGACACTACCCCAATTGAGACAGTATCCTATTAGTGCCCAACAAGAACACGCCATAGGAGAACAGATAAAAGATTATCTAGAAACTGGAGTACTGATAGAAGTAAAGTCACCAGCTAATACACCGTTGTACCCCGTAAAAAAGAAATCTATTGAGGGGTCAGCTGCTAAGTACCGGATGGTACATGATTTAAGAGAGATAAATAAAATTTTGGAACCTATTACTCCTGTTGTGCCAAATCCACACACGTTGCTATCACAGATTCCAGCAACAGCACGAGTATTTTCTGTCATAGACTTATCAAATGCATTCTTTTCAGTACCATTACACCCAGACTGTTACAAGCTGTTTGCATTTACATTCAAGAATAGACAATTAGCATGGACAAGATTACCACAGGGTATGATACATTCACCTACCTTGTACTCAGAAGCTATGAGATCAGTTCTACAAAATTTTAAACCTACGGATGAGGTTGTAATTCTCCAATATGTTGATGACCTATTGTTATGTGCCCCTGATCAAGAGTCCGCAGACAGCAACACAATAAGGTTGTTAATATTTCTAGCAGACATGGGCTGTAAAGTTAACAAGAGGAAAATACAACTTTGTATGACTACGATAGTATTTCTAGGACACTGCATTTCACAAGGTATTCGGCACCTCACCGCCGACAGACTAAAAATCATTAGAGATCTTGTTCCTCCCAAGAACTACAAAACATTAAGAGCATTTTTGGGAATAGTATCACACTGCAGACAATGGGTTATACATGCTAGTCAGCTTATGCAACCTCTATATGATTGTTTAAAAATCGAACCTTTCCAGTTAACTGAATCAGCGCTCATAGCCTTTCAAGACCTCAAAAAAGGTCTCATGTCAGCCCCGGCCTTGGGAATACCAGACTACGCCAAACCATTCCAATTAATGGCTGCAGAAATATCTAATCATGCTACAGGGGTACTAACACAGAAACATGAAAATAAACAAAGACCTGTCGCATACTACTCTGCTCAATTAGATAATGTCACCAAAGCTGCACCGTCATGTGTCAAGGTAGTAGCAGCCGTTTCTCTTTTGGTAGAAAAAGTCTCAGACATAGTACTAGACCATGCCTTAATAGTACAAACTACACATGATGTACATGGCATACTGAATCAGGTATTGCCAAAACACATTTCAATGGCTAGACATCTTAGATTACAATGCTCCTTACTAATGCCACCAAACCTCACTTTTCGCCGTATATTGTCTCTAAATTTAGCCACTCTGTTACCATTAGAGACAAAGGGGGGGTGGAAGGAGACTATGAAGATAAACATTTTTTACAATTTCATGAACAAAATAATGGAATACATGATTGTTTACAGTGTATAGAACAAGAAACACAAGGGTTACCTAATGTACAGGACATCCCTCTTGACAATCCAGACTTACAAATGTATATAGATGGTAGCAGGTATGCAGATGAAGCTGGTAACTTTCACACAGGTTATGCTGTTGTATCAGACCATGATGTTATTGAAGCTGAACCAATGCAAGCCAGCTGTTCAGCCCAGGAAGCTGAACTATTAGCTCTAATACGAGCATTACAATTAGCAAAAGAAAAAAACGCTAATATTTTTACTGATTCTAGATATGCATATGGCATTGTACATGATTTTGGATGCATATGGAGAGCTAGAGGTTACATGACAGCTTCAGGTCAACCAGTAAAACATGGACAAATGATTAAACAAATTCTAGAATCAGCTGCCTTAACTAAACAAGTAGCAGTAATGAAAGTACCTGCACATGTAAGACTCGACACAGAGATAGCTAGGGGTAATGACCGAGCCGACAAGGCTGCTAAGCGAGCTGCAGTAAAACCTCTGACAACTGACCACACTACCCTGGTACCCTGTTGTGGTCAGTGAAGCCCACGGACCTACACATGTGTCTGCAAACGGTATGATACAGAGGGTCAGACAGAAGTGGTTAGCCCCAGGGTTCGGCCAGGTAGCTCGAGCAAAATGTGGTTCTTGTGAAATCTGTTTAGCCTACAATCCAGGACAGACTATTAAGACCCCCCAGAAGCACCATGTAAGACCACTATATCCGTTCCAGAGACTTCAGATCGATTATATCCAGATGCCTAAGCATGGACACTATGAGTATGTACTGGTATGTGTGGACATGTTTTCGGGGTGGCCGGAGGCTTATCCAGTTCATAGAGCCACGGCTAAAATCACTGCAGTAAAAATAGCACATGAACTGGTACCCCGTTATGGTATCCCAGAAGTGATCGAGTCAGATAGAGGTACACATTTCACTGGAGAGATCTTTCAGAATGTAATGAAAATGTTGTGTATAAAGAGTGAACTACACACCCCTTACCACCCACAGAGTTCTGGTAAGGTTGAGAGAATGAACGGGACACTCAAATTGAAAATACAGAAAGCTATGGCAGAGACACAGAAACCATGGACTGAGTGTCTTCCAATAGCATTGTATTCAGTCAGAAACACCCCCCAGGGAAAGAGCAAACTCACCCCCCATGAAATATTGTTTGGTAGAGTTGCCAATACAGGATTGTATTTCCCACAGACTTTAATGCTAGAAACTGAGAGTTTAACAGCATATGTACAGAACTTATGTAAACATGTGTCTAAAACACACTCTTTAGTGTTCTCTTCTATTCCAGATCCAGATTCCGTTGAAGGGACACACAAGCTACAACCAGGGGACGAAGTATATGTAAAAAGACATAACAGAAGGACACTAGAACCCAGATTCGAGGGTCCTTATCAGGTGTTACTAACCACGCCTACTGCATTAAAATTAGAAGGAAAGGCTGCATGGGTGCATGCTAGCCACTGTAAGATAGCAAAATGAGAGTTCTTTATCAAATCATTGCGTTGATAGCGATATTGGTAAGCTACACTGTTGCTTGGACACCTGGGACATCCATCCCCAAGGAAAAAGAACTGGAAGAAGGGGAGACCTACTCTTCCCTTTGGAAATGGAAAAGCCATACACAAAATAGGACCCCTGCACCTAAATACCCCATATGTTGGATGTATTAAAAATATTACTACTCTAAACTGGAAAGGAAGCACTTATTTCTTTTTACCTGAAATAAACAATGAAATAAGTGAAGGAATGAACTTTGTAAAAATGTTGCCTAACATACCTGTTAGTTTAGACTGTACCAAGCTAAGAGAATTGATTAATAGATCAGAGGAAGTGCATGCTCATATTACTGAGTTTAAACATTCTTTGAACAAACTCCTGGTAAATGCATATATAGACTCAGAAAAATTGATTAATTTAGGGTCTGCAATTCAAAGTGAAACTGAACATCATTGGTATGATATATTTAGTGGATGGTCCCCTACTGCCACACACTTTATTCAAGTTTTTTGTTATCCCCTTGTTATATTAGTATTACTTATATTTGTGTTAACTATGCTAAATATATTCGTGTACCGACGGGTGGCAAGGAAGATGAAAAAACTTCAGGAGAAAATTCACTATCAACATATATAAGGAAGAATCAAAGGGGGACTGAGAGGATGGTAGGAGTTATACTTCACCCAAAATTACGATGTAAGATACAGATGAAGTAATTCTTCCCTTATCTGGACATTTGGACTGACGCCCAGAAACTAGATTGTAACTTGTTTTTAGCTGTCTCAGCAACCTTCTATGAATTATCACTTTTCTAATTATGAAACTTTCTTATCAACATTCCACTGTTATGAATCACTTTGCTGCTTATGGAACAAAGGAATTTTACTGCGCCTGTGCGACAATATCTTATGATTTGTTAGTATAAATAAAGGGATAGCATCCATAGAGCGGGCGCGCTCAGGGGCTTCCCAGTACCTGATTATACACTACGTGTCTGTGTATTTCTTGTTACGGGGATACTCCGACTCCAACAAGGACCCTCCCTGGCTGAATGATCCTAAACACCCGCATAGCTTGTTTAAACAATAAAGGTGTCTTTCTTTCTGCTACCATTGCTGGTGAGGAGGAATTAATGGAGTTTCGGGTATTTGTGGATTGTGGTTCAACTCTCAATGTGATTGATGGGAAATTTTTGGAAAAACTAAAATTAAAACCCATACTTCTGTCTTCTCCTATTAATGTGGTGTCTGTGGATGGCTCTCCCTTGAAAAATGTTACTCACCATATCTGTGAATTTCCTCTTACTATTAATGGTGTTCATCAAGAGAATTTGGATTTGGTAGTTTTGAATAATTTGCCCTCACCGGTGATTTTGGGGTTACCCTGGTTAAAATTGCACAATCCGGTACTGGATTGGTCTACCAATGAAATTAAGTCCTGGAGTCCTAAGTGTTATGACAAGTGTTGTAACGGGCGTATTGCTGCTGTAGTTAAGGGGGAGTTACCTGTACCTATTCAGGATTTTTGGAAAGTTTTTTCTGATAAGGAATCCCAGGTATTGCCTCCTCATAGAGATTATGATTGTGCAATTGAATTTGTCCCTGGAGCGACTCTTCCTAAAAGTCGTTTATTTAATTTGACTATTCCTGAGAGAAAGGCTTTGGAGGAATACATACAGACAAGCTTGGCCGCCGGTCACATTAGGCCTTCCAAATCTCCTGTGGCGGTTGGATTTTTTTTTGTTAAAAAAAAGGACGGCGGTTTACGGCCTTGTCTAGACTTTCGTGAGATTAATAAGATTACTGTACGCAATCCTTACCCACTGCCATTGATTCCTGATTTGTTTAATCAGTTAGTGGGGGCCAAGTGGTTCTCGAAAATTGATCTTCGAGGGGCATACAATTTGTTGCGCATGAAGGAGGGGGATGAATGGAAGACTGCGTTTAACACTCCAATGGGTATTTTTGAGAATCTGGTCATGCCTTTTGGACTTTCCAGTGCTCCGGCATTTTTTCAGAATCTTATTAATGACATCCTTAGACCTTTGATCGGCAGAAGTGTGGTTGTGTATTTGGATGACATTTTGATTTATTCACCGGATTTGGAGTCTCATTGGAGGAGTGTGCGTGAAGTATTACAGTTACTGAGTGATAATTCACTTTTTGCCAAACTAGAAAAATGTGAGTTCGCTGTACAGAGACTTAGTTTTTTGGGCTACATTGTCTCCAGTGAAGGTTTTGAGATGGACCCTGTGAAAGTGCAAGCTGTGCAGGATTGGCCTAGACCTATTGGTGTGAAATCAATACACAGGTTTTTGGGGTTCGCCAATTATTATAGAAAATTCATAAAAAAAATTTCTGTGATTGCCAAACCTCTGACCGATCTCACCAGGAAAGGTGCTGATGCGGTTCAGTGGACTACTGAGGCCATTGAGGCTTTTGTGTTGCTAAAGGAGAGGTTCAGCTCTGCTCCCATCCTTACGCAGCCTGATGTGACTAAACCATTTTTGGTTGAGGTTGATGCTTCTTCTGTGGGGGTCGGCGCGGTGTTGTCTCAGGAAAAGACAGATGGAGTACATCCCTGTGCTTTTTTTTCAAAGAAATTTTCTGAGTCTGAACTAAATTATGATATCAGTAATCGGGAATTGTTGGCAATTAAACTCGCATTTGAACACTGGCGTCATTTTTTGGAGGGAGCGGAATTTCCCGTTCAAGTCTTCACCGATCATAAAAATCTGATCTACCTTGATGCTGCCAAACGCTTGAATGCCCGTCAGGCTAGGTGGGCACTGTTTTTCTCACGCTTTAATTTTACCGTTACTTACATCCCAGGTACTAAAAATGTCTCGCAGCTTTTCTCCTATGGTGGGTACTGAGGAGGAGGAAAACATTTTGCAAGAGGGGGTTGTTATTGCGGTTTTGGACTCCGTGTTGGAAGATGAGATTCTTAAAGCACAGGAGAATGCCCCATCTAACACGTCGCATGGGAGGTTGTTTGTGCCTGGTACCCTGAGGAGATATTTGTTTGTTGAATGTCATGACTCTCGGTTGGCAGGTCATCCTGGAATCTCTGAGACCAAGAGACTTGTGGGTCGCAGCTTTTGGTGGCCTGGATGGCAGAAGGAAGTCATTAAGTGGGTGCGTCAATGCACTGTGTGTGCTAGATCTAAGTCTTCTCATACTCCTGCTGCAGGGTTGCTTTGCCTCTGGAGGTCCCTAGTGCACCTTGGACACATTTGGCTATGGACTTTATTACTGACCTTCCCCCCTCTGAGGGTTTCACTGTCATCTGGGTGGTCGTGGACCGTTTTAGCAAGATGTGTCACTTGGTTCCTTTCATCAAATTGCCCTGCGCTAAGACTCTCGCTAAGGCCTTTGTCAAGGAAATAGTCAGACTACATGGTGTTCCTACTGACATTGTTTCTGATAGGGGACCTCAGTTTGTGGCTCGTTTTTGGCGCGCCTTTTGTGACAGGTTGGGAGTTCATTTGTCGTTTTCATCCGGATATCATCCTGAGTCTAATGGCCAGACAGAAAGGAAAAACCAGGATGTTGAGCAGTTCTTGCGTTGTTTTGTGACTGATAATCAAGAGGGGTGGTCTGAGTTTCTGCCACTTGCTGAGTTTGCTCTTAACAATCATACATCCGCTTCTGCTGGTTGTTCGCCTTTTTTTGTTGTACTGGGAGACATCCGTCTTTTGGGTCATTTTCCAAGTTGGGATAGGCTGTACCTGAAGAGGAGAATTTTTCTGGTGTGTTGGAGAGAGTTTGGACTGATGTGCGTGGTAATCTTCAGGAGGCTAACAAAAGATCCAAAGTGTATTTTGATAGAAAACGACAAGAGGTTTTGTTTGCTATTGGTGACATGGTCTGGTTGTCCTCTAAGAATCTGCGCTTGAGGATTCCGTCTAAGAAATTGGGTCCCAAGTTTGTAGGGCCCTTTAAGGTGCTTCAGGTTATTAACCAATCTGCTGTTAAGTTGGAGCTTCCTACCTCCTGGAAGATTAATCCGGTGTTTCATGTTTCTCTCTTGAAAAAAGCTGAGGTCTCAGATGGAGTCGTCTCGGCCACTGTTCCCCTGGTGGTGGAGGACGGGCAATATGAGATTTCCCGCATCCTAAATTCTAGACGGTATAGAGGGAGTTTGCAGTACCTCGTCGCTTGGAAGGGTTATGGACCCGAGGATAACTCATGGGTGAGGGCGGATGATGTTTCTGCGTCTAGACTTGTCAGAGCGTTTCACAAGAGGTTTCCGGATAAGCCTAAGTCCTAGGGGATCCGGAGGATCCTCTTAGAAGGGAGGGTACTGTTAGAACCCTCTTGTTAGATTTTGTTTCAGTTTGCTGGTCACATGACCTTTTTTCCCTATTTAGTCTGGCTCCGCCCTTCTGGCTTTGCTGGACTTCATTGTATTATCTACTCTTAAGCTAGCCGGGTGCTTAGGTGCCTTACTCTGTCAGTTTTGCTTAATCTTTGGATCTCGTAGTAATTTGTTTTCTGTTTAATTTTCCCTGCTACAATTTCTGTTAGGAGGTGTCCACCTTTTCTCCCAGTCCCTAGATCTTGTAGGGATTCCTCCCTCGCAACTATACAGTCATGGCCAAAAGTTTTGAGAATGACACAAATATTAATTTTTACAAAGTCTACTGCTTCACTTTTTCTAATGGCAATTTGCATATACTCCAGAATGTTATAAAGAGTGATCAGCTTAACAGCAATTACTTGCAAAGTCAATATTTGGCTAGAAAATGAACTTTATCCCCCAAAACACATTTCAACATCATTGCAGCCCTGCCTTAAAAGGACCAGCTAACCACTTTTCAGTGATTGCTCCATTAACACAGGTGTGGGTGTTGATGAGGACATGGCTGGAGATCAATCTGTCATGATTAAGTAAGAATGACACCACTGGACACTTTAAAAGGAGGCTGGTGCTTGGCATCATTGTTTCTCTTCTGTTAACCATGGTTATCTCTAAAGAAACATGTGCAGTCGTCATTGCAATGCACAAAAATGGACCTAACAGGGAAGAGTATTGCAGCTAGAAAGATTGTACCTTAGTCAACAATCTATCGCATCATCAAGAACTTCAAGGAGAGAGGTTCCATTGTTGCCAAAAAGGCTTCAGGGCGCCCAAGAAAGACCAGCAAGCGCCAGGACTATCTCTTAAAAGTGTTTCAGCTGCGGGATCGGGCTACCAGCAGTGCAGAGCTTGCTCAGGAATGGCAGCAGGCAGGTGTGAGTGCTTCTGCACGCACTGTGAGGCGGAGACTCTTGGAGCAAGGCCTGGTCTCAAGGAGGGCAGCAAAGAAGCCACTTCTCTCCAGAAAAAACATCATGGACAGACTGATATTCTGCAAAAGGTACAGGCAGTGGACTGCTGAGGACTGGGGTAAGGTTATTTTCTCTGATGAATCCCCTTTTCGATTGTTTTGGACATCAGGAAAACGCCTCATTCGGAGAAGACAAGGTGAGCGCTACCACCAGTCTTGTCTCATGCCAACTGTTAAGCATCCCGAAACCATTCATGTGTGGGGTTGCTTCTCAGCCAAGGGAATCGGCTCTCTCACAGTCTTGCCTAAAAACACAGCCATGAATAAAGAATGGTACCAGAATGTCCTCCAAGAGCAACTTCTCCCAACCCTCCAAGAGCAGTTTGGCGATCAACAATGCCTTTTCCAGCATGATGGAGCACCTTGCCATAAAGCAAAGGTGATAACTAAATGGCTCAGGGAACAAAACATAGAGATTTTGGGTCCATGGCCTGGAAACTCCCCAGATCTTAATCCCATTGAGAACTTGTGGTCAATCATCAAGAGACGGGTGGACAAACAAAAACCTAAAAATTCTGACAAAATGAAAGCATTGATTGGGCAAGAATGGACTGCTATCAGTCAGGATTTGGTCCAGAAGTTGATTGAGAGCATGCCAGGGAGAATTGCAGAGGTCCTGAAGAAGAAGGGTCAACACTGCAAATATTGACTTGCTGCATTAACTCATTCTAACTGTCAATATAAGCTTTTGTTACTCATATGTTTGCAATTATTATATTTCTGTCTGTGATAAAAACATCTGTCAAACACACATAAAAACCAGAGGGCAGCAGATCATGTGAAAATATAATATTTGTGTCATTCTCAAAACTTTTGGCCATGACTGTAGGTCTTCGTTCAGACTAGCTGAGGACTTTAGCGGGTCTGGTCGCAGGATCAGGTTCCCCGTTACATCGTAGGGATCAAGCTCAGTTTTATTGTAGGGACAGAGTTCCCATCTTTCCTTAGTGCTTGTAGCAGTTCATAACACTGGGATCTGTTGTAGCCATTTTCCCAACTTAGTGGTCACTGCTCCAAATGCTCCTATCACCACTGGAATCACTGTTGCCTTCACCTTCCACATCTTCTCCAATTCTCCTTTGAGGCCCTGGTATTTCTCCAGCTTCTTTCTTCTTTCTGATGTTGCTGTCATTTGGCACTGCCACATCTGTTATCATTGCTGTATTCTGATCAATCACAATGTCTGGTTGGTTAGCCAACACTTGCTTATCCGTCTGGATCTTGAAGTCCCACAGGATTTTTTAGCCTTTTCATTCTCCACCACTTTTTCTGGGGTCTCCCACCTAGACTTAGGTGGACTTAGCCCATATGCCATGCAGATGATCCTGAATACAATTCCCGCTACTTGGTTGTGGCATTCAGTATACGCTGTTCCTGCTTGCATTTTGCATTCTGCCACTATGTGTTGGACTGTTTCTGAGGTTTCTTTGCATAGTCTGCACCTTGGGTCTTGTCTTGTGTGGTAGTTCCTGCTGCTATGGATCTGCTACTTGGTGCTTGCTCTTGTGACGCTATGATAAGTGCCTCTGTGCTGTCTCAGAGTCCAGCTTTCTCCAGCCATTGGTAGGATTTCTCCATGTCAGCCACCTCCATTAACTGTCGATGGTACATCCCATGCAGCGGCTTGTCTTGCCTTGACGCTTCATATTCCTGTTCTTCCTTCCAGATCTGTTATTGTTGCTGCCTTAGACTTTCCCTCAGCATCTCATCTTTTGGTGCCATTTTTCTGAAGTATTCTTGGATACTCCTTGTTTCATCCATGATGGTGGCTTGGATGCTTATCAAGCCTCGACCACCCTCCTTTCTGTTAGTATACAATCTTTGGGTGTTAGACTTAGGATGGAGACCTCCATGCATTGTGAGGAGCTTTAATGTCTCCACGCTTGTAGCTTCCATCTCTTCTTTTGGCCAGCACACTATGCCAGCAGGGTATCTGATAACTGGCAGGGCATATGTATTGATGGCGCGGATTTTATTCTTCCCATTGAGCTAGCTCTTCAGGACTTGTCTTACCCTTTGATGGTATTTGTATGTTGCTGCTTTCCTTGCCTCTTCATCATGGTTACCGTATCCCTGTGGGATGCTGAGGTACTTGTAGCATGTCTATACATTTACTATGTGCCCTGCTGGTAATTCCACTCCATCAGTCATGACTACCTTGCCCCTCTTTATTACCAACCGGCCGCACTTCTCCAGTCCAAAGGACATTCCGATGTCTTCACTGTAAATCCTTGTTAGGTGGATCAGTGAATTGATGTCTCGTTCTTTTTTTGCATACAGCTTGGTGGCTGATGGTGCTTCCACTCTTGAACTTGTATCCATAGCCAGACTCTGTAATTATCTGACTGAGGGGGTTCAAGACTATGCAGAACAGCAATGGCGACAGTCCATCACCTTGGTATATGCTGCATTTGATGGTCACTTGTGCTAGGTGTCTTGAGTTGACTTCCAATGTTGTTCTCCATAGCCCCATTGAGTTACTGAGGAAGGTTCTTAATTTCCTGTTAACACTGTAGAGAGCCAAGCATTCACAGATCCATGTATGTGGCATTGAGTCATATGCTTTCCTTTAGTCAATCCAGGCTGTGCTGAGATTGGTCTGTCTGGATCTTGAGTCTTGAGCGACTGCTCTATCTACTAGGAGCTAGTGCTTAGGGCCTCTGATGTTGGTCCCAATGAGCTAGTTTCATGTACTGGTTCATATAGTTCTGTACCTTGATGGCTATGATACCTTACAGGAGTTTCCATGTTGTTGTAAGGCAGGTTATTGAGCGGTAGTTGGATGGAACTGTTCCTTTGTGAGGATCATTCATGATCAGCACTGTTCTTTCTTGTGTTAGCCAAGGTGGGTGGTGGCCTGCTTCTAGCAGTTGGTTCATCTGCTTTGCAATGCATTCATGTACTGCTGTTAATTTCTTTAGCCAGTAGGAGTGGATCATGTCTGGGCCAGGTGCTGTCCAGCTCTTTATGTTCTTGACCTGCTGTTGGATGTCTGCTTCTGTATTGGTGAGAATATACCGTGGCACTACCGTAGAAGGTGCACAAGTAGGAGCCCAACCAAGTGAAAATATAGAAAGATAACTTGGCACTCAACTTTTATGAAGAAAGATATGTTTTATTGCAGTCCAAACAAAACAACGTTTCGGTCCAGACAGGACCTTCATCAAAGTACTGCAAAATTAACATAATGCTTATATAAAAATATGTACAATATGATTACTTGTATAACATGATTAAATTTGAGGAAGTAAACGCTTCTAAGTCTATTTTTAAATAAAGAAAAAGAATTTATGAAAATCAAAGAAAAGACAAAAAGAAAAAAGAAGGACGCCTACCCGACTGCTTTATTGAAGAGAGTCCAATTTGTGGACTAATGGTGACACATGACGTGTGTGAATCTGAAGACTGAACAGAGTATGCATTGGTGAATAAAGTGTTTCGTGGATAAGAGACAACAAACAGGTGTTTGTAATTTCTATGGTGGAGAAATGAATCTATATGAAGAAAAAAGGGTGTCAGTTGATATTATTTACATATCAAAAAACTGACCGACACATCCAAACATAGATTCAGTGTGAACAGGTGCTAAACCTAGAGTCACCAACTCATATACATACAAGAGAAAAAGGTAGCACACTGTAGCGCTATAGCTTGCAAACACGAAATATGAAAAATATGAAAAATGAATTTGCATCATTACCTTAGAAATATGAAAAATTGAGAAGTCTTAGCGCATAAGATGGCCAAATTATGTGAGCCTGATAGCCACGTCAAGGCTCTTCTCGTATATCAGGTCCTAACTAATGCCTATCCTCGCTTAGAAAAGTCTGTCTGCATGGGAACGTATGAATCCTCTCTTCAGACTAAAATCTACATCTCTGTGGAGGGGTGATGAACCTGTTGTAATTAAAAAGCCTGTGACCACCAGGTGGAGTGCTCAGGTAGAAGGTAAATGAATACATATCAAAAAACTGACCGGCACATCCAAACATAGATTCAGTGTGAACAGGTGCTAAACCTAGAGTCACCAACTCATATACATACAAGAGAAAAAGGTAGCACACTGTAGCGCTATAGCTTGCAAACACGAAATATTAAAAATATGAAAAATGAATTGCATCATTACCTTAGAAATATGAAAAATTGAGAAGTCTTAGCGCATAAGATGGCCAAATTATGTGAGCCTGATAGCCACGTCAAGGCTCTTCTTGTATATCAGGTCCTAACTAATGCCTATCCTCGCTTAGAAAAGTCTGTCTGCATGGGAACGTATGAATCCTCTCTTCAGACTAAAATCTACATCTCTGTGGAGGGGTGATGAACCTGTTGTAATTAAAAAGCCTGTGACCACCAGGTGGAGTGCTCAGGTAGAAGGTAAATGAATACATATCAAAAAACTGACCGGCACATCCAAACATAGATTCAGTGTGAACAGGTGCTAAACCTAGAGTCACCAACTCATATACATACAAGAGAAAAAGGTAGCACACTGTAGCGCTATAGCTTGCAAACACGAAATATGAAAAATATGAAAAATGAATTGCATCATTACCTTAGAAATATGAAAAATTGAGAAGTCTTAGCGCATAAGATGGCCAAATTATGTGAGCCTGATAGCCACGTCAAGGCTCTTCTCGTATATCAGGTCCTAACTAATGCCTATCCTCGCTTAGAAAAGTCTTTCTGCATGGGAACGTATGAATCCTCTCTTCAGACTAAAATCTACATCTCTGTGGAGGGGTGATGAACCTGTTGTAATTAAAAAGCCTGTGACCACCAGGTGGAGTGCTCAGGTAGAAGGTAAATGAATACATATCAAAAAACTGACCGGCACATCCAAACATAGATTCAGTGTGAACAGGTGCTAAACCTAGAGTCACCAACTCATAAGCGAGGATAGGCATTAGTTAGGACCTGATATATATATATTTCTAAGGTAATGATGCAATTCATTTTTCATATTTTTCATATTTCGTGTTTGCAAGCTATAGCGCTACAGTGTGCTACCTTTTTCTCTTGTATGTATATGAGTTGGTGACTCTAGGTTTAGCACCTGTTCACACTGAATCTATGTTTGGATGTGCCGGTCAGTTTTTTGATATGTATTCATTTACCTTCTACCTGAGCACTCCACCTGGTGGTCACAGGCTTTTTAATTACAACAGGTTCATCACCCCTCCACAGAGATGTAGATTTTAGTCTGAAGAGAGGATTCATACGTTCCCATGCAGACAGACTTTTCTAAGCGAGGATAGGCATTAGTTAGGACCTGATATACGAGAAGAGCCTTGACGTGGCTATCAGGCTCACATAATTTGGCCATCTTATGCGCTAAGACTTCTCAATTTTTCATATTTCTAAGGTAATGATGCAATTCATTTTTCATATTTTTCATATTTCGTGTTTGCAAGCTATAGCGCTACAGTGTGCCACCTTTTTCTCTTGTATGTATATGAGTTGGTGACTCTAGGTTTAGCAACTGTTCACACTGAATCTATGTTTGGATGTGCCGGTCAGTTTTTTGATATGTATTCATTTACCTTCTACCTGAGCACTCCACCTGGTGGTCACAGGCTTTTTAATTACAACAGGTTCATCACCCCTCCACAGAGATGTAGATTTTAGTCTGAAGAGAGGATTCATACGTTCCCATGCAGACAGACTTTTCTAAGCGAGGATAGGCATTAGTTAGGACCTGATATACGAGAAGAGCCTTGACGTGGCTATCAGGCTCACATAATTTGGCCATCTTATGCGCTAAGACTTCTCAATTTTTCATATTTCTAAGGTAATGATGCAATTCATTTTTCATATTTTTCATATTTCATGTTTGCAAGCTATAGCGCAACAGTGTGCTACCTTTTTCTCTTGTATGTATATGAGTTGGTGACTCT
Organism: Oophaga sylvatica; assembly: GCA_033576555.1. NCBI lineage: Eukaryota > Metazoa > Chordata > Amphibia > Anura > Dendrobatidae > Oophaga > Oophaga sylvatica. The sequence continues at coordinate 363,858,301 of JARQOD010000006.1, forward strand.
AGGTTTAGCACCTGTTCACACTGAATCTATGTTTGAATCTACTGAATCAATGTTTGGATTTACCTTCTACCTGAGCACTCCACCTGGTGGTCACAGGCTTTTTAATTACAACAGGTTCATCACCCCTCCATAGAGATGTAGATTTTAGTCTGAAGAGAGGATTCATATGTTCCCATGCAGACAGACTTTTCTAAGCGAGGATAGGCATTAGTTAGGACCTGATATACGAGAAGAGCCTTGACGTGGCTATCAGGCTCACATAATTTGGCCATCTTATGCGCTAAGACTTCTCAATTTTTCATATTTCTAAGGTAATGATGCAATTCATTTTTCATATTTTTCATATTTCGTGTTTGCAAGCTATAGCGCTACAGTGTGCTACCTTTTTTTCTTGTATGTATATGAGTTGGTGACTCTAGGTTTAGCACCTGTTCACACTGAATCTATGTTTGGATGTGCCGGTCAGTTTTTTGATATGTATTCATTTACCTTCTACCTGAGCACTCCACCTGGTGGTCACAGGCTTTTTAATTACAACAGGTTCATCACCCCTCCATAGAGATGTAGATTTTAGTCTGAAGAGAGGATTCATATGTTCCCATGCAGACAGACTTTTCTAAGCGAGGATAGGCATTAGTTAGGACCTGATATACGAGAAGAGCCTTGACGTGGCTATCAGGCTCACATAATTTGGCCATCTTATGCGCTAAGACTTCTCAATTTTTCATATTTCTAAGGTAATGATGCAATTCATTTTTCATATTTTTCATATTTCGTGTTTGCAAGCTATAGCGCTACAGTGTGCTACCTTTTTTTCTTGTAGTTGATATTATTTAAACTGAATAATGCACATTAATATTGGAAAATTGTGCAGTGACCAGTGGGCTACATTAATTTATAGGACACAAAATATTGTACCTGAGAAAATATCAAAAATTGGAGTTCTCGGTGTGGACTGGATTAGTTGCATACACCTGAGAATAAATAGGTTTGTGGATATTATCGCCAATTGATGTGTTGATAAACCCAAATATTGGTAGTATAGAGAAATCCATAAGGGTATGAGTATAAAATAGGATATAATGTCCAAAAGTATTAAATGCTCTTACTGTATGGCGTAATTATATCTCCTGATGGTCTCTGTTACAGGCGGTAACCCAGATCCATCTAAAATAAATATGGTGCTTATGAGGAATAGTGATATACTAACACTGTAGTGCCCAAAATATGGAGGGGTCTTACACATGTGCGGTAGGTAACGTCACCTTGCACTATAGATAACGATAGTGACTCCAAAGCTGCCTGAAAAAGTACATAAAAGGCACATAAAAAATCACTTGGAGGATCAGACGCACATAAAAGGTCTGGGTGTCTGGAAAGTTATCTTACCGGTGGTGGTACAGCGAAGTTGCTCAGGGCCTCTCCCAACGCGGTATCCGCCGCTTGTTGGAGCGAGGTCCTGGGCTATTTGACCGTATTTTTATGTGTGTAGGGCAGGACTAGCATTGTGACGTGAACCGGAAGTGCGTCACAGGAAGTGACGTTGCTAGTGCGTTCCAAGTGCAAATCGCTTGCGTGTCAAGCCTTTGACAGCGGCTATGAGACACATAAGGGGGCGTGGAGTGAAAGTAACCTGGCGATAACGCCCTGGATATAAAGGAGAACACTGATAATTATAAAAAGGAGAGTATTACAGATTGTGCAACCAATTTAATATAACAGAGTGACACACCAATTATAGCAGTCGAGAGGTAAAGAATTGTAGAGAGGTCCAGAGGTTAGGCATGTAGAGGAATCAACATTCAAAATTCAATATAGACGACTCTGTAAAAAAGAGCAAAGGTATTAGTACAAAATAGGAAGAACACTGGATTTAATATATCAGACCAACGATAAATACAATATTTAATTAGATGAATGAATGTAAATCATACTCCCTATTAAGTCCACGAGGGGACAACGTCTGTAATTGATGAATCCAATAGGATTCTCTCCTTTTCAGGAATTGTACACGGTTACCCCCTCGTCTAGATGGTTTAATCAATTCTATAATCTGGAATTTTAATTGTGCTATAGAATGTCCCATTGTTAGGAAGTGAAAAGGTATTGGCAACAGCATATTCTTACAACGTATTGTTGACTTGTGCTTTGAGATCCTATCTCTTATGGGCTGAGTAGTTTCGCCCACATATAAAAGGCCACAAGGCCACTTGATCAAATAAATAGCATATGAAGAATCACAGGTGGAATAATCTTTTATGTGATACTTTTTGCCGGAATGTGGGTGTGTGAAGGTGTCCCCTTTAATCACATTATTGCACTGTGTGCAATGTAGGCATGGATATGTGCCCATTTTAGGTCTCTGTAAGAATCTCTGTGTAGAGCTACGGCCTGATGTATTCATGTCGGCCCTGACTAATGAGTCCCTAATGTTAGGGGGCCTTTTGTAGCAAGGTAAAAATGGATTATGGAACTCTTTTACCTCGGGGTGTGCCGTTTTCAAGATGTTCCAATGTTTGCGTATATTATGATGCAGAATGTGTACAAAAGGATGGTAGGCGTGTACTAGAGGGATGCGGTTGGTAACAGGTTTGCGTGGAACCACTATAGGATTTTTGGCCTCATTAAGTAAAGTGGAAGGGTAGCCACATTCTTGAAATTTTCTTTGCATTTCCTCTAATCTAAGGGCACTAACATCAGGGTTAGAGACTATTTTACGTACACGGTGAAATTGTGATCTAGGTATAGATCTCTTGGTGGTTGAGGGATGTAGACTATTTTAATGAAGTAGGCTGTTCCTGTCGGTCGGTTTGGTAAAAAGGTCAGTGGTAATGGTACCAGATATATCTTTTATAACTAGAGTGTCCAGAAAGCTGACTTTGTCTGGGCTTGAGGTAATGGTAAAGGTCAAACCCGGCCAAGCTTGGTTGAGTATATTAAAGAAGTCCATAAGGGAACTTTCATCACCTGTCCATATACAAAAAATATCGTCTATATATCTTTTCCAAAAAAGACAATATGTTTGGAATAGAGGTTCTGGGTAAACAATCTCATCTTCAAAGCAGGCCATGTAGCTGTTTGCATATGGCGGGGCTACGTTTGAGCCCATGGCTGTTCCTTTCGTTTGTAAATAAAAATTATCCTGGAACATAAAGAAATTCTTAGTGAGGACTGTTGTGAGTAATTGTATGCAGAACTCAATGACCTCTGTAGATTTGTCAGATGTTTGGAGTATGCGACGTGCACATGCAATTCCCTTTTGATGGGGGATAGAGGTGTACAAATCCCTGACATCAAAGGAAACCAAGATGGCAGTGTTAGGTATTGAACCTAAATCACGTATGGTCTGTAGAAAATGTCCAGTGTCTAAAAGGTAAGAGGGAGCCTGTCTTGTAAGAGGTGTCAAGATTTTTTCCAGGAAAACAGAGAGAGGTGACAAATGGATTCGGTCGATGCCACTATGGGTCTGCCCGGTGGATTCTCAAGACTCTTATGGATCTTCGGTAGGATGTAGAACACAGGAGTTATAGGATCCTTTTTGGTTAGGAACTCCTGTGTTTTAAAGTCTATAACACCTAATGTGACAAAATGTGTTAGTAATTGGCCAATGGATTTGCTCAGTTCACTAGTGGGGTTACCATTTAATCTAGTATAAACATTGGTATCGTTCAGCTGTCTAAGTACCTCATTGACATATGCTGATTTGTCCATGACTACAATCGCACCCCCTTTGTCAGCGGGTTTGATTATAATTTGGTCATCTTGACGGAGGGCCTGGAGTGCCTGAAAATCTAACGTGGACAAATTCGATTGATAGTGTAATTTGCCTCCTTCCATATCTTGTCTGAGTTTCTGGAAGGCTGAATCCACAAAATTCACAAAAGTTTCCACTGCATGTGAATTGTGTGGTGGTCTATATGTACTTTTATTGCGTAGACCTAAATCAGCAATGGAAATCAAAGATTGCTGTGAAGGAGGGTTAATGGATGCGTTGTCAGGTGTGACTGCAAACTTTACAGACAGTCTTAAGCGACGGTAAAAACGGTGTAAGTCCATATCCATGGCGAATGTATCAAATTTATACGACGGGCAGTATGACAGTCCCTTCTGAAGAAGGTTATACTCAGTAATTCTCAATGTTCTTGAGGAGATATTAATTACCAGTGGGTAATTACCTGAGAGCGTGTAGTCCTTGTGAGATCCGTGTCTCTTCTGTCCATGCCCTCTGCGGGTCCTCTTCTTCTTTGACGACGTCTTTGTCCTAAAAAAACATTTGTTCTGGGTTGAGGATCTCGTCTCTCCGTTTCTGAGCCTGAAGTAGAAGGGTCATTTGAAGAATGAAAATCAGACCTGGTGTTGTACTGCCTAGGATTCGGTCTATTCTGCCACTGATAGACCCTGTTGTTCTCATAGTCTTCAGTGTCTCTACGGAATTTTAGCCTCTTCCTATTCTCTGTGTCCCGTCTATGCTGTTCAACATTGGTTTTAATTCTATCTTTCATGATGGTTAGTTCCTCAGTGGTGCCAGCTGTAGATAGTTGGTTCTCAATGTTAATGATTTTATCTTTTGTCTGAGCTATAGCTCCTTGTAGATGCTCAGCCGTTAATGTCATAGTGTCCAGTGAACATTTATTAAGTATCTGTTCAAACTTTTGACAGTACTCATTGGAATCACTAAATAGGGTGGGACGAAGGTTAACCCTCAAACCTCTCGGTACCATGTTGACATGCAGATATTCTGATAAAGTTGCATAGTGTAGCTCAAAGCTCACTTGATGCCGTAGTTCCCTCTCCAAGTCCCTTCCTCTGGCCTCTCGTGGTGGGGTTTTCAGGAAGTCACTAGGAAGATGTAGCTTAGACAGAATGTTACTTCTCTCGTCAGGGTTATAGGAAAATACATTTGAGGTCATATTATCAGTGTGCTCACGTACAGGAAAGAGACAATGAGAGATATACCGTGGCACTACCGTAGAAGGTGCACAAGTAGGAGCCCAACCAAGTGAAAATATAGAAAGATAACTTGGCACTCAACTTTTATGAAGAAAGATATGTTTTATTGCAGTCCAAACAAAACAACGTTTCGGTCCAGACAGGACCTTCATCAAAGTACTGCAAAATTAACATAATGCTTATATAAAAATATGTACAATATGATTACTTGTATAACATGATTAAATTTGAGGAAGTAAACGCTTCTAAGTCTATTTTTAAATAAAGAAAAAGAATTTATGAAAATCAAAGAAAAGAAAAAAACAAAAAAGAAGGACGCCTACCCGACTGCTTTATTGAAGAGAGTCCAATTTGTGGACTAATGGTGACACATGACGTGTGTGAATCTGAAGACTGAACAGAGTATGCATTGGTGAATAAAGTGTTTTGTGGATAAGAGACAACAAACAGGTGTTTGTAATTTCTATGGTGGAGAAATATATCTATATGAAGAAAAAAGGGTGTCAGTTGATATTATTTAAACTGAATAGTGCACATTAATATTGGAAAATTGTGCACTGACCAGTGGGCTACATTAATTTATAGGACACAAAATATTGTACCTGTATCGCCAATTGATGTGTTGATATACCCAAATATTGGTAGTATAGAGAAATCCATAAGGGGTATGGGTATAAAAATGGGCACTACAGTGTTAGTATATCACTATTCCTCATAAGCACCATATTTATTTTAGATGGATCTGGGTTACCGCCTGTAACAGAGACCATCAGGAGATATAATTACGCCATACAGTAAGAGCATTTAATACTTTTGGACATTATATCCTATTTTATACCCATACCCCTTATGGATTTCTCTATACTACCAATATTGGGTATATCAACACATCAATTGGCGATAATATCCACAAACCTATTTATTCTCAGGTGTATGCAACTAATCCAGTCCACACCGAGAACTCCAATTTTTGATATTTTCTCAGGTACAATATTTTGTGTCCTATAAATGAATGTAGCCCACTGGTCACTGCACAATTTTCCAATATTAATGTGCACTATTCAGTTTAAATAATATCAACTGACACCCTTTTTTCTTCATATAGATATATTTCTCCACCATAGAAATTACAAACACCTGTTTGTTGTCTCTTATCCACGAAACACTTTATTCACCAATGCATACTCTGTTCAGTCTTCAGATTCACACACGTCATGTGTCACCATTAGTCCACAAATTGGACTCTCTTCAATAAAGCAGTCGGGTAGGCGTCCTTCTTTTTTCTTTTTTTCTTTTCTTTGATTTTCATAAATTCTTTTTCTTTATTTAAAAATAGACTTAGAAGCGTTTACTTCCTCAAATTTAATCATGTTATACAAATAATCATATTGTACATATTTTTATATAAGCATTATGTTAATTTTGCAGTACGTTGATGAAGGTCCTGTCTGGACCGAAACGTTGTTTTGTTTGGACTGCAATAAAATATATCTTTCTTCATAAAAGTTGAGTGCCAAGTTATCTTTCTATATTCTTCTGTATTGGTGACTGGTTCTTGCTCTAGGTGGTTGTTTTGTTTCATTCTCAGATCTTGCAGCCACATTGCACTAGTGTTCTGTGTTTTTTCCTTCTCCCATATGTTCCTCCTGTATTGCTCAGTCTCTGCTATTGGTGGAGTTGCTTTCTTTGTGCTGTTACTCTGTAATTGGGAGTACACCTTGGATGGTTCTTTGGAGTATTTATCTTCTTAGCCTCAGCTTCTCTAGTGTATCTCCCTAGTCTTGCAGTGAGTGCTGTGAGCCTTTGTTTAGCAGTCTCAAGGGCTTCAGTTGGTGTCAGGCCTTTATACTTGTCCAGCTTAATCTTATTCTTGATCTTTACACCCTTCTGTATTTCTGTTAAGGTACTGCCACACTACACAATCCCGCTAGCGATCTCGTTAGCGTCGCATACTAATGAGATCGCTAGCGGGATTGTTTCTATATCGCTAGTGTCGGCCACATTTAGCGATATCGTTAAGGACGCTATCGCGGTTAGCGATCTCCTTAACGACTTTAGCGGTACAAAAGTACCGCTAAATCGCTAAAAAAGGTGCCACACTTAGCGATATATACTTACCCAGCGGGGCGCCAGCGACGAAAATAGGGTCCGGAACGATTCCAGCGACGAGCGAGATCACAGCAGGAAGCTCGTCGCTGGCAGATGCCGCACACAACAACATCGCTAACGGGATCGCTAAATAGTGACGTTTTTTAGCGATCCCATTAGCGATGTTGTTTAGTGTGGCATACCCTTTAGTTGGCTGACTTCCCTTCCTGTCATCTTGATCTTTGTCTCCAAGTCTTCTTTTCCAAGGGGGGCAGGTACTTCTGTTGTTCTTGCTGGCTGTATAGCCAAGCATTTCCATGATTGCTGAGGCAGTAGCATAGATCAGTTTATTAGTTTGAGTTATGGTGGTGGTAAGTATTGATGCAAGTGCTCTATTGGCATCTTCTAGCATACTGTCTGGTGGTATATTTAGTTTATCTAAGATCTTCTGTTTCAGAAGACCAGCTGCAGTGCACTCTAGTTGCAAGATTGGATCAGTATTTTCAGGGAGTTGCACATGTTGTTCTTCCGGGTCTTCATGTAGGGTGGATCTGCAGTGGAGTTGATCCATCTCAAGTTGTGATAATAGCTTTCTCTTTATGACATTGAAATGTTGGGTGACTAGTTGTTTCTCAGTCAGTGGACATGCAGGTCTTGTATCTATCCAGAGTTTCCTCATACGCTTCATATAGCCTCCCTCATTTGGTCTGCTGTTAGAGTAGCATGCCATTAGATCCATGTTCTCGTGCCTTGTCCATGTATGGTTTGTTCCAGTAGCCCATTATCATCAGATTGTCCTGATTCTTCAAAATCTGACGCGGACCTTGTTAATCCTGGTGATGTCCGAGCCGGCATGACTCTCTTTGTTCGTGACACTCTTATGTTTATTGAGGTATATATATATATATATATATATATATATATATATATATATATATATACAGTACAGACCAAAAGTTTGGACACACCTTCTCATTTAAAGATTTTTCTGTATTTTCATGACTATGAAAATTGTGCATTCTCACTGAAGGCATCAAAACTATGAATTAACACATGTGGAATTATATACTTAACAAAAAAGTGTGTAACAACTGAAATTATGTCCTATATTCTAGGTTCTTCAAAGTAGCCACCTTTTGCTTTGATGACTGCTTTGCACACTCTTGGCATTCTCTTGATGAGCTTCAAGTGGTAGTCACCGGAAATGGTCTTCCAACAATCTTGAAGGCGTTCCCAGAAATGTTTAGCACTTGTTGGCCCTTTTGCCTTCACTCTGCGGTCCAGCTCAACCCAATCCATCTCGATTGGGTTCAGGTCTGGTTACTGTGGAGGCCAGGTCATCTGGCGTAGCACCCCATCACTCTCCGTCTTGGTCAAATAGCCCTTACACAGCCTGGAGGTGTGTTTGGTGTCATTGTCCTGTTGAAAAATAAATGATGGTCCAACTAAACGCAAACCGGATGGAATAGCATACCGCTGCACGATGCTGTGGTAGCCATGCTGGTTCAGTATGCCTTCAATTTTGAATAAATCCCCAACAGTGTCACCTGACCAGCAAAGCACCCCACACCATCACACCTCCTTCTCCATGCTTCACAGTGGGAACCAGGCATGTAGAGTCCATCCGTTCACCTTTTCTGCGTCGCACAAAGACACGGTGGTTGGAACCAAAGATTTCAAATTTGGACTCATCAGACCAAAGCACAGATTTCCGCTGGTCTAATGTCCATTCCTTGTGTTCTTTAGCCCAAACAAGTCTCTTCTGCTTCTAGCCTGTCATTAGCAGTGGTTTCCTAGCAGCTATTTTATTTTGCTGCACAAAGTCTCCTCTTAACAGTTGTTCTAGAGATGTGTCTGCTGCTAGAACTCTGTGTGGCATTGACCTAGTCTCTAATCTGAGCTGCTGTAAACCTGCGATTTCTGAGGCTGGTGACTCGGATAAACTTATCCTCAGAAGCTGAGGTGACTCTTGGTCTTCTTTTCCTGGGGCGGTCCTCATGTGAGCCAGTTTCTTTGTAGCGCTTGATGGTTTTTGCAACTGCACTTGGGGACACTTTCAAAGTTTTCCCAATTTTTCGGACTAACTGACCTTCATTTCTTAAAGTAATGATGGCCACTCGTTTTTCTTTACTTAGCTGCCTTTTTCTTGCCATAATACAAATTCTAACAGTCTATTCAGTAGGACTATCAGCTGTGTATCCACCAGACTTCTGCACAACACAACTGATGGTCCCAACCCCATTTATAAGGCCAGAAATCCCACTTATTAAACCTGACAGGGCACACCTGTGAAGTGAAAACCATTTCTGATGACTACCTCTTGAAGCTCATCAAGAGAATGCCAAGAGTGTGCAAAGCAGTCATCAAAGCAAAAGGTGGCTACTTTGAAGAACCTAGAATATAAGACATATTTTCAGTTGTTATATACTTTTTTGTTAAGTATATAATTCCACATGTGTTAATTCATAGTTTTGATGCCTTCAGTGTGAATGTACAATTTTCATAGTCATGAAAATACAGAAAAATCTTTAAATGAGAAGGTGTGTCCAAACTTTTGCTCTGTACTGTATATATATTGCCTAGTATTTCCTTATATACCATCCAATATTAATAGTAAGGAGAGAAAAACCTTTAGCACAATTATCACACAGAAAAATATAATCTCAAACATTGAAATTGCAACTGAAGTAGGATAGTCACGGATTTCTGGAAATCTCAGGATCAATTAACATATTAATGATTAGTAAATAAGTAAAAATTGGAAAAGAAATGTTCCAAATATCTCGATTTATTCAATATCGAGTGAACACACGATGAGCAGAAATGCAAGCACTTACACTTCCTGACTGCTATCAATTATTTTATTAATGGTTGTCTGAGAAATGGGAATGTTCTGCAATACTGAATGCACTTTAGCATAGAAATCATCAAGATCTGCTGCTGGCAGCTTCCTTTACAATTGTTAACCAATGATGTCCAAGATGTGCCCGATGGGAGACAAGTCTGGAGATGCTGCAGGCAATGATAGCACAATTAGAACACAGATTTTCACAGTAGCACAAGCAACATGCAGCCTGATGTTGGTGTGTTGAAAAATGGCTCCAGGGACACTTTGGAGAAATGGCTGTTCTACTTTTTCCACAACCAAATCAATGCTAATCTATTAATGTACCTGCAGTGAAGACAAAAGGGGTTCAGCTACCGAACATTATGCCACAACACAACAAAATCCTGGGAGTAGGAATAGCGTGACATTTCTTCATGAAGGCCTCTTTATTCCGTTGCCCATGTGATCTCCAAACCAGTCTTTGGATATCATTGCATTGATGACAAAAGCAATACTCATTACTGAAGAGGATAGACCTCCATGCAATCCTCCATTGCCATCTTGCTCTGCACCATGATAGGATATGTGACGTTTTATTTCCCTTGCAGTACAGAATAGATCAATCATGGAACCAGTAGTAAGGCCAGTACTCCAAAGTGACTCGAAACACGACAGTGCTCGATCGCAAGTTGTTCATTCTACTTTTGAGCAACCTGTGTGGCCTAAATATGCTACCATGATGTTCAGTGCCTCCGAACTTGTCTTTCATCAAGCTGATCTGCGGCCTCATTGGTTGGCAAGTGCACAGGAGCTGCCAGTGGCAGATCTTAAAGATTCCTGTGCGCCAGTGCGTTCAGTGTGGTAGAACAGTCCTCAGACAGCCATTAATAACTTCATTGACAGCAGGCAAGGTGTGTAAATGAGGGCAGCAGGCAAGGTGTGTAAATGAGGGCATATCTGCATGTGGCACTCATACTTGATACTGAGCAAATCGAGATGTTTTGAAAATTTTCGTTGCATTTTTTCATCATGTGCATATCATTGTCATGTCTGTCGATCCTACGATTTCCATAATTCCACAAATTTTCCTTCTTGGAAATTCAAATTTAATGCTGAGGAATGTACGAGGTATGTAGGAAAATAAACTTTGCGGTGATCATGTATATCAATAGAATGATTTGAAAAGAGAAAAAGTCCTTATCTAGTCAAGTATTAATAACACATTCAATAACACAATACCAGACACATAGAACACTGCATTAGTTGAGCAAGTAGCCGGAAACATTGATCATGCACAGTTGGCATACAAAGATCACAAGGTGTGTTAAGGTAAGTAAATATAATTGGGTTCTAACAGAATAAATATAATTCTGAGAAAATAATCAGGATAAAATGTTGATAGGAGATGAATGATAGACAAATTGACATAATATAGTCACAGATTACACACTGACACAGTGGCACAGTAACACTCTGAGGAATGCATCTGAAGCGTGGTTCCTCTTGACACTCACATACCAGTTTTAGATCTTATGTCAAAAAAGGCTGCGCGGCATGCCTCTGTCGATGGGTGCAGGAATAGGATACTACTCCACAATAGTATAAAAAAACAGATTCAGCACTCCAAGTTTAGATGCAGAAAATTAGAAATATTTTATTAACACAGGTACCTGCACTGTATGGAAAAGTTGACGTTTCGGCCAACAACTAGGCCTTCATCAGAACTCCAAAAATTAAAAACAAAATTGTCAATATAATGTCTGTATCCAATACTTGGGTAAGAACTGTATTAAACTGCATACATATTGAGAAGACAGTGTAAAATCAGTCAAAGAGCAGCACAATGTATCAGACCTTTGTACCAACCTTTTGGGCACTCACCAGTGGAATCTTAGTGGAACCATGGCGCTGTGATTATGCACTACCATGCAGGGGATATGGAGCTAAGAGGCTACATCAGGAGTGCCTTAAATAGAAAGAAGATAGATCGCGTTGGCGCTGCTGTACCGTAATCCCAAAAGTACGGTGAGTGACCGTGTCACCGGAAGTGATGACACGAGTCAGGTGAAGTAGTTCCTTTCCCTGTATTGGGCCGGGCTGATTGTGGCTTAGCTGTGTATCGCAAAAATTGTTCCCCCTGCTACAGACAACTGGAAATGATGTAGCAGAGGGAAAGTGTCGCCTCACTGGAGAGTATTTTTGGGAGACCAGGCTGTCTTAAAGGAATGGAGCATATATAATGTGTTCATGTACAAAGAACAAACCCCAATAATAGATAACTGCTACGCAGGAGATATCGGAACAGGCGGGAGGGGACAAAATGAGACTCCAGAATGCCTGTGGGATAAAGATGCAAGTAAGGTTGAAAGTACAAGAAAAATAGAAATATGGGACAACAACCATAGAAATGATTAATAATAAGAATACAATGTAACAAATATAATGTAAAAAATAAAATATGAAGAAATAGCAGAACACAAAAATTAAAAGCGAGAAAAAATTGATGACAAGATTCCTTTACTTCACAAAGTTCTTACAGATACCGGAAAGCACCTTCCAACTCAACGTACTCAAGTTCAGACAATGAAAGATTTTCAAACAGAAGATGACCTTTTTTAGGCAACAGTGGATGTACCTATGTTAATAAAATATTTCTAATTTTCTGCATCTAAACTTGGAGTGTTGAATCTATTTTTTTTATCTTAGTCTGTGTGGTTGTTGCTTTTTTTTCTTTCATCATTGTTGTTTCTAACTGTATTATATGTAAAAGTGAGCTCTATTTTTTATCTCATTTTATGTATATGATATTGCTAGATTAATTCTGTAATTACATTTTCATCTTTGTATTTATTCACTCACATTTTCTCTCATGTATGTTTTACACTGCCTCAGTTGTGCCTTGTTAGCTAATACACCTTAGTTTTTTTTGTCACTACCACATGACATTTTTATGTCATTACCGATTCTATTTATGTTCCACAGTGGACTTTTCAGTATGAATCACTTCATGTTCTCTAATTTAACTGCTTCCTGACTGCCTACTGTAGATAAACCTCAGCGCTTGCTGGCCTCTGTGCAGCGCTAAAGTTTATCAGCGATCTGTGGTCTCGCAGCGCTCAGGACCCCAGGGTCATGCAAGCGCTGAGAGCAGAGAGCTATCTCTGACAGGTGACATCATCGGGACCTGATTGGATCAGGTCCCAATAATGTTAACTCTTTGCTATCTTCTAGATGCCGACAGCCCAGCATTTAGAAGATAGCAGAGGGAGACTACTACTGTACTCACCTTTCCGACACCCCCCGTGATGAGATGTGATCACATCACGGGGTATACGAGTAATGTCATGGCTGCTGGAGGTCACGTAATGACCTCCGGGTCTGCCAGCTACGAAGTCTTGTTAGACTCAGCCAGCACCTGAATCTAACAAGCGATCTGACAGTGTAAACCTGTGAGGTTTCATATAATGCAATACATGTGTATTGCATTTCATGAGACCAGGGCTGCCATCAGGGCATTACTGTATGGGTCCCGGTGATTAAAAGCAAAAAGGGGGGCTGAGCACGCTGGCAGCCCGGTCCGCGGGCGGCACTAGGGCCCCCCTCTTTTCTTCTCCTCATCGCCGGGCCCCTGGACATTTTGTGCAAGTGGCGCCTTCAAAACGGATATGGGCACTCTGTCTCCTGTACCTTTAAACTTTTCTCGTCCCCTGGGTGCATCATGATCCAGACGTCACACCACACGCTGCTCCACTTCCTCATTCTTGAGCAGAGCAGCATGCGGTGTGCCACGTGGAGGCGGAGTGCGGCATCAGCTGGTGCACCGGACGAGCAGAGGCAGCAAGCAGGGTGAGAAGAGGCTTCAGGTAGCTTGGCTCACCGTTCCTGCTTCATCTGGACTGGTAGCGTGTGTGCTGCATGTGGCTGATGAGGCAGGAAGGCAAGTGATGACTGGGGGCCCGGCAGCATCCAACAGGGCCCAGGGGGAGGCGAGTGGAGACTGGGGGCCCACATCCAAAAGGGCCCAGGAGCCTTTGGCTCTGTTGGACGCGGGCCCCCAGTCCCCACTAGCCTCCCCCTGAGCCACGGGGAGGCGAGTGAGGACTGGGGGCCCGGCTGTGTCCTACAAGGCCCAGGGGGAGGAGAGTGGGTACTGGGGGCCCTCATCTAACAGGGCTCAGGAGCCTTTGGCCCTGTTGGGAGCGGGCCCCCAATCACCACTCGCCTCCCTCTGGAGGGGAGGCGAGTGGTGAATGGGGGCTTGGCCACGTCCAACAGTGTCCAGGGGGAGGCTAGTGGGGACTGGGGGCCTGCACTGTGTCCTACAGGGCCCACTAGTTTTCCCTCTGGGCATTGCTGGACGAGCAAGGGCCCCCAGTCCCCACTAGTCTCCCCCTGGGCCCTGTTGGATGTGGGCCCTCAGTCCCCACTAGCCTCCTGGGCCAGGGGGAGGCTACTGGGGACTGGGGGCCCACGTCCAACAAGGCCCTGGAGGAGGCTAGTGTGGACTGGGGTGGCATCCAGAAGGGTCCAGGGGGAAGCTAGTGGTGACTGGGGGCCCGCATCCAACTGTGCCCAGGTGGAGGCTAGTTGGAACTGGGGGCCCTTGTCCAACTGTGCCCAGGGGGAGGCTAGTGGGGACTGGGGGCCCTCATCCAACAGTGCCCAGGGGGAAAGCTAGTGGGCCCTCTAGGACACAGCGCAAGCCCCCAAGTTACCACAAGCCTCCCCCTGGGCACTGTTGGACGTGGGCCCCCAGTCACAACTTGCCTCCTCTAGGCACTGTTAGATGCAGGCCCTGGGTCACCACTAGCCTCCTCCCTGGCCCAGCGGGAGACTAGTGGGGACTGGGGGCAACATCCAACAGGGTCCAGGGGGAGGTTAGTGAGGACTGGGGGGGCCACATGACTGTCCAACAGGGCACAGGGGGAGGCTAGTGGGGACTAGGGGATATGTCCAACTGTGCCCTGGGGAGGCTAATGGTGACTGGGGGCCTGCGTCCAACAGTGCCTAGGGGGAGGCTAGTAGTGACTGGGGGCCTGCATCCAACAGGGCCCAGAGAGAGGCTAGTGGGGTCTGGGGGCCCTCATCCAACAGTGCCCAAGGTGAGGCTTGTGGTAACTTGGGGGACTGCGCTGTGTCATACAGGGCCCACTAGTTTTCCCTCTGGACATTGTTGGATGAGGGCCCCCAATCCCCACTAGCCTCCTCCTAGGCACAGTTGGACAACGGCCCCCAGTCCCCACTAGCCTCCCCTGGGCACAGTTGGACGCGGCCCCCAGTCCCCACTAGGCCCCCCTGGACTCTCTTGAATGTGGCCCCCAGTCTCTACTAGTTTCCCCCTGTTCCCTGTTGGACAGTCACGCGGCCCCCAGTCTCCACTAGCCTCCCCCTGGACCCTGTTGGACGCGGCCCCCAGTCCCCACTAGTCTCCCCCTGGGCCACTGTGGAAGGTTCACGTGGTGGTCGTGGAACTAGGGTGGAGGTGTAACTGGGGGTGCAGCCTGGGTTAAGTCTTAAGGGGGCCCCGAAAATTTTGCCAGTATGGGGCCCGGAAATTCCTAGTGGCAGCCCTCCATGAGACCTTTGATCAGAGAAATAAAAGTTGAAGTCTTATGCAGGTACTAAGTAAAAAAGTAAAAAAAAAAAGTAAAAATAGTTTAAAAACTATTAAAATAAATAAAAAACTAGGAAAAATATTATATCAATAAATATGTATATTTATGTAAAAACAAAAAAAAAGCACACATATCTGGTATCGTTGCGTCCGGAACAACCCGACTTATTAAGCTCCTTCAGTTCACAGCGTAAAAAAAAGGAGCAAAAAAAACCTTTGCCTTTTCATCATGCCGCCGAACAAAAAGTAGAATAAAATGCGATCAAGAAATCAAATCGAGATAAAAATGGTAACGATGAAAACGTCATCTTGTCCCACAAAAAACAAGCCGCCATACAGCTTCAGCAGCGGAAAGATAGAAAAGTTATAGTTCTCAGAATAAAGCAATGCAAAAATAGTTCTTTTTTCTATAAAATAGTTTTTCTTGTGTACCTGCGGCAAAACAAAAAAAAGCTATGAATGTGATATCGCTGTAATCCTACTGACCCGAAAAATAAAACTGCCGTAAAAATTTTACCACACACAGAACAACAATAACAAAAAATTCTGAATTGCTGGTTTTTATTCATTCTGCCTCCCAAAAATCGGAAGAGAAAGCGATCAAAAATTTTTATGTGCTACGAAAATGGTACCAATGAAAAAGTCAAGTTGTTCCGCAAAAAAAGATATGGTTTTTGTTTCCTGAAGAAGAAATAGGCTAAACTTCAAAACACGTAGAAAAAACAAACAAACCCTTTTTTACATTATCCCTGGCATTTGATGTTTCTTCATCACTTGGCAGCACGTATACAGACCACAAAATTTCAATTTTTTACATAAATCCCATGTTTGGCATTTCTGTAGCAATGAGAGCCCACCTAATTTCTGGTGCATGTCTCCAGAAGCATGAGCTGCGCATAACGTACTGGTCACTGCAATGGCAGTTTGCCATATAGATAAATTCCAAAAGGGGTGTAATTTCCAAAATGTGGTCACTTAAGGGGGATTCTGCACTTCTGGCATTTAGGGGCTCTGTAAATGGAGTCCGGAAACTATTCTATAATAATTTGCTCTCCAAGAGTCAAATAGCGCACTGTCCCTCCAGAGTCTTGCTGTGCGGCTAAGCAGCACTGTACAGCCACATATGGGATATTTCCACACTCAGCAGAAATTGCGTGACACATTTTGGCACAATTTTTACCCATTTCCCCTTGTGAAAATGTAAAATCTAAGGCTAAAACAATTTCTTATGGTAAAAATGTAATTATTTTTTTTTCTTCACTGCCCAATGGTATTAAATTGTGACCCACCTGTGGTATCAATATGATTACTGCACCCCTTAATGAATTCATTAAGAGGTGTAAATTGTAAAATGGGGTAACTTATGGGTGTTTCTGCTGTTCTGGAACCCCAGGTGCTGTGCCAATGTGACATGGCCCCCTCAAACCAGTGCAGCAAAATCTTTTGAGATTTGCACTGTGCATTAAAGTAGTTTTTGACTACTTATGGGGTATTGGTGTTTTCAGGAGAAATTGCATAACAAATTGTACTGTTCACTTTCTCCTATTACCCATTTTGAAAATTGCAAACTTGAGGTCAAAGCAACATTTTAGTGCAAAAAAATAGTAATTTTTCATTTGCTCAGTTTGTCAGTCGCCTGACTGTTAAAAATCCTCACTACTTCCCTAGATTTTGATATAGGAAAGATGTGTATCTTCGTACCGTGTTAGCCAGTAGATAGAAAAATAATTATTTCTGTGCTGTGTTGTGTATAAATATGTGATTCTTCAGATTCTGTATTAGTCTTTGCCTGATGAAGAGACCTGAGTAGTCTCGAAAGCTTGCAATTTGTTACCATCTTTTCAGTTAGCCATTAAAAGGTATCAATTACTTAGAACTCTTAATTCTAAATATTTTTCTACTTCCCTAGATGAATTCCTTGAGAGGTTTAGTTTACAAAACGGGATCACCTGTGGGTGTTTCTGCTGTTTTGGCATGTCAGGGGCTCTTCAAATGTGATATGGTATCTGCAACCTATTTCAGCCAAAATAGTGCTTAGTCCCTTTCAACCCTATGATGCGCTCAAGCAGTAATTTTCCCACAAATATAGGGTACCTCTGTACTTTGAAAAATTGAACAACACATTTTGGCATCCATTTTCTTCTGGGGCTAAAACAAATTTTTTTGGGGGTTCAAGATGCTCACAACGCATCTAGCTAAAGTCCTTGAGGGGTCTAGTTTAAAAAATGTGGGCATTTGTGGGGAATTTCCACTGTTTAGGCACATGCGACATGGTGTTGGCTGTTGATTCAAGCCAATCTTGCATTCCAAAAGTCAAATGGCGCTCCTTCCCTTCCAAGCCCTGCCGTGCACCAAATCAGTAGTTTTCCTCCACATTTGTGGTATCGGCATTCTCAGAAGACATTGCACAACAAATTTTGGGTACATTTTTTTTGCTACCCCAAAATACAAAGTTTGCAGCTAAAATAACATTTTTCCTCATAGATTGTAAGCTTGCGAGCAGGGCCCTCATTCCTCTTGGTATCTACTTTGATCTGTGTTTATTGTTATGCTGTAATGTCTATTGTCTGTACAAGTCCCCTCTATAATGTAAAGTGCTGCGGAATATGTTGGCGCTATAGAAATAAAATTATTATTATTATTTTTGTGGGAAAAATTTGTTTTTTAATTTTCACGGCTCAACATTATAAAATTCTGTGAAGCCCCTGTGTGTTCAAGGTGCTCACCACACATCTATATTAACCCCTTACTGCCATCGGACGTACTATCCCGTCCATGGTACCTGGGCCCGTATGACCGGGGACGGGATAGTACGTCCAGCCCTTTAATGCGACATTGCGACTTAAGTCGCAATGATCGCATTAAAATTCCGACGCCATCTTACCTCAGGAGAGATGGCGCCGGCATCCCGGGGTCTGTCACCGCCCACCCTCACTCCCGATCGCTGTGATTGGCTGTTCAATTCTTAACAGCCAATCGCAGCCTTTCTCACTGTTTCAGCCAATCCGATGGGCTGAAACAGTGAGATCCCAGGCTAGAATCGAGTACCGATGTACTCGATCCTAGGCCTGGGCATAGAAAGGAGCAGACCCCCCCTGGATTGGCGCGATCGCCGATCACATCGATCGCGCCAATCGCAGGGCACAGCCGCGGTGTATCCGCGCTGTGCCCTGCCTGTACCTGCCTGGATCGGTGCAGTAATAGCACCGATCCTAGGCCGGAGCCTAGGACAGGCCCAGTAGGGCCTGCAGCTGCTGATTGGCGCGATCGATGTCATAGACGATCGCGCCAATCACAGGGCACAGCAGCGGTGTGACCGCTCTGTGCCCTGCTTCCTGACCTGCCGGTGACCTGCCTAGGAATCGGAGCAGTGAGCTCCGATTACTAGGCCGGTGCCTAGCAACCGGCAAAACAAGGGTCTCCTCTGATTGGTGGGATCGATGTGATCATCGATCACACCAATGACAGGTCACAGCAGCGATGTGACCGCTCTGTGACCTGTCTGCAAACTGGATCTGACCTGTCTGACCGCACTGCAGGGGTCCTCACACTTGCTGAGGATTCCTGCAGTGCGGTCACACGCCAGATCTCCTCCTGTGCTGGGCCTTGTGGTGCCACAGTAGCCTGTGACACCACAACTCCTGCTGAAGAAAGAAAGAGAGAAGAAAGAAGAGAGAAGAAAGAAGAGAGAAGAAAGAAGAGAGACTACAAACGTGAGTTTTTGAGCCCCGATCCCTGCCCGATCCACCCCAATCCCCCCATTCCCCCCTTCCCCCTTCCCTTTCCCCCTCTTTTTACCCCCCCTTTGCACACATTTAGTCACTTATCAGAGCTCGTTCCTGCAGTTTTTTTTTTTTTCACTCCCCTTTCCGCCACTCCTGTGCGCACTTCCAGCAGCCGCGGAACTTTGATAAGTGACACCAGTCACTTATCAGAGCTCGTTCCTGCAGGTTTTTTTTTTTTTTCACCCCACTTTCCGCCACTCCCGTGCACACATCTAGCAGCCGCGGAACTTTGATAAGTGACACCAGTCACTTATCAGAGCTCGTTCCTGCAGTTTTTTTTTTTTCACACCACTTTCCGCCACTCCCGTGCGCACATCTAGCAGCCGCGGAACTTTGATAAGTGACACCGGTCACTTATCAGAGCTCGTTCCTGCCGTTTTTGTTTTTTTTTTTCACTCCCTTTTCCGCCACTCCTGTGCGCACTTCCAGCAGCCGCGGAACTTTGATAAGTGACACCAGTCACTTATCAGAGCTCGTTCCTGCAGTTTTTTTTTTTTTTTCACTTCCCTTTCCGCCACTCCTGTGCGCACATCCGGCAGCCGCGGAACTTTGATAAGTGACACCGGTCACTTATCAGAGCTCGTGCCTGCTGGTTTAGACTTTTTTTCACAGGCATTTTTTTCCCTATTCTCTTTCTTTTCTTTTAGCTTTTTCCTTTCAGCATAGTTTGCACCAACCACTATCCCCCTCCCACACACACACACAGTTATAAATAAAGTTCACACAAAGCACCACATTCACAAAAAAAATGTCCCGCTCGTCACGTTCTTCCCAACAGCGCTATTCAGTGGAAGAGGCATACGCTTTACTTGCCTCCGACACTGATAGCGAGGGAGAGGATCCCACATTTCTTTACTTTTCAGATTCTTCATCCTCTTCTTCTTCTTCCTCCTCTTCCTCATCTTCCTCCTCGGGTCCTGCGGAACCGCCACGCAGACGCCCCAGGACAGAAGATGAGGCAGCGCCCACCCCTGAAAATGAACCAGCGCACCCCTCTTCGGACCCCATATGGACCCCGCCCCCCGAAAATTACGAGCCACTGATTCCTGATTTTGTGGCAGAATCAGGAATCAAGTTTGACACCACGGGCCTCAGAGAAATAGACTTTTTCAAAGTCTTTTTCTCTGAGGATTTTATTAACCTCGTGGTGGAGCAAACTAATTTGTACGCTCGGCAATTTTTGGCGCAAAACCCAGTGTCATCATTTTCCAACTGGTCTCCTGTAGACGCAGGTGAAATGATGCAGTTTTGGGGCCTGGTCCTCCATATGGGGATCCTGAAGAAGCCAGAACTTCGGCAATATTGGAGTGTTGATATTTTATACAACACTCCACTGTTCCGAATGGTCATGGCTCGGACGCGTTTTGAGGCCATCCACAAATTCCTGCATTATAATGATAATGCACAGTGTCCCCCACAAAATGACCCCAACTTTGACCGTCTGTTCAAAGTTCGGCCGGTCATCGAACACTTCAGCAAAAAGTTTGCTGAAGTGTACGTGCCCCAAAGGGACATCTGCGTGGATGAGTCCTTGGTTCATTTTAAGGGACGGCTCAGATTCCGCCAGTACCTGCCCAGCAAGAGGGCAAGGTACGGAATTAAACTCTACAAGCTGTGCGAGAGTACCTCAGGGTACACGCACAGCTTTAGAGTTTACGAAGGAAAGGACACCAGGATTGAACCCCCTGAGTGTCCCCCCGTCCTGGGAGTGAGTGGGAAAATTGTGTGGGATTTGGTGCACCCACTGCTGGATAAAGGTTATCACCTTTACACCGATAACTTTTATTCCAGCGTCCCACTCTACAAATCCCTCTCTGCACGAGGTACCGCAGCTTGCGGTACCGTCCGCAAAAATCAGAGAGGCCTCCCGAAGACGCTACTTGGGCAGATGCTCAGAAAGGGTGAGAGCAGAGCCCAATGTAGCGACCACCTGTTGGTGGTCAAGTACAAGGACAAGAGGGATGTCCTTCTCTTGACCACCATACATGGTGATGGCAGCGCCCTCAGCACTGTACGGGGTAC
Source organism: Oophaga sylvatica (assembly GCA_033576555.1). NCBI lineage: Eukaryota > Metazoa > Chordata > Amphibia > Anura > Dendrobatidae > Oophaga > Oophaga sylvatica. The sequence goes on from JARQOD010000006.1 coordinate 363,879,587, forward strand.
CTCTACACAGGTCCGCAAACCGGACTATGTACTGGGGTACAATAAATACATGGGGGGTGTTGATCTCTCTGATCAACTCCTCCAACCGTACAGTGCTTTGAGAAAGGCCAAGGTGTGGTACAAGAAGCTGTCCGTGCACATCGTCCAAATGGCAATGCTCAACGCTTTCCTGCTGTCACGATGTGCACGCAACAGCGATACGACGTACCTTCAGTTCCAGGAGGTAGTGGTTAAGGCCCTGATGTTTGGCGCTCAGGAAACAGCGGGCCCCAGTACTTCTGGAACTGAAGGTGCTCGTATCATACCAGGTCAGCATTTCCCGGGGGTGGTCCCGCCAACTGGAAGCAAAGGTAAGCCGCAAAAAAGGTGCCGAGTGTGTTACAAAAGGGGAATACGCAAGGACACCACTTACCAATGCGACACCTGCCCCGAAAAACCTGGCCTGTGTATGAAGGATTGTTTCAAATTGTACCACACCTCAATGCACTACTAATTTACTTTACAGGAAAGATTAGTTCCAGAAGGGGGGCACATTTAGAAAAGTTCCTTGGGAGTCTACTTTCCAAAATTATGTCACTTGTGTTTTTTTTTTTACTGTTTAGGCACATCAGGAGCTCTGCAAACGGAACATGACGCCCGCAGACCATTCCATCAGTCTGCATTCCAAAACGTCACGACTTCCCTTCTGAGCCCCGACTTGTACCCAAACAGTTTTTTTCCCACATATGGGGCACCAGTGTACTCAGGAAAAATTGGACAACAATTTTTGGTGTCCAATTTCTCCTCTTACCCTTGGGAAAATAAAAAATTGGGGACTAAAACATCATTTTTGTGAGGATAAAAGTAGGATTTTTTATTTTTACACCTGGGCATTATAAACTTTAGTGAAACACTTGGGGGTTCAAAATGCTCACCACACACCTAGGTAAGTTCCTTAGGGGGTCTAGTTTCCAAAATGGGGTCACTTGTGGGGGTTTCCACTGTTTAGGCACATGAGGGGTTCTGCTAACGGAACATGACGCCCGCAGACCATTCCATCAAAGTCTGCATTCCAAAACATCACTGCTTCCCTTCTGCGCCCTGCCATGTGCCCAAACAGTGGTTCCCCCAACATATGGGGTATCAGTGTACTCAGGACAAATTGGACAACAAGTTTTGTGGTCCACTTTCTCCTGTTACCCTTGGGAAAATAAAAAATTGGGGACTAAAACATCATATTTGTGGAAATTTTTTTTTTTTTTTTTATTCACGCCAGGGCATTATAAACTTTAGTGAAACACTTGGGGGTTCAAAATGCTCACCACACACCTAGATAAGTTCATTAGGGGGTCTAGTTTCCAAAATGGGGTCACTTGTGGGGGTTTCCACTGTTTAGGCACATGAGGGGCTCTGCTAACGGAACATGACGCCCGCAGACCATTCCATCAAAGTCTGCATTCCAAAACGTCACTGCTTCCCTTCTGCGCCCTGCCATGCGCCCAAACAGTGGTTCCCCCCAACATATGGGGTATCAGCGTACTCAGGACAAATTGGACAACAACTTTTGTGGTCCAAGTTCTCCTGTTACCCTTGGGAAAATAAAAAATTGGGGACTAAAACATCATATTTGTGGAATTTTTTTTTTTTTATTCACGCCAGGGCATTATAAACTTTAGTGAAACACTTTGGGGTTCAAAGTGCTCACCACACACCTAGATAAGTTCCTTAGGGGGTCTAGTTTCCAAAATGGGGTCACATGTGGGGGGTTTCCACTGTTTAGGCACATCAGGGGCCCTCCAAACGCGACATTGCGTCCGTTCGCAATTCCAGCCAATTTTGGTTCGGAAAAGTCAAACGGCGCTCCTTCCCTTTCAAGCCCTGCCGTGCGTCCAAACAGTGGTTCCCCCCCACATATGGGGTATCAGCATACTCAGGACATGTTGACCAACAACTTTTGTGGTCCAATTTCTCCTCTTACCCTGGGGAAAATAAAAAATTGGGGACTAAAACATCATGCTTGTGGAAAAAATATGATTTTTTTTCTTCACGGCTCTACATTACAAACTTGCGTGAAGCACTTGAGGGTTCAAAGTGCTCACCACACATCTAGATAAGTTCCTTAGGGGGTCTAGTTTCCAAAATGGGGTCACATGTGGGGGGTTTCCACTGTTTAGGCACATCAGGGGCCCTCCAAACGCGACATGGCGTCCGTTCGCAATTCCAGCCAATTTTGGTTTGGAAAAGTCAAACGGCGCTCCTTCCCTTTCAAGCCCTGCCGTGCGCCCAAACAGTGGTTCCCCCCCACATATGGGGTATCAGCGTACTCAGGACATGTTGGACAACAACTATTGGTGTCCAATTTCTCCTCTTACCCTTGGGAAAATAAAAAATTGGGGACTAAAACATCATGCTTGTGGAAAAAATATGATTTTTTTTCTTCACGGCTCTACATTACAAACTTGCGTGAAGCACTTGAGGGTTCAAAGTGCTCACCACACATCTAGATAAGTTCCTTAGGGGGTCTAGTTTCCAAAATGGGGTCACATGTGGGGGGTTTCCACTGTTTAGGCACATCAGGGGCCCTCCAAACGCGACATGGCGTCCGTTCGCAATTCCAGCCAATTTTGGTTTGGAAAAGTCAAACGGCGCTCCTTCCCTTTCAAGCCCTGCCGTGCGCCCAAACAGTGGTTCCCCCCCACATATGGGGTATCAGCGTACTCAGGACATGTTGGACAACAACTTTTGTGGTCCAATTTCTCCTCTTACCCTTGAGAAAATAAAAATTTGGGGACTAAAACATCATGTTTGTGGAAAAAATAATGATTTTTTTTCTTCACGGCTCTACATTACAAACTTGCGTGAAGCACTTGAGGGTTCAAAGTGCTCACCACACATCTAGATAAGTTCCTTAGGGGGTCTAGTTTCCAAAATGGGGTCACATGTGGGGGGTTTCCACTGTTTAGGCACATCAGGGGCCCTCCAAACGCAACATGGCGTCCGTTCGCAATTCCAGCCAATTTTGGTTTGGAAAAGTCAAACGGCGCTCCTTCCCTTTCAAGCCCTGCCGTGCACCCAAACAGTGGTTCCCCCCACATATGGGGTATCAGCGTACTCAGGACATGTTGGACAACAACTTTTGTGGTCCAATTTCTCCTCTTACCCTTGAGAAAATAAAAATTTGGGGACTAAAACATCATGTTTGTGGAAAAAATATGATTTTTTTTCTTCACGGCTCTACATTACAAACTTGCGTGAAGCACTTGAGGGTTCAAAGTGCTCACCACACATCTAGATAAGTTCCTTAGGGGTCTAGTTTCCAAAATGGGGTCACATGTGGGGGGTTTACACTGTTTAGGCACATCAGGGGCCCTCCAAACGCAACATGGCGTCCGTTCGCAATTCCAGCCAATTTTGGTTTGGAAAAGTCAAACGGCGCTCCTTCCCTTTCAAGCCCTGCCGTGCGCCCAAACAGTGGTTCCCCCCCACATATAGGGTATCAGCGTACTCAGGACATGTTGGACAACAACTTTTGTGGTCCAATTTCTCCTCTTACCCTTGAGAAAATAAAAATTTGGGGACTAAAACATCATGTTTGTGGAAAAAATATGATTTTTTTTCTTCACGGCTCTACATTACAAACTTGCGTGAAGCACTTGAGGGTTCAAAGTGCTCACCACACATCTAGATAAGTTCCTTAGGGGGTCTAGTTTCCAAAATGGGGTCACATGTGGGGGGTTTCCACTGTTTAGGCACATCAGGGGCCCTCCAAACGCAACATGGCGTCCGTTCGCAATTCCAGCCAATTTTGGCTTGGAAAAGTCAAACGGCGCTCCTTCCCTTTCAAGCCCTGCCGTGCGCCCAAACAGTGGTTCCCCCCAACATATGGGGTATCAGCGTACTCAGGACAAATTGGACAACAACTTTAGTGGTCCAAGTTCTCCTGTTACCCTTGGGAAAATAAAAAATTGGGGACTAAAACATCATATTTGTGGAATTTTTTTTTTTTTATTCACGCCAGGGCATTATAAACTTTAGTGAAACACTTTGGGGTTCAAAGTGCTCACCACACACCTAGATAAGTTCCTTAGGGGGTCTAGTTTCCAAAATGGGGTCACATGTGGGGGGTTTCCACTGTTTAGGCACATCAGGGGCTCTGCTAACGGAACATGACGCCCACAGACCATTCCATCAAAGTCTGCATTCCAAAACGTCACTGCTTCCCTTTCGAGCCCTGCCGTGTGCCCAGTGTATCCCCCCAACATATGGGGTATCAGCGTACTCAGGACAAATTGGAAAACCACTTTTGGGGTCCAATTTCTCCTCTTACCCTTGGGAAAATAAAAAATTGGGGACTAAAACATCACTTTTGTGGAAAAAAAAAATATATATTTTTTTCACGCCAGGGCATTATAAACATTAGTGAAACACTTGGGGGTTCAAAGTGCTCACCACACACCTAGATAAGTTCCTTAGGGGGTCTAGTTTCCAAAATGGGGTCACATGTGGGGGGTTTCCACTGTTTAGGCACATCAGGGCCCTCCAAACGCGACATTGCGTCCGTTCGCAATTCCAGCCAATTTTGGTTCGGAAAAGTCAAACGGCGCTCCTTCCCTTTCAAGCCCTGCCGTGCGTCCAAACAGTGGTTCCCCCCCACATATGGGGTATCAGCGTACTCAGGACATGTTGGACAACAACTTTTGTGGTCCAATTTCTCCTCTTACCCTGGGGAAAATAAAAAATTGGGGACTAAAACATCATGCTTGTGGAAAAAATATGATTTTTTTTCTTCACGGCTCTACATTACAAACTTGCGTGAAGCACTTGAGGGTTCAAAGTGCTCACCACACATCTAGATAAGTTCCTTAGGGGGTCTAGTTTCCAAAATGGGGTCACATGTGGGGGGTTTCCACTGTTTAGGCACATCAGGGGCCCTCCAAACGCGACATGGCGTCCGTTCGCAATTCCAGCCAATTTTGGTTTGGAAAAGTCAAACGGCGCTCCTTCCCTTTCAAGCCCTGCCGTGCGCCCAAACAGTGGTTCCCCCCCACATATGGGGTATCAGCGTACTCAGGACATGTTGGACAACAACTATTGGTGTCCAATTTCTCCTCTTACCCTTGGGAAAATAAAAAATTGGGGACTAAAACATCATGCTTGTGGAAAAAATATGATTTTTTTTCTTCACGGCTCTACATTACAAACTTGCGTGAAGCACTTGAGGGTTCAAAGTGCTCACCACACATCTAGATAAGTTCCTTAGGGGGTCTAGTTTCCAAAATGGGGTCACATGTGGGGGTTTCCACTGTTTAGGCACATCAGGGGCCCTCCAAACGCGACATGGCGTCCGTTCGCAATTCCAGCCAATTTTGGTTTGGAAAAGTCAAACGGCGCTCCTTCCCTTTCAAGCCCTGGCGTGCGCCCAAACAGTGGTTCCCCCCCACATATGGGGTATCAGCGTACTCAGGACATGTTGGACAACAACTTTTGTGGTCCAATTTCTCCTCTTACCCTTGAGAAAATAAAAATTTGGGACTAAAACATCATGTTTGTGGAAAAAATATGATTTTTTTTCTTCACGGCTCTACATTACAAACTTGCGTGAAGCACTTGAGGGTTCAAAGTGCTCACCACACATCTAGATAAGTTCCTTAGGGGGTCTAGTTTCCAAAATGGGGTCACATGTGGGGGGTTTCCACTGTTTAGGCACATCAGGGGCCCTCCAAACGCAACATGGCGTCCGTTCGCAATTCCAGCCAATTTTGGTTTGGAAAAGTCAAACGGCGCTCCTTCCCTTTCAAGCCCTGCCGTGCACCCAAACAGTGGTTCCCCCCACATATGGGGTATCAGCGTACTCAGGACATGTTGGACAACAACTTTTGTGGTCCAATTTCTCCTCTTACCCTTGAGAAAATAAAAATTTGGGGACTAAAACATCATGTTTGTGGAAAAAATATGATTTTTTTTCTTCACGGCTCTACATTACAAACTTGCGTGAAGCACTTGAGGGTTCAAAGTGCTCACCACACATCTAGATAAGTTCCTTAGGGGGTCTAGTTTCCAAAATGGGGTCACATGTGGGGGGTTTCCACTGTTTAGGCACATCAGGGGCCCTCCAAACGCAACATGGCGTCCGTTCGCAATTCCAGCCAATTTTGGTTTGGAAAAGTCAAACGGCGCTCCTTCCCTTTCAAGCCCTGCCGTGCGCCCAAACAGTGGTTCCCCCCCACATATGGGGTATCAGCGTACTCAGGACATGTTGGACAACAACTTTTGTGGTCCAATTTCTCCTCTTACCCTTGAGAAAATAAAAATTTGGGGACTAAAACATCATGTTTGTGGAAAAAATATGATTTTTTTTCTTCACGGCTCTACATTACAAACTTGCGTGAAGCACTTGAGGGTTCAAAGTGCTCACCACACATCTAGATAAGTTCCTTAGGGGGTCTAGTTTCCAAAATGGGGTCACATGTGGGGGGTTTCCACTGTTTAGGCACATCAGGGGCCCTCCAAACGCAACATGGCGTCCGTTCGCAATTCCAGCCAATTTTGGTTTGGAAAAGTCAAACGGCGCTCCTTCCCTTTCAAGCCCTGCCGTGCACCCAAACAGTGGTTCCCCCCCACATATGGGGTATCAGCGTACTCAGGACATGTTGGAGAACAACTTTTGTGGTCCAATTTCTCCTCTTACCCTTGGGAAAATAAAAATTTGGGGACTAAAACATCATGTTTGTGGAAAAAATATGATTTTTTTTCTTCACGGCTCTACATTACAAACTTGCGTGAAGCACTTGAGGGTTCAAAGTGCTCACCACACATCTAGATAAGTTCCTTAGGGGGTCTAGTTTCCAAAATGGGGTCACATGTGGGGGGTTTCCACTGTTTAGGCACATCAGGGGCCCTCCAAACGCGACATGGCGTCCGTTCGCAATTCCAGCCAATTTTGGTTTGGAAAAGTCAAACGGCGCTCCTTCCCTTTCAAGCCCTGCCGTGTGGCCAAACAGTGGTTCCCCCCCACATATGGGGTATCAGCGTACTCAGGACATGTTGGACAACAACTTTTGTGGTCCAATTTCTTCTCTTACCCTTGGGAAAATAAAAATTTGGGGACTAAAACATCATGTTTGTGGAAAAAATATGATTTTTTTTCTTCACGGCTCTACATTACAAACTTGCGTGAAGCACTTGAGGGTTCAAAGTGCTCACCACACATCTAGATAAGTTCCTTAGGGGGTCTAGTTTCCAAAATGGGGTTACATGTGGGGGGTTTCCACTGTTTAGGCACATCAGGGGCCCTCCAAACGCGACATGGCGTCCGTTCGCAATTCCAGCCAATTTTGGTTTGGAAAAGTCAAACGGCGCTCCTTCCCTTTCAAGCCCTGGCGTGCGCCCAAACAGTGGTTCCCCCCCACATATGGGGTATCAGCGTACTCAGGATAAGTTGGACAACAACTTTTGTGGTTCAATTTCTCCTCTTACCCTTGGGAAAATAAAAATTTGGGGACTAAAACATCATGCTTGTGGAAAAAATATGATTTTTTTTCTTCACGGCTCTACATTACAAACTTGCGTGAAGCACTTGAGGGTTCAAACTACTCACCACACATCTAGATAAGTTCCTTAGGGGTCTAGTTTCCAAAATGGGGTCACGTGTGGGGGGTTTCCACTGTTTAGGCACATCGGGGCCTCTCCAAACGCGACATGGCGTCCGTTCTCAATTCCAGCCAATTTTGGTTTGGAAAAGTCAAACTGCGCTCCTTCCATTCCGAGCTCTGCCGTGTGCCCAAACAGTGGTTTTCCCTCACATATGGGGTATCGGCGTACTCAGGAGAAATTGCACAACAACTTTATCAGTCCTTTTTCTCCTTTTTCCCTTGTGAAAATAAAAAAAATGTTTGTAAAAGATCATTTTTGTGACTAAAAAGTAAAATGTTAATTTTTTCCTTCCATGTTGCTTCAGCTCCTGTGAAGCACCTGAAGGGTTAATAAACTTCTTGAATGTGGTTTTGAGTACCTTGAGGGGTGTAGTTTTTAGAATGGTGTCACTTTTGGGTATTTTCTGCTATATAGACCCCTCAAAGTGACTTCAAATATGAGGTGGTCCCGAAAAAAAATGGCTTTGTAAATTTTGTTGTAAAAATGAGAAATCGCTGGTCAACTTTTAACCCTTATAATTTCCTAACAAAAAAAAATTTTGTTTCCAAAATTGTGCTGATGTAAAGTAGACATGTGGGAAATGTTATTTCTTAACTATTTTGTGTGACATATTTCTCTGTTTTAAGGGAATAAAAATTCAAAGTTTGAAAATTGCAAAATTTTCAAAATTTTTGCCATATTTGCATTTTTTTCATAAATAAATGCAAGTTATATGGAAGAAATTTTACCACTATCATGAAGTACAATATGTCACGAGAAAACAATCTCAGAATCGCGAAGATCCGTTGAAGCGTTCCAGAGTTATAACCTCATAAAGAGACAGTGGTCAGAATTGTAAAAATTGGCCCGTCATTAACGTGCAAACCACCCTTGGGGGTGAAGGGGTTAATTACTTGCGGGGACTAGTTTCCAAAATTGGGTAATTTCCACTGTTTAGGCACATTAGGGGCCCTCCAAATGCCACATGGCATCCGCTATCAATTCCAGCCAATTTCGTAATCCAAAACTGAAACAGTGCCCCTTCCCTTCTCTGCCCTGTCGTGCGCCCAAACAGTAGTATAACTCCACAAATAGGGTATTGACGTACTCAGGAGAAATCACACAACAAATTTTATGGTGCATTTTCTCCTGTTACCCTTGTGAAATTGAAAAATTTGGCTCTAAATTAACATTATTGTTGGAAAAAGTTAAATGTTCATTTGTTCCTTGCACATTCCATTAATTCCTGTGAAGCACGTGAGGGCTTCATAAACTTCTTGAATGTGGTTTTGAGCACCTAGTCGGGTTCAGTTTTTAGAATGGTGTCATTTTTGTATAGTTTCTGTCATAAATGCCCCTCAAAGTCACTTCAAGTATGATGTGGTCTCTAAAAAAATGGTTTTGTTAATTTTATGGAAAAATTAGAAATTGCTGATCAACTTTTAAAACTTTTAACCTTGTAACAAATGAACAACCTTGTAACAAAAAACATTATGTTTCAAAAATAGTGCTGATGTAAAGTAGACCTGTGGGAAAATGTTATTTATGAACTATTTTGTGTGATATATATCTCTGACTTAAGGGCATAGAGATTAAAAGTGTGAAAATGTTGACATTTTCTAAATTTTTGTCAAATTTCCAATATTTTCAGGAATACACTCAAGTTATATTGATGAAAACAGGCTCTGGTGCGAAGGGAATAAAGAAGCACTGCCATCTATATTTGTATTAATATACTAGATGGTGGCCTGATTCTAACGCATCGGGTATTCTAGAATATGTATGTAGTTTATTTATGAAGATTTAAGAATAATGCAATGAATACACAGGATTTATAGAGGCTGCTGGTTTGTATATACAGGCTGCTGGAATGTATGTAGAGGCTGCTGGGGTGTATATAGAGGCTGCTGCTGGGGTGTATATAGAGGCTGTTGCTGGGGTGTACTGTATATAGAGGCTGCTGCTGAGGTGTACGTGGAGGCTGCTGGGGTGTATATGGAGGCTGCTGCTGGTGTATATGTGGAGGCTGCTGCTGCTGGGGTATATGTGGAGGCTGCTGCTGCTGGGGTATATGTGGAGGCTGTTGCTGCTGGGGTATATGTTGAGGCTGCTGCTGGTGTATATGTGGAGGCTGCTGCTGCTGGGGTATATGTGGAGGCTGCTGCTGGGGTATATGTGGAGGCTGCTGCTGCTGCTGGGGTTTATAGAGGCTGCTGCTGGTGGGGTGTACATGGAGGCTGCTGCTGGGGTTTACGTGGAGGCCGGCGTCTCCATTCAGCAGGAGATGATCCACGGCTACTGTCGGGAGATCAGCGGCTAGCACCGCAGATCTCCCGACGATAGAGGTGGCGTGCGTGGTTCAAATACTGCACCAATTCGCGGCCAGACTGCGCCTGTCGCTGATTGGTCGCATCCGGCCGGGCGCAACCAATCAGCGACGCGGGATTTCCGTTACAGACAGACAGAATTAGACGATTATATAGTAGATTGCAGTCATCATATTAAATAGCGCTGTGTACTTATTATTGGCTATTTCGCCTTTCTACACAGATAATTCTTCTTTTTTCATTAGGTCTATGACATCACGTGATATAAAAAATAGCCAGCTGAATTCTTCTAAACTCTATGTAGAAACAGGAAGTCAATTTTCACTATATGAATCATGAGTCACTGCAAAAGTCCCAGGCTGGGGTAGGAGGGAGCAGCTGGGTCAAGAATTGAAGAGGGGAATGGTAAATGCAGGGAAAAAAGACTCCTGTTTCTACATAGAGCAGAAAAAGGAGAAGAATTACCTGGTAGAAAGGCAAAATGAGCAATAGTAAGTACATAGTGCCATATAATATGATGATTGCACATATTATGAGGATAAAAACTTTGATGGGAGTGCTTCTTTAACTTTTATCCCTACTTGCTCCCTGACATGAACAATAGTTGCTCTTTATTTACCTGTTTCTAATATGGTTCTTGCTTTTCATTTATTTTTTTGTTTATTTTTTCTCATGTGACCAGTGGTTCTGTCGATTTCTACATTTGTGATCTGACTTGGTGTTGGTAAGGCTGTTTTTCTGCTATGTGTTTTGAATTTGTGTCCTTTGGTGAGCTGAGATACGTTGCTAATTATATGGATGGAGCACAGTTCTTTCCTCCAGTGCGATATTGCAGAGTTACCACCTTTACTTCCGACTTGATTTGGCTAGGTCCATACTATGTCTTTGCTCAGAAGGTATGTACCCAACAGTGAGCACAGTCAAAATAAATGGTGAGGCATCCATCTACTGTAGCTACTCATTGTTAAGAAGCTTTTACAAAATAGCATAATTTATTTTCAGTGCATATCTTTATAGGAAAATGCAATCTACTGTACTTTCCTACATATCAATTAAAATAGTAAATTTTATTAGACGACTTCATAAAAAGGAAGCATGGACGAAGCATTTACAAGCGAAACGCGCGTCGGGTGTGGTGAGTCCCTGGGTTCTATTCACTGGTAATTTCACCTTAGCTTACTACACAGGTGAATCTACTATTAGACACTTATGTATACTTTACTTTGCTATTTCTTAAGTGATTCACATAATAGTCTTTCTTATAACACTATTTCTTACCAGACACCTATGCACACCCCACCTTGTTCTGTGCAATCTTGCTGCTTAAAATTGGGATTTACTTGTACTATGGTGTGTGATACTGTGACATGTTTTATTGTTGTCTTTTGATATGTTGAGGATTTTTCACCTCTACTGTGAAATAGTAATTATAACAATTATGCATTATGAGATATATATGTTACAGATAATTTATGTACCGTATTTTTCGGATTATAAGATGCACTTTTTTCCCAAAAATTTTTGGAGAAAATAGGGGTGCGTCTTATAAGGCGAATATACCTTACTGGCCGCAGTGGAGCAGGGTCCCATGGCCGCTGATGGTGGAGGCAAAAGTGGAGTGTTGCTGCAGGTTGCAGGCTGGGATGAGGGGGTGTTCTGATGTGCACTGCTGCGGGTGTTTGGTGTGCGGAGGCTCTGCCGACCTTTTGTGAAAGCCCAGAGCCCCCCGCACTAACATGGTAAACTGTGCGGTGGACTCCGAAAAATGGCTGCCAGGGCATGCGCAGATGGAGATCTCGGCACCAAGATCTCGGGAGATGAGATCTCAGCACTGAGATTTCATCTCCAAAGATGAGGTGTAAGGATGGTGGTTTTTTAATGGTGCTGGCAGATGATGCAGGACGATGGTGCTGGCAGATGAAACAGGAAAGATTCCAGGGACACAGCAAGGTGCAGTTTTCAAAAGCTTTTACTTACAGTTCACTTGTGCACATAGGCCCATTTAGTCCTGTGTCCTCCAGGTGAGGAGACCAGTAAACTCCCAGGTATATTGGGGTACACCACTCCAGGACTCCTTTCTTATGGCCTTCACACACATTGTCCCAAGCCGGCAGCCTCGGATCATGTCGGGCGACGTACTTTAGGTCCACTTGATCCTATCCGGCTACCTTTTCGGTGAATGTGTGTGGATGTGGCTGTGGCACATACAGTCACCACAGCCCCCGGTTTGCTAGCTGAGTCTTGTAGTCAGTGGCGTAACTAGAAATGGCGGGGCCCCACAGCAAAATTTTGAACGGGGCCCCCTCTCCCAAACGGGCGGCGGGGGGGCGGGGTTCTGATAGTGGGTGGAGCCAATAGCAGTGGGCGGAGCAAATCACAGCAATTCTCTAGGCCCAAAAAATACTCTTCAGTCTCATAACGGCCAGCTTTTTGCCCAAATCAGAGCTGTATTTAAAGCAGACATTATGGAAACACAATATAATATAATGGACTGGTAGCAATGCAGCCCCCTTATGCTACCATTACTAGTAACCATGTCCCGCATAACTATTAATGCAGGCACATTATGCCCCCATAACTAGTAATAAGCCCTCTTATTCTCCCAGTCCCATCAGTAGTAATGTGCCCCTCAAGTAGTAATGCAGCCAAGAATGCAGAGTTATCACTCACACAGTATGTGCCCCCGTTAATCTTCGGTTCAGCTCCACAGTGGAGCACACTCACCACCAGTGTTCACACCTTCTGGGCGCCGCCGACGAGTGACGTCAGCAGCGTGATCACATGACATGATCACGCTGCAGACGTCGCTCTGACCTGGCGGTCAGAGCTTCAATTGTACTGGCGTCTGTATAGACACCAGTGCAATTGATTCCTGGGAGACGGCACGCAGCAGCTTCTCTGCGCCGGCTGTCAGCATGACAGCCAGCACAGGGAACCGCCGACTCTCAGGCCATGGGCGGCGGAACACAGCCGCAGGGGAGACAACTGCAGCAGGGACGGGCCCCCTGCTAGCCCGGGCCCTATGGCAGCTGCTTCCCCTGCTTCCACGATAGTTCCGCCCCTGCTTGTAGTCCTCCACTAGTCTTGGGGGCCGGTTCTCCTACTGCGACCTGGTCCCTCAACCCGACTCTGGTAAGGCTGGATTCGGGCACCACGGGTGGATTCCTCACTTCCCGTGCCCCTAGGACCCCTTCTTCTTTCTAGAAGCTTCTCTCTTTTACACTGCTGCTATCAGTAGCTCCTCTCTCCTCCTCACCGACTCTTTCCAGAGCAATCTCTTCACCTCAGCACTGACTCCTCCCATCAACTGCCACTCCTTAAGCTCCGCCCATTCTCTACTTACTCCACCCACACCCTCTACCTAGTTACCCTCCAGCCTGGAATGAGGCCATCCTCCCATAGGGTACGCCCAGGTGCCCTGACTGGAGTGGTGTTGGATGCTGGTGTTAGAGTCCTGGGTAGTGCCCCCTCCTTACCTAAGAGTGGGATACCACACCTCTGGCTGAGGTGCAGTACCTCTGTGGCGACTGGACCCTCAGGGATGCCACATCTTATAATCTGGTGCGCTTTATTATCTGCAAAATATGGAATATTATCCTCTGAAAATTACTAATATCCCCGGGTGTACGGGAAAAAACTTTTCTGTATCTGTGGTATTCTGCCTTACGTTTTAACATTTTTATGAAGTTGTTTAATAAAATGTACTATTTTAATTGATACGTGGCCATATGTAAAACTTCTTTTTTCTGTGTTATATTGTACTCCTTGCTTTATGAATGACTTTGTCTAGGATACAATTTGGTGTCTTTGTGCTTTCCTACAGTTAAACAAATGGTATGCTGAGGAATGCTGTTCTATCAGACTTTAAGGTTGGGCGAAAGGCAGATTTCAATGGAGTCAGAAAGAGGGTAGGAAAGGTGTCATAACTCAATGTTCTAAAGGACAGAAATGTCAAGTAGGTGGCGCTATAGAGTTCAAGTCCTCTTTTTCTCTGAAGAGGCAATTTGCATATAAAATTTCCCAGAGGAGCATTGCATGGCGAATAAGCCTCCTTTCTTTGACAAGCCAGAGCTGGCATGTCACTTTCCACCAGGAGAAACCTTACCCCTTACACCTCAGTCTAGAGCCTCTCACCTAGCCAAATCAGTACTCATACCTTGCACTGACGAGGGCCGATAGCCCGAAACACCGTGTCTGCAAATTGAGATACTGATTTGGCTTTTATCCTAAGTCATATTACAAGACTCGTTAAAGGGTTGATTGTGATTTGTAGGATCACTACTTTCAATAGGTTGCGCTATAGAGTTCAAGTCCTCTTTTTCTCTGAAGAGGAAATTTGCAAGTAGGAAGGGAGATTTAGCAAAATTAAATTCTCACTGCACAATTGTTAACAATCCCGAACAGAAGGAAGAATTTGAAGCATTTAAAGAGACCAGGATGGATGAACACAGAACTTAAACACTTGCTAAAAAGGAAAAAAGAAATTTATATTAAATGGAAAGAAAGGGACATATCTAAAGAAGAATAAAATGCTGTCTGCAGGGAATGCAGGGAAAGCGCTAGAAGAGCTAAAGCTAGTAATGAAGTGAGATTTGCAAGGCAGAACAAAAGCAATAAAAAAGGATTTTTGGGGTATGTCAAAAGTAAAAGAAAGGTCAAAGATGCTATAGAATTTTTACAGGACGAAAAGGGTGAAGTGATCAAAAATAATGTTGAAAAGGCCAAACTTTCAAATTCCTATTTTGCATCTGTGTTCTCTTAGAAAGCAAATGTAACATCAACTGATTTTCATTGTGCTATTGAAGGAATAAAAGAATACACAATATCTATAAACAGAGAGATGGTGAGCAAATACTTAGCTAGTTTAAATTAATTTTAATCTCCTGGTCCAGATAAATTACATCCTAGGGTATTGTAAGAGATAACAGAGGAAATTTCAAAACCTCAAGCCAGAATCTTTGAACATTCCTGGTGAACAGGAGAAGTCCCAGAAGACAGGAGGCAAATGTTGTCCCTATCTTCAAAAAAGGAAAGAAAATGGAGCTAGGAAATTACAGGCCAGTGAGCCTTACCTCTATAACATTAAAGATCTTTGAACAAATTATTAAACAGCATGTATGTAAGTACTTGGATAAGAATACAGTAAATAACCAGAACCAGCATGGGTTTGTAGTAAACAAGTCATGCCAGACTAATCCAAATTTGTTCTATGATATAATCACTGACTGAGTGGATAAGGTAAATGCGGTTGATATAGTATATCTTGAATTCAGCAAAGTGATTGACAAAGTATCTCATACTATCCTTATTGAAAGAATGACCAAGTATGGGATTGACAAGTCTGTGGTTAGATAGATTCATAACTGGCTCAGTGATCGTACTGAAAGAGTAGTAATAAATGGTTGCACATCCAATTGGAAGTGTTTCAAGTGGGGTATCACAAGTCTCTGTCTTGACGTCAATATTGTTCAACATTTTTATAAATGATATAGATAATGGAACTGAAGGTAAACTAGTCAAATTTGCAGATGATACAAACTAGGAGGCATAGCTAACACTAGAGAAGACAGAGAAAGGATTCTGAAGGACCTAGATAAGCTTGAACAATGGGCAGTGACTAGTAGAATGGTATTTATCAGGGAGAAATGCAAGATTCTACACCTGGGCAAGAAAAACGAAAATTCCATATGCAGAATGGGAGGAATAGAACTAAGCTACAGCATGTGTGAAAAAGACTTGGGTATACTAACAGATGATAGACTGCACATGAGTCAACAGTGTGATGCAGCAGCAAAAAAGGCAAAGTTCTGGGATGTATTATGAGAAGCATAGAGTCTAGATCACATGAAGTAATTATCCCTCTCTACTCCTTAGATAGGTCTCATCTAGAATACTGTATCTAGTTCTAGCTAACACATTTTAAAAAAGACATTGAAAAACTGAAGTAAATTCAGAGAAGAGCTACCAGAATGGCGAGCAAACTGCAAAGTTGTCCTACGAGGAACAATTAAAGGATCTGTGAATGTTTAGCTTGCAAAAAAGAAGGCTAAGAGGAGACTTAATAGCTTTCTACAAATATCTGAAGGGATTTCACAGTGTAGAAGGATCATCCTATTTCTCATTTGCACATGGAAGCACAAGAAGTAATGGAATGAAACAGAAACAGAGAAGATGCAGATTAGATATTAGAACAAACATTTTGACAGTGAGGGTGATCATTGAGTGTGGAAAATGCTTCCATGAGAGGTGGTGAGGTCTCCTTCAATGGAAGTCTTCAAACAGAGGCTGGACAGACATCTGTCTGAGATGGTTTAGTGAATCATGCATTGAGCAGGGGGTTGGAATCCAAGACCCTTGAGGTCCCTTCCAACTCTAACATTCTATGATTCTATTAATTTTGATCAGATGGATGCTGAAAGAACACACATTTTGCCTCCATCACATGAATGGTTGTCTGTGGCAACGTTACAGTATATGTTGGGAAACGCTTCCGATGTATACTGTAGGATAGGTGCACAGATACCGTGTATAAATAGCCTTTGAAACACTGTGGTTTTTCAGAATAAACCATATCTGGCTGAAATGACGCAGCACAGTGGAAAAAACAGGCACCTTACAGTACCCATGCTGTAAGGCATATGTCCCTACATCACCAGGCTACACTATCCCACTGGAAGAGCACCATAACTACAATGGTCACCACACAGCACCAACACCAAGTGAATAGATCTAATAACTCCCCTTCCATGTGGTCTCAGACAGAAAGCTGAGAGCAAAATAGTAGCGGTCATATACTGTCCTCGAGGCTTACGCACCCATTTCCTAGACCATTTTTCTGCCTGGCTGCAGCACTCCATGTCCTCAGAATTACCAATCCTTATCCTGGGAGATTTGAACATCCCCATAAATAGCCCCACCTCCCCATCTGCATCCCAGTTTTTATCTTTAACCACTTCTCTTAAGGGCCCTTCTCACATAGCGAGAGCGCTACTGAGATCGCTGCTAAACAGCGATCTCAGCAGCGATCTCGCTATTTCTGACACGTACCAGCGATCAGGCCCCTGCTGTGAATCGCTGGTCGTGTCAGAAATGTCAGGACCTTTTTTTGATCGCTGGTCTCCCGCTGACAGGCACGCATCGCTGCGTGTGACAGGCGGGAGACCAGCGATCCGCTGGTAACCATGGTACACAGCGGGTTGCCAGGCGCGAGGCTGTGCCTGGAAACCCGCTGTGTACCTTGGATACCAGCGCCCTGATGCAGGGAGCTGGTAACCAAGGTACACGTCGGGTTTCCAGGCACCGCGCAGCGCCTGGAAACCCGACGTGTACCTTGGTTACCAGCTCCCTGCATCAGGGCGCTGGTATCCAAGGTAAACTGCGGGTAACTAAGCGATGTTACCCGCAGTGTCCCTGTGCTGATCGCTGCCCTGAGCTGCCTGTGTGGCAGCTCAGCAGCGATCATGTAGCGATACACCAGCGATCCTGATCGTTGTCCGGATCGCTGGTGTATCGCTATGTGAGACCCGGGCTTTAGCCTCTTAAAGCTCTCAACTTTTGAAACACCCTTGATCTGGTCTTTGTCTGGCTCTGTTCAATCTCCTACCTAAAATCCAAGAAAAGAAAAAAACAATATGGGACAAGTAGATATGTAGCAATAAAATACCTTTATTAACAAGTGGTAAAGGATAGCACCGTATACAAGAGGTGCCCGCACCATGAAAAAAAAAGACATCTACTATACAGTACAGACTAAAAGTTTGGACACACCTTCTCATTTAAATATTTTTCTGTATTTTCATGACTATGAAAATTGTACATTCACACTGAAGGCATCAAAACTATGAATTAACACATGTGGAATTATATACTTAACAAAAAAGTGTGTAACAACTGAAATTATGTCTTATATTCTAGGTTCTTCAAAGTAGCCACCTTTTGCTTTGATGACTGCTTTGCACACTCTTTGCATTCCCTTGATGATCTTCAAGAGGTAGTCACCGGAAATGGTTTTCTCTTCACAGGTGTGCCCTGTCAGGTTTAATAAGTGGGATTTCTGGCCTTATAAATGGAGTTGGGACCATCAGTTGTGTTGTGCAGAAGTCTGGTGGATACACAGCTGATAGTCCTACTGAATAGACTGTTAGAATTTGTATTATGGCAAGAAAAAAGCAGCTAAGTAAAGAAAAACGAGTGGCCATCATTACTTTAAGAAATGAAGGTCAGTCGGTCCTTACAGTGTCTGATGTACTTCTGCCACGTTTACTGAACACAGGTAATACACAGGTGACATGAGGTAATACATAAGTAACATAAGGTAAAACACAGTAAAATGAGGTAATAAACAGTAACATGAGGTAATACACAGTAATATGAGGTAATACACAGGTAACATGAGGTAATATGAGGTAATATACGGTAAGATGAGGTAATACACAGTGATATGAGGTAATACACAGTAATATGTAATACTGTACTTTGTCTTACCCCATCTCATTGTAGATTGTAAACTCTCACGAGCACGGCCGTCATTATTTTTCTTTAATTATTGTATTATCTTTAACATTGTTACTTATGAATTGTATATGAACTTTTGAATTGTAAAGCTCTGTGGAATATGTTGGCGCTATATAAATAAAGATTATTATTATTACTAAGACGCTTTTTAAGGGATTTAATAATTGTGAGACTGCAGTGGTCAAACTTGAAGAAAACACTTGTTAATATTAGTTGTGTTGGGGTATTTTATTTGTTTTGGGCTTTTTGCAAACAGCATAAAGTTTTGTGAGTCTTGCTTATTACCTAATTTGCAATGGGGGGGTTAAATAATTTGCTTGTGTACATAGATTGCTGAGGTACCGACAAACCTGCCATTTCAAATTTAAGAAAAAAAAAGCAAAAAAAATAAATATAACAAGTGTAAAACCTGCAACTGATTTTGTAGTTTAAATTTTTGCTGCCAGTTTTGCTGGGAATTAGCACAAGATATTTGTCTTTCCTTTGTGTCGTAGCCAGAAATGTCTCTGGACTGAGCTGCTGAACAGCTGAGACTCTACCCATGCTAGGAAGCTAAAAATCTGGTAGATAATGGGATATATCTCTAGTGTGTGAACTATAAACATAAACATCTTGAAACTTGCAATAAGGAATATTCGACTGTTATATAAATCATGAATGTGGAGTACTAATTGCCCTGTAAAACGTTACACACCATTTGGTCAGATTCCTTCTAATGTTGAGATGATATACTCATATATTAAAGGTATAGTTTTTCATTAAATTTTTGTGTGAGGGTGCATATTTTGCATATAAAATACAATTGTTACAAAGGGACATGCTTTATGCGTGGATGAAAAATGTTTTAAACATTCATTTAAGAAAGGTTTCTTTACAGTTACAGTAGTAAAGTTATAAAGGGTACACACAAATCTAATGACAAATGCCTGATATAAAAAGATCATAGATAAACTAGCATTGAATGAGAAGTAATTGATCTGAAAAAGATTTAACTTTGTAGATGTTTTTTCTTTTCTATCGTAACCAACTATGTAAGTCTTAGTAAGGCTAGGTGTATTTCAGTTTTGGACATTGTGTTTTCTAGCACTATTTTACACAGATGCACCGTAAATCAAATTTTGGGAGACAGTTCGTCAAAGTCGGCAAAGTCGAATTTCAAAAGATCTGTTCATATCAACTTGTAAACTATTTAAAAATACTATATTGCATCCACTAAAAACACTACATTGAGTGCAAGTATGCCCATTACAAGACATATGCTTGTACTGTATGTAGTTGAGCTACTGAAGTGACTGGCATGCCTAAGTTATGTTATAACATGTTATGTTCATGCCTTCCTGGTTGTTGTAAAATCAGGTAATTGGCCCTTTAACCCCTTCCTGACATGTACCGTACTAGTTTTGCTATGCGGCTACTACATTCCCGCAAACAGCAGTACAGGTACGGTGCATCAATCACGCTGCCTCACACTGAGCGCCGCAGCGATCAGGTGTGGGTGTTAGCTGTTAATGACAGCTGACACCCCACAGCAACACTAGCACCGATCGAGGGCATCTAACCCCTCTGATGCTGCTTTAAGTAGGGACAGCGACATAGAGGGGCATCGCGCAGGGAGGGGGCTCACTGTGCACTTCCAACAGCACAACACCATGCGATCGAGTTGTCCTGATGGTCTTCATGGAGCCTCCCGACCGCCAGATGGCTGTGGGGTTCTTCAGGGGGTTCTTCAGTGAAGGTGTCATGTCAGTGCCTGCTCATAGCAGGACCTGAGATGCCTCCTCCCTGCCTGTTAGATCATGGTCTAATGTCCTGCAGTGCAGATGGATTGCAGAACATCAGATCAGCAATTTGATGTTATACAGTAATGTCCCACACTGGGACAATGTAAAAAGTAAAAAAATATTAAAAACTGTAAAAATATTTTTTAAAAATCCCCAAATTAAAGGGAATCTGTCACCCCATTTTTGAACTATAAGATGCAGCCACCACCATCAGGTCCTTATCTACAGTATTCTGTAATGCTGTAGATAAGCCCCCGATGTCACCTGAAAGAGAAGAAAAGCGAGTTATATTTTATACTCACCCAGGGGCGGTCCGCCGTCAGGTCCGATGGGCGTCGCGGTCTGGTCCTCCCATCTTCGAGTGAAGCCCTCCTCTTCTCAGCTCCGGCACAGGCGCACTGCTCTGCCCTGGTGAGGGCAGAGCAGAGTACTGCAGTGCGCAGGCGCCGGGAAAGGTCAGAAAGGTCCGGCGCCTGTGCACTGCAGTACTCTGATCTGCTCTCACCAGGGCAGATCAGTGCGCCTGAACAGGAGCCGCGACGGGACGCAAAGAAGAGGCAGGCTTCGCTAGAAGATGGGAGGCGCTGAACCGGACCGCGACGCCCATCGAACCAGACCGGACGGCGGACCGCCCCTGGGTGAGTGTAATATAACTTGTTTTTCTTCTCTTTCAGGTGACATCGGGGGCTTATCTACAGCATTACAGAATGCTGTAGATAAGCCCTGATGGTGGTGGCCGCATCTCATAGTCCAAAAATAGGGGTGACAGATTCCCTTAAAGAAAAAAAAGAAACATATTTTCTTTAATAAATACATTTATTTATGTAAATGCAAAAATAAAAAGTAAATCTACACATATTTGGTATCACCGCATCCGTAACGACCCGCTCTATAAAACTGTCCCACTAGTTAACCCTTTCAGTGAGCACCATAAAAAAATAAAAAATGAGGAAAAAACAATGCTTTATCATTATATCGCTGAACAAAAAGTGCAATAAAATGCGATTAAAAAGACAAATGTAACTAAAAATGATACCACTGAAAATGTCATCTTGTTCCGCAAAAAAACAAGCCATCATACAGCTCCATCAGCAGAAAAATAAAAAAGTTATAGCTCTCAGAATAGAGAAGGGATAAAAAATAATTATTTTTTGTATAAAATAATTTATATTGTGTAAAATGCCAAAACATAAAAAAACTAAATAAATAAATTGGGTATTGCTGTAATTGTACTGACCCGAAGAATAAAGCTGCCTAACCAATTTTACCACACACAGAACGGTATAAAAAAAAGAAGCAATTCCTGAATTGTTGGTTTTTGTCCATTCTGTCTCCCAAAAATCGGAATAGGAAGCCATCAAAAAGTCATGTGGCCGAAAATAGTGCCAATAAAAACGTAAGCTCGTCCCGGAAAAATCAAGCCATAACATGACTCTGAGGGCCGAAATATGGAAAAATTATAGCTCTCAAAATATGGTGATGCAAAAACTAGTTTTCGCAATAAAAATCATTTTTTAGTGTGTGACAGTAGCCAAACATAAAAACCCAATATAAATCTGGTATCTCTGGAATTGCACCAACCCGAAGAATAAAGTTGTCTAATCACTTATACCGCACAAGGAACGTCATAACAAAATAAAACCAATTCTTCACATGCTGTTGATTTTTTTCATTCTGCTTCCCAAAGATCGCAGAAAGGCTTGGAGCAGATTTATCCTGCGCTAAGCGCTTACACCGGGGCTTCTGGGTAAATCTCTGAAATATGTGATTCAGACAGCCTATAATGAGGCAGATGGAGGCACTGTGGGCACCATAGGACCTTTGATCCTCAGTTTTGTGCACTTCTGAAAAGGACACCGGTGAACAGAGGCCAGACGGAGTCCAGTGTAACTCTGCTGCCTCATTATAGTGAATGGATCCATTGGGGGTTTCATCTGTCACGTCACTTGGAGATTTAGTTGGAAACCCTGATTTAAATGCTCAGCGTAGAGCGCCGGATGATGTGATCATAAATGCTATGTAAAATGATCCCACCAAGGACAACATCTGCAAGGAGTTTGTATATTCTCCCCGTATTTGCGTGGGTTTCCTCCGGATACTCCGGTTTCCTCCCACACTCCAAAAAATATATTGATAGGGAATCTAGATTGTGAGCCCCATCGGGGACAGCGACGATAATGTGTGCAAACTGTAAAGCGCTGCGGAATATGTTAGCGCTATAGAAAAATAAAGATTATTATTATTATTATTATTCCCAACAAAAGCTTCAACTCAATCTGCAAAAAAGTAAGTCCCCACTCAGGTCTGTCATCTGTTAAAGGAAATATAGGGGCTTCCACATTACTGGGAGCACAAAGGCTCTGGAAAAGAGAAATGGCTCCTCGCCCCGTAAAAGAAATTCAACAAATTCTCTGTCCCCCGTCCTTTCTGAGCCCCAGTATGCCTAAACCACATTTAGCGCCCACATGTTTGTCATTTCTGTAGTGATGAGAGCCCACCTAATTTACAGGTGCGTGTCTCCAGAAGCACGAGCTGGGCATAATATACTGGTCACTACACCAGCAGTTTGCAATTTTCACTCAGCAACATCCACTGCTGTTTGCTTCTGGAAAACACCCATGGAGTCAAAATCGTCAGTGCATCTGTAGATAAATTCCCAAAGGGTTATAATTTACAAAATGGGGTCACTTGAGGGGGGATTCTGCTTTTCTAGCACTTGGGCTCTTTATATGGAATCCGCAAACTATTCTTGGAAAATCAGAGTCCCAGGAGGCAAATAGCGTTCTGTCCCTCCCGAGTCTCTCCGTATGGCAAAGTAATACTGCAAAACCACATATGGGGTATTTCCACGTTCAGTAGAAATTGTGGGACAAATTCTGGTGACATTTTAACCCATTTCCCAGTATGAAAATGTAAAACTTGGGGCTAACCCACAATCTTGGTGGTAACATGTAAATTATTTTATCTTCACTGCTCAATGGTATAAATATGGTGTCAATATTATCACTGCACCCCTAGATGAATTCATTGAGAGGTTTAATTTGTAAAATGGGACCACTTATGGGGTTCTGCTGTCTTGGCATCTCACGGGCTCTGCCAATGTAATATGGCACCCTCAAATAATTGCAGCAAAATCTGCACTGTAATATGATGTTTCATCCCTTCGGAGCTTTGCACTGTGCATCAAAAGTTGTTTTCGACAACATATGGGCTATCAGTGAACTCAGGAGAAATTGCACAAAAAATTTTGGGGTCCATTTTCTCCTGTTACCCTTGTGAAAATACAAAATTTGGAGTTAAAAAAGATATTTGTGGGAAATATGTGATTTTTTTATTTTCACGACTTAACGTTATAAACTACTGTGACGCACCTGTGAGTTCAAGGTGCTCAATACACATCAAGATAAGGTCCCTAAGAGTCTAGTTTCCAAAATGGTTTCACTTGTGGGGGGTTTCTACTGTTTAGGCACATTAGGGGCTCTCCAAACACAACATGGCATCCGCTAATTATTCCAGCAAATTTTACATTCATAAAGTCAAATGGCGCTCGTTCCTTTCCGAGCCATGATGTGTGCCCAAACAGTAGATTTGTGGTATCGGCATGCTAAGGAGAAATTGCACAACAAACTGTATGGTCCATTTTCTACTATTACCTTTGCAAAAGTAGAAAAAAATAGGTCTAAAGGAAAAATTTTGGGAAAGAAAAGTAAATGTTTATTTTTTACTTCCACATTCCAAAAATTCATGTGAAGCACCTGAATGGTTAAATAAACTCCTTAACTTCCTAACAAAAAAAAACTATGTTTCAAAAATTGTGCTGATGTAAAGTAGACATGTGGGAAATGTTATTTATTAACTATTTTGTGCAATATTACTCTCTGATTTAAGGGTATAAAAATTAAAAATGTGAATATTGCAAACTTTTCAAAATTTTTGCCAAATTTCCATTTTTTTTCACAAATAAACGCAAGTCATATCAAAGAAATTTTACTGCTATCATGAAGTATAATATGTCATGAGAAAACAGATTCAGAATCAGTGGGATCCATTGAAGCGTTCTAGAGTTATGACCTCATAAATTGACACTGGTCAGAGTTGTAAAAATTGGCCTAGTCAGGAAGGTGAAAACAGCCTTCAGGGCAAAGGGTAAAAAGTAATATAAATATTGAGTAAGCAAGAGCCTTGGAAAACAAAATAATTATAAATCTTGTATATATAATGGGTCAATCACACCATCCTGCATAGTTTACATCTATAACTTTATATGTAACTGTGGCACCCCATGGGTCCAGTTGCCACAGTGACATTGCTACTCACAGGGGGTGATGACATGCCTGGAAGCAAGGAGGGGGTCCCTTAGCCAGGTAATACCAACATTCAACACTTTTACTACTCCAGACCAGAAGGGGGAGCTCTAAACCCAGTTTCAGGGGAGCTTTCCTATAAGTTCTGGGCTGGAGGTGGAGTTAGTTAGTTGCAGTCTGTGAGAGTCTGTACAAGGGACAGGAGCTGTGAGGAGCTTGTCCCAAGAGCAGAGTTAAGAGAGAGGAAAGTGGAAGTTTAGGGAACTCTGGGGATTGGAGATGTGACCAAGTTTACCCCAGGGCAGAGTGCTTGGAACCGGACGCCGAAGTCTGTGGCTGCACAGGTACAACATATCCAGTAGCAAAATCCTGAGGGCAGGAGAATGCTGGCCTCCTGGCCCCATCATATGCCTGAAAACACAGCAGCTATAGAGGAGCGACACCTTCAACAGGCTCAAGCTGCGTGCCATACGGGCAAGTACCACAGGACAATAAGGAACAGAGGACCAATCATAGCTTTAGGAATAAAGTTAGCATGCACTCTTGTCTAAGATGCGAGGTGCAGGTGTAATGGACCAATTGGTCCCATTAGCAATGAAGTCTAATTCACCTCACACTCATATAGGTTTCATGCAAATTAGAGTAAATTTTATTATATACAAATATGTGGGAGCAAAACAAGAATATATAGCAGAAGCGATATAAAACTTGACGTTTTGGCTCTGCCAGAGCCTTAATCACTTTATCGCTTAATCCAAAGCCAGTTCATAGATAGAATGTATAAAGGAAGAAAGATCTCCACATATGCCCAAGAAAGGCAGCTGGTGGTGTGCCTGTATATAGCGGTGCTCCCGCGCCTGGCTGCAATGGCGGCGTTGGTGGCTATATACAGGATTATATACAGGACTGTTTTTAATTATATGTCTGTTGTTTGGTTTGTTGGTATTGTATTCACTATTGTGTCTGTATCCGATTGGTGTTTTTGCTAATTGGTGGGTGGTATTTGGTGTATATAATGGTGGTTAAAGCACTCTGTACTGTGCTCGGAAAAGGTCTTTGAACCGAAACATTGCCACAGGAGGCAGAATAAAATGTAAGACTTGCTTTTCACCAGTGTCTAAGGTGCTGTCTTTTGATTTATTGTTATGGAACTCGCTCCAGGATGGACTCCCTGGTTTTTACGTGCGCCTTTTCTTTGTCTTAAATAGACTTGGATTTTTATAGGGTGCAGTTTAACTTTTTGTATTCTGAAGCAGCGTCGGCTAACATCTTTATTGCCGAATACCACAGGTGGCGTCACGATCTATATTTTATAAACTTTATTCCCCTTTTATCATCATTTTCATTGGACGCCAAGGGCCACGGACCGGGTCACTGCTGCCGTGACACATCCCCTTAAGAACCGACCCGGAACAGAGTATCCCCACAGCCCTGGCAGGCGCGCCATAACCCATTCTCATGTACAGCACCATGGAATAAATAATAATTATTATAATAAATAATTGTAGAACCATTTTATTAAAGGAAGACATGCAAAATCCAGGTGGGTGTTGGCATAGCATTTAAAGCCGCATTAACCGATAATCCCTCAGATTCTAATGTCTTATTTTTCACAATAACTGTGAAATGTGAATGGATTGACCTACTGAATGGTGTGTCCACAAACGCTTGTTCATCGAGCATGAAATCAGCTATGCAAGCTAAAAAATTCTCATTCAGTTTTCAAAATGATGCGATGTAAATGGAAATTGTTTCAGTCACCATTTAGACCTGAAAAAAGCAAGAGTGGAAATTCAAATCCTAAATAGGTATAGCATTCAGAGATTGGTTGATCATATCCCAAGGCTATTAGCCTTTGGATCTAGTAGTAGTTGGAGCATTTTAATGAGAAAATATTTCTGTCACATAGTTCTTAATTATTATTGCAAATGCTGTTGTTCATATAAAACACGTGAAATTGATTATTGAACATTGTATTTGATTTTTCATTTCACAGTTGTAAGGGGATGGACAAGTGAGAAGACGCACACAGTTGATGCTTAACAGGGTGTCTGCAAGCAAACAACACCACCTGCTGGTCAAAGATGATAGGAGAGGGGAAAGAAGAGAGAATTGCATTAGCAGGAACTGAAGAGTGAAGTGCATATTCTTTTGGGGAACAGATTGGAGGAGACACAAGGTCAAATAATAGTTGTGGCACAGCTAATAATTGTAACAGGCCCAAGACGGCAGTAAAGCTGAGGTGTCAGCACTGGAACATGTAGTAGGATGGATGTGTGGTGCAGCTAGTTTGGCTTATAGCCGCCATTGCGAGTAACCAGACCCAAGTAAAGAATCAAGTGCCCAGACCCAAGTAAAGAATCAAGTGCCCAGACCCAAGTAAAGAATCAAGTGCCCAGACCCAAGTAAAGAATCAAGTTACCAGACCCGAGTAAAGAATTGAGGGACCAGACCTAAGTAAAGAATCAAGTGACCAGACCAGAGTAAAGGACCGAGAGACTGGGGACAGAGCTAAGTGATCAGGGACAGAACTGAGTGAGCGAGACCAGAGCCAAGAGAAGAGAGCAGATCATGTTAGTGAGATCTGCAACATCAGGGGTGAAAGCATGATACGTAGGGGACAGAATATGGAGGCAGCCAGCATTACGTGTGCTTTGAGTGAACCATTAAGAAGGGACTTGTCGCCCAATGATATATTAGTATAGACTCCGGTAAGGGCTAAACAGCATGTGTCAATACCACCAGAGTGACCGGATAACGCTAGTGACGAATAAAGATCTGACTGTAACCGACTTTAGAATCGAGCAAGGCTGCCACTAGGATTTTCAGGACCCCATACTTGCAAAATTTTCGGGCCCTGTGCATCTTTTAGGCCTTGCTGAACTGTGCAGCATTTGTGCTTTTTTCTTTAGAGGCTTCTATGTGGAACCTAAAAATACCACATTTAAAAAAACTGCAGTTACTTTTTTTTGTATATATTCTTTATTTAGAAAATTTCAATAATATAACAGGAAAGGAAAAAAGGATAAATATTTTCCAGAAATAGTAAAAGAAGAGAAAAAAAAAGAAAAAAGAAAAAACATTTGTAATAGATCACAACGATAACACTACAATGCTGCGGTTTTGCAAACCAAAAGAATTGTAAGAAGAGTTTATAAAAGTATGCGGGCCTCTGAACGTGCATAAGTGTTGCAAGATGAGACATAATTCCCAACATCCTGGTGCAACCTTGACTTTCCCTATTGCCAATATCATATCTCTTTCGGCTGGTGACAATTTTCTGGAGAAAAGAGCACATTGACACCATCTACCTGGGGACCAACCCTGTAATATTACAGCCCCTACCTTTGATGCATCTATCTACACAATGAATGGTTGGGTACTATCAGGCTGTATGAGGACCAAAGCAGAAGCAAAATTTTCCTTTAAAGAAGTAAACACTTCCTTCACGGGCAGGCTTATGACCAGGAAGGGGACAGACTTTTTGAAATGGTCTCAGTTAGTGGTTTAGTCACTACCGAAAAGTTCTTGATAAACTTGTGGTAATAGTTGATGAAACCAAGAAACCGCTGGAAATCCTTCAAATTTTCAGGAAGATCCCAATCCAGAACTGCCAGGACTTTCGCAGGATCCATACAAAAACTAGTGGAGGATAATAGATACCCCAGAAATATAATCTGCTGAACAGCGAACATACATTTTTCTGACTTGACAGAGTTTATTATCCCTACCCTACGTAACTGTAAAACCTGCCTCACATGTGTCTGGAGTTACTCTAGATCAGATGAATAGATTAAAATGTTATACAAATAGACTACCACAAATCTACCAGCCCAATGTTGGAAAATATCATTTATAAAATGTTGAAAAATGCTGGGGGTATTAGTCAACTCAAATTACATAATGAGTAGAGATGAGCGACTTTGCCTCCAGGAGGGTCGAGTCGCAAAAGTCGAGTCGAACGAAATCGGCCAACTAACAAGCGGTTTTGGCAAAAAACAAAACCCGACCCCAATGCAAGTCAAAGGGGTATAAAAGTCGCCAGTGAGTGGAGGACAGTAAACACACCTACAGTGCCCATTTCAATGCCAACGACATCAATTCTTATTACTTAAGCTTGTCAACCTTAATTTACTTTATAATGATCGTAAAGCATTGAAAACTGGGAGTTATTTGGCTAAAGTTGGGGGTGGGAAAAGCTGGCTCCAGGTTTTCATGGGCCCCGGGCGAAAGAGTCTCAGTGGGCCCCTTTAACACATACCTCAATTCATGATGCTCCGATACGGCAGAGAAATATAGGTATAGTACAATGCCAAAGACTTCACTTCTCACATTACATGAGTGATATCTATTGTAAATTCTACAACAGCTCAAAAACCGAACAGTATAGTCCTACATACAGTATTATGGGCACCACATAGTGCTCCATACAGAATAATGAGCCCCATATATTGCTCTATACAGAATAATGAGCCCCATATATTGCTCCATACAGAATAATGAGTCCCATATATGATGCTCCATACAGAATAATGGGCCCAATATAAAGCTCCATACAGTATATGATGGGCCCCATATATTGCTTCATACAGATTGGGCTCGATATAATGCTCCATACAGAATAGGCCCCATATGTGCTCCATATGATACTCCATATATAAAGGGCACTATATGATGCCCCATAAAAAATGAACCCCATATGATGCTCTAGTATATGATGGGCCCCATATATGATGCTCCAGTGTATGATGAGCCCCATATAATGCTCCAAATATAATGGTCCCCATATACAGTCAGGGCCAGAAATATTTGGACAGTGACACAATTTTCGCGAGTTGGGCTCTGCATGCCATCACATTGGATTTGAAATGAAACCTCTACAACAGAATTCAAGTGCAGATTGTAACGTTTAATTTGAAGGGTTGAACAAAAATATGTGTTAGAAAATGTAGGAATTGTACACATTTCTTTACAAACACTCCACATTTTAGGAGGTCAAAAGTAATTGGACAAATAAACATAACCCAAACAAAATATTTTTATTTTCAATATTTTGTGGCGAATCCTTTAGAGGCAATCACTGCCTTAAGTCTGGAACCCATGGACATCACCAAATGCTGGGTTTCCTCCTTCTTAATGCTTTGCCAGGCCTTTACAGCCGCAGCCTTCAGGTCTTGCTTGTTTGTGGGTCTTTCCCTCTTAAGTCTGGATTTGAGCAAGTGAAATGCATGCTCAATTGGGTTAAGATCTGGTGATTGACTTGGCCATTGAAGAATGTTCCACTTTTTTGCACTCATGAACTCCTGTGTAGCTTTGGCTGTATGCTTGGGGTCATTATCCATCTGTACTATGAAGCGCCGTCCAATCAAGTTTGCAGCATTTGGCTGAATCTGGGCTGAAAGTATATCCCGGTACACTTCAGAATTCATCCGGCTACTCTTGTCTGCTGTTATGTCATCAATAAACACAAGTGACCCAGTGCCATTGAAAGCCATGCATGCCCATGCCATCACGTTGCCTCCACCATGTTTTACAGAGGATGTGGTGTGCCTTGGATCATGTGCCGTTCCCTTTCTTCTCCAAACTTTTGGCTTCCCATCATTCTGGTACAGGTTGATCTTTGTCTCATCTGTCCATAGAATACTTTTCCAGAACTGAGCTGACTTCTGGAGGTGTTTTTCAGCAAATTTAACTCTGGCCTGTCTATTTTTGGAATTGATGAATGGTTTGCATCTAGATGTGAACCCTTTGTATTTACTTTCATGGAGTCTTCTCTTTACTGTTGACTTAGAGACAGATACACCTACTTCACTGAGAGTGTTCTGGACTTCAGTTGATGTTGTGAACGGGTTCTTCTTCACCAAAGAAAGTATGCGGCGATCATCCACCACTGTTGTCTTCCATGGGCTCCCAGGTCTTTTTGGATTGATGAGTTCACCAGTGCTTTCTTTCTTTCTCAGGATGTACCAAATTGTAGATTTTGCCACTTCTAATGTTGTAGCAATTTCTTGGATGGGTTTTTTCTGTTCTTGCAGCTTAAGGATGGCTTGTTTCACCTGCATGGAGACCTCCTGTGACAGCATGTTTCCTTCATAGCAAAACCTTCCAAATGCAAACACCACACCTCAAATCAACTCCGGCCCTTTCATCTGCTTAATTGAGAATGACATAACAAAGGGATTGCCCACACCTGTCCATGAAATAGCCTTGGAGTCATTTGTCCAATTACTTTTGGTCCCTTTAAAAACAGGGTGGCACATGTTAAGGAGCTGAAACTCCTAAACCCTTCATCCAATTTTAATGTGGATACCCTCAAATGAAAGCTGAAAGTCTGAACTTCAACTGCATCTGATTTGTTTTGTTTCAAATTCATTGTGGTAATGTCTAGAACCAAAATTAGATAAATGTTGTCTCTGTCCAAATATTTATGGACCTAACTGTATAATGCTTCATCTATAATGGGCCCCATATGATGCTCCAGTGTATAATATGCCCCGTATATGATGCTCCAGTGCATGATGGGCACCATTTATAATGCTCCAGTGTATGATGATCCACATATAATGCTCCAAATATAATGGTCCCCATATATAGTGCTCCATATATAATGGGTCCCAAATGATGCTCCAGTGTATAATGGGCCCCGTATATGATGCTCCAGTGTATAATGCTCCCCATATATTGCTCCAAACATTGCAATTGCTGGGGCCGTGAGCAAGCAGGGGGGACCCACTCGTGGGCGCCGGCACTGGCACAGGGCCCTTCATAGTAAGCCGGTGTCTCTGACGGCGAGTGGGCCCCCCAACCTGCCCAGGGCCCCAGCACTTGCCCGGGTGTGCCAGGTGCTGACGCCGGCCCTGGAGGGGTACAGCCCAGTTAGGGAGGTGGAAAAACTGGTATATGTTGAGGTGTAGGCTGGACGTTCTGCATCTGCAAATGGAGGAATTGGAGAAGTTGGAGGAAGAGGAGGACAAAGCGAGCAATTTTGCTGGCAACCTATGTGTCATCAGGGGAAGGTGGTACAAAATCCTTTGAAACCCAGGCATGGTTCATTTTAATGAAGGTGAGATCACCTACATTTTGGGTCCTTCTTTCTGTCAGCATTGATCCAGCAACACTGAAGACTCTTTCTGATAGCACACTACCAGCAGGGCAAGCGAGCTCCTGAAAGGCATATTGTGCCAATTCAGGCCAGGTTTCCTGTTTACAGGCCCAGTAGTCAAATGGGAATGAACTGTGAGGGAGAACATCGATAGGGGAGGAGAGGTAATTTTGAACCATAGTTAGTTGACAACTGCTGTCTCCTGTCTGTTGCAATCAATTCAGTATTAACAATCATGTGAGCGGTACTCGAGAAATCAGTCCACAACATGGTCATGAAACCCCTGTCTACAATGCCACTTCGGCTGTGTGCACCACGAACACCTCTTCCATGTTGCCCAGTATGGCTCGTGGTAGAACCTGCACCGCTGCTGTGTGCTGGGAATGCCTCTAACAAACGGTTTACCAGAGTTGCTTGTTTGTTCGCCAATATTAGCTGTAGGTTCTCCTGTGGCATGATGTTCTGTAATTTGCCATTATAGCTTGGAGTGAGGATGCTGGCCAACCAGTATCGTCATCCTTCATAGTTTTGGCAATGCAGGGGTCCCTTTTTAGGATCCGCAAAGCCTAATCACACATGTGGGCCAATGTTCCAGGTGTCAATGATGCACTGACAGTGGTGGGTGGAGGAGCACTTTCTGCCAAATCCACATCCCTCCAGTCACGCACAAACCCTGTACCTGACCTTGGCAAGCCAACATTTTCTCTTGCCCCCTAAGAAACATCCTCCTCCTCAAAATAATCATCCCCCTCCTCCTCCTCCTCTTCCTCCACCTCGTCCAG
The DNA here is from genome assembly GCA_033576555.1 of Oophaga sylvatica. Taxonomy (NCBI): domain Eukaryota; kingdom Metazoa; phylum Chordata; class Amphibia; order Anura; family Dendrobatidae; genus Oophaga; species Oophaga sylvatica. The sequence goes on from JARQOD010000006.1 coordinate 363,912,008, forward strand.
GACAATTACCTGAGCAGACATTGGCTGACTGTCATCAAGGCTTCCTTCCTCCTCCTCCTCTGCTGCAGACACCTGATCCTTAATGTGCGTCAAAGTTTGCATGAGCAGACGCATAAGTGGGATGCTAATGCTTATGATGGCGTCGTCTTCGCTTACCAGCCATGTGCATTCCTCAAAACACTGAAGGACTTTACAGAGGTCTTTCAGCTTTGACCACTGCACACCCAACAACTCGATGTCTGCCCTCAAACTGCCTGCCCGTGTATCCTCACACAAATGCATTACAGCCTGCCTCTGTTCGCACAGCCTCTCAACCATGTGCATGGTGGAGTTCCACCTTGTTGCAATTTCTATGATTAGGCGGTGCTTGGGGAGGTGGAGCGATCGCTGCAGTCTCTGCATACGACTGGAGTCTACGGGCGAGCGACAGATGTGCGAGCACAGTCTTTGCACCTTATGGAGCAGGGCTGGTAACTCCGGATAATTATTTAGGAAGCACTGCACCACCAGGTTGAAGGTGTGAGCAAGGCAAGGTATGTGTCTGAATTTTGCCAGGTCTATGCCCGCCACAAAATTACGGCCGTTATCACTGACTACCTTGCCTGGCTCAAGATGTAGACTGCCCAGCCATGACTCAGTTTCTCACTGCAAGTAGTCGGCCAGTACCTCCACGGTGTGTCTGTTGTCGTCCAAAGACATCATCTCCAAAACAGCCTGCTGACGCTTACCACTAGCTGTTCGATAGTGGGACACCTCGTGTGCAACACTGGCAGCAGCGAATGGAGTGCTCATGCGACTGCGCTCTGTCGACGAGCTTTCATTTCTGGAGGAGGAGAAGGGTCGAATGCCTACAGCCAACTGTTGCCTATACCGTGGGCTAGGCAGCACTGTCCCACCGCCGCTGTCCCCTGTGGACCCTGCATCCACCACATTAACCCAGTGCACAGTGATGGACACATAATGGCCCCGGCCATGCCTACTGGCCCAAGCATCTGTTGTGAGGTGCACCTTTCCACTCACTGATTGTTTGAGTGCATGGACAATGCGGTATTTCACATGCAGGTTGAGGGCAGGGATTGCTTTTCTAGAAAAGAAGTGCCGACTGGGTAGGTCATAGCGTGGGACAGCATAGGCCATGAGGTCTCTGAACGCTGCGCTTTCAACCAAACGGAATGGCATCATCTCTAATGAGATCAGCTTGGCAATGTAGGCATTCAAAGCCAGTGAGGTTTTGTAGTCCGTCCACGCTTGCAAGTGCATGGTGATTACATGTCTAAGTATGCAGCTGGTATTCACATTTTGGAGATTTTTCCCTCGGCTCAAGGTCCTTCAGCACTTCTTACAGATAACCTTTGCCTCATCAATAGGATTTTGGTCAAAAAAGTGCCACACTGCACTTTTCTTACTATGGGAAAACTTTTCAGGGCTTGCACGTTGTGCTAATTTGACCGTCTGGTCAAGCTGTCCTGCAACTCTTCTTGTTTTTTAACACATTTTTGGACTGCTACGGGCCTGCCAGATAACCGCAGCTGCATTGTCGATGCCTGCAGTGGATCCTCCTCCTCTTCTGAGCTATTGCCAGCTGCACCCTCTTCCCCCAATGGATGCCAATCCAGGTCAACAACTGGGTCATCCATCACCTCCTCTTCAATTTCATCTGCACCTTCCTCTGTGTGTAAGGTGTTAGAGTATGCGGGAAGGGGAACCTGAGTTTCATCAGGGTCAGAATCTGGCTCAGTAGACTGTGAGGGCAATGCAGTGCTCTGGGTGAATGTACCAGCAGAATCATATAGCAGTGGCTGTGCATCAGTGCACTCCATGTCATATTCATCTTGGACAGGGGAATTCAGGATTTCACTTGATAACCCAGGCATAGTATATGAAAAGAGCTCCAGGGAGTAATCAGAAGTGTGGCCTGCCGCATCCTTCACTTTTGTTGGGGGTGAAGGACACAAGGAAAGGTGTAGTTCCTGACCAGGAGCCTGCACTGACAACTCAGTGCTTGCAGTTTTTGAAACAGAGGAGGCGATAGAGCTGGAGGCTGTTTCAACAATGTAAGCCAAAACCTGTTCCTGATGCTCCGGCTTTAAAAGTGGTTTACCTACTCCCAGAAAGGGGAGCCTTCCAGGCCTTCTGGAGCCAGACGATGACGCAGGCTCAACACCTCCTGTCTTAGGTGCTATTATGCTTTTGGCACTACCAGCAGATGCACCGCCACCACCATCAGTACCAGCTGCCCCCCCCGCCCACGTCAGCGGCCTCTTCCACCATACTTCCTCATGTTTGGGAAAATTTACCAAAAATACCAGCAGATATATGGTACTGTATCAGAAGCGTACAGCTGTATACAGTGCAGGGGAAAATTGAAATCTCCGTATATATTTCCGGAGTCACACACAGAGGTTCACTCAGTATGGATTTTACCGTAAAACAAAAAGCAGAAAAAAGGTACTGTATCAGAAGATACCAGGTGTATATAGTATAGGGTTAAATTTCAATCTCCGTATATATTTCTGGAGTCACACACAGACGCTCACAGGCTCAGTATGGATTAGACCAGAATATAAAAAGCAGAAAAAAGGTACTGTATCAGAAGTGTACAGCTGTATACAGTGTAGGGATAATTGTAAATCTCCGTATATATTTCCGGAGTCACACACAGGCGCTCACTCAGTATGGATTTGACCAGAATACAAAAAGCAGAAAAAAGTTACTGTATAAGAAGATACCAGGTGTATATAGTGTAGGGGAAAATTTCAATCTCCGTATATATTTCCGGAGTCACACACAGACGCTCACAGGCACAGTATGGATCAGACCAGAATATAAAAAGCAGAAAAAGGGTACTGTATCAGAAGCGTACAGCTGTATACAGTGTAGGGGTAATTGTAAATCTCTGTTTATATTTCCGGAGTCACACACAGATAGTCAGCATGTATTTGTCCGTGATACCAGCCAGTAAAAGGTAGTGTGTGAGGAGCGTACAGCTCTATACGGTGTGGGAAAAAATGAACGCTCGGTAACTGCAGAAAAAAAGAATAAAAGTATTAGTGCTGTGTAAAAAGCAGTCTGCATAGCAGTGTACACACAGCAATACAGCTAGCAGGTAACCTAATAACCAGTTCTGCTGCACACAAGAAAATCCTCCCCTGTCACTGGCAGGCAGCCTACTAACCAACGCTGCTGCACACAAGAAAATCCTCCCCTGTCACTGCACACTAACTCTACAGCACAATTGCTATCAGCACAAGCACATAAGAACTTCTGTTTCCAGCCCTAACTCTCTCCCTACTGATAAACAGCGTCAGCAACCTCTCCCTACTGTTAAGATCGGCAGAAGTAAAATGGCGGTCGGAGGTCAGGGCTTTTATAGACACTATGACGCCCCCCAAAGCAAGCCAATCACTGCAATGCCCTTCTCTAAGATGGTGGTGGACGCTGCCCATGTCATCTCGTTTCCCACAGTGTACGTCCTTGTTCATTGGCTGAAAAAACGCACCTGCAAGCATTATGGGAAAACTGACTTTAGCGCTCGGGTCAACGACCGCATGGCCGACTTCATGCTATGGCGGAATTCGGCGACTTATGAATCTGACCGACCTGTTTTGCTCAACTCTAATAATGAGGTTTGCATAATGCCCCTCTGAGGTATTGAAAGCTGTCTTCCACTCAGCGCAGCCCCCATCTTTATTCTTGACAAAAACCCTGTTGCGTCGGGAGATGAGGAGGGTGTGATATGCTCTTTAGCAAGGCTTTCTGTAATATAATATTTCACTGCCTATCTCTTAGGACCTGAAAAAAGAAGGCGGAAATAGACACCTTTCTTCCACCTAACAGGCCATTGGAGGGCAAAAAGTCAACCTACCAACGGAGAAGATGTCTGTTGTGAATGGGTTTGAGATGAGTTCTGAGCAGAGGCTCCCTCTGGTGGTTACAAGCGGTGCTAGTGAAGATTGTGAGGACTGGGAATCAGGTGTTACTGACTGGTCTTATATAAGGGAGTCATTTTCCCATCAGGGTTGCCGGTGATCAATTGTTCTGGTCTGAATCCTTCATTCCAGTTTCCCTTGTAGCCTGCTGTGTCGTGTCTGCATCTCCTGCTAACAGATAAGACTTTTTCTTCTTTTGTGTTTGTGCTATATTTTTGCATTTTGTCCTGCACTTCTTTGGGGGCCTTCAGGGTCCCCTCCGGGGGCTTCTGCCCTCTCTGTTTAGTTCAGCCACTGAGTTTTTGTTCTTTTGCTTTTTCCAGTTTTTTCAGTGGCTGCTGTTTTGATTTTGTTACACCAGAGAACTAATTTAGGTGGTAGAGGTCGTGTGATCTCAGGTTATTTTGAAATTAGTAGAGTTGGTGCTTTTCAGGGTTTTCTGGGATTGCAGTAAGTACCCTTCCTATCCTTTTCTATTTAGATAGTTTGGGCCCCAGCGTTTGCTCATACTATTTCCTTTCTGTGTCAGTATTTCCACTTGTCTAACCGCCATTACATGTTTGGGGGCTTTCTATTATCTTTGGGGTTCTGCTCCGGGGCAGATAGCTTTCCTATTTCTATCTTTAGGTGTAGTTAGTTTCTCAGGCTGTGACGAGGCGTCTAGGACCAACGTAGGAACGCTCCACGGCTGCCTCTAGTTGTGGTGGTAAGTCAGGGTACTGCAATCTCATAGATTCCAACTGCTCTGGTGTATTGCCTTTTTTACCTGCACTCCTCAGCTACCGAAACATAACAGTATCACCGGCCTAAAAATTGAAAATTGTATGGTACTCACAGAAGGGAAAAAAAAATATATTGTGAATGAAAAAAGGTTGTCAGAGTTGTCAGAGATATTTTTCTGTTTGTTGCAATTTTTTTTTTTTCCTCTGTATCTCTGGGTGCTGGGGAGGATCTTTTCTCCCAAAGGAGTTTGCACAGTTGTCTGGCCGTGTGGATCAGCTTGCCATTGAGGTTCAGAGTATTGCTGCATATCTTGCTAGGTTGCCTGTTGTGGAACCTAGGATCCCCATGCCAGATTTGTTTTTAGGGGATCGAGCTAAGTTTCAGAATTTCAAAAATAATTGTAAATTGTTTTTTGCCTTAAAATCTAAGTCCTCAGGAAACGCAGCGCAGCAGGTTCAAATTATCATCTCTCTCCTGCGCGGCGATCCTCAGGATTGGGCTTTTTCCCTGATACCTGGGGATCCTGTTTTGAGTGATGTTGATGCGTTTTTTCAGGCTTTGGGTTATTGTACGATGAGCCTAATGTCACTGATCAAGCTGAAAAAGCCTTGTTGGCATTAAATCAGGGGCTTGATGACGCTGAGTTATACTGTCAGAGATTCCGTAGGTGGGCAGTCCTGACCAAATGGAATGACGACGCTTTGGCGGCCCTTTTCCGGAAGGGTCTGTCAGATAATGTAAAGGATGTTATGGTGGGATTCCCTGTCCCCTCTGGTCTCAATGATTCTATGTCATTAGCGATTCAAATTGACAGACGTTTGCGTGAGCGGAGAAGTATGCGTGGAATGGTGTTGCCTTGTGAACCAGCTTCTGAACCCATGCAGTGTGATAGAGTGGTGTCTGGGGCACAGCGTCATGAGTTTCGAAAGCGCAATGGGTTATGTTTCTACTGTGGTGATGCCTCTCATGCTATTTCAGTCTGCCCTAAGCGGGGAAGACGTTTTGCACGCTCAGTTGTCTTGGGTAGTGTTCAGACTAAGTTTTTATTAACTGTCACTCTGATATGCTCTCTGTCCTCATTTTCTGCTCAGGCTTTCGTTGATTCTGGAGCAGCTATTAACCTGATGGATTATGATTTTGCTAAACGTTGTGGGTTTCCCTTGATACCCCTACAGAAGTCTATTCCCCTACTGGGGATCGATTCTACCCCTTTGGCTGAGAATAAACCCCAGTTTTCTACTCAGGTGATAATGAGGGTCACCAGTGCTGCAAATTTTTGGTTCTATATAATCTGCATGACATTATCGTGCTGGGTTTCCCTTGGTTACAGTCTCATAATCCTGTTTTGGATTGGAAATCTGTGTCTGTAACCAGTTGGGGCTGCCAATGTGTTAATACCAACACTCCTGTTTTTTCTGCCTCCCCCCAGGCTCAGGATGTTCCTGACTTTTTGTTTGATTTTTCTGATGTGTTTAGCGAAAGTAAATCTGCATCCTTGCCTCCCCATAGGAGCTATGACTGCGCTATTGAATTAGTGCCGGGTAGTAAATTCCCTAAAGGTCGCCTTTTTAACTTGTCTGTACCTGAACATGACGCTATGCGGTCTTATATCAAGGAATCATTGGAGAAGGGTCATATCAGACCATCCTCTTCACCCTTAGGTGCCGGTTTTTTCTTTGTGGCCAAAAAAGATGGTTCATTAAGGCCGTATATTGATTATCGTCTCTTGAACAATATTACTGTGAAATATCAATACCCGTTACCCTTGATTTCTGACCTGTTTTCCAGGGTGAAAAACGCTACTTGGTTTACCAAGCTTGACCTCAGGGGGGCGTATAACCTTATTCGCATTAAGCACGGGGATGAATGGAAGACGGCATTCAATACCCCTGAAGGGCATTTTGAGTACCTAGTGATGCCCTTTGGGCTCACTAATGCTCCTTCCGTCTTCCAGTCCTTCATGAATGACATTTTCAGGGATTTTGTGGACAAATGTCTGATTGTTTATTTGGATGATATCTTGATTTTTTCTAATGACTGGGACTTTCATGTGAAACATGTTCGAACTGTATTCCAGATTTTGAGAGAGAATGCTCTGTATGTGAAGGG